>OZ025293.1:6538800-7234257 GCA_964019185.1 Maratus speculifer | reverse complement strand
GTATGTTACAGGCCAAACCCGATTTTAGGCCAAACTAGATTGGCCTAGGCCGAACCGGTCTATCCTAACGCACATCGGATAAACTAGTTTTTCCTAGGCCAAACCGATCTATCCTAATGCCCATCGGATAAACTAGTTTTTCCTAGGCCAAACCGGTCTATCCTAACGCCCATCGGACAAACTAGTTTTTCCTAGGCCAAACTAGTCTATCCTAAGGCTCATAGGACAAACTAGATTTTCCTAGGCCAAACTAGTTTGGCCTAACTTTTATAGGATAAACTAGTTTAGACTTCTGTTTATTGGTCTGAACTAGTTTATCCTAGGCCAATTCAATTTGGCGTGATTTTATTGAATTCAATGACCGCTTCAACGCCAACATTCTTGTTTGTCCTAGGCTGATCCAGTTTATCCTAGGCCAATGTAGTTTTAAGTGTTTTTAGTTCACGGGCGTCAGAGCCAGAGAAACAATGGGATCACAGGTTCTGTATGTGTGTATGCACATATGTATGTACGCATGTATGTACGTATGTACTTATGTATGTACGCACGTATGTGCGTAACGAGATAACTCTTGATAGAAATAATGTAATTTGACGTGTTTTTATCTCATCAGGCTACCAAAGCCTGAGAATTAATGTGTCCTTAGGTTCTGTATCTATGTGTGTACGTAAGTACGTAACGCAATAATTCTTGATAGAGATACTCGATTTGCATCAAACTTTCAATGTAGGTTTATTCTTATGAGGAGCTTTTCTGATTAATTTTGGGAGTTCATTAGAGAAGAATAAGTTGGGGGGGGGGGGCGAGACGAGAGGCTGATTCGTCCCTTCCCTTAATTCAAATAAATGGGTTTCCGTGCATTATTAGCATATTTTATTGAAATGTTAGATATAGGAGCATTCTCTTGAGGCGCCTCCATGATTAGTTGAGGGTGTTCATTGTTTAAGTATAAAAGGAGGGGGAATAGGGGTAACGCCCCATAATTTATGTAAATGCTTTTTTCACGCAGAATTGATTGATTTGCTTCAAATTTTAGTAACAAATTAATTCTGGTAAAACGCTTCCCTTATTAGTTTTTGGGGTTAATTGAATAAGAACAACAGGAAGAACGGGGGGATGCCGCCTAATTTTGGCAAATAGGTTTTTCATGCAGAATTAACCGAAATGCAGCAAATCTTGGATTTGTTCATTCTGATGAAGAGCTTCACTGATTAATTTTGGTGGTTCTTCGGTTAAATATAAGAGGAGAACTTACAATTTATTGCCTTCCTTAAATTAGATAAATTGGTTATAATACAGAATTATCCTATTTGCTTCAAATTTTGGACATGGATTCATTTGATCGGGCACTTTTTTAATTAATTTGGGTTTTTTTCTTTTGGTTAAGTATAATGGGGTAGTGGACGTTATATCTCCATCCTTAAATTAGATAAATGGGTTTTTATGCAGATTTATCCGATTTGCCGTAAATTTTGAATATAGTTTTTCTTTATAAGGCAAATCCCTGAATTGTTTTGAGAGTTTAATGATTAAGAATAAAGGGAGATTACCCTCCTTAAATCAGATGAACGGTTTTTTGAGCAGAATTATCTGTTTTGTTTCAAATTTTGGATAATTGTTTAATTTTATAAAGCGTATCTGTGATTAGTTTTGGGGGTTTGATGGTTAAGTAGAATTGAGGGAAACTCACCAATTTACTTTATTTTTCGAGAGTGTTATTCTTTAAAAAAATAAGGCTGTAATACACAATTAGTGTAAACAGCCTGTGAATGCAAAGCTATCGGTTTAATTTGGCAATATTCTTTTTAATATTGTTCCCGACTGCTGCTCCATAGCTAACCTTGTGCAAAGTGGTTTTGTCATCACCCTTATATAATGTATTTTATTCGAAGGGTTGTAGAATGCTGCCAGAGTTTTGCACGGGCCGGAATTTCGAGGCCCGAGCCCCGCCCTTCTCGAAGGAAAGTTATTTTGCCGTGACCCGGTGTAAAAATTAAAAGTTAAGCCCGAGCCCTGTCTGTACAAAAATCAGTGAAAAGAGACTCTGTCCGGCTCAATCTGGCTCTACTCAATTTCTGCAAAAAAATCAGGCTTTACTTAACATACAATTACGATTCCTTTAATAAATATTGCATACATATTTATTGGATAAATTTACAATGTATTTTTAAATTACGATGTGTTCACAGAATGGTAAATGCACAATGTATTATTGATTATTTAGATTCTTAAACCTTTCAATATTCAAATAGGGATTCATTAAATAATTAAGGTAGTTTAGAACAAGAGAAAAAAAAAGAACATTTATAAACATCATAACTATTGAAACTGTTATGATGTTGTTTATAACTATTCAGAAAAAAGTAGGTTTGTGAATATATTTCACTGCTATTCCTTAAGGCTTTTCTCAAATCCAAAAGAGCTACTTCCTAACACATTTAAGAGCTAATTCATTTTCGGAAATGCATAAAATTAACAGGCATTCTCACTCAGAAAATATGTAATCGAATAGAGTTAACCATTTTTTCATAAAAGCGATGTACCTTTGAGAAAATACTGTTAAAGCTATGTTTTGAATCGAATTTCCGCTTTCGACTTTACGGAAAAGAAAAACTTGACGCAGTGACAAGAATAGCTTATATGTCGACAGGTAATTAATTTCTCAAAAATGGAAAAGGCTGTTCGATTCCAAATTATGTTCAGCTCATTTCTGGCTCGAATATGCAATAATAATAATAATAATAATAATAATAATAATAATAATAATAATAATAAATGCAAATCTGGTCTCAGTTGGCACGAGTCTGCAGAAAAAATAAAATAAGCAAACACCATAACCCAATGCATGGGTTATGGTGTTTGCTTATCCTACTAGCTAGCTCTACTGTGGGCATGTTAAATTTCTATATTGATGTTATAAGTTTTAAAAAGAAGGTTGATGCGTGGGTTCTACTTATAATTTATCACTCCATCGTTTTTAATTCTGAATAATTAACCCTGCTGTTCTATTCGGGTCTATTTGACCCGAAAATTTTATTGTTCACTTATAAAAAAAATTAGCGCAGAGATATTTCCATGAAACTTTTTGACTTTGTTCATTAGTAATATAACTATATATTCCTAGAAGTATTTACATTTATTTATATTTCCAAGAGATATTTTTTAACTTAGTCCTAATGTACTGTTCGGGTCATATTGACCCGAGTTAAAAAATAATTTTATCATGCACTTTTAATTTTGTTTGAATCATTCAATAAAAATAATTACTATAACGTATCTATTTCGAAATCTGTTTCGTTGGCACAGGTGTTAGATCACGTGACAGGAGAGCAAAGTCAAATGTTGATATCATTGGCGCAAGGAAAAAAAATGCACCTGCTAGTAGCGTTTCTTTTTTCTTGCTGTATTTCAATTTCTAATAATCTGAAGAAGAGTTGTATCTCTGAGTATTAGTGAAAAAATGGCGAATCGTAGAAATTTGAGCGACGCTGATATTGCTAAATTAATGGAAGCCTCTGACAGCGAAGAGGAAAATGCGTCTGAGTATGAAAATCATACAAGTGAGGAAATTGAAAGTGAAAGTTCTGACAACGATTTTGATATTGATATTCAAAAGACGCACAATATACAGAGTATTCAAGTCTAAGAATCGTGAAATAGTATGGAAATTGAATCCCCTTCTTCATTCTGGTCGATTAACGTCTGCTAATATTATAAAAACTACTCCAAGTGTCACAAGATATGCAACGACAAGGATAACTGACATAAAAAGCGCATTTGCGACGGTATTCAATTCTACAATCGAGAACGAAATCATAAAAATGACTAATATAGAAGGAAGAAAAGTGTATAAAAAAGAGTGGAAAGATATTAGTACTGAAACTTTTCAAGCATACATCGGATTATTATTATTAGCTGGTGTGTACAAATCATATGGAGAATCAACAAAAAGTTTGTGGAATCAAGAAACAAACAGAAATTTATTTCGTTCTACAATGTCCTTCGTAACCTTTCATATGATATCGAGAGTTATTCGTTTTGACAATAAATCTACCAGGCAAGAAAGAAGGTCTGTAGATAAATTAGCTACTGTTCGAGATATTTGGGAAAAGTGGATAGAAATTTAACCTAAATTGTATAATTCAAGTGAAAATGTTACTGTAGATGAACAATTAGTAGAATTTCGTGGACGATGCCCTTTCAAACAATATATACCTAGTAAATCCTCCAAGTATAGGATAAAAATATGGACTTTATGTGATAGCAAAACTTTGTATGTACAGAATGCACAAATTTATACTGGAAAAAATCAAGGATCAAAGCCAGAGAAATGTCAGGGTATGCGGGAAGTGAGTGACCTTACTTATGGGTATTCGGGGCACAAAGTTACATGTGATAACTTTTTCACATCCTATAACTTGTGAAAACTTCTTCTAAAACGGAAAATGACTATGCTTGGCACCATTAGAAAAAATAAGCCCGAACTTCCTGAGAAAATGCTAAACAATGAAGTGCACATCTCATCATTTTATTTTACAGAAGATACAACAGTTGTAAACTACATCCCTAAAAAGAACAAAAATGTTATTCTTATGAGCACTTTCCATCATGAAAATGAAGTTAGCGACAGACCTGACGAAAAACCACAAATGATATTAGATTATAATGCAACTAAAGGGGCGGTGGATAGTCTTGATCAACTTTTTAGTACATACACTTGTAAGAGAAAAACAAATCGCTGGCCTATGATAGTATTCTATAATATGCTTGATAATCTGCTTACAATGCATTTATTCTGTGGATTACAATAAACAGCAAATGGAATGAAAATAAATTAACCAAACGAAGGCTCTTTTTAGAAGAATTGGGGAAATCTCTAATTTTTCCACACATTGAATTAAGACAGCATCTTCCCAGAAGCGAAGATTCAGTCAAAATTGTGAAGAGAATGCGTAGTAAAAGTGCAAACTCGGAATCAGATGAGAACACTTCATTGTGTACTAAACGAGCAAGATGCAAGTTCTGCCCATCAATCAACTACAACAAAACTAATATATTATGTTACAATTGCAAAAAACACACTTGCAAATTTCACGTAAGCTATTTAAATATTGAAATATTTTTAAGTTATTTTACTGGTGTTTTGTATTATTTGATATATATTTAAGCTTATTTTGCTATTTTTTAAATTATTTCTAAAATAGTTATTTTCATTTACTGCTAGAAAAGGTAATATTCTAAATCGGGTCACATTGACCCGAACACTACATACGTGTAGTAAATGTGAACAGAACAGCAGGGTTAATGAAGAAAAAGTTTCCTACCTTTTGTAGTTTTCTTTCAATCAGTGAACGGTTTCATCTACTGGCTGATGTCTGCGTCTGCAAAAAACTAATCAGATCAATTATTAGTTAATTTGTTCACTGTTAATCCAGATAGCACTACGTTGTGGGATGAAGCTGCTCTTTATTTAATTATTCTAGGCTAATATAACAAAATTCTGGATTACATGACGACAGCAGCGACAATAGATGATAATTAATACGATTATACGCTTCCAGCCCCAAGGCTTGGAAGTACAATATTAAAATATTAATTACAGAGAAGAAAAACTGTAATACATTGTCTTAAAGTCAAAAAACACACAAGGGAAAGTTGCATATTTCAGCAGTTCTTTAATTTCTGTTTATTCCTGTGACGACAACATTCCGACGCAATGTGTCTGCATGGTGCTGCCACCTAGCGCTGGTGCAATATACTAACTTCACAGTTTGAAGAGTGTTTCCTGCGGTATTTCACCACAGATTTTTTTTTTTTGCTTTCTTGATTATTAATAGTTATGTTCTGTTATAAACATGCCTCACAGAAAAGTCACACATTTCACAAACTATCACGCTGCATATTTCACAAACAGATAATTGTCGATCCGATTTGGGCACAAAACATGCACGCACGATACGTTATTTCTGACACTCCTCCTTTTTGTGTCCAACTGAGGACTGCTTAACTTGTAGTTTTTCATGCAGATACTCCACGTGTGCCTTTGGTAAGGCTTTGGTGAGGATATCGGCTAGCATTCTTTTCGTGGGACAGTAGACTAGCTTAATGGTGCCTGTTTCACTTAAGTGGCGTATGTGGTGGTATTTCACGTGTATGTACTTTGTCTTTATTTGTGCCTTCTCATTTTCGGTAAGTTTTATGGCGGATAAATTGTCCTCGTATAGTGTTACGGGGGTTTGCTGGCGTAATTCTAGGTCGTTTAATAACTCAAGTAGCCATATAATTTCTTGACTGGCGATTGACGCAGCCACGTACTCCGCTTCTGTGGAAGACAGTGCTATACAGCTTTGCTTTCTCGATGCCCATGCCAGGACATTGTTTCCTAGTTTGAATAGATTTCCGGTGGTTGATTTTCTGTCTATTCTGTCGTTCTCCCAATCTGCATCACTATATGCAGTTAATACTGGGGGTTCTTTTCTATCTATTACAAATTTAAGGTTTTTCGTGGTTAGGAGGTAGCTGATTAATTTTTCTATTGCCTCCCAATCGACCTCTCTTGGCGATTCATTCCTTCTTCCCAGGATATTTACGACTGATGCTATATTAGGTCTGGTTCAGGTCTATTAGTGCTTACGAATATTTTCAAATCCATTCAAATGCAAGCCATTAAATATTTAACAATAACATAAAATTTACTTGCTTCACTTTCAAGTTTAACGGCTCAAATATCTCTCAAAGATTATCAGAAATTTATTTGCTTCCGGTATGGCAGTTTCAAAGAAATATTTTCCGTTTTGGTTTTATTATAGATATATAGCCCTCGCAACGTTCCTAAATATTTCTACACTTCCTATCACTATTTAAAATCAGAAATTTTAGTTAAAGATTCCTTTAATATCTACAATAGAAGCCTAGAATAAAGATTGTTATTTTAAAATTGTGGTAGCAAAATGTAAAAATTTTAGGAACGCTGAGAGTCCTGGCTATATGAAAAGTCTGAAACGGAAGTTTGAATTTCTACAAAATTTATACTTTCCAATTTCTATAATTTCTAACAAAGAAACTTGAATTTCTCTGGGTTTTTTTTGCAATTTAATCATTTATGTTTCTATTATTACCTTTTTCTTATGCAATATCATTATTTGTTTTCATTCTATTTATTTATCAATTTCAATTCCTTGTTCTATAATGAGACAAAATATTATAAATATAGTTTTGTTTATTCTTTCTAATATTTCGCTTTTGCAATGGCAGAATAGTAATATTCTGGCAAGTAAAACAGGTTTACCCCTTTGTTGGAAAACACAGTTCATCTTAATAATTTCTCTTTGCATATTTCTTTATTTTTCTCTTTGTAGGTAGGGTAATCATAATTCGGTTTCAATAGCATATCACATAATGACTGTAAGGTTTTTTTCTTGAAATGTTTAATCTTAAACAAAATTACAATCGCAAGATAATGCTCGTTTTTCGTGTAATATTGAAAAATTCTGATATAGAATTAATGAGAAAAAGTGTATAAGGCTATTGAACCTTAGTTTTAAAAAATATTCATTATAAATGTAAATGTGTTTTATTACAAAAAAATTATCAAACGATTTAACATAGTCAGCTAATTATTTTAAATGTTGCGTTTCAAATTTAACGTGTTTTGTGAAATAGGTTTTTGCTAAAGCTTTACTTTATTTTTTACGTTTTTCTTTAAAAGTTTATTGTGAAAAAATAGCCACAAAATTAACATCCTGTTTGTGGTTTCCATAACTTGAATAAAAGGATTTAAAAATAATAGAATGAAATGAACAAAAACTTCACCTTGATGAAAATTACTTATATTGTGCACGTATTACTTAAGAAATACATTAAATCTGTTTTGTTAGAAGAAAAATATATGAAATAACTTCAAGTATTCTTTGGAGTAATTTAAATTTGCACCGCTTGCTTAATGAAACTTATATATGTCTTATATATGTGAAACTTATATATGTTTTAACTTATTTTTCTTTAAAAGTTTCTCCTACAATAATAACTATAAAATTAAAATTCTATTAGTTTCTAAAGTATGAAAAAAAATTCAGAAAAATTTTAATTTTAGGGGGGTGGCGGGGTCTGGCATTTGATATCGCAAGATATCTCTCGGAGGAGGGGAGTTGCCTTATGCTATTAATATCATTTCTGATCCAATCAATTTTTTTTCTTTTTATTTATAACATGGTCTATAGTTCAAAATGGAATGTTATCTTTTTTTCATTCTGTTATTTATTTTGATGAAAATACAAAAAAAAAAAAATAAATAAATAAATAAATAAATAAATTATTATAAAACTATTTAAATTCTAAAATATGAGATAACGTTTGACATCACTATTATTTTTCATTTGTGTAAGTATATATGATCACGGTTCGAAAAAACCATAGTGAAATATATTTGAAAGGAAGCTTTTGTTTATTAATAAATAAAAGAGAAAGAATGATATCCAATTGTTTTGTGGATAAGAATTTATATTTGTATTACATCGCGCATTCTTTCGGGGCAAGCACAAAAAGACTTTATTACTGTTGAAAGTATTATGTAACAAAAAGCTATTATAAAATACTTTTAAAAATATATATTTTTTTAAAATGTTATTTGAATAAAGTATCAATAAAGTATGTAAAAATAAATGTAACCAGTTTTGCATATAACTTCAAACAAATGACATAAATTCTAAAAACAAACAAACGATAAATCGTTATCAATAATATCGTTATCAATAAATATTTTTTCACCATTGTATCCAAACTAAGTTAAATATATGCAAATAAATACAATGACGCAAAAATATTTATTTAAATGTTACTTTTGATTTTGGATAGCGTGGCCCAAAAGAAACCAATTTATTCAAATAAAACATTTCAGTGCATTATATATATTCAGTGAAAGTGATGTATTTAACAGTGTATTGGAAAATGAAAAGTATTGTTTAGATATGTAAATGTATTTAGATAATAAATAAATAAATAAATGGAATTTTAAAAAGCCTCATCAAGGCGTCACTTAAATTTTGATATCATAACTTTTAAGATTCATGTTTCGAAATTATGAAAGATGTAAATGATAAAGCATTAATGAATAAATTTTAATATATATATATATATTAATAGCATAGCGTCACATAAATTTTGATATCATTAGTTTTAAGTCCCAAATTTAAAATTTTTAGAGATGTAAGATAAAGTGCTGCGTCACAAGCTTTTAACCCGTTCAGGGTTTTTTGTATTGATATCATTGTTTTTTTAGATTAATGATAAAAACAAAAAATTAAAGACTAATGCAAAGAATTCATATTCATGATTCATTCACCTTTAATTACCCCTCCCCCATCCACTTAAAAAAAGATATTTCATATTTTATTAATGCATGCTGTATTACTTGATTTTGTTAAAAACAACTCTGTAGTAAAATACGTTAGTAAAAGATAAGAAGGTAATATACATTCAGCACCATACATCTCAGAAAGGGTTTCATAATCTATGCTGTATGTATCATTTCTCATTCTTGTTAACTATGTTTATTCTTTACATATGTTGATACATATACTGCAGATGGATTAAAATGATCAGGGATACAGTATTCAGAATGTGCTGGAAAGTGTTTCATAATCTATGCTGTGTGCATGATTTTTGTTAATTATGTTTCAACCTTTGTATAGGTTGGTAATATGGCAGATTGATTAAGACTATAGGCGTTACAATATTAAGAATATGCTGGAAATGTTTCATAATCTATGTTGCACACAGGTTTTTCTTTCTTGTTAGTTATGATTTGTTCTTTATATAGACTGGTAAAATTACTGCAAATGGATTAAAATGATAGGTTTACAATATTGAAAATGTATTGGAAAGTGTTTCATAATCTATACTGTATGCGTAATTTTTCATTCTTGTTAGTTTATGTTTTGCTGTTTGCATAGGGTGGGAAGATTACTGTACAAAGATGAAAATTATAGGTTTAAAGTATTCAGAATGAATTGGAAAGTATCTAAACATGCTGTATGCAAAAATTTTTATTGTCGTTAATTATGCTTTGTTTTTTGCACAGAATGGTAAAATTCTTGTACATGAATGACAATAAATTTACAGTATTCAGATAATGTAGGAAAATGCATCATAATCGATGCAGTATGCATGATTCTTTGTTCGTGTTAGCTATGTTTTGTTCTTTACACTGGGTGGAAAAATTACTGTAAATGGATGAAAATAGTAGGTTAATAGTATTCAGAACATATTCTGAATACTGTTGGAAGTTGCATCATAATCTATGCTGCACACATGACTTTTCGTTCTTGTTTTTTTTTCCCTACACAATGATAAAATTATGGCAGATGGATGAAGGCATTTAATTAAATCAGGCTTATATTGAAATTGATAATATATATTCTAAATTAATCAATGTACCTATCATTTGTACAAAGAATGTCCTGATTGGTAATTGCACCGGTGTAATTGATAATTACAATGTTCCCAGGGTAGTTACCAATCATCGAAATTTTTTAATTAAGCAAACTTTAAATAATATTTTAATCAAAGCCTATATTTTATTGAATAGAAACATGGTGAATCATTAACCATGCTAAATTTGGTCATATCAATTGTAAACATTAAAAAGATATTTAGATGTTAGTGTTTTTTTATCAGGAATTACCCCGATCCACCCTATAAGTTGCATACTTCAATTAGGAAAATGTTTAACTGACAAAGTAAGAAAATCAGGACTGTTATTCATTAAATATTTTCATTTCATATGAAACTTTCCATTCTTGGGCGACTTAACTTTCAAAATAAAACTAATATACTTTTATCGAACATTTCAGTCACTAAGCATAAAACATGCAAAGTATATAAATTTAAACGTTTCATGTTTTTTAGATTTTAATTTTTTTTAACACAATTTTGTGAAAAAAGCAGACAGCTATTAAAAATATTCCATATTTGCTTAGGGTTTCTTGCAGTGCAATACATCAAAAGTCTTTTTTAGATTTTCAACATTGTACAAAATATTTAAAAATTGACGACTTGAAAAATTCTTATTTTTTTCTCATAAATCGTGTAAAATAACATTTATCCATTAAGAACCACATTTGATTTACTAAACAGCTATAAATACAATAAACAACTCAGAAAGCATCACAGGAATTTATGAAAAGAATTTGCATGTGCATATTTAAGCATTATTGAGATTTACTTAACTAAAACAGACTTGACGAATCTAGTAAACATTTTAACTGTTAACACTATAGATTATTAAAAAGCATCATTGTCGGACGCTCCTCTCAGTCCGCAAAACTTCGAAGAATGTCCTAGGTAGTTTTAGCTGCCACCACCGATATTAATGGGTGATATCGGTCACCTGCTGTGAGGATTGGGTAAAATAACACTGACGCTGTTAGTGAACTGAACTAACAGTTTATTTAAGATATAGATATGTACACAAGAAACAATATTTACAACTATCTACAATTACAACTCGGATATAGATGATCCGGTTCAACATTAAATTAACTACAATAAACGTTGGTTGTGTACCGTTCAACTTACACTTTCTTCCTCACACTCAACGCACGTTAGATACGCTTTATCAGAGATTACTGCAGAATCTCAATACACAAGGGTACTAGGCCTCACTTCTCGGCCTATAACACTATCCACCGGGACGCCTTGTCCCACGCTCAACATATACACTATCCAACAGGACCACAAATCCTGAGCGACCTATCGGCCTCAACGCCAAGCGAGAACTGTCTAACCTCTCAGTCCAGAGTTGACCTTGTCAGAGATCTTCCTTCCCCCAGCAGGGCCTCTTAGAGTTCCTCCATTGGTTCAATTCCGCATACCAACCTTGAGTCATGACATCTACTGTTTACACATCACTTCAATACTAAATGACAGCTAAGCCATGCCCCGTGGTCATCACTTTCATTCAGCAACGAGTGCGTCATCCGCACACCTGCGCCTGGATAACCACCTGTCATTTGTCATTATAAGAAAAGAAAGAAAGGTATTTCGAAAGCTTCACGGATACACAACCCACAATACATAAAATATTCAGATAAGGAAATGTCATTCCTTTCTAATTCAGGGCAGATGTCTTCTAGGAACCTGACACCCCCCTCCTTAGCGGAAAATATGCCTCTTAGGGGCTAATTTTCCCCAAACATATAATAATATTACGGAAGAGTTCAATAGTCTCTTTGCAGATTTCTTCATTCTAAATATTACATAGGCATTTTCAGGTGTCTGAACATTCTCTACTGACATCTCTACTGAACCTTATATTAATACTACTATTGCATAAACAATACACATGCTCATTTACTATTATAAACACAAAACTTAAAAAAAATATTTACACACACACAAAAAAAAAATTAGACATGTGATGACATCCTTTAAGGTTGTCTACTATTTTGACATTGATACTGATGGGCTAGTAACTGGTTGTTCTTCCCAGCTCTTTCTCTGTAGCCTCGAAATTGCATCAGCATTCAAATGTTGAACTCCGGGACGATGAGAAATGCTCAGGTTCCAGCGTTGCAAGGCTAGAGCCCACCTAGTGAGTTTGGGCGACCTTGGGGTTGTTTCCGTGAGAAATTTTAATGGATTATGATCGGTAATGACCTCAATTTGAGATCCATAAGTCCACTTTTCAAACTTTCGCAACCCGAAGAGAACACTCCAAGCCTCTTTCTCTATACTCGGCCAAGCACGCTGAGCCCCTGACAATTTCTGACTGGCAAAACCTATAGGTTTAAACTGACCTTTTTCATCTTTTTGAGTAAGACAACATCCTACTGCAAGGTCGGAAGCATCGGCGTGAAGCTGATATTCCCGGCCTACGATAGGTGTAGCCAAACTCGTCACTTTACACAACTCATCTTTAAGAGTATTAAATGCTTTTTCTGCCCTTTCATCCCATGGTACAGTATTTTTGACATTTCCTTTAGTTAATTCGGTTAAAGGTATAGCTATCTCAGCATAATTTGGAATATAAGATCGGTAGAATCCCATTAATCCCAAAACTGATCTAACTTCCTTTTTAGTCTTTGGTCCCTTTAAGTCCCTTATTGCTCCGATTTTCTCCTCATCAGGTGCATGAGTTCCACCCCCAATAACATGACCTAAAAACTTAGTCAATTTCTCTCCAAATTTACATTTGTCTAGTCTAATCGTAAAATTTCTATTTTTCAACTCTTCAATGACAGCCCTGACATGCTCACAATGCTCTTCCCAGGTATCGGAGAAAATGATGACATCATCAATATATGCTTCTGCATACCTCCGATGACCTTGGAGAACCTCATTCATGTCTTTTTGAAACGTAGCAGCAGCCCCTGATAATCCAAAAGGCATTGTACGCCACTGATAAGTTCCGTTATGCGTCGTAAAAGCTGTCAGAGGTTTACAATCCTCAGCCATTTTAATTTGCCAATAACCCCTCAATAAATCTATTGAAGATAAATATTTAGCCGCCCCTGCGGTATACAAAATTTCTTGGGAATCTTTCATCGGGAAGGTGGGAACCTGCGTTACAGAATTTAAAGCTCTGTAATCAATACACATTCTGACAGTTGCATCTTTTTTCGCAACGCAAACAATTGG
Organism: Maratus speculifer; assembly: GCA_964019185.1. Classification (NCBI taxonomy): domain Eukaryota; kingdom Metazoa; phylum Arthropoda; class Arachnida; order Araneae; family Salticidae; genus Maratus; species Maratus speculifer. The sequence goes on along the minus strand of OZ025293.1, from coordinate 7,220,622 downwards.
ATGGCTAATTTCAGCATTCGACGGTTCGATTAGATTTAATTCTAATAACTCCTGAATCTGCCTATCCACTTCCTCTTCATAAGCTACCGGCACGCTATATAACTTTGGTTTTTTCCTTTCTACACCCGGTTTCAGATCAATACGATGTTCCCCTACTTCCGCTGGTCGTACAGGACCCATAAACACTTCTTTATTTTCCCTCAAAATGGACTTTAAATCTTTGACTTGACTATTAGATAGCCCTTTTATTTCAAACCTCTCAATATCCCGTTCTATCTCTTGATCCCGGTTCAAAATAGGAATTTCCCCAACTTCTCCAAGTTCCTCATCACCTTCGAAAACAATATTAACTATATTACATTTAGCGATAAATTATCTTATCTTATTTTGGTGCACATGCTTCCTACTCCCGTCGGCTAACTCAACAATAAACGAATGCTGGTTTCGTTTTTCTACAATAGTTGCCGGCCCCTGCCACCTAGAATATAACTTATTAGTCGAATCGGGGATTAACAGTATAACTTTATCGCCTACCTCAAACGTTTTTTCTTTTGACCTTAAATTATAATGATACGCCATTCTATTTTGTTGAACCTCAGACGACAATTTTGCCTCATTTGCGGCTCTTTCTAAGCGGTTCTTAAGTTTATCCAAGTACTCATGAATCGGCGTAGTATCTAACTGCGCTCCCTTATTTTCTCCTGCCCATGACGACTTAAGAATCGATAACGGACCCTCCGGCGCTCTACCATATAATAACTGGAAAGGTGCGATTCCCGTCGTAGAATTTGGGACTTCCCTATACGCCCATAATATAAATGGTATTTGTTCATGCCACTTTTTTCCTTCTTCTCTAATAGTATGATGTAGCATACGTTTAAGAGTCTGATTAAATCGTTCCACAAGTCCGTTGGACTGTGGATACTGTGGATTCGAAAATCTTGGACTAGCACCTAACCTTTTCTCAAATTCTTTCGTTAAGTCGGCAGTAAAATTGGTTCCATTATCACAAGCAATTACATTAGGAATTCCTGTTCTCATAAATATTTGAAGTAACGCCTCACACGCGGTTTTAGCAGTTAAACTTTTTAGAGGGATCGCATCCGCCCATCTGGTATGCTGATCAATTAAAGTCAGTATATACCGATGCCCTTGTGAACTTTTAGGATCAATAGGCCCAATTAAATCAACATTAACAACCTGAAATGGAAGTTCCGGCCGCGACACTGGGGAAATAGGAGCTCTATCATTTACTTTAACCCCTCTAGTCAATTGGCACTCTAAACATGATTCACAAATCTGTTTAGCTTCTTTTGCCATTCCCTCCCAATAAAAAGAATACCTTATTCTCTGCAACGTTTTCTTGGCTGCATGATGCCCTCCAAATACCGATGAATGCGCTAATTTTAAGATTTCTTCCCTTCTTACCTTGGGTACTACTAATTGCGCTATAGTTTCGCCTAACAATTTCTCTTTATGATACAATAATCCGTTTACAATATAATAATCCCCTTTTTCCTTTTTAGCTAATTCCCAAGCTTTCTCTAATTCTTTACATTCCAACTGGGATTTCTTAAACATATCTGAGTTACTAACAATAGATTCATTATTTTCCTCCGTTTCAGTTTTTTCTGGATCCTGACTTTGTACATTTTGCGATCTCGCGTCTATTACGTAAACATTACAGCTATCGTTACTTACATCTTCCTTTTCATTCGAGTTATCAATAATAATTTCGGAACTTTTTAATTCTTCGGACTCTATCAATGGCTCCTCAAGATTGCCACCTGACAACTCATTAATCACCTCGGGATGTAAAATTACTTGCTCATTGATATTATCAGTTACTGCGCAAAGTACTTCCTGATGAATAATATTAGTTTGCCCAAATTGCGGAATAGCTAGCGGTAGTTTAACTAACGGTGATTTCACAGCTTCACCAAATAACCCTTGTAAATAAATACTACCCGCTCCCTTTAATTTCTCTTCCGGTACTAAATCTTTATGAACAACACTAATCTCACATCCAGAATCAACCAATCCCTTTGCTTTTTGCCCATTAACACTAACTTCAATTTTCTCAAGTTTATTTAATTTCTCACCAATAACATTAGTTTTCTGCTCGGCCTTTGCCGATATTCTAGCCACAATAGCCCCATTAGGTAACTCTTGATTTTCTTTCACCATAATCTTATGAACACCTTCTTTCTGGCCTCGCCCTTTATTGCCATTATTAGTTCCCTCATTACTCACTTTATTACAAAAGCGTTGGTAATGACCTCTCAAACCACACTTAAAACATTTAGGCCCTGAAGCATCATTCGTCTTCTTAAACTCTGTTTTCCTATCCGGAAAAGAATTACACTCATTACTACCATTTTGCCTCCAACTACCATTAATTTATTATCCTCCCTCGGTCTCATTTTTTCATTGTTTACGTACTTATCTTTACCTTTAAAGCTTTTATGCGTAACCGCATAAGACTTATGTTTAGCATCAAAATAATTATCACACTCTTTAGCAATTTTAGGAGCTTCTAACCATTTACCCTGGTGAGTTAAACTAATATATGCTGCAGTATCCTCATCTAGCGTACTCATTAGCTTATCAGTAACTATTAACTGGTTGACTTTTTCATAAGTGTCCGCACCTCTAATTTTACAATAATTTTCCCACGTAGCTACTAAACGCGATACAAATAATACATGGGTTTCGTTCGGATTTCTCCTAGCTTTCCGGAAATTTTCTAAACATGCCTTCGGGGTTGGCTCATGTTCCCTTAGGACTAACTCCTTTAATTCCTCATAATTCTCCATTTGTTCCTTAGTGGTATAAATTAACAAATTATCCGCCTTATCTCCTAACATATTTAGTAGAATTTCGGCCTGCTGGTTTTCCGGTACATCTTTAGTTTGGAATGCCCTTTCTAAACTGTTGAAAAATAAATTCCATCCCTCAGTCCCTTCTGGTACTTTGATAGATAGAGTTTTAACACTTTTGATCAATTTTTCGATGTTACTTTCATTACTAGATTCCCTAGATCCATTAGAGTTATTTGCTGAACCTTGAACTCTGAGCCTTTCCATTTCTAATTCATGTCCCATCCTCAATTTCTCCATTTCTAACCTTTCCTGTTTTTCTAACTTTTCCTGTTTTTCTAACTTTTCAAGTTCTAACTTTTCGCGTTCTAATTTTTCCTGTTTTTCTTCACGCTCTAACCTTTCCTGTTTTTCTAACTTTTCGCGTTCTAATTTTTCTTGTTCTAATCGTTCTGCAACAATAGCGTCAGATAATTCCTTAATAACCCCCTCGTCATACTCATCACTGTCCATTATCTTTTTCTTAAGCTGAATTCTGGTATCATCTTCCTTGAATTCAAGACCCAATTCTTCAGCTATCACCTGAAGATCAACCTTTTTTAGTTTCAATAAGAAAGCCATACCTTCACCGATTGTTATTACCACCCCACAAGAATAGTTAAACCTACCAAATTAATATTTCCTAAATTTCTAACTTAGTATAGATATTTCTCCACTTATTATACTAATTAATACCATTTCAGATAATCCATGCATTTCATTTCTAATTAACCTACTGAATACTCTAATTTTTCTCAACCATTGATATCACACAATATACTTCCAATAAAACAAAAGGTAAAAGAGTAATTCGATTTGATTACTATGCAATATAGGTCTCAATATATACACTTAGATAACAACATACAACTTATATAATAATACTGATACGTTGAAATTGAATAGAAGTATTGATGTCAATCAAAAAATCCACATAAAGAAAAATTGAAACACATGCATACATAAATTTCTACAATTATCCTCATAAAATATTTCCGAACTCAATATTGGTTCTCACACTTAAAACAAATATACTGAAAATCTTTACTTTTATTTTTACTCACTATGGCTCTCTTTTGAGCCTTTTTTTTTCCACTATGGCTCTCTTTTGGGCCTTTTTTTTTTCACTATGGCTCTCTTTTGAGCCTTTTTTTTTTCTTCCTCGCTAGTATTGGCCAATTAAAATTTTCATTTGCTTAGAATTTTGATAATGCAACTCTTAAAATTTAAACAGTATTGCTTCATTTAACAATTACTTTAACAATAATTTAGATTTAATGCATTAATTTAGTTCACTAATATCATTATAAATAGCATATCATTATCATCTCAAATTATTATGACCTTTCTTTAAAACAATAGCAATATGGTTACTAATTCTTTACACCTATCTGAACACAATTATTTCATTGCACATAAATTACATAGACAATTTACTTAAATTACTATTAATTATACAACAATACAATTTGGTTCGAGATGTCAGAAGAAAGATATGATCAAAACGCCTTACCTTATACTTTATTTGGTGGGGTACTCTTCTATTCACAGATAGCTCCACGATGTAGCGATAATCAGGCACAACACAGTTCAATTTAGTTTTTTCTAATAAAGATACGCACAACACTTTAGTCCACACTAGACGATATGGCACGATACTTTATCACACACTCGACGATCCGGCACGATACTTTAGCACATACTCGACGATACGGCACAACACTTTACACACATTCGACGCTACGGCACGACACTTTACACACATTCGACGATACGGCACAACACTTTAGCATACAATCGACGATCCGGCACGATGCTTTAGCACATACTCGACGATATGGCACGACCACACAAGAATTCCACTGGATACTCTGGCATTAACAGACTGCAACACGGCTCGCTGGTCACTGGTTTCAGGCGATTCTATCCCGACGCTGCCACCAATTTGTCGGACGCTCCTCTCAGTCCGCAAAACTTCGAAGAATGTCCTAGGTAGTTTTAGCTGCCACCACCGATATTAATGGGTGATATCGGTCACCTGCTGTGAGGTTTGGGTAAAATAACACTGACGCTGTTAATGAACTGAACTAACAGTTTATTTAAGATATAGATATGTACACAAGAAACAATATTTACAACTATCTACAATTACAACTCGGATATAGATGATCCGGTTCAACATTAAATTAACTACAATAAACGTTGGTTGTGTACCGTTCAACTTACACTTTCTTCCTCACACTCAACGCACGTTAGATACGCTTTATCAGAGATTACTGCAGAATCTCAATACACAAGGGTACTAGGCCTCACTTCTCGGCCCATAACACTATCCACCGGGACGCCTTGTCCCACGCTCAACATATACACTATCCAACAGGACCACAAATCCTGAGCGACCTATCGGCCTCAACGCCAAGCGAGAACTGTCTAACCTCTCAGTCCAGAGTTGACCTTGTCAGAGATCTTCCTTCCCCCAGCAGGGCCTCTTAGAGTTCCTCCATTGGTTCAATTCCGCATACCAACCTTGAGTCATGACATCTACTGTTTACACATCATTTCAATACTAAATGACAGCTAAGCCATGCCCCGTGGTCATCACTTTCATTCAGCAACGAGTGCGTCATCCGCACACCTGCGCCTGGATAACCACCTGTCATTTGTCATTATAAGAAAAGAAAGAAAGGTATTTCGAAAGCTTCACGGATACACAACCCACAATACATAAAATATTCAGATAAGGAAATGTCATTCCTTTCTAATTCAGGGCAGATGTCTTCTAGGAACCTGACAATCATGAAAGAAATAATTTATCTAAGTGAAACTTTTTTATCCAACATTTCAGTTGCTAAAATGTGCATAGCTTGCGACCGAGAATTGTGCAAATAAAATGTTGCAGACTTCTGGACACTGTTTACATTTTAAAAGCAGTAATTTGAATGTAATAATGAACTAGAAATAATAATAAATGCTTAAAATAATGTATAATACAGTCAACACTGTGAAATCCACAAAATATATCATATGGAATCCATGTTAGAATGTAAACATTGAAAATTGTCCTAACATTTAAGCTTATAGTTTAAGTTAAGTGATACTTCTTTTTCATGAAATAAAAAAAATTTAATGAAATAAACTAGGATATAAGAAAATTCATTTATTTTGTACCTTGCATTTAAAAATAATTTATGAAAAGAATTTGTGCGTTGGTCTACCCTGTAAAATGAGTAACTTCGTCGGTTTAAACACCAACAGAGTGAGTAACCTCAGACGCTTCGAGTAACTTTTGGAGGTTACTCGGAGTGTCTGAGACCTGAATTACGCGTTTTCAATAACCAAGATGCTAAATCTGCCGTTTTTTGAGGTTACTCGGAGAAGCGATTTATTGCTGTCATGAATACACACCGTGTGTAACATTTTATTTGCCACTGGTTTCAGCGCCATCTTATGGAGTGTATTTTGATAGCCTCGAACCCCAAAACTTTTACAGATGCAATGGCTTTCTACCAAGTAAGCTAAGGTTACTCGAAGATGCGGTATTTTGTCATATTCTACACAGCCACTTCAGTTACTCGATCATGCAATCTTCTACCATATATACACAACAATATAAGTTACTCGATCGTGCGAATTTTAGCCCGTATGTATACACAGCATTATTGGTTACTCGATTGTGCAATATTCTACCCGTATGTATAAGGAAATATAAGTTACTCGGCGATGCGGTATTTTGTCAATTCCTACACACTGTCTCCGTTACTCGATAAAGCTATGTTCAGCCCACACAAGAATTTTAATTACTCGATAATACAATAATTGACCTAGTTATAAAAATACAAAGGTAGTACCGTAAAAAGATGTCGGGAAGGTTGGATTATTTACAAGAATTTCGACAAGCATTTTATCAAATTGTTGGATTGTCTGTTACTTTTTACGATTAATAATTTTATCAAAATTTAAAAGCTGGAGTTAATGTGAAATATATATTGATATTTGTTGGTAGTGTAATTAAGAAAATAAAAATAATAGCGATAACATTAATATCTCTTCAGAAGACAGTGTATCTTTTCAATAATTTTGTTTATTTTTGAAAATATAGATTAAACGGTGAACTGGCTACTTTTAATGTTCAGTTAACAGTGAATCAATAAAATAAACAAACAAACTACATTATTAATTAAAATTGTGAAAATGTTTTAAAAAATTGCATTTATAAATAATTCCCACTACATTTTTAAACACTAATATTTTGGCTTTTTTTTCCCTTTGAGCTTTTAAAATATGTATTACACGAGACTGCTCGTCGGTTTTTAGATTCATATAATATTACATTTCATATAACATTTTTTACTGAATTATAAAGTGAAAAACTATGAAAATAACGCATCTTTATATACTTAATAAAAAGCCCGAGGGCTTATCCCATGCGCAGGTTTATTAGAAGTGTTTAAATCTCTATCTCAAACACAAAAATAAATAAATAAATAAATAAAAAATAAATAAAATTAGCATTTTCAAAAACAGTAAAGTGACGAAAGTATTACCATGGAAAAAAGTCAATAAAAGCTTTAATTTACATGGGTAATTGCACCGGGCGTATTTACAAAATATACAATATCTCGCGATATTGTATTGCATTCCGTATGAGTAAAAATTCGGTGTCAAAATATTTCCAATTAAAAGAAGCCTTCATTTAACATATTAAAAGAATCGCCTTTTAGATCAATTTTGAAATAAACTCAAATTACCATTTCATATCACTTTTACTGTGAAATGAAAGCATAAAAAATAATGCATGACATACTTGACTCTAAAAAATATCACTTTGATCATCTACACATAAATATCAATTAAAAATGTTTTCTTTCTTTGATTACTGAGTAGAGTTACTCGAAGACTCGCTATATATTTTTTAACTCTTTACACAGTTTTCTAAGTTACTCGATAATGCAATCAACAGCCTGAATGCACAGCAATATACACTCTCAAAAAAACTTCCGTCTTTTCACAGAAAATGCACTGGCAGCACTGCTGCCAGAAATTGTCTGTATATTGACGATTTTCCGTTTATTTTTTCCTCCGTCAAAAGAGGAAAAATATCCGTCACTTGAAAAAATTCAACGCGGAAGAGGTGGGGATCGAACTGACGACCCCAGCATTACCAGACCAACGCTCATCCACGGCGCTACGGATGCTCATCTTGATTGTGCTTTAAAATAGTACCATTCATTTCATGTGGGTGTGGGTTGGTGTATTTCGTTAAAAAGCTTTTAATTATGTTGTCAATCTCGGAAAGATTTCATCTTTAATGAAACTGTGGCTGGGTTTTTTTTTTTTTACGTTTAGTATTAATATAGTATAAAAATGTGAATTTTAAATATATTACGTAGAATGTTAGAGAAAAAACATGGATGTTCTATTTGTGAAAATTTTTGAACGAATAAAGAAAGTAATTGTTATTTATTTTTAAATTCGAAAACATTTTTGTCTTTTAAAACTAAATTAGACATTTTAATCAATAGAATATTTTTGTTTTTCCTTTTAAAAATAAATTCGAACTTATTACTAACAGACCGAATGCGCATGCGTGCTAGATATAAACAGAAACTTTTCCTCATTTTTCGACGCTCGGAATGAACTCACAGAACAAATACGTTTTCTGGGAGAACAGAAATTATTTGTGAAAAAAAAAACGATAACTTAGTGTATATTGACGAATTTTTCTGACAGTGTAGATTACTCAATGGTAATGTATTTCACCAGTTCCTACAACACAAATATATCAGTTACTCGATAATGCAATATTCTGCCTGTATGCACAACAATATAGTTACTCAATGATAATGTATTTCACCAGTTCCTACACACAATTATCTCAGTTACTCGATAATGCCATTTTCTGTCCATTCGTACACATTTATGTTACTCATTGGTATGGTATATTACCAATTTCTACACTCAACTATCTCAGTTACTCGATAATGCGTTCTTCTGTCCATCTGTAGACACTACAAGCTAAGTTACTGGATCGTACAATATTTTATCTAATAATAAAAACACAGAGCTATTATGGTAAAAACTGAAAGAGGGGGGGGGGGGGTCGCTTACAAGAATTGAGTATTGCGTAAAATCGCAGCGTGGTCTGCAGCCACTAACTTGAATATTTTTTTTAATCAAAATTATAAGAATAAATGTGAATTAAAGGAACACTTGTAGATAAATTTTTAACTGATATCGTATTATGGATTGATATTTTTTATGGTACTTTAAGAACATAATTGTATTAATAATAACATTAATTTCTCTTAAATGTAAAATGAGAGCATTAATGATAGACCATATGATATTTTCATATAAAAAATGTCAGAAAGCACATGATATGAAATTATTAGATTTATTTATACAATGAGCTTAATAATTAAATAAGTACTTATGTACTTTTCTTTAAGTACTAAGTATAAAAGTTAAATGGGTTTCCTATAGAAAAAGAAACACGATTTTTCAATAAATATTTGAAAAATATTACTGTTTTTTAATATTAAACAGAACTATTTTTCACTGGTTTCGATAATTTACTAATAATATCACTTTGTTTTATGTATGTCTCTCCATCTCTATCGTAAAATTTCAAACTTTCGCAATATTAGTTCAGAAATTTGGTTTGCTATCCCCAACATTTTTTTTTTTTTTTTTTTTTTTTTTATGCGACTTTTAACGGAATTATATAATTTTCATTAAATTTGAAGGGGAAAAAAAAAGAAATTAATTAATTTCCGTAGTAAGAGAAACTCATAAAAATTATTTATAATTTTGGGAGTAACTGGATTTAGATGGTTCAGATTCTCCTGATACATGTCGCAGCTACCCCATTCTTGAAAAAATTATGGGGTAAACGATAGATACTTGATGTACTGGTGCACAAAAAGTGCGCCTACGGTAGGAGGAGATCATAAACTGCGCTTACAGCTTCGACCATATCTCTATGATCTGTGCTCGAGGGGTAGTAATATGTCATTACATTGAGGAATATTTTAATGATTTTTTTACCCACAAACTCTTCTGTGTGTAAATAGAAGCATGGTAACTCTTAGCGATAATAGTCACAGTACTTATAAACATCTGGTCTGCATTCGTACTACATCTTACAAGATACTCAGTATATACATATAAAATAAATAAATAAATAAAATGAACCATAATTTCTCAAGTAGTGGATTACAATTTTTGCAGAGAATTTCCATTTTAAATGGAACCGGTGCCCCAAATATTGTTAACTCTTTCAAGATATTCCATAGATTAATTAACACACACCATTGTTTTTTTTTTGTTTTTTTTTTTTTTGTTTTTTTTTTTTTTATTGTAACTCATTGATAAAAAGCGTTTTTCTGTTTTTATTGAAAAAAAATGCTGAAAATCCTTAAAATTCAAATTATCATAACTCGGTAAGTTTTATTTGTACAAAAGTGAAACTTTTATTGTTTTACTTATTAGGACACAGAGAAAGTTTTACTAGTGCTTAAATGTTGTAAATAAATAAATAAAAAATAATAATTTCTATAACTTTATAAAAATAAAATTTTTTTATATGCGTTTACCATAAAATGAAACAACATTCGATTGAATTCTGAATTAGAATACCTTCTAATTTAATGTGTTTTCGAGCAAAATTGAATTGAGAAATGTGTTAGAAAAAAGCTTCTTTAAATTTGAGAGCAGCCTTAAGATTGACTTCACACCCAAACTGGTTTCTCTCCAGAATTCATATTTGTTTGTACTTGCATGGCTATTGCATGAGAATGACATATACTGATATTTAGAAAGTATGAAATCGAAGGATATTTCCAGTTTTAATTAAAAGCAGTCTTTCACAAAATGCTGTTTAAAAGCATTTAGAATTTGAACTAAATTTCTATAAAGTGCTCTAAACTGAATTTTCAGATGTTATAATGCTATAAATTTTCATCAAACAACAAGCGCTTATAATTCAGCATGTAATTCAATCTAAAAAATGATTGAAAAGTTACTAAAATTTAAGCCAATTAAATATCATATCTGTAAATAACATGCTTTGGCGTTTTGTGTTTGTAAGTTTATAAATTTCGAGGAAAACTCTTACAATCTATATTATAAAGGCCAAACGTTTATGTGCGTAACGCATACATCATTTTATGAATGAAACACTTTGAAATTTGAAATGGAATTTCGGTTTTGCAGTTTTTGCTATTTCAAATTTTTAAGTTTCTAAACAAGACACACTTTCAATTTTATACCATATTATACCAGCGCTCCTGATAATCTTTGCTGAATGACCGCAAATCGAAATTTGTGTATAACGAAAAAATGCGCTTTTCTCAATCTATGTATTCTAGGGTAATCGCTATAGTTTTTCTGGAACACATTAATTAGAGTCTAGAACCTCAAATTTCTTCATTATTTTAGTTTCAGCTGATTTAGAAAAAGGGGGGGGGGGCATATTTCCGCACTTAATTTTCGTCTATATCTCTGAAAATATAGTACCTAAAATTAAAAGAAATGTATTTTTAATGTTTTTTTAATATTTAATTCACCCTTACGAAAGTTTTTTTTTTTTTTTTTTTTTTTACATTTGACAATCTTTTTTCTATATTATGTTTCTTGAATTGTTTTTAACGGGAAAAAATAAGGTTGCGGTGTGAAATGACACTGATTTCATTTGAAAAAAAAACCAAGCATAATAATCATGTTTATGGTCGATGCAGTCGTTCAAGTTACATATTTTATTTTTAACATTGAATCCAGAATTTCCACCACCACATTTCCGAAGAAAAAGCGCTCTCATAGAAAACACAAATTGCATCAGTTCACGTTTTTACAATCCATTTTCTATTTTTTTTTTCTTTTTTTGCCTATCTTTTCATTCGGTTTACTTCTAACCTTTTTATTTATTTATTTTTTTTTCATATTTATTACATGTGATTTTCCCATGTCCAAATGCGCTTTTTGTGAAGTGATCCTGTAACCAATTTCACTCTAGAAGACGGCCACGTTTGCTTTTATTTTCATATTGCAAAATGAAACTGGAACTATTTCTGAACCATTTAAATTAATTTATTAAGCATGAAACTATTTAAATTAATGTTTTTCCTTTTCTTCAAGCAGAGCACCCACAGATGTCTAAATAACTGCTGACCAGTGGACGGTATTCACATCACTGCTGTGTTTAAATTAACAAAATAATAACAATAATAATAATAATAATAATAACATTAATAATAATAATAACGCTCAAAAGCTTTATCTAGTCCTTAACAAAAAATGTGTGTCTGTCATGTTCACTATATTCAGGTTATTTTTGTTATATAGCGTTTATATTTCACTATTTTTAATTTAAAAAATTATTAAATTAATGAATTCGCATTAATGGAAAATAAAGCTAACCACTGATAATTTTAATAATAATACAATTTAATAAATAGATTATATAATAATACAATTTTGCGAAAATTAAGATAATTTTATTAAATAATAATAAGGCTATTCATTTTTATTATCTTTTAACTTAAACTCATTTCAATGGTTATTAGCTCCCGATTTGCGTTTCTTTCAGGCAAAAAGTAAAAGTGTCGTCTCATTCAATAGCTCCCAAATTAGAATATTTGTCATTAGATTGCATTTGATGCGTTTAAATTCAAAAATAAATTTTAAAATGAGTCATTATATAAGCGTAATTGATTTGAGATTTTTTTCTTCAACTACTATTTTTGTTAAATTTATTTTAGCTATAAGGATTGGTCCTATAAAAAACTTGTCATTGCAAAAGCTGTAGATATTATTAAGATGTAAAATAAATATAATCTGATTTAATAGCTTAATAAAAAGAATATTGCCCAGTAAAACTGATGGCATTGAGCTCACAGGCTAAGCATACTAATTGTATATTATAGCCTTATATTTTCAAGGGTTAATTCCATTAAAAAAAAAAAAATTACTGGGGGGACAGCTCCCTCCACTTCCCCTTTTTATACTTAATCATTGAACCCCTTAAACTAATCACAGATATGATTTATCATATAAGAATTTGGAAAAAAAATTATAATTCTGCATGAAAAACCCATTTATATCAATTTAGAGGAGGGGCATGAACCCCCCGTTCCCCCCCTTTTATACTTATCCAATGAACACCTAATACTAATCACGGGAGTACATCATCAGAATGATCCTCCATCTGAATTTTGAACGAAAACTGATCATTCTGCATAAAAAAAACATTCTTATAAGATAAGGGGAGGGGCATTAGCCCCCGTTCCCCCTGTTATATATATCGAATGAACTCCAAAAACTAATCAGGAAAGCGCCTTTTCAGAATATGCATACATAAAAATTTCAAGTGAATCGGATATTTTTATCATGAGTTATCGCGTTACGCACGTACATATATACAGAACGAGCGGGCACATAAGCTCTGAGGCTGTACTAGCCTGTGAGCTGTGACGAAGTAATGGATATTTTTTCACACCCCACTATTTTCTTTCGTTTTTACTTTTATTTTTATATTTATTTATTTATTGTATTTATTTTTTTTTTCGTATCAGTAAGTGTTGGCATAAAAAATATAGCAGTACAAAAGTTTTAGATAATATTACGTAAATTTATAAAGAAAATTATTTGGATTGGATATCTTGAGAATTGACTTGAAGTTATGAATTTTTTTCTTCCAAAAACACAATTTTTTTCGCTCATTTTTAAATTCATCATATGTCTGTCATGCATAAACTTCTTCGCTAATATAAACTTTATATCTGAGCAGAATTATAGAAGTTATCGAGCCCATAAAAGAGTGATATATATGTGTGTGTATATATATATATATATATTGGTTATGCAAATTCAAACTGTATTCATTTTTTTAATTTTTATTTTTCTTTTAAATTCAAATGTTTTATTATATAGCCCTTATTGGTGATTGGAACTAATTTTTTTTTTTTTTTTTTTTTTTTTCATAGAATCTCTTTTTCCTTGTTCTTAATAATCCCCATATAAATTTTAAAGCCGTTCCGGTTATTAGAATTAGTTACAGAGAGCTCTAAATAACGTCAGTTAAAAAAAAAAACACCCTGTCTGTATGTATATATATATATATATATATATAAACTTTTTTATTAATGATAGTTTTAGGGTCTGAGGGTAATTACTGGTGAAGACCTGCAAAAGGTTCAGAAATTCCAGCATGAGAGCGATCGCAAAAGGCATTATTTCATTCAAAATCTACCTAAAAAGAGGAGAAAGAAGTCTTCAAAGTAAAGCCGTTCATAAATAAAATTTTTATACAATTATTTTTCACTAACTAGTAAAAAAAAGGGGGGGGGGGTTCTGAAATGTGTTTTTGTTTAGATAAAATTTAAATAACACAATATTCAACATTATATCCGAGTTACTTTGGTTTTATTTGTAAAAATATTTACATATATATATATATATATATTGTAATGCTGAAATGAAATCATGTCTGTTTTATTGTTCTAAATTGGATAAATAAAAATTGTCATAAATACTAACAAGTTGGAAATTGCACGTGAAGCGTAGCAAATGAGGCGCGTTCGTACGATAACGAAGTTTTAAAAATATTCAGATCTTGATGATATAGTACTTTGATATAGTACAGTGGTCGAAATCTTTATGTTCCTGTAAATATGCAGGAAGTAAATTTATTATACTTCATTAACGTATATCTTATTCAAAAAATTCGAAGTAGTTTAATATAATTAAAACACGCCCCAAACAATGTTTTCCCGTATAACATGATTTAGTGTAATACATTTGTGTGGCCCTGTAATTTAATAATGAATATTCTTTGCATCACAGATTGTACAGAATGTATATTTTAGTACATACTTCAAAGATTCATGCTAATTCTATTATGTTCAAATGAGTTTAACACCATTAAAATGCATTTGAAAATTTTTTTCGCATTGATCGTAACGTAACGGAATGCTTTTGATTGTCCCTGTAATTGATCTATGCATTCGATTTTCATAACATTTGAAATGACTCGACAAAATTGTGTAATAAATATATGATTTAAATTTCAAACGATTAAAATGCATTTGAAACTTTTTTCCCCCTTGACCGTAATGTAGCGGAATACTTTTGATTGTCCCTGAAATTGATCTATGCATTCGATTTTCATAACATTTGAAATGACTCGACAAAATTATCTAATAAACGATTAAAATGCATTTGAAACTTTTTTCCCATTGACTGTAATGTAACGGAATACTTTTGATTGTCCCTGTAATTGATCTATGCATTCGATTTTCATAACATTTGAAATGACTCGACAAAATTATGTAATAAATATATGATTTAAATTTCAAACGATTAAAATGCATTTGAAACTTTTTTCCCCATTGTCTGTAATGTAACGGAATCCTTTTGATTGTCCCTGTAATTGATCTATCCATCCGATTTTCATAAAAATTGAAATGACTCGACAAAATTATGTAATAATTATGTATTTTAAATTTCAAACGATTCGGTTGGGTAGTTTTTGAGTTGTTATATGCGGACAGACGGACGGACAGACGGACGGACAGACGGACAGACAGACGGACGGACTGAGCGACAACAATAGGTGCTACGTATTTACATAATTACGAACGCACCTAAAAACGGAAAAAAGTATTCCTTTTGTGTACTTCTAAACACAATTAATATAAAGTATTAATAATTAATACCTAAAACTGATATAAAATTGTTCCTTTCTATTGTAATTAATAAAAAACATTAGTTATGCCTATTTATTAATTATTCTTTGTTCATACATTAAACAATGAAAATCAAACATTTAGATTTTTTATTATATACTGCCTTACTAATTATGAATACCTTTGAGTTCCGTTATGTTTAAACACATTATGTTAATGTGTATATTACTTGATAAGCCCAGGGTTCTCCCAAGTGGATCCACTTGAAAAAACCCAATAAAAACCCATTTTTGGTTTTTTTCAAATTTTTAGGTTTTTCACAACTGTGTCATTATTTAATCTAAGGTATGAGAATGCAAAGATAAATGCCAATTTAAATATATTTCAAAAGAATCAGATTTAAAGGAATTGCAAAGCATTTATAAAAAAAAACAGAGATGAGGTTGTAAAGAAGAAAGATTTTCATTACTGTACTTTAAAATGCATCCTAGTGCTTTAAATCTTAATGTATACTTAAAGATAGCCTTTGAAAGTTGAATCCCATTCTATTTGCTTGCATTGTTATAGCTTTTAAGATTAATAGTCCCATTTGTTATCCTGCTTCAATGTATGTTCAATAAAAGTGTTATGCAGTAATTTTCAACCAATAACAAATTATAACAAAAAAAGAATGTAAAAGATAAGTTTCCCTGTGGATTTTGTCAATTTTTTCCGTTTTTTACATTCAGTACAAACTATTTCTGCTTCAATTAAACAATATTTTTCTAAATATGATCTGGTTTGGAGCAAATTACGTAATCATTTAGGGGTTTATTAAGCTACAAAGCTAGTAAAAGTGTATTTTCATTTGTGATCAAAATTTACAAATGCCACTGACTTCTATGACAATCTAATTTTACATTTAATAGTCTTGTAGCATATTATTCAAAAATTTTCAAAAATATTATTATAAATTTCCTAATTTAAAAAAAAATAAGAAAAAAAAATAAAAAAAACTGTGTTTGATTTTTGAATTGAAGTGTATAAAATTAGCATGTTTAACTTAAGGCAGAATTTTTGCGATTTTTCCCATCCCAAAAAACTCAAGTGGCCTTTTTTCTGAAAAAATCCAAATGGGTTTTTTCAAAATTTTAACTTTAAATTATGTAAGTCTGTATATTTCTTAACATCAGTACACCATTTAAAGCTTAGCCCCCTCCCCTTCCATGGAAAAAAAGTTAGGTCTCCCAAAGAAAATATTTTAAACAAATAATTCTAACTTAATTTTCACCCCCACGGAGGGCAACCCACCCCATAGGGCCTATATCCCATGGCGTAGATAATCGGCCGACAAAAATACACTACACTACACTAACTTAATTTTCTTTAAATATCTTTCTATTAAAAAAAGGTGAATTTTATTTTTATTTTTTTTTTCTTCTTCTACGTGGTTGAAATAGGAATCTCCAAATTTTGGTACGAGATTTCACCATGTTATGGTGGCAAACACGAAAATTTGTTTCAAACTAGAGAAAAATTTTTTAGCAATGTACTTAAAAAAAAAAAAAAAAAAAAAAAAAAAAAAATTGCAATCTACATCGAAAAAGTAAAAAATAATCACATTGAATATTGACTTCAGGTGTCCTATGCAAAAGAAATTCTTTGAAAATATTTAAATTTAAACGAGAAATCTGAAAACAACCTGCCCATTGGTTTAATGTTATATATCTGGTGTTTTCAATTGAGTGAAGGGTCCTTTTTTAACTCTGTTATCAAGTAATTTTTACCATACACGTTTCTTTTAGTGTTGAAGTAGAAAAGAAAATAATATTTCTGAATTAAAGAGAAAATATTGAATTAAATAAGATGATAAACTATAGTAAAAATATCGAATCATTTTCGACATAATATACTTATATTATTACTTAGAAAGTTCAAGCGCCTAGTAAAATTGCATATTTGCATCACTCCAGATATTTTTTTAATGCCAATGTTGCCATTTCAAAGTCTGTTCGCTGATTAATTTTCGGCAACAATGTAGACAAAAATTGTAAACTCTTTACTTGGAAAAAGTTGTTGCGTTATTTCTTTGCTACAAGCATTTCTATATTTCAGCAATTATAGTTTCACTTTTTTCCTACTCTCAGCAAATTTTCACCATTCTTACGGAGGTCCTTTGCATGCTTATTGTTACTGCTTTCCATAAAAATTTCCATTTTACCAGTATCTGTTCTCCTAATTTACTCTCATGTACTTAATTCATGCGAAAACACGCACTTGAAACTTGAAACAGCTAATCCTCATGAAGATTTTTTTAAATATATTGTTTGCGTTTCAATATTATTATTATTATTATTATTATTATTATTATTATTATTATTATTATTATTATTATTATTATTATTATTATTATTATTATTCATTTTTGGCATTTATGGCTGGGGTTCTGCAATAGATAAGTGTTATGTTTTTTTTTAGTAATATTTCTTTTTGGATAAATTATTTTAATATTCAAAATTTAAAAAATACTCTTGTTAAGATATTTTTAATACGGCTTTTTTATAATGCTTTGTGTATCTCATATTTAAAATTAGTCTTCCCTTTTTTTTCTTAGTAGCGAAAACCCTGGACATTTCTTTTTTTTTCTATTTATTTTATGATCGTTCTCGTTCTCACGAGAATAAAGGCATTGTTGTGTATGAAAGTGAAAGTTTCCCATCCCCTTATCTAGCGTAAATAACACCCGTTCGTACGAATGCTTTTACTGCCCTGGAATAATTGTACTATTTGAGTAAAGTGGTCCTTTGTTAATTTTTTTCGAAGAAGAGTAGCTTCTGACTTGTTTGTAAAGGGGATATATTCAGCCTTGTTAAAAATTGGCCCACACGCATAGTTTATTGCTTGCGTACGTGAATGAATAGTACCCTAAAATTTTATAACCCATGACAAACGTTGACCGTCATTTGAGGCGGAGTAGATATTTTCCCAGACCCTTAAAGTTTTTATGACCGATTTGAGATAATAGGGCAAATTCACGGATATCGGCGAGCACTGGTTTGCAAGCAGGTGCAAAACTTAGAGACAGCTGACCCTGCTACTGACCACGTGATCGAGAATAGGGGATGCGAGCGATGACCATATTTGGTCATGAAAGAGGGTGACTGTGGCTTTAGCCAATGAGATGGACTCTAGGAACAGGAGAGAAAGGGGAAAGCATTAGTCTTCCTAGTTTTTGGTGCCCCTTTTGATTTGCAGAGGGATGTGCAATTGGTTTTAATGCTGTGATATAAAATGCCCATACACTTATGTAATACTGTGTCACCGTTACAAGTCATTGAACTGTCTTTTTTTTATTTATATGCACATGTTATGCCACTGAATATAAACAGATATTAGTGTTTTTTTTTATGTGTACCCTATATATGTACTGAAAGGTTATTGCTATTTTTATTTTGTTTATGTGTATACAAAATGTTATCGTGCTATTATATGTATATGTTTGTGATACCTACAGCTGGCAAGTAGTATATCTATTGTATTTTTTCAGAAATTGATTGTTTCGGTCCTTTGGCTCTATCCTGCTCACAGGATTCAAATTTTTTTCAAAAAAAAAAAAAAATTTTAATTTTTTTTTTATTCACTGGACAACTCTTCCTTGCATTCTACTTGTGGAAATTTTTTTAGGGATATTTTTTTTTTCTCTTTTTACAGAGGTGTTAGCGGATAGGGATATCCCAGTGTGTTGGTATTCTTGACGGTATAGCAGATGTAGAGTTTTAATTAAGTATGCCAGGTATATAGTATAGATTTTAATAGCATCTTAGGTCCTTGTATATGTTTAACGTCTAGATGTTTTGCCCAAGCTTCAACTTAGCATTACCGGTGTGCAGAGTTGGTGTGGTAGCTTAGTAGGGTGATAGGTTATCAACTTCTCGGGTCGTCGTCTGATCTGTTCTAGGCGATTATCTTCATTCTACTTTTCAACCGGGGTACTGCATTGTTTTTTTTTTTATTTAATCTTTTCTTTCATTTTGGATTTAATTTTAAATATTTTTTTAGGACTGTCTTTAACTGACCTTATGTGGTCATTTAACTAAAAAAATAAAATTCTTGTTTTTGTTCAAAACTAATAATGTTTATTTTTTTTTCAACGAGGGGGAGCTCTTGTTATGTTTTTTTTTAGTAATATTTCTTTTTGGATAAATTATTTTAATATTCAAAATTTAAAAAATACTCTTGTTAAGATATTTTTAATACGGCTTTTTTATAATGCTTTGTGTATCTCATATTTAAAATTAGTCTTCCCTTTTTTTTCTTAGTAGCGAAAACCCTGGACATTTCTTTTTTTTTCTATTTATTTTATGATCGTTCTCGTTCTCACGAGAATAAAGGCATTGTTGTGTATGAAAGTGAAAGTTTCCCATCCCCTTATCTAGCGTAAATAACACCCGTTCGTACGAATGCTTTTACTGCCCTGGAATAATTGTACTATTTGAGTAAAGTGGTCCTTTGTTAATTTTTTTCGAAGAAGAGTAGCTTCTGACTTGTTTGTAAAGGGGATATATTCAGCCTTGTTAAAAATTGGCCCACACGCATAGTTTATTGCTTGCGTACGTGAATGAATAGTACCCTAAAATTTTATAACCCATGACAAACGTTGACCGTCATTTGAGGCGGAGTAGATATTTTCCCAGACCCTTAAAGTTTTTATGACCGATTTGAGATAATAGGGCAAATTCACGGATATCGGCGAGCACTGGTTTGCAAGCAGGTGCAAAACTTAGAGACAGCTGACCCTGCTACTGACCACGTGATCGAGAATAGGGGATGCGAGCGATGACCATATTTGGTCATGAAAGAGGGTGACTGTGGCTTTAGCCAATGAGATGGACTCTAGGAACAGGAGAGAAAGGGGAAAGCATTAGTCTTCCTAGTTTTTGGTGCCCCTTTTGATTTGCAGAGGGATGTGCAATTGGTTTTTTTTGGAAATAAAGGGAGTCTTGGTCAGAGCTTCGTATGGAGAGCATCTGGTAAACGATTGCGGATAAGTCTTGTCTCCCCCCCTCCCCTGTTTTTAATCTGGGAGAGGGGAGGCCATAAGAGTACTTCGAGATTAGCAGTCTAAGAGAAAGCACGTCGTGAGTAAGTCAAGAAAAAGTGCTACCTGCCGGAGAGAATCGAGAGCTTGCCGTGAAAGAATGTTTCCTCCGTTCTAACCTTCACCGTAAGCTGTGGAATGATTTGCAGTCTAAGAGAAAGCACTCCAAGTGTACGTCAAGAAGAAATGCTACCTGCCGGAGAGAGCCGAGATTTTGCCGTGAAAGAATATCCCCTCCGATCTGGCCTTCACCGTGAGCAATGGAATGATTAGCGATCTAAGACAACACTCCAAGTGTACGTCAGGAAGAAATGCTATCTGCCGGAGAGAACCGAGATCTTGCCGTGAAAGACTGTTTCCACCGATCGAGCCTTCACCGTGAGCAGTGGAATAATTAGCAATCTAAGACAAGACACTCCAAGTGCTAGTCAAGAAAAAGTACTACCTGCCGGAGCGAGCCGAGAGTTTGCCGCGAAACAATATCCCTTCCGATTTTGCCTTCACCGTGAGCGGTAGAATGATTAGCGGTCTAAGACGAAAACTTGAAAGTACTCAGCTGCTGCTTAAACTGAGTATAGACAGTGGGAATTCTGTGTAGAGACTGTTGCTCTGGTGCATGGAGGACTTGTTTACTATTGTCCATCATATAAGTGAAAAACACCCAAAATGGGTAAATTGAAAGAATCCAGCTGCTGGTAAGAGATATATTCTGTATTTAATCTTAAACAATTTTTATTTTAGTGAGTAATCTTGTAGTGATTTTGTATTTCCATATATCTACAACAAAGGTTGTATTAGTGAATTCAGATGTTTTTTTTTTTTTTGTTTTTCATTTTTATGTTAAATTAAATAAAGGAGAATGTATATAAAGGATATGCTTTAGTATAGTTTTTTTTTTTAGTTTTTTTTTATTTATCCTACCTTGATATTAATTTAATTGGATTTTAACCTCTGTAGTATCGAAATAACTATACTGAGTTTTGTAATACCAAAAAATTAAAGTAGTTTCTTTAAATGTTTGGAAGTAAATATAATTTTCAACCATTACCTATTTTTTTATTTGGAATTCTTAAATAACTTTAAAAAAAAAAAAAATAATAATTTAATAAATAATTAAAAATCATATTAACATTGATTAATTAATGTACTGTTGCTTAAACTGAGTAGAGATATTTGACTAGGTAATAGAAGTTTTAAAGCAAAAGCTGTTAAGAATTTCACTTGATTTTAAATGAATTAACTTATCTTATAAGAAAAAAAAGAATAGAGAAATTAAATTAAATGTACTAACACTATACGAAATTGGTCGAAAATATCATTGTTGATTTCTGGGGTATTTATGTTTATTATTTCTAAATTTTTTAACTTATTCAAAATTATATCTTTCTTTGCCTTCTGGAAAATAAGAAGGATTTCAGGATCTTTCTTCTCGCTTTTGTAATGTTAGATTGAATCTTGTATTTTTAAATTGTTTGTATGAGTTTAATATCTCAGGAATCAACATTGATAAATGTTGGGTTCTACTGCAGATCAAGGTTTAGTACTTGAGACTGGGTCAGATTGAGAATCTTGCTGTGTTCTCTCTTACTTACTTGTTATCATTAAATTTCTAAAGAATCCTAAATAATATTTGTGTTTATCCTTTTTATCGTTTTAATTTATCGTTTAGTTTGTTTGTCTTAATGATTTCTTAATGTTGACTGGTGTAATCTTAACTTAATTATTTCTTTTTTTTTGTAAGCATCTAGTTTATTTAATTAAAACAACAACAAGATTCATGTGGTTGGAAATTTGACCCAGATCTCATTGAATTTTTTGATAAAGCTGAAGAATATCTATTGATCTATATTAACTAATATAATTTGCTGAGCAGAAGTTGCAATTAATTAAAATAATGAGCTGTTGCAGAAATTTAATAAAAAGAACCCAACATAAGCAATTTTTTATTTTTCCTATTTTGCTTATGATTTCTTTTTTCTCTTTTGATACTAACACTTTCGGAGCCGGTTTTGAAAATTACGGTATACTGACAGAAAAAATTCTGAAAAAAAGTCGAATATTTAAAAAAAGACAGCTTCTTTGGAGATTAATCTTGGCTGGTCATCAAATACAAATAAATAAATAAATAAATCATTTAAAAATACGGAATTGCAAACGAGATATTAAGAAGAATTTTTTTTCTAAGGATTTTCATAAATGAATGTGCGTGAAGGGCTCTTAAGGGAACTGTCTAATTCTTCCGTGACTTTTATTACCTTTTAATGACAAAAGAAAAGAGATATCACCTGCGTATTTTTATATTATTTTTACTTATTTTCAATTACATGTTTAATTTTTTCTGCATAAAAAATGAATAACATGTCTTGAACGACAGTACCTGTAGTTGTTTGTCGTAAAATTCCAGTCTGGAGGCGATTATTCTCCTCGTTCACCAAATTATGAAAGGGCATAAAATTATTTATCGCTTAAAGTAAATTTAGTTTAAAAAGTGATTTTTGACAAAATGTCCATCATTTCAACAAATCATCATATACTTTTGCTTCATTTTTAGGGTTTCGTTCATCTGACGAAACCCTATTCGTCTCTGTCCGTTGTCTGTCTGTCTGTCCGTCACACAGTCGGTACACGAAAACTACATATGCTAGAGAGTTCAAATTTTGTGTACTTATAGCTGAATACTTGTTGTCACACAGCAAATCATAGAATTTTGAAAAAAGATTATTATTTTAATTAAAATATTAATTTTAATATCATCAGTTTGTGTTTTTTGTTGTTTTCTAATTACTCCATTGCTTTTACTTTTAAAAGAAATGGAATACTATTGTTGCCACAATAACAAAATTGGTGCTAAATACTACAAAAAAATCAATTTCTCAAATATAAATTGAGTTACAGCTTTCAAACTAATTGCATTTAAAAGTAAATTTTTTCTCTATACGATCGTATAAAAATTGAAAATGTACGATATTTACAAGTATTAACTCTTTGATGTTTGAATCCCATAATAGCCGAAACCTCCCAATGCCCCGAGTCCCGTAATAGCTCGCCCCGTCTAGCTGGAAAGATTTCCGTTCACCCGTAAGTTGGGGTTCGGAGACAGGAGGTGTGGTTCTTTGATGGATGGGGTTGACATTTCCGGACAACACAATAAGAAGGCAAATTTTTGGAATTTTACAACTAAATTCTCTTTGCTATCTCTGTGTATTTCAAAAATTGTTTCTTTTTCATTTGGTTTTTATTAATGGAAAATACAGGATACATTAAGTCATTATACAGAAAGTTCATGAGAATGCAAACTAAGCAAGGAATATTCAATTGAAAATACTGATTAGTTATTTAATTAATTAGAAAGAGGAAAATAATAACATAATGTGAAATAATTAGTTTTTGTATATTTCTGCATTGATATGTATTTTTATTTTTATTTTTATTTTCAAAATATTCATGTTTATAAAGTTTAATTCATTTTCCATTCATTTAATCATTTTATGGAAAAAATTATTTTCTTCCGTTTATTTTCCAACTTCACTTTATTATCGCATATCAATACATATTCACATACATTATTATAATAATTAGAAAATGATTATATCAGTTTAATAAGTTTAAAATTCTTAAATAAATCAGAGTTGTTATTAAATTACCAGTTTTAAAGTTTTGAATATACTTGTAATGTAAAGTACGTTGGTAAAACACAAATTAAATCTAATGAAAAATTAAACACAATTTTTATAATATATGAAGAATACACAAATAAATTTGGAACGTAAAAAAAAGGGGGGAGGCACACAGTATGTACATCTACTGAAATTTATTGAACTCTTTATTATTCATTTTTACTTTTTCAATGACAAAAAAAAAGTCAATCCGAATTTGTTTTTAAATTTATTAGTGAAATAGTAAAAATGAAGTATAAGGAAAGTCAGATATGCTGTATATTTATCTAAATGTGCTTTCTAAAATAGGCGAAATATAAATGATGTCTTTTCATTTTCGTTTCTAAATGAAACACGGAAAAAATCGCCCCGGAAAAAATCACCCCGGTAAAAATCTCCCAGGTAAAAATCTCCCCCGGAAAAAAATCTCCCCACAAAGAAAGGTAACCGAAAAATAAGGCTTTTTTTAAATTAAGATTGAAAAAGCCCACACATATGAATAACAAAGATTTGATGACTTTGATTATGGCAATTATAATTTCAAGTAAATCATGTGCTAATCACGTGTATTTGTACTGGAAACAATTACGGCAGTAAAACCTCCATATGAAAAAGGTCCTAGTTCCATGACTATCGCAAGGGCAAACGCTAACTTTTGAAGATAGATTGCCCTCTGAAAATCTAATTTTAAATATATTCTGAATTAAATTATTGCTGCAAATTATTTTAAAATAGTTTCTGAATCATAGGGGACTTATAGCTATCAGGAATCTAGGAAAAAAAGTGACCGGAAAAAAAGTGACCTAAACTACTAAAGCGGAAAAAAGTGACACGGAAAAAAAGTGACGCGGAAAAAAAGTGACAAGGAAAAAAAGTTACCGGGAAAAAAGTGACAAAGAATTTATTTTGGGGATTTATTATTGATTTTGGGGATTCATTGCTTAATTATGAAAGGGGGATCGGGGAGGGGGGCTCATAGTTTAGGTAAATGGGTTTTTCATGCTGAATTAACTGTTTTGGTTCAATTTTTGGGTATACGTTCATCCTGAAAAGACGCTTGCCTGATTAGCTTTGGGAAGGTACAATTACCCCCCCCCTCCCCCATCCGTTCTCAATTTGATGAATGGGTTTTATGCAGAATTGTCCAACGTGTGTCAAATTTGCATATAGGTTCTTTTCGATAAGGCTTATATATAGCATATAATGCCTGAAGAGATTTAGGAATTCTAATGGTTAAGTATAGAGAGGGAACGGAGGATAACCTTTCTAAAATTAAATTAATAACTTTTTACGCATAATTATCCGATTTGCTTAGAATTTTGGACATAGGTTCATTATGATAAGACGTATCTCAGATTAGTTATGGGGTTCTTCTGCTTATTATAAAGGGGGGGGACGAGCAATTATCTCCCCCTCAAACTAGATAAATAAGTTTTTATGCAGAATTATCCCATGTATTTCATATTTAAATATAGGTTCTTTCTGGTAAGGTGAATTCCGGAATAGTTTTAAGGATTTAATGGCTAAGTATAAAGGGGAGATGGAGGAAACCCCTCTTAAATTAAATAAATGGCTTTTTATGCAGAATTATCAGATTTGCTTCAAACTTTGGATTATAGAACCATTATGATAAGGCGTATCCCTGATTACATATGGGGTTATTTTGCCAATTAAAAATTGGGGCGGGTGATTATCCCCCCCCCCCCTTAAATTAGATAAATTGTTTTTTATGCTCACTTATCCGATATATTTCATATTTTGGATATATGTTCTTTCTCATAAAGTGAATCCCGGAATAATTTTAAAGGTTTAATGGCTAAGTAAACACTGGGGGAACGGATAATACCCCCCCCCTTAAATTAATAAATGGCCATTTACGCAGAATTATCTGATTTGATTCAAATTTTGATTGGGCGTTCATCATGAAAAGGCGAAGTCCTGATTAATTGTGGGTTATCCCCCGTTCATCGCTCTATACTTAGCCATTAAACCCTTAAAACTATTCAGGGATTCACTTTATCAGGAAGAACCTATATCCAAAATTTGAAATCCGTTGAATAGTTGTGAAAGAGAAAAAAATTATTTAAAGAGTGGAGGATTAATCGCCCCCTTCCCCTATTTAAATATCAAAAGAACTCCATAATTAATCAGAGATTCGCCTTCTTATAATGAATATACATCCAAAATTTGAAGCTAATCGGATAATTCTGCGTAAAAAGCCATTTATTTAATTTAAGGGGGTTTATCCCCCGTTCCCCTTCTATACATAGCCATTAAACTCATAAAACTACTCAGGAATTCATTTTATGAGAAAGATCCTATATCCAAAATTTGAAATACATCGGATAAGTGTGCATAATTTTTTTAAATCTAATTTAAGGTGGGTATAGTAATCACTCGCCCTCCTTTTTAATTACCAATAGAACCCCATAACTAATCAGAAATACGTCTTATCATAATGAACCGAACCCATGTCCAAAATTCGAAGCAAATCGGATAATTCTGCATAAAAAGCCATTTATTTAATTTAAGAGGGGTTTCCTCCATCTCCCTTTATACTTAGCCGTTAAATCCTTAAAACTATTCCGGAATTCACCTTACCAGAAAGAACCTATATTTAAAATTGAAATACATGGGATAATTCTGCATAAAAACTTATTTATCTAGTTTGAGGGGGAGATAATTGCTCGTCCCCCCCCCTTTATAATAAGCAGAAAAACCCATAACAAATCTAAGATACGTCTTATCATAAAGAACTTATGTCCAAAATTTTAAGCAAATCGGATAATTATGCGTAAAAAGCCATTAATTTAATTTAAGAAAGGTTATCCCCCGTTCCCCCGCTATACTTAACCCTTAAACTCCTAGAATCTCTTCAGGCATTTTATACTATACATAAGCCTTATCGAAAAGATCCTATATGCAAATTTGACACACGTTGAATAATTCTGCGTAAAAACCCATTCATATAATTGAGGACGGATGGGGGGGGGGGGTAATCGTCCCTTCCCAATACTAATCAGGCAAGCATCTTTTCAGGATGAACGTATATCCAACAAGTTGGAAATTGCACGTGAAGCGTAGCAAATTAGGTGCGTTCGTACGATAACAAATTTTTAAAAATATTACTTTCATATATCAATCTCATAAAATTGCAAATAGTGAATTACAATTAAAACGCTCATCAAACAATGTTCTCCCTATACCATTATGTAATGGAATACTTTTGTGTGGCCTTGTAAATCAATAACAAATGTTCTTTGCACCACAAATTATGTAAGGTGTATATTATAGTATGTACTTTATAGTTGTATATAAATGTTATTAAGTTCCCATGAGTGTAACACGATTAAGATGCTTGAACATTTTTCCCACTTGAAACATTTTTTTCCCATTGACCGTAAAGTAACGGAATACTTTTGATTGTCCCTGTAATTGATCAATGAATCCGATTTTCATAAAATTTGAAATGACTCGACAAAATTATGTAATAGTTATGTATTTTAAATTTCAAACGTATAGAATATAGTTGAAACTTTTTCCCCATTGACCATAATGTAATTGAATACTTTTGATTGCCCCTGTAATTGATCTATGCACACGATTATCAAAAAATTTGAAATAACTCGACAGAATTATGTAATAATTGCGTATTTTAAATTTCAAACGATTAAAATGCATTTGAAACTTTTTTCCCCATTGACCATAATGTAATGGAATACTTTTGATCATCCCTGTAATTGATCTATGCATCCGATTTTCATAAAATTTGAAATGACGCGACAAAATTATGTAATAATTATGTATTTTAAATTTCAAATGATTCGATTGGTTAGTTTTTCCGTTGTTATATGCGGACAGACGGACGGACGGACAGACGGACGGACTGAACGACCACTATAGGTGCTACGTATTACATAATTACGAACGCACCTAAAAATTTAACCAAAACAGTTAATTCAGCATGAAAAACCCATTTACCTAAACTATGAGCCCCTCCCCCGATCCCCCTTTCATACTTAACCAATGAATCCCCAAAATCAATAGTAAATCCCCAAAATCAATTCCTTGTCACTTTTTTCCGGTAACTTTTTCCTTGTCACTTTTTTTCCGCGTCACTTTTTTTTCCGTGTCACTTTTTCCGCTTTTGTAGTTTAGGTCACATTTTTTCCGATAACTTTTTTCCCGGTCACTTTTTTTCCGTTTACCATTTTATCGAAGAAACGTCACAGCCTTTACGAATTCGATTTTTTCCCCCAGATGAACGCATTTATTATTGTTTTATTTTGCGCGCATAAAATTTGTGTAAATTAAAAATTAAAAAAATAATTAAAAATTTAAATTTAATTATTATTAATTCAAAAAATATATATGAAGACAGAAGCAACTTTACTTATATATGTAAGCTGTTGATGAAGAGAGGTGAAAAAATCAATAAATTACATTTTCTTTTAAATTAGCCCTCCCCCCCCCCCTCCTTTCACACACAGAAAATCCGACTTTCCCAAACATCTCTAGATTTTATCACATATTTTTTTGCTACCTCCCCTAAAATCAACCGCTCCCTCACCTCAAAAGATAGATAACGAAAAAGATTGAGATATAAGAGATTTTGATCACGTGACAAACACGTTTTTACCCCTGTTTGTGTGATTATTCATCTTACGCGAGGAAATTTAATTCAAAACGCCCCTTTTGATATTATTTTGTAAAAAATCTATCGGGTTAAAAAAAAAAAAAAAAAAAAAAAAAAAAAAAACACGAGTTAGTAATTAGATTTAGTTTCTGAACATCAATACCTGCTAGTTTCATGAATTTCCGAACAAAAACAAATTAAAACTTATGTCATAGATTTGTCCTTTTGTATCTAAATCAGTCTTAACATTCATATTTCTGTTTCCCCCCTATCCTCTTATTTTGTGCGACCCGATTAAAAAAAAAAAAGTTTCACTGTTTAAGAGTTTTTTCCTTGTTCATTTCTATTACATATTACACAAATAAAAATCGAATTTAAAAATGATACGAAATGAAATGTAGGTTTGTATCCTAATAAGTAATGAGTTATCAAAGACTGAATAACAATATTCAATATCTGAAGTGAAGACTCAAATGAGGTCATCCAAACTGTCTTTGTAGCTACAATTTGCATTAATAATAATAATAATAATTTAAAAAAAAAATCCAAAATTTGAGTTTGGGTAGCTGGGGCAGCTTCCTCGTTTGCCCTTGCGATAATCATGGAAGTAGGACCTTATTTCATATGGAGGTTTTACTATTAATTCAATATGCATATAATGCCATAATTGTTTCCAGTACAAATACACGTGATTAGCACGTGATTGACTTGAAATTATAATTGCCATAATCAAAGTCATCAAATCTTTGTTATTCATATGTGTGGGCTTTTTCAATCTTAATTTAAAAAAGCCTTATTTTTCGGTTACCTTTCTTTGTGGGGAGATTTTTACCGGGGAGATTTTTTCCGGGGAGATTTTTTCCGGGGGAGATTTTTAGCGGGGAGATTTTTACCGGGGTGATTTTTTCCGGGGAGATTTTTTCTGTGATTCATCTAGTTTAGTATAAAAGACTATAGTATTTTATTTCAGACTTTAATCCTTTAAGGGTGTATTTCGATTCAATCTGCTTATTTTTCGATTCAATCTGCTTATTTTTCGATTTATTTTTAAATTCATTTTTGCTCTCATATGCATCAAACTTGGAAATTGTCTTATTCAGAAAGTACTCAAGGTGCCGTAATTGTCGATTCTTGGATAAATGCAAAAAACATTGCAAAAAAGCAATCAAAAACGGCATTTTGAATAGATTTTTCTTAAGCGGAAGATCTGTGGGCGAAAAAATGAGTCATACTGAGAAGATAATTGTTTATAAATCAAATTCTAATGAATTGAGCACAAAATGACATCACATGGCACCTCATACGTCTCTTCAAAAATACTCTCAGCAAGTTTCATGTTTCTACTTTGAAAAATGTGTCTGAAATTGTATCAGAAAAATTCGAGCTGTTGAAGGTGGAAAAGCATTTTGCGGAAAAACTAAATTCAGTTTCCTCCCTCAAAAAAGTTCGGAACAGAGAAATTCCTTTCAATAAGAGCTTGTTCACTAAAAACCCCAGGGAAGATATTTCTCACCCCTTTTTTTAGTGACGTGTAATCTTTACCCCTTTGTCCAGTAGGTTGGGCAGTGCAGTAGAAAGCTTTTGTGTCGCAAATGCTTTTTGATGTCAATACATGGGTGAGAAACTTGTATTTGTAAAGCTGATTTCGGCTCTTTTCTGTTTTGAAACATATGGAAAAGAACGATTTCCACACACGCATGCAATATGTGTAGATCACAATAAGCAATCTAAGTAACTTTTTTTTTAGTTGGATGATCAAATAGTGCCAGTAAAAATTCCATTAGCTTAAATACTTTTTAAATCAAAAGATTATGTTTCAGTTTATATGTAAATTTTAAATTTACATAATAATTTAAATTAATGATCCCTTATGCATTGTTTATAAATTCTATCATATTTATTTTTAAAATATATATTTAAATTTTACGTACAATGAAACCTTTTTACTTCAGTCAGGAATTCTGCAAAATTTTCTTTAATTTGTCATATTAAAACATGTCAGCTGTTTTAATATTATACAAGCAGTTCAACTGAACTATAATTACGCAAAACAAATTTTAAATGATTTGAAACTTAAACTTTGTATTTCAAAACAAACAATATACTAGCATCCTTCAGTTATTTTGGTAAAATTTATTATAATTTTACCTTAAATTATGTATTTGCTTACATAATAATAGCTTTGTTAATGTTACTTTACTAATAAAAACTTTAAAACTAACTTTCGTTTAATTTCTTTTTAATTTAATTGGTATTCTATACTTTTTACAGATTTTTTTTTTTTCATACAAATAAATATTTTTTAATTCAAACTTTATTTTGATATTAATATTTTTTTTTTTATTATTATTACAGTAAAATAGATTTTATTAAAAATATATATATAGTCTATTCTGATATAAACTTCAAACTTTTTTTTTTTTTTTTTTTTTTTTGAACACTTAAAATATTTGGATTCTTTTAAATTATACTATAATAGTGGACGTTTATAATGAAATTTAAATTTGCTACCAGCAATTTTCCATTTCAATAGAGTTGTCGCAAAATGTTTAATATTTTGAATTATAAACATATGAAAAGCATAAAAAATACTATAAAATATAATTAATTTTAATAAAGTTTAAGAATTAGAAATCGTAATGATAAATATTCACGAGATTCAATTAAATCGTAAAATTTAATGGATTTTTTAATGATATTTTAATAAAATTTTTAGAAATGAATAAATGGTATTAAAAATCATTTCATTATACTAACATTCATTTACATAATTAACTTTTAGAAATCGTAATTTTGTTATAATAATAAAAAAAAAAAAAAAAAAAAGAAAAGAAAAGAAAAGAAAAAAGAAAGAAAAATCTGTCACGAAAAGAACATGTACTCTTATGACAAATAAATGTTATTAATCGAAAAGAATAACATGCTTTTAATCGATAGTAATTTCTTGCATTGCTATGCTAGTTTCTTTGAGAGTAATTGTTTTACGAGATCCAGATTGTTTGATTTTTTTTTTTTTTTTTTTTCAAAAAAAAGTTTTTCTTTTCTTTTTCTTTGCAACTAAATATCATTTGCATTTAATGAATTTAGTGCATATTTTGTTATAGCCTTTAGCTCATTCCAGTGGTTCAGCCTTCGAAAATGGTAAAGACGGAAGGTGCTGGTTTCGAACCCAGTCGCGCCCGTCGGCCTAGTCGTTCGGAGATTTTCGTGGTTTTCTTCAAACTTTGAATTTCCATGCGTAAATGGGGGTTAAGTTCTCTCAGGAGGGCGCTCCCCCTCTTCCTCGAGTTGAAAATTGATCGTCATAATTAGTAAATACAACCAATCTTTTGCTCAATAAGCCAAAAAAAGTCCTTTATGAAACAATTTTTAGCAATTAATATTATCAATTTTTACTTTTATAGTCCACATTCTACGGAAAGAAGACATATAATGATATGAGCAAAGTTCCTACTGTTATTGGATCAACCAGTAAACTTCCAGTGTCTTGGTGCTTTAAAATTATTATTCCCCTCAATCCATTTCTAAAGCTCAGAAGAGAAATAATTATTTTGAGACTATCGTTATTTTGAGTTCTAAATTTTTGTATCCTCGTGAGCTATCTTCAGCAATGCCCGACTGATGCAGGGGCATGCGAGGCAGAGCTGCGAGGTGCCTGCTGTTTACCTTCTAATGAGTGTAATCAGAATTCTCTTTAAAAGGTATAAATGATTAAAATTAGTTAATAGTGACCAAAATTGCGATATTTTTAAACATTTAGGAAAAGAATATGGTCCCCTATCCATTCTCTGTTTCCAGTATCTCCCATCTACCTATGCAAAAGACAAGCTATATCATTAGAATAATGAGTTAATTAAAATTTTATTATAAAAACATAGTATTATATTGTTTTTAAAATATTTTTTATTATATATGAATCGCATTGTTGAGCAAAGGTCTAGAACAACAGAAAATGAACATTTCCTCAACTCTCGCTGAATTCAAACAAAGACGGATATTGCAATTTTGTGCGAATATATATATATATATATATATATATATATATATATTCAAACGGGTAAACGGAAAAAAATGTGACCGGAAAAAAAGTTATCAGAAAAAAGTGACATAAACTACAAAAGCGGGAGAAAAGTGACACGGAAAAAAGTGACAAGGAAAAAAAGTTACAGGAAAAAAAGTGACAAGGAAATGATTTTAGGGATTTGTATTATTGATTTTGGGAATTCATTGGTTAAGTATGAAAGGGGGATCGGGGGGAGGCTCATAATTTAGGTAAATGGGTTTTTCATGCTGAATTAACTGTTTTAGTTCAATTTTTAGATATACGCTCATACTGAAAACACGCTTGCCTGATTAGTTTTGGGAAGGGATGATTACCCCCTCTCCCCACCCAATTCACCCTAAATTAGAAAAATGGATTTTTATTTAGAATTATCCAACGTGTGTCAAATTTTGAACATAGGTTCTTTCTGATAAGGCTTATATATATATTGTATATAATACCTGAAGAGATTTGAGAGTTTAATAGTTAAGCATAGAGGGGAACGTGGGAATAACCTCTCTTAAATTAAATTGATGGTTTTTCACGCACAATTATCCGATTTACTTGAAATTTTGGACATAAATTCATTATGATAAGACCTATCTCTCACTAGTTATGGGGTTCTTTTGCTTATTAATAAAAGGGGGGGGGCAATTATCTCGCCTCAAACCAGATAAATCGTTTTTTATGCAAAATCATCGTATTTGCTCCAAATTTTGGATGTAGATTCATTATAATAAGGCATATCCCTGATTAGTTATGTTGTTCTTTGCTAATTAAAAAGGGATAGCGAGGGATTGTCCCCGCTCATTAAATAATATAAATTGCGCAACATTTTTTGCACAATTATCCGATTTATTTCAACTTTTGGATATAGATTCTTTCTGATAAAGTGAATTCCTAAATTGTTTTAAGGGTATAATGGCTAAGTATAGAGAGGGGGGGCCGGTCGATAACCCACAACTAATCAGGGATTCACCTAATCATAATGAACCTATATCCAAAATTTGAAGCAAATCGGATAATTCTGCATAAAAAGCCATTTAATTAATTTAAGGGGGGTATCCTTCGTTCCACCCCCCTCTATACTTAGCCATAAACCCTTAAAACTATTCAGGGATTCACTTTATCAGAAAGAACCTGTACCCAAAATTTGAAATGCATCATAAGAACAATTTATCTCATTTAGGAGGGGGAATAATCGCCCGTCCCCCTTTTTAATTAGCTAAGTAACATCATAACTAATCAGAGATACGCTTTATCAGAATGAACCCACATCCAAAATTGAAGCAAATCGGATAATTGTGTGTAAAAAGCCATTTATGTAATTGAAAGGGGTTATCCCGCGTTCCCCTCCCCCCTCTATACTTAGCAATTAAACCTTTAAAACTATTCCGCGATTCACTTTATAAGAAAGGACTTGTATATAAATATGAAATACATCGGATAAGTGCGCATAAAAAACAATTTATCTAATTTAAAGGGGGGGGGGGGTAAAAATCACCCGACCCCTTTTTTAATTAGCAAAGAACCCCATATCTAATCAAGGATACGCCTTATCATAATGAACCTATATTCCAAAATATGAAGCAAATCCAATAATTCTGCGTAAAAAACAATTTATTCAATTTAAAGACGGGGGCTATATTCTATTCCTCTTCTATACTTAGCTGTTAAACCCTTAAAACTATTCAGGGATTCACCTTATCCGAAAGGAATTTCAATTAAAATTTGAAATACATCCGATAATTCTGCATAAAAAACGATTTATCTAGTTTGAGGCGAGATAATTGCCCTCCCCTTCTTTTATCAATAAGCAAAAGAACCCCATAGCTAATCAGAGATACGTCTTATCATAATGAACTTATGTCCAAAATTCCAAACAAATCGGATAATTCTACGTAAAAATCTATTAATTTAATTTAAGAGAGTTTATTTCCCCGTTACCGCTCTATGCTTAATCATTAAACTTCCAAACCTTTTCAGGCATTATACTATATTACTATAGATAAGCCTTTTTCAGAAAGAACCTATATCCAAAATTTGACACACGATGGATAATTCTTCATAAAAACCCATCTATCAAATTAGGGCGGGTAGGAGGAAGGTAATCATCTTTTCCCAAAACAAATCAGGCAAGCGTCTTTTCAATATGAACTTCCTTGCAAAAATTGAACCAAAACAGTTAATTCAGCATGAAAAACCCATTTACCTAAATTATGAGTCTGCCCCCGATCCCCCTTTCATACTTAACCAATGAATCCCCAAAATCAATAATAAGTCTCCAAAATCAATTCCTTGTCACTTTTTTTCCTGTAACTTTTTTTCCTTGTCACTTTTTTCGGTAACTTTTTTCCGTGTCACTTTTTTTCCGCTTTCGTAGTTTATGTCACTTTTTTCCGATAACTTTTTTTCCTAGATTCATATAAACTTTTTTTTTCTTTTGTCTTAAATTTTATAGTGACGAGGAAGAGAATTATCCATTATTATTAGTCCATTGTAGCAATCAACACTAAACACAGCAGGTAAAAATTACCGTTCTTCTGAGTAACAATTTTTATTATCTTAGTTCGAGGCTATGTTACTCACAACGCCATGTGTGTAAGCTGAACCAGTTACTCGATATACATGCAAAACATCTCCTGCTGTTTTATTTAATAAAAAATAATGTTACAAGAAAAATATAATTTTTAATATAGTTATAGCTTTTATTAATGTGAATACGTATCAGTAAATTGCATTTTTAGGGTTTTGACCACAATTTCTAAGGTTACTCAGAACGTATTGTGTAAACACGGTTCCTCACTTTACAGGGTAGACCAACCTGTGTGTGTACACAGTTAAGCATTATTAAGATTTACTTAACTAAAAACGAATTAACGAATCTAGCAAAAATTCTAATTGTAAACACTATACATTACTAAAAAGCATCATAAAACAAATAATTTATTGAAGTGAAACTTTTTTTTATCCAACATTTCAGTCGCTAAGTATGAAGCAAGCAATATTCGAAAATTGTAATGTAGCTGAAATGTGTATAGCTTGAGACCAAAATTGTAACATAAATTGGGAACATGTTGTGCAATGATGCAGACTTCTGGACATTATTTACATTTTAAAAACAGTAATTTGAATGTAATAATGGGATATAAATCATAATGAATGTTTATAATAATGTATAATACAGTAAACATTGAAAAATATCTTAACATTTTAGCTAATAGATGAAGTTAAGTGATATTTCTTTTTCATGAACTAACAATTTTTTAATGAAATAAACTAGGGTATAAGAAAATTCATGTATTTTGTACCTTGAATTTAAAAATAATAATTTGAGTGAGGAAGTGAGGTTTGCTCGATTGCTTAATGCAAGCCTTCTTTGGTCAAGCAGAGATGAAATTTTAATGGATTTTATCTCTACAAATTGTTCATTTTGCAATACACATAAATATTTCTTTCAGTAACTTTTCTTGAAGAGAAAAACTTTCATGCTAGTGCAAGAAGTAATCGCATCATAAACATGATAATGAAAATTATTTATCTAACTCAGACTATTTTATTTAAAATTTCAATCATTAAGCATAAAACACGCAAAATTTGGAAATTTAAGCAATAAATATTGTTAAGATTTTACTTTTTTTTAAAATATGGTTTTGTGAAAAAGCATACATCTATTACAAAAGTATTCTATATTTTCTTATGGTTTTAAATCTTGTAGTGCAATATATCAAAAGTCTTTAAAATTTTCAACATTGTATGAAATCTTTTGAAATTGACTACTTGAATTTTTTTTTTTTCGAATAAATCATGTAAAATAATATTAATCCAATAAGAACCACCTTTGATTTACTAAATAGTTATAAATAAAATAAACAACTCAGAAAGCATCACTAGAATTTATGAAAAGAATTTGTGTGTACACATATTTAAGCATTATTCAGATTTACTTAACTAAAATACTTAACTAAAAACCAAATTAATGAATCTAATAAAATTTTAATTGTTAACACTATTGATCACTAAAAAAACATTATAAAAGAAATAATTTGTCGAGTTTCTCACAGGAAGTGATCGAGCTAGCCTTTTGCTCGGCTCATAAGATCACGCTTTCTGACCATGTGTTCTACGGTTCGATCCCTGCCAGGGCACATCGCCTCCACACCACTTAAAGTCCAACAATGTCTATTTTCATCAATAAATATGCATGCATATGTAATAAGAATGGATGTTTTAAAAAAAAACCTGGTTTAAACAAAAAAAATTTCATTTAAGCAATTTTTTTTTTTTTTTTTTTGGGGGGGGGGGGGGGGGTTAAAAAAACAGGTTTTTTGCCAACCCTACTTCTGGACATTGTTTACATTTTAAAAGCTTCTGGACAGCTTCTTTTACTTCTGGACATTTTAAAAACAGTAATTTGAATATAATAATGGGCTAGAAATCAAAATGGATGCTTATAATAAAGTAGAAATCAGTCAACACTGCGAAATCCACAAAATGTATTATATGCAATGCATGTTAGAATGTAAACATTGAAAAACGACTCAACATATAGGCTCATGGATGAAGTTAAGTAATACTTTTTTTCATGAAATAAAAATTTTTTAATGAAATAAACTACAATGCAAGAAAATTCAAGTATTTTTTACTCTGCATTTAAAAATAATAATTTGAGCAAGGAAGTGATGTATGCTCGATTGGTTATGCTTAATGCAAACCTATTCTTTGTTAAAACAGTGATAAAACTTTAACAATAAATGATTTTATCTCTACAAACTTTTTGCTTATTTCACAATACAGATGAATATTTCCTTCAGTAAATTTTCTTCAACCAGAAAGTTTTATATTGGTTCAAGGAGTAATTTTTGTTCATAGACTAGCGGTAAAAATTACTCATAATAAACCAAAACAAAATACAGTACAGAGCTTTTACCTGGCAATCTCACAATATTTGGAATATGCCCCCCCCCCCTCCTTTAATCCATAAGTTTTTAAAAACACAAATATAAAAAAATTTTAACAATGACATGTAGAATATGATCAATGACAATACTGACAAGTACTACAATGACATGTAGAGTATGTACAATTTCATCTTTTGCAATTATTTAAACAAAAATTCCTGCATTATTCAATGGTAGCAATCAAGAAGTAAAAATATATAATTGTATCTAAGTAGTATTATTTTATCCTTTTACACAAATTTTGATTGATATATTTCGAAAAACCTGAAATTTTAAATGAATTCAGACTCGTTTCCTTCCTTTCAAAATGGCATTGGTAATTTTCAAAAACACACAATAACAAAATTGTAACAATCACACGTAAAATATGAACAAAAACTTACCTTTGGAATTTTGTTAAAACTAAGCAAAATTATTTTTTTAGAAATTTGCTGTTGTTGTTTGCAATCGTTTCATGATTTATTTCAATGGTCATTTCATGAAATGTGTGCTTATTCCCATAATCAATAGACAAAATCTGTGATTTTTTTCTGCAAACATTTGTTGAAGTTTGCAATATTTTTCTATGACAGATTGCGAAAATTCACTCTGATACTGCAATCTTTTAATAAAATTTGCAATGTATTTCTGCCTTTTTTTGATGAAATTTACAATATTTTCCCTCGACTGCTTACTGAAATTCATACTTTTTTCAGTGATGGTTTCACAAAACTCATTTTTTTTTTTATAAGATAGGTTGACTAAATTTACATTTATTTTTGTTATCAATTTCCAAAATTCCCCCCCCCCCCCCCCCTTCAATCATTTCATAATTTTTTTTCAACTCATGACAAAATTTAATATTTTTTTGGCTATTTTTTTCGCAATATTTTTTAATAAGTTTGCAATATTTTTTAATGACACATTTTCAAAATTTTATTTGGTATGTGCTTCCAATTTTTGACAAAATTCATTATGAATATCATGATTTTTTTCACAAAATTTATAGTTTTCTCAATTATTTACCAGAATTTCTTCTTTTCACCATCATATGCTGAAGTGTGCAATATTTTTCAACAAATAAGCATCATTTGCAATAATTTTCTGGAAAGATTCTACTTTTTATGACATTTGAAATTATTTTTTGCAATAATTTGATAAAATTATTGATTATTTCAAATTTCAAGATTGTCAAAATTCAAGAATTTTTTTCAACATATTATAAAAAATATGAAATGGGGAGTTGTATGGCATGTTTTGTACATCCAGTGATGTTTTTTTCTGTTTTTAATGGGCATGCAGTGCTAATACATGCATTAATGATTGCGGCATTGATGAGTTTACTGCATTTTAGCGATTCCTGTACAGCGAGTTTCATCGATCCAGTAATGGTTTCTTTGGTTTTAATAAGCACACAGTGCCAGTGCTCTACACGCGAGATTGCAATGTTGACAAGTTTCGTGTATTTCAGTGATTCCTGCATAGCGAGTTTCGTGGATCTAATGATGGCTTTTAGCACTCATACACGAAGCTCCGTGCGAACAGGGGGGTGAAGGGGGCGGTCGCTCCGGGTGCAGAAATTTAGAGTTTTCCAAATTTATACTACCAAAATTATTTCTAGCCTGTCACAAGAAAAAGTTTGTGGGGTGGAAGGTGGGGGCGCCAACATAAGATTACGCCCTGGCCGTAGTTTTCTCTTTGCACATCCCTGCATACACGCATTAGTGATTGTGGTGTTGACGAGTTTCTTGCATTTTAGCGATTCTTGCACAGTAATTTTTGTGGATCGAGTGATGTCTCTGGCCTAAATGGGCAAACTGTGCTCAAAGACGAATTAATGTTTGTGTAATTGACGAAATTTGGCATTTTAGTGATTCTTGCACAATAATTTTTGAAAATCCAGCGATATTTTTATAATGGTCACACAGCGGTTATACACACGTTAGTGATTGTGCCGAAAAAAATCCAAGGAGTCTAAAAAATTTTAAGGACTTGCCACTTTTGTTGTTATTTATGTGGCATGCACTTGCACACCCCAATTTTTAATGCTCCATTTGGAGAGAAAAACATTTCAAACAAATTTTTTTCTATTAGAGTCAAATTATTGGTGTTGAAACTGCACAGAATTAATAACCTTGGTGATTTTGTAAGCTGAAATAAAAAAATACACAATTTCCTATGCAGTGACCAATGGTCATATACACAGAGATCAGTCAAACTGACGTCAAAATCAACTGTAAACATGGGGTGAGAAATATTAAAAAATTAATAAAGCATCCCTAAAAGTAAGTACGAAATCTAAATATCGAGGTAGTATCTGATGTAATTATTCCTATTATGCCCAGAGTTGTTTTTATTTACGACAATTTTTTAGCTGTTTACATTATAAATACGTGCTTCCTGACGTATTATGTCTATGGAGTGCAATACAAATTAAACAATTTACTATTTTAGTTTTAGTTTTCTTTAAAAAATATAAATAAACAAAATTTTTCGTTTTTAATGAAAATGCAGGTTAAATTAAAGGTATGACAAAATGAAAATTGTTCCCAATCCCGTCTGTAAAATAATTTATTTGTGAATCGTTTGTAATTAAGTTAACGAAAATTGCCTCAAAATATTATCTTTTTCGAAATTTGCCTACCTATAGCTTACTTTTGATTTTATATTCTTTTCAGATTAAAAAAAATTAAGCATCTCAGTATTTAAATTTTTATCAAAATTTTACTTTTTAAAATTTTCGGGAATTTCTAATGTAACTTATGCTTTTTTTCCCCCTTATATTCAAATCTTATTCTTTCGTTACAGATATAAATAACGTTAAGAATGTTTTTAATTAAAGTATTAATGTTTTTAATTAAAGTATTATCTCCAACTC
Source organism: Maratus speculifer (assembly GCA_964019185.1). Classification (NCBI taxonomy): domain Eukaryota; kingdom Metazoa; phylum Arthropoda; class Arachnida; order Araneae; family Salticidae; genus Maratus; species Maratus speculifer. The sequence continues at coordinate 7,179,852 of OZ025293.1, read as the reverse complement.
CCATTTTTGTTAAATTTCTTTTTGCTATACGAATTGGTCCTATGAATAACTTGCCAATATAAAAGTTGTAGATATTTTTGAGAAGATGTAAAATAAATTTAGTCAGATTTGATATCTTAAAAATTGACGGAGTTATGGATTTTTCTCTTTTTTCACCGCCCTTTTTCTTTTCGTTTTTAATTTTTTTCATTGGTAAATGTTGGTCCTATCAAAAACTTGTAAATACAAAAGTTTTAAATAATCTTAAGAACATTTACAAAAAATTTAGTCGGACTTGATATCTTGAAAATTGACGAAGTTATGATTTTTTTTTCTCTCAAAACCCCTGTTTTTTTCGCCCCTTGAGCCCACTTCTAAATTTATCAAAAATCTGTCATGCATAAACTGTTGGCCCATTTTTAAGAAGTAATATAAACTTTAAACCGATTCGATATCTACTTTAATTAAGAAGTTATGGTGTTTTTTCGGTTTTCACAAAAACGCCCTCTATTCCGACCCCCTTGGTCCGATTTTGCCTATTAACGAACTTAGCCGAGGTTTTATCCCCTTTGATTTTATGTACCAGTTTGGTGGAGATTGGTGAAGAATTATAGAAGTTATTATGTCCATAAAAAAGTGAGATATATATATATATATATAGATAGATAGATATATAAACTGGTGCGATTGCAATAGGTAGTATTTCATACGAAATCTACCTAAAATGTGCTTAGTAAACAATTAACAACAATTTTCACAAGAAATATTATAAAATCTTATTTCAGCAGTTATAGTCGATAGCCGTAAACGTACATATATTACATAATTGATCCCAGTTACCTCAATAGCATAATACTTAAAAAGTCACCTTTATCAGTTTCCGACAATAAACAAACATAGTATTTTCTTCTTCTTTATTTATTTAGTTATTTAGTTATGAACAACTCTGTTTGTTACTTACAGATTTTATTACTCTATGACTTATTTTAGAGAAAAATATGCATGGAGCAACTAAAAACGTACTTCTATATTTATTATTTACAGATGGCACTGTATTCCGGTTTTTGTATAACTCTGTATGTGAATTTATTTTTAGTCTACGAACATCTTTCAGCTTATTTTTCAGCTTTATAAATTAACTGGAAAAAGCATTACATAGTTAAAAACCACCATTAAGTAATTCACTCAGATAAACATTTATACTATGAAATTGGTTTGTGTAATATTGCCATATGATCTATAGCCTTTACACACTTTTCTCTATGCAAAAATTTATTTAAGCTTAAAACACATACTATAGTTGAAAACGCGCATCCAAAAATTATCACTCATAGGCAGTACAATAAACGAATTATTTTTTATGTTTATTTATGTTTTTTATGTTTATTTTAAATGTGTGATAAATGTTACAGTACAGTAAAAATCTTGTAATCTATCACAGTAATTTATATAAATTTCCTTACCTTTGAAAAAAACCCATTAAACTATGCAATAAATGATTTTTCTCCGTAAACCATTGTGTAATTGAGTACTTTTGTATGTTCCTGTAAATGAATGATAAATGCTTTGCGTTCCCTATTATAAAGAAAGCCTGTTTTAATGCTTATCAATTTCATTCAGTTAGAAATATTAAAACTCCATTAAAACACAAACGGAACCGCAAATGATTTATCTCTATTGAAAGGGAATTATTTTGAAGGATCTCGTAAACAAACTGTAACTGCTACATACATGGTTTTTAATAAAGAACATACATGGAAAATCCTAATTACATATGTCCAACGTTCCTCTCAGTCCACACAACATTGAAGAAAGTCCGTGGTAGATATAGCTGCCACCACCGACATTACTAGGTGATATCGGTCACCCACTGTGAGGATTGTGTAAATGAAGACTTACGCTGTCAAGTAACTGAATTATCAGTTTATTAAGAATATATGTACACACTAAATACGCTATTTACAAGTATATACAATTACAACTCGGATATAGGTGATCCGGTTCAACATTAAATTATATACATTAAAAGTTGGCTGCGTACTATTCCAATTACACTTTCCACCTCACACTCAATGCACGTTAGATTCACTTTTTCGGAGATCAGCTTTGAATCTCCCAACACAAGTATACTCGGCCCAGAGCACTAAACACCAGGACGTCTGTGTCCTTTGCTCTCCCGAAACGCACTCCTTACGCTCTACAACACAGAGCACACTCTAGGTATGAAACCCAGGAACGGACTGACTAATCTGAGACAAGCGTTGCTCTTCCCAAATCACTGGGTCACGCCAATGTCACCCCCCTTTGGAGCTCATTCATTGGACACATCCTCCATTCCTTTCTTGCTTAGTGACATGTTGCTCATCTGCTCGTCATCCGCATACCTCACTGACAGATGGACATGCCTCTCAGCAATCTCCTTTCTCTAACACACCACCTGCATAGGATTATCTGGCAATTCCCCTTTCCACAAAGAAGGAATGTCACCTTGAAAATTCTGGTACACAGCCATACAATACGAAATATTGAAATAGAGAAATAGTAGAAATTCCATTCTTTAGCCGAGGTGGCATCAGAACCTGACAACATATATCAATAACGAAGTATCACAGAAAAAAGAGAAGACGAGCAATCGAAGTCAAAATCATAGTACATTTATGAGAATTAGAGCGCGACCAGACAGATAGACGAACTGAATTGATAAACAATTTTCAACAATAATGAAAAAGTTTATTATTGAATTTACTGAAAACAGCCAATCTAGAATTAGATTATTTACACTATATATTTTTTGACATAGACGCATCTAAAAAAATATAAATTAAATTAATCATAACATTTGTAATAAAGTTTGAAATGGTTACTTGGCTTTTCGTTGTGATTTCAATTGCATTACGAGTGCTTTATTTATACATGTGATGATGTAATATCATTTGAAAATTTAAATGCAATATAAGAAGATTCAAACAAATAGCAGGGCTCCCAAACGGTCCGCGAACTGAACATCTGAATTTTCTTAGAGAAATTTTCTTTTTAGATTTTTCTTGTAAATTGTAAAGACACCACCTTTGGAAGTTGATTTTGGCGCAAACGTATCATAAAATCGTCTGTTAAAAAATACTGATGTTCAGTTCGCGGACCATTTGGGAGCCCTGAAATAGTTAAAAATATATGCATTGAATTAAACCACCCTCTGGTGTTTCCTAAAAGTTCTATAAAATAACTTAACTCTCCAGGACGCAGCTGTTCTATTTGGAACTTGTTCAGAAACATTTTCTTTTTGTTTTCTACGGATATCCAGTGCGTCGATAGGCCTAATTGATGGCAACAAGGAAATGATTATCAGGTTTGGAGCCCGATGCTGAAATACCAGTACACTTGCAAAGGGCTGCCAAAGGCGACAATTTTTATATTCTGTTCGCACCAAAATTTTTTTAATAAAAATTTAATTCTAATAATAAAGTTTATTTTTCTTACAAATGTTGTCAAAGTGTATGTTAAGGATTTCTGTTTAGTGAAAAACTGGTGCCAATATGAATTAAAAAATAGTCGCCTGTGGCAGCCCTGCTTGCATTACTCTGCGACAATGCACTGTGACAATGTTAATCTGTTTCTGATTTAGATGCTTTAAGTATTTAACATTTTGAGTGCCACGTCAGTCACCAGTGACTGACACTGATCTTCCCGCTTAGGCCGCGTCTGTTACCGATGTCTGACAGTATAAATATGATATAAAACTAAAATATATATATTTTTTATTTTAAGTAAGGGGAACTGAGGCACATTGATACATGGGCACATTGATACACCCCCACTACTGCTCACGAGGTCACTGTAAGAATTTTCACAACAGCTTCAAAAGCTGATGCTAGAGTACACAATAGTGCTCGCGATAGGATACGTATAGCAGCTATACGTTTAAACGATATACGTATATCCGTATAATACGTTTCTCTGCTATACGGATACCTTAAAATATACGTTTAAACGTATCCGGATACGTATAAGGCGTATCAGTTAAACGTATATTTTAGAATACGTATATTTAATGTATACGTATATTTCACGTATCGTATCTAATTTAAATATTGGACTTCATCAGTCTTATGTCACTGAATGAAGAATAATTTGGAAATCGGTGGCGTTACGACAGGAATCCGTATAGTATGTCTTATATATACAAGATCAAGCAATGAAAAGCGTATATTTTTTAAAACAGTTTGCAAAAATTTCACAAAATAGCAGACTTCTCATTGGCCAATCTCGTTTCACTAACAGTGAAATATCTATTTTCAAAATAGCGAGTTATTACCGTGAATTGCAAAAGTATTTTGCAACATTGTACTTTGAATTTATTTAGATTTTTTTTTTCTCTTATGGTAATGAGCTCTATACCCAGTTATTTTACATTTTGTGTAGGTAATGTATACAAATTGTATCCATTGTAAATAACCAGCAAAATTAAACACTTTTTAAGGAAAGAATGAGAGTATAAATGTTTCAGATTTATTGTGAATTCTTGTTAAATTTAGTTTTTTCTTTTTAATTATTTAAAAAAAATTATTATTTTAATAATATTTAAATTCTTTATTCACTTATTATTTTACACTCAAGATTGCACCCGAGCGTAAATGCTATTCTTTCCATGGAGCTAATATTTTCTAACTCTGTTAATGTATAATGAAATTTCACTTTTCTAATATTGACATTCTCACCAAAACATACATAGAATCACTTCATATGAAGCATTAACGGAATCTGTAGTTTGATGAAAATCCGTGCATTAATTCTAGAGATAGAGCTATTGCAGAGATCGTAAATAAAATACAGCAAAGTAGAGCCATCTGTTGGACGATTTACATACAAAACTAGTCAGCAACAACTTCTACCAGGGACTACTTGAATATATAGGGGAGACTGGGATACATGTGAACAGTTCACATAAAGATAGCTTTTTGTCATAACTGGGTTAATTTCTATCAGCAAAACTACTCTATATAGTAAACAGAACTTTTTTTTACGCATGGTATATTTTTAAAATTAACTTTACAGTTCTTCTTACTTTTCTTAATAGTTTATTGAATTAAAAAAAAATGTTCATGTGCCCCAACGAAAGAGCAGTTGTAAACACATAAGGGAAACACGTGTACACAAGGAAAAAAAAATTTTGACATGTTTTTATTATCTTTTTCATATGTTACCTTAATCATTACTTGTACTATCTATTAAATTCACCATAAAGAAAAATATATGTATATTTATTTAGTTTTTGAGTGATATGTTTAAGCAAAATGTTATAAAATAAAAATAAGCAGATTTTTTTTTTTTTTTGGGGGGGGGGGGGCTTAGATAATTGATAAAATATAACAAAAAAAATAAAGAAGTAAACTTGAGAAAATAATTAAAGAATTTAAATTTTGCTTAGGGCTTTGTGTTTGAGGGAGATTTTAGGGAGGGGCATTTGGATAATATTTATAGGAAAATTACCAAAAGGCGAAAGATTCTCATTCCTATATTTGCCTTATTTGCCTGTAAATTAAGGATAAAAAATTGTTTTATATTTATAAGCTTCCTCCAAATTTAATTTCTTTTGCTTTTAAAAGAAAGGAGGGGGTGTCAATAATGAACATTTCACGGTAGTTATAAGTTTAAAAATTTTATTTTCTTAATATTTATATCTATTTTCAAAACACCAAATAAAAGGGCTGTTTTAGAAATGGAAGTAAACTAATACTACAAGTTTGCAACAAATGAAACAGAAAAATTTGCAAAGTTGTTAAACGCAATATTTTTTGCATTAATGATGCATAAAAAATAGTATTGAAAACTTTTAAATAAAATAATGTATAGCATTTATTGCAATTTGGAAAACATGAAATTTATTTAAATAACCAATTGAACATAAAGAGTTAGTTGCTTTTTATGTATTTGCTGACAGTTGTGTTTGTAGAAGTTTCTATTACACAAAATCAACTTTATATGATAAAAATGTCTTCTATTTCTATAAAAATATAGATAATGGAGCTGGCATTATTTTCACGAAGTTAACTAAAAGGAATAGAATCACTGAATGATTATTGGGCAATTTAATGGCGTATTCAGATCTGCCCCAACTAGATTCTTCATAAGTGTCCCACATTCCCACAAGAGTTAAAATGACAAATCATTAGCATTTCTCAATTTTAAAAATAAAAAACATCATAAATATTTATTAGTATCCATATTATATGTTAAATAAAGAAAAAAGAGAATAAATAAATACAATTATTCTTTTATCAAGCTGGAGATTTTACTTTTGAGTACAGTAAACAGTATTTTGGCTCCTGGGGACAAACAAAATGGCAAAGAGTTTCAAAAATTTTTTCCATATGTCTATAGGTGCTCCCATCTTTGGTAATTTTTTGAAATAAAAAAACATATAATAACGAGTGAAAAATGGCAATGTTCTCATATGCTCCATTTTTGCATGTGCCCCAGTCTCCCCCATATATGTTACTTAATTCTGTGTATTAGGTCTTGCGATAGAGAACCCACAAAATCCATGTCACATACAGACAGACAAAGTCACAGATTCATAAACTGACAGGCAGATATTTTGTAAAAACATGTTTTTCGGATTCTCTTACCCTTAAAACGTGTAAACCCGTCGAAAGTATTCCCGAATCCAATACTTTCTTCTTCTAAAGATACAAGAAAATATAAAAAACTAAGTATTGCGTCGCAGATTTTCCAAAGATTAGTTTGATTCTACCCACAACTAATGTAAGACATTTTATAATAAATAACTTAGTTTTTTGGAAAAAAAAAATCTAAACTGAGGAAGTATTTAGATTTTTTTTAAGTACCTTCATAACAAGTAGTAGTTAAGTAAACACATCGTAGTTTTTTGAACAAAGAATCGCGATGGGGATACTCAACCGGATTTTTCTCAATGTCTCTAATCCGCAAAAAAATATTGAAACATCAAATTTCATACATTGAATGAAAAACGTTTAAACGTTTATACGTTTAACCGCTTGGGTAAAATCCGTATATACGATGTACAAATATCCGTAATATGCTGTTTCGTGTAATACGTATAACTGCCGATGCCGAATTATACGTATAGCAAATACGTATTTCGTATAATACGTATTATACGTATACTCGTATAAACGTATAATCGGGGGCTCTAGTACACAACTAAAATCAAAACGTCTTGGCACGATTCAGTAGTTTAATGAAATCGGACCGGTGATTAATTGTATTTGTAGATCAAAAGTAAATTTGAGTTGTGCGTTTGCAATGGTATTATACAACTGTTCCAGTATTTTCAACCGGAAAGAATACTCTCCATTGCAAGTAAAGCTGCTCTTTATCAGTTCCTCATTCTTTATTATTAGATAAATTACGAAGTGTTGGAATTGAGATTAATTTTATTCAAAATGGCTGTATGGGGCAGGTTGGCACACTCTATGTCGAGACATATTGATACGTACAGACAACCTAAATCCTTTTCTAGTTCATTTTTTCATTACTTTTTATTATTTTTTTACCATGCACTCTTTAATCCAACCATTTTTCGCCAAAAATTTCTAATATTAGTTTTTACTGCAGTGAAATAGCTCTATTTTTCTATATTATAACATTTTATAGTATTTTTGCCGACAGAAGATGTACGAACTTACTCAAAAGCTAAAGCTAGTAGAACTAACAAAGGAAAAGGATGGTAGCCTGGCAAATCTCGACTTTATATCGATTATCCAGAGAAAACAGTATTTTCGACATGAAAAATGTTAATTAAGAGAAACAAGCTGCAGAACAGCAAAGGATAATTACATTATAAACAGAATTTTTAATATAATTATCCTTTATTTTCTGTTTATAAACCAATTTATGAATAATTAACCTAGTAGGTTTTAATTATTTACCAAGAAAGAAGATAATGCTGTCGTTGAAGTGACAGATATGGCAAAGTTACCACAGCCAACAATCAGACAAGGAATAGACAGAACATCAGTTCATTATACATTTAATTTTGATTGCTTAAAAATAAATTGTGAGTGACTTGAATTTCTATAAATAAATATAAAATGGTTTGCTAACTAATTTTCTAATGAAAAATATGCATTTGTATTATTTTGTCTTCATTTTTCCCAAATGTATCAAAGTGCCCCGTGTAGTGTATCAATCTGCCCCGTTGATGGGGCACACTGATAAAAATCACTTTTTTGATTTTTTTTTAAAATTACATACAAAAATATTACATAAAATAACGATTGTACATTTTTATAATCCACTACATAAACACAAGTTTTGCTGATACCATATTGAAAAATAACTTGAAATTTCTACATTCTGGACACGAAAAAAACTGTATCAATGTACCCCAATTCCCACTAATTATTGAAAATTCATTTAAAATTTACTTAATTTTATTTATTAGAGGAGTTATTATTTTATTCATTTATTTATTATATTTATCCTTAAATAAGAGCCAGCTTAAACGGAAAGTTCAGTATCTGTCACCGGTGACTCTCGTGGCACTCGACGTGTCAAAAACAACTGAATATTCAAATAAACTCAAAATTTTTATGAGAAAGATATGAATATTTTGTGTTTTCTCATATATTTTTAGCATTTTGATAAGAAAAGCTATCAGCAAGGTATAAAGTCCAAACCTTAATATAAGACACAGGCGAGTGTATTTTAAATCAGCTCAGGAGGTATACATTTCACGGAAAGTTACCAAAATTTCGAAAAGCTAGGTCACGATGCGTATATGACTGTATTATCCAGTGGAAAAATTCTAGACAAATTAAAGAATCGAATGCAAGTTTTCTTTTTCTTGTTAACTTTCATGAAGTGCAGCAAATAAAATTGAACTAAAAAACGGCGTTGATCTTGAACGAATCGAGATCAATGCCTTTTTTAATACTAGAAACGTTTGTTGGGCACACAGGTAGAGTTAACAGACCTGTTACGCACTAAAAAAAGGAGGTTTTCCCCCCATATGTGATGGTAGACCAAATGAGGGATCTGAACTCTTACGGGATAAAAAGAAGAAAAAAAGTCCCGAAAAGGGAATTGCTTGACTGGTTAGACTGGGTTACTTCTTGTTATTGTTAAGGCCAACTCCGTGGGAAAAGCGCTTGTGCCTTACGTTTCAAAATAGAATCGCTTTGAACATCCAAGTATAGGAGCTGCACGTTCAGGGGTTAATACATCTTTCGAACTGGATACTGGAAGTACTCTTTCGCTTCTTTTCTATTTTCTTTTCACTCTAGATTCCAGAGTACACCTGTCACGAACTTCTTCCGGAGTCTCGGCATCCATTCATAAACTTTTCAAAGAATTCCGTGTTTAGCGGAAGATTTTTTTTTAACCCTAAGTTTAATAGCGAGTTTGAACTTTTTTTTCCCCTATTTATCATAGGTTCTTAACCGTGAACCTTATTTTTTCGACACCTTTTTCTTGAAATAGTTGGTATTGACCTCAAAGATTTTGATATCTATGTCCATATTTGTCGAGAATCTTTTTTTATTTCATTTTCATTTTATGTAAAAAGTTGGTCCGTATTCTTTTAAAATATAACTGAAATTTCCCAAGCTCATTTGCTTTTTAGGTAAATTGGGTAGTCCCTTTTTTAAGTAAATATTGTTTTTACTTTTTTTTTTCCTGAAATGCTTTTTTGGAATTTAGTCAAAGTACAGAAGGAAAAAAGAAAAAACACCAATCTTACATAATAGGTAAATGATAATATAACATAACTTAGAGGGTTAAAACTATTACTAAATATTTTTTAAATTAGACTAATACTTTCATTGAACAAACTATATTATTGAAATACATTATTTTCCTAACTTAATGAACCATTATTATTTCAATTCGTTTTTAATAAATTTAGATTTATTTAGAGGAATTTGTTTCCGAATGCAAATGAATTACATCAGTATGATTTCCAAATACAATAAAAATATTTAAATATTTTTTTTTTTTTTAAAGATAATGTTTTAGTTTTTGCGAAGTTAATAGTCAACTACGGTTTGATAATATTTACTTATCTTCCAGGTGATTCAAAAATACTTTAATATATACTTTAGTAATACTTTTTATAGATGAATCCATTCTAATGATTTTACTCACAGTCTTGGTAATTGTTCACATATAATTTTGTATTATTTTTGCTTCAATTTTCGAACTCTTATGTTGTAGTTTTCCCACTGGCTGAATATGTATCCAGATCGAGACTCAAAAAAAAAAAAAAAAAAAAAAAAAAAGAAAGAAAAGGAAACCCAACATTTTTGGCTTTAATTACTGATGCGCTTTTAATTGAACTAGGTAATTAATTTATATCTATAAAATCTATCAGTTTTACCCTATTAGCCAAATGAGCTACCCAAATAAACAATTGTTTATTTACCAATCAATATGATTGTGTTAAAGTAATAAAATATGTAATTATGTATCTATCGTTTATTGGGGTTCCTTTACCTACAGTTTAGTCTTCAGAGTTGTTTTAAGTAACAGACCAGATGACAAAATGATTACCAAATGATTGTCTGGGTAAATTGTGTTAGCTTTGATGTCGTTCAGAACTTTCAATTGCAAAATTAAGAGAATTAAAGCCAAATGTTCAGGGTTCAAGTCCCAGTATAAACACATTTCGAATTGGAAAAAATATTTCTTATTTTTGTATTCACTTATAAATGAAATAATGTTAAAATAGTAACAATTCAAAGTTCTTGTAGATGAACAATATAATAAGAAATATAAATGAAATTTCATGAGAGTTTTATGTCAGAGATTATGTAAAATGTTACAGGAACTAATCTTATTTACATACTTATCTTATGTCTCATGGTTTGTTTTTATTGGACCTACTGAAATAATAACCGAAAAGAAAAAAAAAGGATTGAAATACTACTTTATTGTAAATTAGTAGTAAAGTAGTTTAATAACGTTACTTTTTGTGATTTAAACTCAAACCTAGAAAAATAGTTCTTTGCAGAACAATCCACTTTTAGAATTATATTCAACACTTGTTATAATGAGTAACTTTTTAATCAGCTTTACTTTATAGGATCAAGTGTGATAGTTATTATCAGGGGGTAATTTTGTCCACCTCCATATTGGATAAAACTGTGTACAGTAAAATTTTGTTTTATGCTTAAATATTGAGCTCATAATGTATTTTTCATTTAGCTAGATTTCGTATGAAATACTACCTATTGCGATCACTTCCATGTTGGAATTTCGGAAAAATTTTTGCGGATCTACGCCGATCATGATCTGTAGACCCTAAAACTATCATCAGTAAAAATGTTTATTTATCTATCTATCTGTCTATCTATCTATCGCTCTATAAACACTTTTTTATGGACACGATAACTTCTTAATCCTGCTCAGATCTCTTCCAAACTGAAACATAAAATCAAGGGGCATAAAATTTCGTACAAGTTCGTGGGCAAAATCGGACCAAGGGGGTAGTTAAAAATTCATAACTTTGTCAATTCTCAAGATATCAAATCAAACTAATTTTTTTATAAATGCTCTTAAAATTATCTAAAACTTTTGTATTGACAAGTTTTTAATAGGGGCAACTCTTACTGAAAAAAAATTAAAAACAAAAACAAAAAAAGGGGGGGGGAAGAAAAAAATACATAACTTCGTCAATACTTAAGCTATCAAATCCGATTAAATTTATCATACATCTTCTGAATAATATCTACAACTGACAAGTTTTTCATATGATTAATTCTTATATTAAAAATAAATTAAACAATAATAGGAGTTGTAGAAAAAAACTCAATTTCAAACTGCTTACATTCTCACTCATTTTGCTCTCAAACACATCCATTTGGCAGGTTCTCTTATTTAGGAACTATATAATATGGCGTATTTATCAGTTTTGTGATAAAGGCAGAATATATTTCAAAAAATGCTGTCAAAGTGGCATTTTGAACTGAATTTCCTGAAGCGATCGTGATTAAAAAATTGAAGAAGTATTGAAATAACAAATTACTTATTTTTTGATTCATTTTTAAATCCATTTTTGCTCTCAAGAGCTTTCAATTCACAGATTCCCTTTTTTAGGAACTGTATAATGTGGCGTATTTATCAGTTTTGTGATAAAGGCAGAATATATTTTTAAAAATGCTGTCAAAGTGGCATTTATACAGAATTTCCTGAAGCGATCGTGGTTGAAAAATTGAAGAAGTATTGAAATAACAAATTGCTTATTTTTCTTATTCATTTTTAAATTCATTTTTGCTCTCAAGAGTTTTCAATTCAGTCATTTCAGCTTTCATTTCAATCCCTTTTTTAGGAACTGTATAATGTGCCGTATTGTCCAGTTTTTTTGATAAATCGAATATATTTAAAAAAAAAAGCTGTCAAAGGGGGCAATTCGAACAAAATTTTGCGAAGTGATCGCAATGGAAGAATTGAGGGGGTATGCAAATAACAAATTGCTTATTTTATGACACATTTATAAATTCAATTTGTTCTCATATGTATTCAACTGATAGTTTCTCTTATTTAGGAACTATATAATGTGTCGTATTTGTCGATTTTTTCATAAAGTCAGAATATATTTCAAAAAATGCTGTCAAAGTGAGAATTTTTGACGAATATCGCTTAAGATGATTCTAATAAATGCAGCCCTTACAGAAAAATGAAATTAAAAGTTTTTTAAAAGCGGCCAAATAAAGTTGTTAAGCAAGGTTTATCTCTAATCATATTTTATTTTTTGTTGTCAAAATGAGCACTTAATTTCGAAATCTACTTCCGCCTATAGGCCAAGCCGACAGGGATTTTTTTAGATATTCTTTATCACTAGTCTGAAGCATTTTTGATATCCGAATAGCAATTTGAAACAAAGAATACACATTTTTTTCATAAATGGATTTGTCAGTTTGGAGTTTTAATGGTTACAATTACCCCAAACAAATGAGTATAGGGGAGTAAAGATATTAGTGGTCCCACTAGTGGTCTTAATTACCCCCAAACTTTTGTGATTGTGAGATTTACATAGAATAATTATGACGACCCTTTTGACTTAAAAAAATCTGCTATGAGAATTTAAAATTTTAAAGTGGTGTTACTATAGGGCTAAAGTACTATAGGGCTAAAGTACTATAGGGCCTATCTACTAAAAATATCACTTTTTCAAATAGAAAAAGGTTAAAAAAATAACAATGATAATAACTTATTTCATTTATTCGATTTTGTCGCGATTTCTATATCGTCGTTAGTGACTTGATATTTTAATATGATACATAACATTATTGCTGAAGTGTGTATTGATTTTGCTAATACTTTTTTGCCACATTCTTTAAAGCTATATTTTATATGATGTAAAACATTGATATTACTTTCCTTTTGACTCTATTTTCTATATGACCACAAAATTTGCAAAAACTCTACTAAAAAGGTGACTTAGTTCTATGAAACTCCTGCGGAAGTAACTCCCTGGCCATGAAAAAAGCAGGAGTAGGCCGATCAGACACATTAAACGGTGAAATAGAATGGTGTATTTGGTGTATTTTGGTGTATTTTTTGTCGTCCGATTATCTACACTGGGGATATAGGACCAGGGGGAGTGCCCTTCGTGGGGGTCTTTCTAAGGGAACCTAACCCGTATTTACGCAAGGTTCGAAGAAAACCACGAAAACTCCGAACGGTTAGGCCGACAGCCGCGATTGGGTTCGAACCCAGCACCTGCCGTTTACCAGTTGAGAGGTCCGTACCTCTCGGCCACTGGTGGGGCCGTGAAATAGAATGGAAAACGAAAGAATGTTCGCCTTTTTTGAAATTCGTTTAACAGAATACAGAATTAGGGAAGCTTTTTTTTTATTATTACAGTGTACCAGACAAAAAGACAAGAATCGACAACATACATCGCACAATGAAGGAAGAATAAATAATAACCAGTTTGAAATTGGACTTCAAACGAGGCAAATGAGATGCGTTCGTACTATAACTTGCTTTAAAAATATTCAGATCACGGTGCTAATAGCTGTTGAATTCTTATAGAAAAATGCATGAATACACAATTTATTACGATTTTATATATTAAATTTAGTAACACGGAAATAATACGACTCCATCTTAAATAAGTCTTCACTACCATGGCTACCTGGAATCAGTATCGTATTTATCATGAATAATCATTGAATAAATTACGTATCATAGGATTTCCCAGAATAAAAAATACTTTTATTAACACCTCTTTAAACTTTAATTCGATTTTCATAAGATTTGAAAAGACTCAACAAATGTCTGTAACGATTTCATGCATTCAATTTCAAACCATTTGGCTAGGTAGTTTTCGCACTGTTTAAGTGGACAGATGGACAGAAAGACAGATTATTGACCGGATGACGACTGTAAGTGCTGTGAATGCAGCACGGACACACTTAAAAAGCGATAAAGTTCACCCGTCGTTCTCTACTTTAGTAAAAGCAATACACGAAGCGAAAGTCAAAGAATGGACGAGGCGTCAAAGAAGTGCAGGTTTTTTAACCGACTTCCAAAAAGGAGAGGAGCTTATCAATTCAACGCGTATGTATTTTTTTAATGTATGTTCACCGATTACTCCGAAACTATGCAACCGATTTCTGTTATTTTTGTTTTAAATGAAAAACAATGCTCTCGAATTGGTACCACGTCCGTTTCATCGAAATTGGTTCAGAACTTTTTTAGGAATTAGTCAAAAACTAATTAAATTAGTAATTTTTCATTAATTAAAAGTGTTGAATAAGTTCACCAAGCAGCGTGCAGACAGAATGGTCGAGGGGTCTAAGGCGCCGGATTTAAGCTCTGGTTCTCGAAAAAGATATCATTGGTTCGACCCCCATTCCTGCCATAATTTACATCAATGTATTATTTGCAATATTTTTTTTCCGTATTACAATTTTTATTATTAACCCGCTTCAGAAAAAGGAAGAGGAAGTTATCAATTCGACGCGTATGTATTTTTTTCTATGTATGTACACCGATTGCTCTGAAACTCTCTAACCTATTAACTTGGTTTTATGTTAAATAAAAGAGGCTACTCTCGAATCGGTACCACTTCCATTTCATTGAAATTGATTCAGTAAATTTTTAGTAATTAAGCAAAAACTAATAAAATTGGTGATTTTTCGCAAATTAAAAGTAACATGGACTTTGAATAAGTTCGCCGACTGGAGCGTAGTCAGGATGGCCGAGCGGTATAAGGCGCCAGATTTAAGCTCTGGATCTCGAAAGAGAGCATGGGTTCGAACCCCACTCCTGACATAATTTACATCCATGTATGATTTACAATATTATTTACATACTATAATTTTTATTACTAACCGACTTCAGAAAAGGAAGAGAAAGTTACCAATTCGACGCGTATGTATTTTTTTCTATGTATGTTCACCGATTACTCCGAAACTATCCAACCGATTAATTTGATTTTTGTGTTAAATAAAAGAGCCTACTCTCTAATTGGTACCACTTCCATTTCATTGAAATTGGTTCAGTAATACAATATTTACAATATTTTACACTATTTTTTTCCGCATTATAATTTTCACTAACCGACTTCAAAAAATTGTTAATTTTTAACTAAAAAGAGAAAAATAAACTTTTCTACCATAAATTGAACCGACTTCAAAAACTACTGCAAAGTGAAAAATAATTTTTATACATAATAGTAATAAGAAATTAAATTAAGAGCGTAGTATTTACCATGCGTATTATTATATTTATGTACATTAATTTGATTTTTTGGAGTCGGTGCCAGCCAAGCCAATTTCAAAATTGAAATTAAATATCCAATGCAAATCGTAAACGAATAAATTTACATTTTTAACTAAATATTAAATCGTAAAAAACTCGTAAATACTTGGATGTGTATCTATTGGAAAATTACATGTAACTTGGCTTGGCTGGCAACGACTACAAGAAATCAAATTAATGTACATAAATATAATAATACGCATGGTAAATGCTACGCACTTAATCTAATTTCTTAATAATATTATGTACAAAAATTATTTTTCACTTTGCAGTACTTTTTGAAGTCGGTTCAATTTTTGGTAGAAAAGTTTATTAAAAATTAAAATATTTATAAGTATTTCCGAGTAATAACATTCACCTTGATTAATTTATTAGTTTATGAATTCGCGCATTAATCTGGATTTATTTGTCTCAAGGGACTTGATTTATCGAGTTTTAAGTGGGGTCGCTTAATAACCGCTCCAGGGCCGTAACTACCGCCGGGGCAGCCGGGGCACTGCCCCGGGGCCCCCAAGCCTGAGGGGCCCCAAACTGATGGTTAAAAAAACTATTGATTTTAGTTTCTAGTCTAAGTTCCTATAAAATGCCCAGCACATACCTAAAACTTAGTAATAAAAAAAATAAAAGTGCTAGAATAGATGTTTTTGCTTGTCTGTCAATACACTCCTTACGTTTCGCATGCAAAAGGAGTTCTACTAGCAGTACAGCAGACAGCAAAATGTCGAGTCGAATGTGTCATGTCGCGCCAGCATGTTTGCTGATGCCACCGAAGCTAGTATAAGGAAGAAAATATGGACTTCTAATCGACTGAATAATATAAAAAGCATCTAAAAAATTCTAGAAAATCTTTCTTCTTATCTATACTAATAAGTTAAAACGCTCTGTTTGTGTATGTCAGCGTATGTGTGTGCAAGTGTGTGACTGCGATGGTTAGCAAAATCTACCGCACATAGAAGACTGAAATTTTAGGTGAAGATAGTCCAAGACAGGTCCTAATGCACCTGAGGCTCAGACTTTTAATATTTTAAGGGCCAGGGCGCTGGGCCCCTTACAATTTTTATGCGCCAAATTGTTAATAGCTTGACTCCTTTTTATCTAATCTTTTCCGTTTTGAAGTACTTTTCTCCTTTTAGATATTTTCGCCTTTTTACTCTTCAGTTATGACCTTGGACACTTGGGGCCCGTTTTAGGGCCCATTTTAGTCTTTGCGATAGTAAATTGTTAATAAATTGCTTCCATTAATTTCGATCTTCATTTTTGGGATACCTGTTCCATTTAGATATTTTCAAATTTTTACATTCCATGTAAGACACTGGGGCCCCTAGATAATTATAGAGCCGACCTAGGGCCCCTTGATCTTTTTGTGCGCTAAACATTTTTCACTTCCTAAATTTCTCACCTTCTTAGTGCAAATTTTTAAAGCTGAATCTTGGACTCTTATGTCAGGACCAACACCCTGATATTTTTATTCGGGCCCTGGGGCCTTTTTTTTAACGCTTACCCAAACAATTGGTGCATTTTTAAAAAATATTATTCTTGCAAATAATTCATACTCTATGCTTAATTTTTACTAATTAAAGGTCTAAAGCGTGATGTACTAAAACATTTTAACATGCTTTCATGTTAGGGCCCTGATTGTATTTGTCAGTTGCCCCCTATGGGGCCCTCTATCATAGCTCCCTTAAAAATGGTCGGATTCACAAGCTTTTTTAAAAAACTTTTTAGGTCCTCCAACTACGACATGAACAACAAAAAAAATTTTTTAGACTTTAGCTACCACTATTTATGAATATTAATCGCTTTCTTGGAGCCCTTGGTGCAGCTTCCTTAAAAATGATCCAAATTGCTTTCAATTCTATTCAACATAGTTTTAGCGTCTTCCCATTATTTTAATAACTACACAAATATTTTTATACCCAACTACATGCGAAATAATTTCCTGGCCCTTTCGGGAACCGGTACAGGCCCCCTTGAAGTTTTTGTAATAATAAATTGTCAATAAATTGCTTCCTTTTAATTTGATCTTCATTTTTAGGATTCTTTATTCATTTAGATATTTTAATGTTTTGACATTCTATACAAGACACTGTGTTCCCCTGTGGAATCATAAGGTCCAGCCCAGGGCCGCTCAACATTTTGTGAAATAAACATATTTCACTTCCTATATTTCTTATCTTCTTAGTGCAAAATTTTAAAGTTGCCTGGGATTCTTTTTTCAGGACCAATCCAGAAAACCTAATGTTTTTATGCAGACCCTAGGGCCCCTTTTTAAACATTTGCCCAATTAATTGATGCATTTAAAAAATGATATCATTCCAAAGAATAGTTCCTACTATATTCTTAATTTTGACTAATTAAAGATCTAAAGAGCTATGTACTAAAATATTTTAACATGGTTTCATATTAGGGCCCTGGTTTTAACTGTCAGTTGATCCCTACAGAGCCCCAATATTGAAGCTCCCTTAAAAATGGTCCAATTCACTAGCTTTCTTTTTCTATCAATTATTTATGTCCTCTCTCTACCTATTACATGAACGACAAAAGCATTTCTCAGACTTCAGCTACCATTAATTTTGTTTGTCAATTGCTTTCTTGAGGCCCTTGATGCAGCTTCTTTAAACATGAACCAAATTGCTTTCAATTTTATTTAACATAGTTATAGCGTCTTTCCATCATTTTAATAACTACAAAAAATATCTTTATACCCAACTACATGCAAAATAAATTCTTGGTCCCTTGGGGCCCGTTGAAGTTTTTGTAATAATAAATTGTTAATAAATTGTTTCCTTTTAATCCGAGATTCATTTTTAGGGTTCTTTATTCATTTAGATATTTTAATGTTTTGACATTCCATATTAGACACTTTGGCCTCCTGTGGAATCATAGGGCTCAGTCTAGGGCCCCTGAACATTTTGTCACTCTTTAAATTTATCCCCTTCTCAGTGCAAAAATTTTAAATTTGAGTCTTGGACTCTTCTTTCAGGGACAAGATTCTCATATTTTCATCCGCGGCTAGGACCCTTCTTTTAAACATTTTCCGAATCAATTTGTGCATTTCGATAAAATATTATTAAAATGAATAATTCATACCCTATGATTAATTTTGACTAATTGTAGATCTAAAGAGCTAAGTACTAAGATATTTTAACATGTTTTCCTGTTAGGGCCCAGTTTTTAACTGTCAGTTTCCTTTTTGGGCCCTTATTATAAATCCCTTTAAAATGGTTCAATTAACTCCTTTTTTTAAACAACTTCTTAAATCCATCAGCTACCAAGAAACCGCCATAGTCTAGCTACCACCAATTTTGAATATTAATCGCGTTCTTGGGGCCATTGGTGCAATTTCTTTAAAAATGATCCGGATTGCTTGCAATTTTCTTTCACATTACTTTAGCATCCTCCCATTACTTTAATAACTACAAAAAATATTTTATACCCAACTACATGCGAAATAAGTTCCTGGCCCCTTGAAGATTTTGTACCATAAATTGCTATTAAACTGCCCTCTCTTAATCCAATCTTCATTTTTGGAACTATTTTTTCACTTAGTTATTCCCATGTTCTTACATTCAATTTAAAAGCCTGAGACTCCCTATGGTCTCGAATCAGGCACCTTGAAATTTTTGTTCTCCATGCATATTTCACCCACTTATTATCAAACCTTCTCAATGCATAAATTTAAAGTTGAATTTTGGACTCTTATTTCGGGACCTACACGCTGATGTTTTTATTGAGGTCCAAAGGCCTTTTTTAAAGCATTTACTCATTTTTTATGCATTTCTTTAAAATATTATTTAACGAATAATTCATATCATATGCTTAATTTTGACTAATTGTAGATCTAAAGTGTTAATTGTTTGCTTAAGGTTATCATAACATGTCCCGGGCAATGCCGGATGGGTCAACTAGTCTATTAATAAATACATAAAATCGAAAAAAAAAATCACAATCCATCTTTCAAAAGGTATTTAAACAGAAACGCATGATTAAGTTACATATACTCAAAAATGAACCTAAATAAAATGCTCTTAAAATATTCAACCAATCAGAAGTCCTTATTTTCTTCCCTATGCTTGCTTCAGTGGGATCGGCAAAAGTGGCGTCGCCGCCAAGTGCCTGCCGAGTAGAGTTGTCCAATTCTACATTTTTTAATCATTTTTGGGCTTATCATACTATGTACATTTAAACAACGGTGTGCAAAAAAAGAAACTATGCCCGGGGCAAAGTTTCAATTTGCCCTCCCTGGCCCCCCCCCCGGAGGCTTTGCCCCGGGGCCCCCAAGTTTATAGTTACTGCCCTGAACCGCTCGCGTAATAAACATATATTTTCATTAATCTTATAGGCATTGTTAAAGGATCTGGGAAGAAAATCTGCATAATACGCGGGTCGCATATTAACGTAAGCGTCTTAATCGGGTTCGACTGTAATTGAAGCTAAAATTAAAATTAGTTTTAAGATTTGAATATGTAACAAAACACATTTCTTGTAAGATACCACAAAATAAAATGAATAAATAATAAAAAAGCAGTAAATTCGTTCGTTTGGTGTTCGTTTCATGCTTTATATATTTTACACCACTTGAACTTTCTCAATGCTCCTAGCCTTTTGAACTTCTTAAATAAAGTAGCCTCATAGTCAAGTGCAGAATGATATAAAATTATTTCTTTTATGTAATTAAGGTTGATTACTTTTCCTGTAAATTTCTCTTGTTTCGAACAAAAACGACTTCATTTTTATAAAGCGTTGCTTTATTTTAAGTAATTAGTTGCATAAGCACTAATGTAATTTTTCACTCTTTAAAAAAGAGGATTATTATCTTAATTTCGTTCTTTTTTTTTTAATTTTTTTTTTTTTTTTTTTTTTGCACTTTATATTTCAGTAATGTTTTTAATGTTTTGCTTTTTCTGCTAATTTTACGACGAACTAACAAGAGTTTCGGAATTAAAAATGTAGTTTATTTCATTTATTATGTTGTATGATATTCTTACTACAGAGCTGGAAAAACGTTTTGGATCACTATCAAAAACAGCAAAACTTTTACTTTAATGAAAAACTATCATTGCAAAATTATACATATAATGTTATGAAATTTTTGTTATATGTTTAAATTACAATTATATAGTTTTTAATAAATAAATAAATAATAAGAGTATTTCTTTAGTGCTTTTCTACGAAAAGTCCTAAACTGTTGATTATGAAACTTAAGCTTGTGAAGTATTATTTTAGACTAGCGGACCGGAGGTGCCCGGGTCGCATATATCACATATGCACCACATATGCACATTCATTTAGCAATCAGCTCCAATTCTGATTCCTGATTGGCTGTTTAATTTAGTCTTCCGTGGAGAATGTCTACTGAATTTAAATATACCAATATCTACACTGAAAAAAAAAACGTAAAAGATAATTATACAAAGACTTAATTTCTAATTAAGATATAAATTTTAATTTACCCCCCCCCCCCCAGGCATCTAGCCCCTGAACTTTTTCTACTGAAGTTTGGCTAATTTCAGAAAACTTATCGTTCTACGTGAAGGTGTAGTGTTATTTGCTATAAGAGAAGATAATGTAATGGAATCGTTTGGTAAGAATAGTGTGGATCTGACGATGTAGTGGTTAGTGCATCCTTCTAGTGAGTCTGGGGTTAGGGCTTCAGACTTTTGAGAATTTTATTTCTATCTTTATTCATTTATTTTCAGTTATTCCAAAAGTTTCTTAAAATCGATTCTTGTTAATGAAATTTACTTTTTAATATTTTATTTTATTTATTTATACATTTATTTTTATTGATTTACTATCGGTTAATAAAATATATTCTTAAATAAATTTCTGTTACTGAAATTAGTTTTTAATTTTGTTTATTTAAACAACTTTTTTTTTACTGATTTACTAACAGCTAATAATATATTATTTTAATAAATGCATGTTAATGAAACTAATTTTGGATATTTAATTTCATTAACATATACAATTATTTTTATTAATTTACTATCAATTAATAAAATATAATTTCTTTAATCAATTCTTGTTAATAAATCTTTTTTATATTTAATTTTATTTATACACTTATTTTTATTGATTTATTGCCAGTTTTAATAAAATATTATTTAATAAATCAATTCTTTTTAATGAAGCTAATTTTTAAATATTTTTAATTCTTTTTTATTAATTTACTTTCAATTAATAAAATAATTTTTTAATCAGTTCTTAATTAAACTAAATTTTAATATTTAATGTCACCTAAGTCTATATTTTAATAATTAAAATGAAAAATGTATTTTAATGCAATAATAACATCGGAAAAAATTCATAAAAAATGTTTTATTTTGCACTTATCATGTTAATCGTTTTTTAATTAAAATGTGGCTCTTTGGTAATATTAAATTAAAATTTAGTTTCATCATAATGAATAGATCTAAAAAAATTATGTTAATATATTATTTGACAGTAAATTAATAAAAATAAATTTTTGTAAAATTACAATTTAAAAATATTTTTCTATAACTTTAAATGATGTAATTATTGATTTAAAATATCTTTCATTTTGAGTATTAAAACATAACCCTTAGGAGATATTAAACTTAATTTCATTAATAATTAATTAAAAAAATATTTTATTAACGGATAGTAAATTAATAAAAATTGCTATAAAAATAGATAAAAATAAATATTAAAATTTAGTTTCATTAACAAAAATTGATTAAAAAATTATATTTTATTAACGATAGTAAATCAATAAGAATAAATTTATAAATAAGTATGACAAATATTAAAAATTAATTAAATATTAAATCAATAAAAATAATTGTATAAATAAATAAAATTAAGTATTAAAAATAAGTTTCATTAACAAGAATTGATTAAAGAAATTATATTTTATTAATTGATAGTAAATTAATAAAAATAATTGTATAAGTAAATAAAATTAAATAACAAAAATTAGTTTCATTAACAAGAATATATTTAAAAATCATATTTTACTAGATGGAACCCGTCAAAACTTGACGGCACCAAAGAAAGAAAAAGGTATTTTCCAGCTATTAAAAGATTTTTTAACGACTAATCTTAAGCAAAAATTTCAATAAATAAAAGAAAAACCTGCATTTTACATACAGGCGAATGACCCGCAGTTGGCCGAGTTACATTCAAACATGCTGTCATAGAATTAGAATCACTCTCATTTGATAATTTTCCATTTACAAATACAACACCTATAAATTGTACATGACATGAATAAATCATAAATTACTGTCATTACTCATTTCATACAAAATATACATACTTCACTTACTGCGCAGCAAAATAAGACTGAATTTATAGTTTGCCATTCAGCAACAAGTATAACAATGATCCTCTCAGTGGTTAATTTGTTGTTACATTACCCGCCCCATTCAACAAATAAACATTTGCATTTTCAACTACTTTTCTATTACCTTTTCATTAATCAAAAATACATGTAAATTTCACATATTAAAAAAATTAATGATAATATTTATTCTGGCTAGGTGAAACCCGTCAAAATTTGACGGCAACAATATGAAAGAACCAAAGAAAAAAAAGTACAAAAAAAATACTTAGCTTTGCTATGTACCAAAGTTTGTCTATGTACCATAAAAAATGCAAATTTTGGCAAATAATCACAAAAATAGCAAATTTCGTCAAAATACCCTCCCCCCCAAAAAAGCATCACCCGGAAATTTTATAAATAGATGTGGAAAAAAAAAAGCAAATTTCGTCAACAGGTTCCAATAGAAAACAAATTTCTTTAAAAGATCTCTACAAAATTTGTCAAAAAACTGCAAAAAAAATTGTCTAGGTATCCCAAATAAAACAAATTTCGCAAAAGTATTGCCAAAAATCAAAATTTTGGCAAAATGTCTAAAAAATGGCAATTTTCATGAAAAAATTTCGAAAAAAAAGTCAAATTTTGACAAAAAAATCCCTAAAAAATAGCAAATTTGTAAACATATTATGAAAAAAATTCAAAATATCGTGAGAAAACAACAAATTTCGACAAATGATTGTGAGTAAACAACAAATTTCGACAAATGATTGTGAGTAAACAACAAATTTCGTCAAAGGATTGAAAAAAAAGCAAATTTCATCAAATAATCACAAAAAAGATAAATTTCGCAAAAAATCAACAAATTTTGCAAAAAGATCTTCAATAAACGGCAAATTACATCAAAAAATCGTGACAAAACGACAAATTTCATCAAAAGAAATTGAGAAAAACGATAAACTTTACCGAAAGACCTCAAGATGACGAATTTTGTCCAGTTGTCATAAAAGACGTGAATTTCACCCAAAGATCTCAAAAAGCACATAAAATTTATCCAGGTAATCGCAAAAAAGGTAAATTTAGCTAAAAATAGTGAAAAGAACCGATAAATTTCTAAAAAAAAAATAACAAAAAACAACAATTTCGCAAAAAAAAAATCACAAAAAAAGCATAAATTCGATAAAACGGCAAATTATATCGAGAGATAGCGAGAAAAAATGACAAATTTCACCGAAAATCCCTAAGAAAACAAATAATTTTGGCCTGGTACCATAAAATATATGAATTTCGTCAAAAGATCGTGAAAATATTTTAAATTTGTCTAGGTACTTCAAAAAACGCAAATATTGCTAAACAGATTGTGAGAAAACAACATATTTTGTCGAAAGATGAAAAAAAGAGGCACATTTCATTAAAAGATCGCAAAACAGGTAATTTTTGCAAAGAAAAAAAAAGCTAAAATATGACAAATTTCTGAATATAACGAAAAAAAACGACAAATTTCACAAAAAAAAATCACGAAAAAAGGATAAATTCGATAAAACGGCAAATTACATCGAAAGATAGCGGGGAAAAAACGACAAATTTCACCAAAAATCCCTGAGAAAACAAATAATTTTGTCATGGTACCATAAAAGATGTGAATTTCGTCAAAAGATCGTGAAAATACTTTAAATTTGTCTAGGTACTTCAAAAAAGGCAAATATTGGTAAACAGATTGCGAGAAAGCAACACATTTTGTCAAAAGATGAAAAAAAGAGGCATTAAAAGATCGCAAAACAGGTAATTTTTGCAAAGAAAAAAAAGCGAAAATATGGCATATTTCTGAAAATAACAAAAAAACAACAAATTTCACAAAAAAATCACGAAAAAAGGATAAATTCGATAAAACGGCAAATTACATCGAAAGATAGCGGGGAAAAAACGACAAATTTCACCAAAAATCCCTGAGAAAACAAATAATTTTGTCCTGGTGCCATAAAAGATGTGAATTTCGTCAAAAGATCGTGAAAGTACTTTAAATTTGTCTAGGTACTTCAAAAAACGTAAATATTGGTAAACAGATTGTGAGAAAACAACACATTTTGTCAAAAGATGAAAAAAAGAGGCAGTAAAAGATCGCAAAACAGGTAATTTTTGCAAAGAAAAAAAAGCGAAAATATGACAAATTTCTGAAAATAACAAAGAAAAAACCAAGAAATTTCACAAAAAAATCCCGAAAAAAGGATAAATTCGATAAAACGGCAAATTACATCGATTAAAATTATTTTTCTTTGTTGATTATAATGATCTTCATATTTTTGAAAAAACATTGTTGAGAGACTGCATTTTTGCTATCACTGTTTAATGCAGTGCTATGATAATTATATTTTTCTTCTTTATTTATCTTATAATGATCGAAATACATTGGTTTTTTCACTTTACGTAAGTTATTTTATTTCCATTACTATTCTGCACAGCAAACAACAAACAGCAAGCGATGGTATATAAAGACTGCTTTATCATGATTGAAAGCTTTGCAAAAAGAGGGATCTCTTCTGATAATTTTATTTTTCTTTGTTGATTATAATGATCTTCATATTTTTGAAAAAACATTGTTGAGAGATCAAGATCAAGCGATTGAAAAAAAATAGCGAATTTCATCAAAATATTCCCTCTTCCTTCTCCCCAAAAAAACTCAGCAAATTTTGTCATGGGAACACTTTTTTTAAAAAGGGTACATTTTTAAAAAGGGAACTTCGAGTCAACACAAAGAAAGTAAAACATCAAATAAATATTAATGATTTACAAAGCTGTTTCTGTTTATAACTGGGCATATTTTCATTTCATATGCAATTCTCCATTCTTCGGTGAAAACAATGTAATGTGAATACTTCCTAAACGTTATGAATTTGCTCAAAAATGAAATTATAAGGGGGAAAAAATCACCGTTTTTTGACATGAGTATAATAAGAAACTGAAGCAAAAAATAAATAGTGATTTGCGAATCTGTTTACATCCATGAAGTCAAAATATCCGTCGAAAATCGCACCATCAAAACACAAAACAAAAAACAATGTGATTTCCAACCTTTTTTTTTTATACATACTTAGTATAAATTTGAAAATTACAATATAGAAAATCATTTATCGGCCAAGAACGTAAATAAACACTTTAATCATTAACTATTGAATGTTTCAGTTTTATATGAAACATTTCTACAATTAAGCCTAACATTGCAAAGTTTGAAGGAGGGAACAGCGTTTAACATGAAAAAAGAATACAGATGGAAATAAAATAACTTACGTAAAGTGAAAAAACCAATGTATTTCGATCATTATGAGATGAGTAAAGAAAAAATATATAATTATTATAGCATTGCATTACAAGTGTCAGCGAATTACAGTCTTATTCTTATCTCATATTTACAAACGCGCTTTGCAAATGCTTTTACAGACAGTAACTACACTCTCCTCCGATTAACCAATCGGAGGAGACCCTCAGATATCGGCGCAAGTATCGATGCGTAGAGACCAATTTAAAGCATGCTGACTTTTTTTTGGCTATTCTTTTAATATATAGATTAGCTGTTAGTAAATCAATAAAAAAAGTTGTTTGAATAAATAAAATAAAAAATTAGTTTCAGTGACAGAAATTGATTTAAAAATATATTTTATTAAGCGATAGTAAATCAATAAAAATAAATGTATAAATAAATAAAATAAAATTATTGAATGTATATATTGAACTTATTTTGTAAGATATTTACTTTACTTGGCAATTCTGATATCTACTGAGTAAAATCTTAACATGCTTATTTTTTTGTTTGTTTGTTTGTTTTTCTTGTAATATAAGGCATAAAATTTAAAGCCTTCTTATGTGCTTCTGTTCACTAGGTAATTTCATTCTTAATAAACAAGATAATTTTTCTTCGAAAACAAACGCACTTTCAGTAACTTTAAAGTCGAAAATTGATGGCAAAAGATTTATTATATCACTACCGTGATTTATAAAATCATTTCTCTTTTTTGTCATAACGCACACAAAGAAAACACGAAGAATCATTTGCCTGCAGTAGCGAAATTCTTCCAACACAAGTCTGGATATATAATCTCTTTTACCCTCTGTTTCAACCAATCACAGGATAGTATTTCGACTGGTCGCTAAATGAATGTACACATGTGATATACGCGCCCGGGTCCGTGAAAACCATAGTGCATAAAAAACTATAATGTTGACAAAAATGAAAAAATCGATTCTAGTCTTAAATAATTTTCTGATAAAACTTAATGAATTGGATTCAAGGATCAAGTTTACATTAGAAATTGAGAAAGACGGTAGTTTACCTTTTCTTAATATTAAACTAATAAAAAACAATTATGAATATTAATTAGAGCGCACTGTTTACAGAAAACAATGCAGATCTAACAATACTATTTCTTTTGATTCCAACTCCTCATTTTCTTATAAAATTGCTGCTTAGAGAGTTTACATTAAACGTGCCTTCGAAGTATGTACAGATAAATACCTAGAAGAAGAAATTAATATGATTAAACAGATTGCTTTGGAGAATGGTTTCCCTCCTCAACCTATTAATAGTTAATCGAGCAAAACGATTGGGACCGAAGACACAATTAAGTTTATCGAGGTTCAGTTATTGCAATTTTGGATATATACCACAACTTTACGAGAGACTGAGATATGCTTTGCTAAAATATAATATTAAATTAATAACTAAACCTCCTACATAATTAAAAGATTTAATATATAACAAAATTGATCCAATTCCAGATTATGAAAAAGCAGGTATTTATATGATCCCATTCACTACAGAACATCAAAAAAGTTCTATATTGGTCAGACTTCTCGAAATATAAAAGTAAGACTGAAAGAGCATTTTTTGATATACAATATAACAAGCCAAGCACAACCTTATCTAGACTGCAACAAAAAGAAAATATTTTGATAATTTTAGACAGAGGTTAAATAATCTTTTCAACATCGAACCATTACTCTTCAATTATCCGTGAATCCATTGAAATTTTGCTTAGGAAGGATACTAAGCAAGGTTTGTAACTATAAGGTTTGTTTGTTACTATAAGGTTTGTAATGACGTCATTTCTTATAATATTCCCGCACTCTGGTTCAATATCCTTGATGTTTCGATGAATTCCTCGTAACTTTGTTTGTACACGCGGACTGTTTTTATTTTTGTTTTGTTTTTACGTTTTCTCTTTCTAATCAATTATCTTCTTTTATATTCCTTTGAAAATGGATGCGAGGGCATCCGAAAGATCTAAGGTAAATAATAAATAAAAAATATCTATTTTTGCAACACATTTTAGGTATTTATTTCTATATTTTAGGAGTATGCGTAATAGTAGAAAACCCTTAAAAATAAAGACATAGATAAGGATTCAGTAAATTTACCCCCACATCATTTTCTTCTTTTTTGTAGTAGAAAATGGGCAATTAGCATAATGTATTTTCCATATAACTACTTTTACGACTTTTTCCGGTATCAAAATGCACCTAAGTCAGACCTTTTAATGCAGAAATATGCAAAACATTTTTTTTTTTTTTAGTTGTGTTAATGTTCTTACGTGTGAGCTATGTGTCACTAAAATCCTCTTTGTTATTAATCTTTACTGAAAATTTTATTGTCATCACACAACAATAAAATTCTATAAGATTTAATTATTCTTTAAAAAACTAACTTTAAACTTCATTTAATTTCTATTACCTGAAAGAAAGCTTGCCTCAGCAATAAAAATTACAATTTAAAGACTTCATGAAAATAAAAAGTCACATATATACTAAGCTATTCTTCCTTTGTATGATAGATTGGACTTAATGATCAAATTAAGCATTATCTGATGCACCAAGAAAGTAATCGTGTAGAAAGAATTAAAAAATAAGTGATTGGACTTAATGATCAAATTAAGCATTATCTGATGCACCAAGAAAGTAATCGTGTAGAAAGAATTAAAAAATAAGTGAGAAGAAAATAGTATTTTGAATTGAAACTTCTAATTTTTTTTGTGGTTTTAGCACAAAGTTAAGTCATAGAATTCTCATTAGCGACAGTTTGAAAATGTCATCCTCGAAGTTCTATTTAGCTTTCGTCTTTTCTGAAGACATTTTAAAAATCGCTTTTCTTAACTAAAAGGCATATGGTCTTAAAAAAAATTATGTGAATCTTAAATATATTTGTATTATAAAGCGCTTTTTTAAGCACGTCTTTCTTTTTAACAATAAATTCTGAAGGAGAAGAGAAATTGTAGTTGTAATGAACTTCATCTTTATCATTAACAACAACCATTTCTTATACATTGTCATACAGCATTGTTAATCGTAAAATTCGTATATTTGAATTTATAAAACTTTTAAAGCTTATACTGATATTTATAAGTTATGGAATTTTTTGTGACCTTCTTTTACTCATTGAAAATTCCCTGACACAGATATTTAAGTGTAATAGTAACATTTCAGAATCACTGATCTGACAGTTTCATAATTGAATAAGGTACTTGTACCCAATATGGACAGTGCTCTCAATATGGACACCCCTAATATTTTTAAAAGTAACAATTTTGATAGCGAGATCGCACTACACTGTAAAAAAAATAAAGGTCGATCTACAAAAAAAACTTTAGTGATCCTTGTAATTACTAAAAAAATTTTAGTAATCTTAGTCGGTTACTAGAAAATCTGTAAGAATTACTAGAAAAAAGAGTTAGCAATAAATAGAGTTAATAGTTTTATATTTTTAATAGCTATTACTAAAACTCACTTGGTGTGGCCTTGATAGCATAGGGGTTATAGTAACGGACTCCAGGCTGAAAGGTCCCGGGTTCGATGCTGGACACAGCCAAATACGCCCCGAATGTATGTAGTGTAAGTACTCGTTAATAAATGGATTATGAAAATCCTGTCGGAGCAGGTAGCAATGTTTGGTGCTGCCATCTATTGCGGTTTTGCCGAAAATCTATCGTTTCGGAAGTCTGGATGCAGCTCGAAGGAAGCTCCTGCCTTTCGGGCGCACGTAAAGGTTATTAAAAATCATTTTGGAGCTATTACTAAATTTTGCTTGATGGTTCATACTAAAAATTTTTAAGTTAGTTATACAGAAAATTCTTTTGTTCAGTATACAAAAGAAATGCTTGTTTCACTTGCAAAAAAAAGTTTGTAATGGTTACTAAAAAATTCTCTGGAATACAAATGTACTAAAAATTTTTTAGTAACCTCTTGAATTTTTTTTACAGTGTACATATCCTTGTACAGTGAAGAAAAGCAGTTGAAAAGATAATTAAGCCTGGAAAGTACAAAAATGCGCGCTGTTTGCCATTTAGAAAGAAACTTGTTGTTTCGCGATATGCTGATCGTAATTACAGGTAAGTTTAAATTCTTATTAGATATTGTAAAATTACTTTAAATATTGAAAAGTGGGGTGTTTTAGGAAGCTTTTAAAACATATTTTCTATTGCTATTGCATATACTGATAAAAAAAGTTTTCTTTATTTATTTATTACAAGATTTAATAAAATTACTCCCGATTCCAAATATGGACACTTTATGTTTACATTTGAAGTACAGCAGGTGAATCTCCAGATTCACAAAAATAGAAAGCTTGTGAGGGAGTGACCTTTGTCATAAAGGCACTCTAGTATCTCTGAGATCGTGACGTCAATAATTTAACATGTGTAAGCGTAAAAGCGACATCTATCCTCTCTTTTACTTTAACTTTCTAGTGTGTGTGTATCTCTTTCGGATTCTGCAGTTAGCTCGCGGTTAGTAGTAATATGTAAATGTGAAATATCTCAGTTTGCAGCATATAAAAGCTTGGAGTTTGAGTGTGTGGAGAGTATCTCTGGCATTAGCCAGCGAGTGAGAGGCTCTCTGGCATTAGCCAGCGAGTGAATATCTCTGGCATTAGCCAGCGAGTGAGTGTCTCTGGCATCGACATTAGATAGCGAAGTGAATCATTGGGATTAGCCAGCCGAATGTTCTGGAGATATTAGACAGCGAAGTGCTAGCAGATTGAAAGTAGCAGCGAGCCTCCAGTGAGTGGTGAAGGAGTTTCGGTATTCGACTTGAGAGTTGGCCGTGGTAAGGAATTTCATAGTAATTACATTTTGATTATTTGAAAGTGAATAAAGAATTACACACAGCCACGGGCTGTCTAATTAAGCTTTATCTAGCAGCTTAGCCGAAAGATAGTGGAGAAGTAATAGAAGGTGCCACGATTGAGCTAGTCCGGAACCTGTGAGTATGCGTTTAGTTTTTTCATAGTATTCTCAGTTGTACAAAAATTAAGACTTGCTCCACTTCCCTTGAGCCCTCATCATTTTAATAAACTGTGTTGTTTTATCTTAATTACTGAGTATGTCCTCATTTAACCCCCACCACGACCAACCAACCGTTACAAATGACACCCAACGTGTGTATAACGTTACAAATGGCGCCCAACGAAATGTCGGACATTGTGAGATTGTGCCACGTGTGTATTTTACTGGTGCAGGTGACATTAGTGAATTTTTAGTCAAACTAGATGATTATATCCTGTTTAATAATATACCTGAGAAAAATAGATATGTAGTGCTTAAATGCTCATTGAAGGGCGAAGCACTTTTGTGGTTAGAGAATATAGGAAAATTTCTGATTAATGATGAAGGTAAAAGATTTGAGCAAACTGTGATTGAGTTAAAGAAGTCATTTCCTCCCGTTAAAGATAAAAGTATTTTAAGAAAAGAATTCTATTGCAATAAGCAGAATATTTATGAATCGGCGTCAGAGTTTTATCGACGTAAGCTTGAACTAAAAAATAAATTGGATTTAGATGTCACATTTGAGGAATTGTTGGACATTGTTTTTCCTCTTTTTAATCAAAATACACAGGACTTTATTGAAGTTAGAGCACCGAAGAATTTTTCAGAAATGCATCAGATATTATCGAAGTATGAGACTCGGCATAGCTCGGATCAACGGGATTCGCGTAGCCCTCGTCAGAGACCTCTTACGGATAGTAATTTGAGAAATGAGGGGGAACGTAATTTTTTGAGAGGGGGACAGCGATTTCCGGATAATATTTTGCGTAATAGAAATGATGCATTTGGTCGTAATATGTCGAATACGAGTAATAGTAATAGAAATTGTGGTGGTGCTAATA
This sequence comes from Maratus speculifer, assembly GCA_964019185.1. Taxonomy (NCBI): domain Eukaryota; kingdom Metazoa; phylum Arthropoda; class Arachnida; order Araneae; family Salticidae; genus Maratus; species Maratus speculifer. The sequence continues at coordinate 7,147,693 of OZ025293.1, read as the reverse complement.
ATTTTAGAAGTGGTGATAGGCATATGTATCGAAATAGACAAAATAGTGGTTATGATCGGAGAGAGGGAGTACGGGACAGGAATATTTCTTCGCAAGTAAGGAGATTAACTTCGGATGAGAATTTGGAAAATAGGTCAATGCAAAAGAGATGTGTTCAGAGGTCGGAAAAGTCTTCGGTGAGTTTAAATAAAGTTACTATTAATCCGGTTGAGTTACCTGAGGTGTTAATTGTGTTAGATGGTATTGTCGTTAAAAGTGCCTTCGATACAGGGGCAGATAAGTCGTTCATTTCTTTTGATTGTTATCGGAAATATTTTTCGTATAAGAAGTTGAAGAGGTCAAGTCTGGTGGTTCAGTCGGCACAGGGAGTAGCTTGTGATAATAAAGGTTCAGTAGAGTTGGAAGTTGAAATTCGTTCGGTTAAGACGTGTTGGGAGTTTTGTGTGTTAGATGGATTAACAGTGCATTGTATAGTTGGTGTGGATTATATGAAGGATAGAGGAATTAGTTTGGATTTCTTTAAAAAGTCGTTAATCGTGAATAATGATGAGAATGTGAGTAAGAAAGAGCCGGTTTCAGTGTCAGTTAATTTGGAGGAGTCGGGGTTAAGTGAAATCGAGAAGGTGGAATTTAATAAGTTTTTGAATGAGTTTGGACAGGTTTTTTCTGATAAACCGGGTTTAACGCATGTTGCTTGGCATGAGATTGATACTGGTTTAAAAGCACCTGTTGCTAGTAAACCATATCGTTATGATAAAGTTAAACAAGGTATAATTGATTATCATATTCAAAAAATGCTAGCGGACGATATTATAATGCCAATTGAGTCTCCTTTTGCATCTCCAGTAGTGTTATGTCGTAAAAATAATGGGAAAAGTTTAGATAATCCAGAGGCATATAGGTTTGCAGTAGATTATAGAAAGTTAAATGCGATAACGCAATACCCTCAGTATCCTATTCCAGTTATTGATGACATTTTGGCTAATATAACGAGTACGAATTATATGTCAACGTTATATCTTACGTCAGGTTATTTTCAGATCGCAATGAAGCCGGAGGACATACCTAAGACTGCGTTTATTACTCGGGACGGTTGTTTTGCTTTTAAGAGAATGAGTTTTGGTTTATCGGGGGCACCGGCAACGTTCCAGAAGGCCATGAATAATTTCCTTAAACCTTTTCTTGGTAAGGGTGTCCTGGTCTACCTGGACGATATAATTATAATGGCAGCTACTTTTGAAGAGCATTTGAGATTATTAAGGGAAGTGTTTACGTTGTTAAGAGATGCTGGGTTAACAGTTAAGTTAGAAAAATGTAAATTTTTGAGAAAAGAGATAGAGTATTTAGGAGTTAAAATTACGCGTGATGGTATTAATATAGATAATGAGAAAACTGAGGCAATTACGTCAATGAATCCCCCCAAAAATAATAAGGAATTGGAGACAATTTTAGGGATGGTGGCTTGGTTCTCCAAGTTCATTCCACGTTTTTCAGAGTTATGTGAACCGTTGTATAATTTAAAAAGAAAAGGGTGAAGTTTGTATGGTCATCGGTGGCTCAGAAAACGTTTGAATTATTAAAAGAGGCAATAGTTGCCCCTCCTGTTTTGGCTCACCCCGATTATTCGTCTCAGTTTGAAGTGTATTGCGATGCGAGTGCAGTGGGGGTTGGAGCTATGTTAGCACAGAAAGGTCGACCTATAGCGTTTGCGTCGAGAATTTTAAATACAGCGGAAAGGAATTATTCGATCACGGAAAGGGAGTGTCTTGCAGTAATTTGGGCTTTGAGTAAATTTCGTTGTTTTTTTCACTAATATACCGGTTAAAGTCATTACGGATCATGCAGATTTGACAAAGTTAACTAATGGAAAGGGTTTGTCATCTCGTATGGTCAGATGGTGTTTGAAAATAGCAGAGTATAATGCGATTATAGAACATAGGGCTGGCAAGGAAAATGCGGTAGCGGACGCTTTGTCACGAAACCCGCATGGTGGTTTAGAGGTCACGGAGGTAGTTAAGTGTTGTGCATTGTCTTCGTTGGTGTTAAGGTCACGAGAGCAGTTGATAAGGGAGCAGAAGCAAGATAAAGAATTTGGTAGTTTATATCATTACTTGGAAAATCCTGATGATGTCCCGAGCGCAGATGTGCCTATGTTTGAGAAATGGTCCCAATCTTTTAAGCTTATCGATGGTCTTCTTTTTTATTCTAAAATTGTAAATTCACGTGGTGAATTAAGAGTTTTTATTCCGGCTAGTCTTCGTAAGGCCATCTTGAAAGAATTTCATGATAATCCATTAGCAGGTCACTTAGGAATCAGGAAAACTTATGATCGAATTTGTGAATCCTGCTACTTCCCTAAAATGCGGGAAGTAGTGCGCGCTTATGTCTCCAGCTGTAGCACATGCCAACGTTATAATTATAAAAATGTAAGTCCAGCTGGCAAATTAATACCTATTAAAGTAAATTTTCCCAATGAATGTGTAGGTGTAGATTTAATCGGTCCTTATCCATTGTCGAATCCTAAAAGATATAGATTTGTACTAGTTATAGTTGATTATTTTAGTAAATGGGTAGAGTTAGTCCCCCACAGGAAGGCTTCTGCACCTGCAGTTGCCGATGCATTTTTCGATAATTATGTTTCTAAATATGGTGCACCAATTAGGGTAGTTAGCGATCATGGCCCTTGTTTTATTTCTGATATATTTAAGGCTCTGTGTGAGAAGCTGAAGATTGATCATTCTTTTACTGTTCCGTATCGTCCTCAGTCTAATATGGCTGAACGTGTAAATCGAACATTAATTCAAATGATTTCTTCTTATGTTGGTTCTGATCATGCAAATTGGGACCAGTTTCTTCAGCATTTTGCGTATGCACTTCATACGGCAGTTCATGAGTCGACGGGGAAAACGCCGGCGGAATTGTTTTTGGGTAGAAAAGTGATTACTCCATTCCAAAGGCTAGTTATGGTGTCAGATGCGGAAAGTCAGTTTATGTGCCAGGATATTGAGAGGTTGGTTAAGGAAGCTCAAGTTCAGATGGGAAAAGCGCAGGAAAAGCATGCTCAGTATTATAATATGCGTGGAAGGGAGTTAGAAGTGAAAGTTGGAGATTTTGTGTTAGTAGAAAAGCATTGGTTAAGTTCAAGTCTTCAAAAGAGAGTAGCTAAGTTTGGCCCGAAGTTTGTAGGTCCGTTTGAGGTATTGGAAGTTCGAAATAATAATTTGATTGTTAATGTCAATGGTGAAAGAATGACGGTTAATTTGGATCAGGTTAGAGTTTATAAGTTTAGAGAAAATGGTAGTGAAGGTTCTCATGTGTCGAGTGGTGTTTCGCGAAATTCCCGATCCAATGAGTGTTCCGAGTCCATCACTTCTTCATCTAATTCTTTTCATCAATATTCAAGAAGAAAATTTGGTCAAACAGCTCCAAAAACTGTTATTGAAAGTAGAAAGCCTACCAATCCGAGAGCAAAGTATGATAATAAAAATAAGAGAGCTGTGTCAAATACATCAGACTCTGTGTGCCATAAAAGACAAAAGATTATAAGCTGTCCCGTTCCTCCACTTATTAGACAGCAACCTCAGAAACACAAATTATCCAATAGTTCAACATCTTCGGTACTTAATCCCCGGAAAAGATTTCATATGGACACTCGTCACACTGTTAAAAGGACTTTAAAGTCGGAATTTTTGCCCAATAAGAAACAGCATAGATCCGGAAAGAAACGTGACCTTGGATCTTCAGTAACTTCGGGTGCGTCTAGAAAGAGGAGACAACACTCAGATTATCGGCATCAGCAGTGTGAATCTCGCCATGGAGTGACCCCAGCGAACCGGCCAGAGCAGAGTCGTCGAGCGGAACCTACAAGTATCCCACGGCATCCATTCAGAACCAGGCTGCAGGCACGACAGTCAACTGTGTTGTCACAGTACAGTTCTGATGACGAAAGATCCTTCGTACAAGGTTTCTGGGACAAGAGGAGAAAGCCATCCTGTAGTATGAAGCCGGCTAGCAGAGAATCATCTCTATGATTGGGTGATAACGTTCTTTATTAAATTTCTATTAGAGTGCATATATGTGGTAGCAATGTGAAGGAATAAAAAGCAGAGAGACTGTTTTGTATTTTTGGCCATTTTTGGAATTTTTTGACGGACTCACGATTAGTGCTTAATTGTGTTCAAAATTTGTTTGCAAAATTGTTAGTTTTATGTATGTTTGAGATTTTCGTCTTAACTGCTTTTAAAAATTCTGGATCTATTGTTAAATTGTTATGTTAGTTGTTAAAATGTTATTATATTGTTATACTGTTCATGTGTTATAAAATGTATGTTAATGTATGTTTAAATTTTCAGAAAGTACAGATAGTAATTTGGGTTATTTTGTACACGCGCCGCGGTTCGGACGGGCACGTGTTTTGCGGTCAAGAAGTCCTTGACACGCGTTTCTATCTCTTATACTAACATTTAATGAATTAACATTCTCCTTATCGTTCGTGTTTTATGTGTTGCGTTTGTACTTTAGTTGGGAATGATTTCCGCAAGTTGCGAAGTTTTAAGCTGCATTTGAATTTGAAATTGTATTGTATTAAAATTGAATGATAATGTGATTTTCTTGCAGGGAAGTATACCTGTGTTATGTATTGATTCTGCTATTTTTCTTTTAGTTAATACAGATGAAGAGTTACTTGATGACGTCATTTTGTAAATATTTGATATTTTTGATTGTTGCATAAGCACAGCTATGTGACGCTGTACGTATGTGCCCCAAATATTGTGAAAGTGGAGTTAAGTTCTGAAGAATTTTGGGAGTTAGTTCATTGGCTAATGGGTATGTAGGTATTACGTAGAAGCAGAGTTATTTTATTATGAAGTAAATTTAATTCTAGATGAGTGCGGAATTTTGGTGAGGAAAATTTTTGCGCATTGGGTTTTTTGGACTTGGTGCGAATTCTAGTATTAGGAAAGTTATGGAGAAATTTTTGGTAAAGTTATAGTTGTATTTCAATATTGAGGAAAATTTCGGAAGTTTGGTGTTTTGAGAAATTTTAGCACTCCCAGTGGAGTGGGTTGTTTTCAAAGAAGAAGTAATTAGTTTTGAAAGTTTTACGAGTTTTGGAAGTTTTACGGAGGCTATTTTTTAGGATGAAAGGATGATTGGATTGAATATATGAGGCAAACTGAGGTTTTTTGGTTGTGATGGGTTAAAATTAATATTTTAAAAGTTATGTTTCGGCGCTAAATTTCACCCATCACTGTGTTTTTTTACGGTTTGAAATTTATAACAAGAAAAAGTCCTGGGCATGCATTTGACCCAGCCCTTTTTCTCTGTGGAATCCGAGGGGGGGTTGTGAGGGAGTGACCTTTGTCATAAAGGCACTCTAGTATCTCTGAGATCGTGACATCAATAATTTAACATGTGTAAGCGTAAAAGCGACATCTATCCTCTCTTTTACTTTAACTTTCTAGTGTGTGTGTATCTCTTTCGGATTCTGCAGTTAGCTCGCGGTTAGTAGTAATATGTAAATGTGAAATATCTCAGTTTGCAGCATATAAAAGCTTGGAGTTTGAGTGTGTGGAGAGTATCTCTGGCATTAGCCAGCGAGTGAGTGTCTCTGGCATCGACATTAGCTAGCGAAGTGAATCATTGGGATTAGCCAGCCGAATGTTCTGGAGATATTAGTCAGCGAAGTGCTAGCAGATTGAAAGTAGCAGCGAGCCTCCAGTGAGTGGTGAAGGAGTTTCGGTATTCGACTTGAGAGTTGGCCGTGGTAAGGAATTTCATAGTAATTACATTTTGATTATTTGAAAGTGAATAAAGAATTACACACAGCCACGGGCTGTCTAATTAAGCTTTATCTAGCAGCTTAGCCGAAAGATAGTGGAGAAGTAATAGAAGATGCCACGATTGAGCTAGTCCGGAGCCTGTGAATATGCGTTTAGTTTTTTCATAGTATTCTCAGTTGTACAAAAATTAAGACTTGCTCCACTTCCCTTGAGCCCTCATCATTTTAATAAACTGTGTTGTTTTATCTTAATTACTGAGTATGTCCTCATTTAACCCCCACCACGACCAACCAACCGTTACAAATGACACCCAACGTGTGTATAACGTTACAAATGGCGCCCAACGAAATGTCGGACATCGTGAGATTGTGCCACGTGTGTATTTTACTGGTGCAGGTGACATTAGTGAATTTTTAGTCAAACTAGATGATTATATCCTGTTTAATAATATACCTGAGAAAAATAGATATGTAGTGCTTAAATGCTCATTGAAGGGCGAAGCACTTTTGTGGTTAGAGAATATAGGAAAATTTCTGATTAATGATGAAGGTAAAAGATTTGAGCAAACTGTGATTGAGTTAAAGAAGTCATTTCCTCCCGTTAAAGATAAAAGTATTTTAAGAAAAGAATTCTATTGCAATAAGCAGAATATTTATGAATCGGCGTCAGAGTTTTATCGACGTAAGCTTGAACTAAAAAATAAATTGGATTTAGATATCACATTTGAGGAATTGTTGGACATTGTTTTTCCTCTTTTTAATCAAAATACACAGGACTTTATTGAAGTTAGAGCACCTAAGAATTTTTCAGAAATGCATCAGATATTATCGAAGTATGAGACTCGGCATAGCTCGGATCAACGGGATTCGCGTAGCCCTCGTCAGAGACCTCTTACGGATAGTAATTTGAGAAATGAGGGGGAACGTAATTTTTTGAGAGGGGGACAGCGATTTCCGGATAATATTTTGCGTAATAGAAATGATGCATTTGGTCGTAATATGTCGAATACGAGTAATAGTAATAGAAATTGTGGTGGTGCTAATAATTTTAGAAGTGGTGATAGGCATATGTATCGAAATAGACAAAATAGTGGTTATGATCGGAGAGAGGGAGTACGGGACAGGAATATTTCTTCGCAAGTAAGGAGATTAACTTCGGATGAGAATTTGGAAAATAGGTCAATGCAAAAGAGATGTGTTCAGAGGTCGGAAAAGTCTTCGGTGAGTTTAAATAAAGTTACTATTAATCCGGTTGAGTTTCCTGAGGTGTTAATTGTGTTAGATGGTATTGTCGTTAAAAGTGCCTTCGATACAGGGGCAGATAAGTCGTTCATTTCTTTTGATTGTTATCGGAAATATTTTTCGTATAAGAAGTTGAAGAGGTCAAGTCTGGTGGTTCAGTCGGCACAGGGAGTAGCTTGTGATAATAAAGGTTCAGTAGAGTTGGAAGTTGAAATTCGTTCGGTTAAGACGTGTTGGGAGTTTTGTGTGTTAGATGGATTAACAGTGCATTGTATAGTTGGTGTGGATTATATGAAGGATAGAGGAATTAGTTTGGATTTCTTTAAAAAGTCGTTAATCGTGAATAATGATGAGAATGTGAGTAAGAAAGAGCCGGTTTCAGTGTCAGTTAATTTGGAGGAGTCGGGGTTAAGTGAAATCGAGAAGGTGGAATTTAATAAGTTTTTGAATGAGTTTGGACAGGTTTTTTCTGATAAACCGGGTTTAACGCATGTTGCTTGGCATGAGATTGATACTGGTTTAAAAGCACCTGTTGCTAGTAAACCATATCGTTATGATAAAGTTAAACAAGGTATAATTGATTATCATATTCAAAAAATGCTAGCGGACGATATTATAATGCCAATTGAGTCTCCTTTTGCATCTCCAGTAGTGTTATGTCGTAAAAATAATGGGAAAAGTTTAGATAATCCAGAGGCATATAGGTTTGCAGTAGATTATAGAAAGTTAAATGCGATAACGCAATACCCTCAGTATCCTATTCCAGTTATTGATGACATTTTGGCTAATATAACGAGTACGAATTATATGTCAACGTTATATCTTACGTCAGGTTATTTTCAGATCGCAATGAAGCCGGAGGACATACCTAAGACTGCGTTTATTACTCGGGACGGTTGTTTTGCTTTTAAGAGAATGAGTTTTGGTTTATCGGGGGCACCGGCAACGTTCCAGAAGGCCATGAATAATTTCCTTAAACCTTTTCTTGGTAAGGGTGTCCTGGTCTACCTGGACGATATAATTATAATGGCAGCTACTTTTGAAGAGCATTTGAGATTATTAAGGGAAGTGTTTACGTTGTTAAGAGATGCTGGGTTAACAGTTAAGTTAGAAAAATGTAAATTTTTGAGAAAAGAGATAGAGTATTTAGGAGTTAAAATTACGCGTGATGGTATTAATATAGATAATGAGAAAACTGAGGCAATTACGTCAATGAATCCCCCCAAAAATAATAAGGAATTGGAGACAATTTTAGGGATGGTGGCTTGGTTCTCCAAGTTCATTCCACGTTTTTCAGAGTTATGTGAACCGTTGTATAATTTAAAAAGAAAAGGGTGAAGTTTGTATGGTCATCGGTGGCTCAGAAAACGTTTGAATTATTAAAAGAGGCAATAGTTGCCCCTCCTGTTTTGGCTCACCCCGATTATTCGTCTCAGTTTGAAGTGTATTGCGATGCGAGTGCAGTGGGGGTTGGAGCTATGTTAGCACAGAAAGGTCGACCTATAGCGTTTGCGTCGAGAATTTTAAATACAGCGGAAAGGAATTATTCGATCACGGAAAGGGAGTGTCTTGCAGTAATTTGGGCTTTGAGTAAATTTCGTTGTTTTTTCACTAATATACCGGTTAAAGTCATTACGGATCATGCAGATTTGACAAAGTTAACTAATGGAAAGGGTTTGTCATCTCGTATGGTCAGATGGTGTTTGAAAATAGCAGAGTATAATGCGATTATAGAACATAGGGCTGGCAAGGAAAATGCGGTAGCGGACGCTTTGTCACGAAACCCGCATGGTGGTTTAGAGGTCACGGAGGTAGTTAAGTGTTGTGCATTGTCTTCGTTGGTGTTAAGGTCACGAGAGCAGTTGATAAGGGAGCAGAAGCAAGATAAAGAATTTGGTAGTTTATATCATTACTTGGAAAATCCTGATGATGTCCCGAGCGCAGATGTGCCTATGTTTGAGAAATGGTCCCAATCTTTTAAGCTTATCGATGGTCTTCTTTTTTATTCTAAAATTGTAAATTCACGTGGTGAATTAAGAGTTTTTATTCCGGCTAGTCTTCGTAAGGCCATCTTGAAAGAATTTCATGATAATCCATTAGCAGGTCACTTAGGAATCAGGAAAACTTATGATCGAATTTGTGAATCCTGCTACTTCCCTAAAATGCGGGAAGTAGTGCGCGCTTATGTCTCCAGCTGTAGCACATGCCAACGTTATAATTATAAAAATGTAAGTCCAGCTGGCAAATTAATACCTATTAAAGTAAATTTTCCCAATGAATGTGTAGGTGTAGATTTAATCGGTCCTTATCCATTGTCGAATCCTAAAAGATATAGATTTGTACTAGTTATAGTTGATTATTTTAGTAAATGGGTAGAGTTAGTCCCCCACAGGAAGGCTTCTGCACCTGCAGTTGCCGATGCATTTTTCGATAATTATGTTTCTAAATATGGTGCACCAATTAGGGTAGTTAGCGATCATGGCCCTTGTTTTATTTCTGATATATTTAAGGCTCTGTGTGAGAAGCTGAAGATTGATCATTCTTTTACTGTTCCGTATCGTCCTCAGTCTAATATGGCTGAACGTGTAAATCGAACATTAATTCAAATGATTTCTTCTTATGTTGGTTCTGATCATGCAAATTGGGACCAGTTTCTTCAGCATTTTGCGTATGCACTTCATACGGCAGTTCATGAGTCGACGGGGAAAACGCCGGCGGAATTGTTTTTGGGTAGAAAAGTGATTACTCCATTCCAAAGGCTAGTTATGGTGTCAGATGCGGAAAGTCAGTTTATGTGCCAGGATATTGAGAGGTTGGTTAAGGAAGCTCAAGTTCAGATGGGAAAAGCGCAGGAAAAGCATGCTCAGTATTATAATATGCGTGGAAGGGAGTTAGAAGTGAAAGTTGGAGATTTTGTGTTAGTAGAAAAGCATTGGTTAAGTTCAAGTCTTCAAAAGAGAGTAGCTAAGTTTGGCCCGAAGTTTGTAGGTCCGTTTGAGGTATTGGAAGTTCGAAATAATAATTTGATTGTTAATGTCAATGGTGAAAGAATGACGGTTAATTTGGATCAGGTTAGAGTTTATAAGTTTAGAGAAAATGGTAGTGAAGGTTCTCATGTGTCGAGTGGTGTTTCGCGAAATTCCCGATCCAATGAGTGTTCCGAGTCCATCACTTCTTCATCTAATTCTTTTCATCAATATTCAAGAAGAAAATTTGGTCAAACAGCTCCAAAAACTGTTATTGAAAGTAGAAAGCCTACCAATCCGAGAGCAAAGTATGATAATAAAAATAAGAGAGCTGTGTCAAATACATCAGACTCTGTGTGCCATAAAAGACAAAAGATTATAAACTGTCCCGTTCCTCCACTTATTAGACAGCAACCTCAGAAACACAAATTATCCAATTGTTCAACATCTTCGGTACTTAATCCCCGGAAAAGATTTCATATGGACACTCGTCAAACTGTTAAAAGGACTTTAAAGTCGGAATTTTTGCCCAATAAGAAACAGCATAGATCCGGAAAGAAACGTGACCTTGGATCTTCAGTAACTTCGGGTGCGTCTAGAAAGAGGAGACAACACTCAGATTATCGGCATCAGCAGTGTGAATCTCGCCATGGAGTGACCCCAGCGAACCGGCCAGAGCAGAGTCGTCGAGCGGAACCTACAAGTATCCCACGGCATCCATTCAGAACCAGGCTGCAGGCACGACAGTCAACTGTGTTGTCACAGTACAGTTCTGATGACGAAAGATCCTTCGTACAAGGTTTCTGGGACAAGAGGAGAAAGCCATCCTGTAGTATGAAGCCGGCTAGCAGAGAATCATCTCTATGATTGGGTGATAACGTTCTTTATTAAATTTCTATTAGAGTGCATATATGTGGTAGCAATGTGAAGGAATAAAAAGCAGAGAGACTGTTTTGTATTTTTGGCCATTTTTGGAATTTTTTGACGGACTCACGATTAGTGCTTAATTGTGTTCAAAATTTGTTTGCAAAATTGTTAGTTTTATGTATGTTTGAGATTTTCGTCTTAACTGCTTTTAAAAATTCTGGATCTATTGTTAAATTGTTATGTTAGTTGTTAAAATGTTATTATATTGTTATACTGTTCATGTGTTATAAAATGTATGTTAATGTATGTTTAAATTTTCAGAAAGTACAGATAGTAATTTGGGTTATTTTGTACACGCGCCGCGGTTCGGACGGGCACGTGTTTTGCGGTCAAGAAGTCCTTGACACGCGTTTCTATCTCTTATACTAACATTTAATGAATTAACATTCTCCTTATCGTTCGTGTTTTATGTGTTGCGTTTGTACTTTAGTTGGGAATGATTTCCGCAAGTTGCGAAGTTTTAAGCTGCATTTGAATTTGAAATTGTATTGTATTAAAATTGAATGATAATGTGATTTTCTTGCAGGGAAGTATACCTGTGTTATGTATTGATTCTGCTATTTTTCTTTTAGTTAATACAGATGAAGAGTTACTTGATGACGTCATTTTGTAAATATTTGATATTTTTGATTGTTGCATAAGCACAGCTATGTGACGCTGTACGTATGTGCCCCAAATATTGTGAAAGTGGAGTTAAGTTCTGAAGAATTTTGGGAGTTAGTTCATTGGCTAATGGGTATGTAGGTATTACGTAGAAGCAGAGTTATTTTATTATGAAGTAAATTTAATTCTAGATGAGTGCGGAATTTTGGTGAGGAAAATTTTTGCGCATTGGGTTTTTTGGACTTGGTGCGAATTCTAGTATTAGGAAAGTTATGGAGAAATTTTTGGTAAAGTTATAGTTGTATTTCAATATTGAGGAAAATTTCGGAAGTTTGGTGTTTTGAGAAATTTTAGCACTCCCAGTGGAGTGGGTTGTTTTCAAAGAAGAAGTAATTAGTTTTGAAAGTTTTACGAGTTTTGGAAGTTTTACGGAGGCTATTTTTTAGGATGAAAGGATGATTGGATTGAATATATGAGGCAAACTGAGGTTTTTTGGTTGTGATGGGTTAAAATTAATATTTTAAAAGTTATGTTTCGGCGCTAAATTTCACCCATCACTGTGTTTTTTTACGGTTTGAAATTTATAACAAGAAAAAGTCCTGGGCATGCATTTGACCCAGCCCTTTTTCTCTGTGGAATCCGAGGGGGGGTTGTGAGGGAGTGACCTTTGTCATAAAGGCACTCTAGTATCTCTGAGATCGTGACATCAATAATTTAACATGTGTAAGCGTAAAAGCGACATCTATCCTCTCTTTTACTTTAACTTTCTAGTGTGTGTGTATCTCTTTCGGATTCTGCAGTTAGCTCGCGGTTAGTAGTAATATGTAAATGTGAAATATCTCAGTTTGCAGCATATAAAAGCTTGGAGTTTGAGTGTGTGGAGAGTATCTCTGGCATTAGCCAGCGAGTGAGTGTCTCTGGCATCGACATTAGCTAGCGAAGTGAATCATTGGGATTAGCCAGCCGAATGTTCTGGAGATATTAGTCAGCGAAGTGCTAGCAGATTGAAAGTAGCAGCGAGCCTCCAGTGAGTGGTGAAGGAGTTTCGGTATTCGACTTGAGAGTTGGCCGTGGTAAGGAATTTCATAGTAATTACATTTTGATTATTTGAAAGTGAATAAAGAATTACACACAGCCACGGGCTGTCTAATTAAGCTTTATCTAGCAGCTTAGCCGAAAGATAGTGGAGAAGTAATAGAAGATGCCACGATTGAGCTAGTCCGGAGCCTGTGAATATGCGTTTAGTTTTTTCATAGTATTCTCAGTTGTACAAAAATTAAGACTTGCTCCACTTCCCTTGAGCCCTCATCATTTTAATAAACTGTGTTGTTTTATCTTAATTACTGAGTATGTCCTCATTTAACCCCCACCACGACCAACCAACCGTTACAAATGACACCCAACGTGTGTATAACGTTACAAATGGCGCCCAACGAAATGTCGGACATCGTGAGATTGTGCCACGTGTGTATTTTACTGGTGCAGGTGACATTAGTGAATTTTTAGTCAAACTAGATGATTATATCCTGTTTAATAATATACCTGAGAAAAATAGATATGTAGTGCTTAAATGCTCATTGAAGGGCGAAGCACTTTTGTGGTTAGAGAATATAGGAAAATTTCTGATTAATGATGAAGGTAAAAGATTTGAGCAAACTGTGATTGAGTTAAAGAAGTCATTTCCTCCCGTTAAAGATAAAAGTATTTTAAGAAAAGAATTCTATTGCAATAAGCAGAATATTTATGAATCGGCGTCAGAGTTTTATCGACGTAAGCTTGAACTAAAAAATAAATTGGATTTAGATATCACATTTGAGGAATTGTTGGACATTGTTTTTCCTCTTTTTAATCAAAATACACAGGACTTTATTGAAGTTAGAGCACCTAAGAATTTTTCAGAAATGCATCAGATATTATCGAAGTATGAGACTCGGCATAGCTCGGATCAACGGGATTCGCGTAGCCCTCGTCAGAGACCTCTTACGGATAGTAATTTGAGAAATGAGGGGGAACGTAATTTTTTGAGAGGGGGACAGCGATTTCCGGATAATATTTTGCGTAATAGAAATGATGCATTTGGTCGTAATATGTCGAATACGAGTAATAGTAATAGAAATTGTGGTGGTGCTAATAATTTTAGAAGTGGTGATAGGCATATGTATCGAAATAGACAAAATAGTGGTTATGATCGGAGAGAGGGAGTACGGGACAGGAATATTTCTTCGCAAGTAAGGAGATTAACTTCGGATGAGAATTTGGAAAATAGGTCAATGCAAAAGAGATGTGTTCAGAGGTCGGAAAAGTCTTCGGTGAGTTTAAATAAAGTTACTATTAATCCGGTTGAGTTTCCTGAGGTGTTAATTGTGTTAGATGGTATTGTCGTTAAAAGTGCCTTCGATACAGGGGCAGATAAGTCGTTCATTTCTTTTGATTGTTATCGGAAATATTTTTCGTATAAGAAGTTGAAGAGGTCAAGTCTGGTGGTTCAGTCGGCACAGGGAGTAGCTTGTGATAATAAAGGTTCAGTAGAGTTGGAAGTTGAAATTCGTTCGGTTAAGACGTGTTGGGAGTTTTGTGTGTTAGATGGATTAACAGTGCATTGTATAGTTGGTGTGGATTATATGAAGGATAGAGGAATTAGTTTGGATTTCTTTAAAAAGTCGTTAATCGTGAATAATGATGAGAATGTGAGTAAGAAAGAGCCGGTTTCAGTGTCAGTTAATTTGGAGGAGTCGGGGTTAAGTGAAATCGAGAAGGTGGAATTTAATAAGTTTTTGAATGAGTTTGGACAGGTTTTTTCTGATAAACCGGGTTTAACGCATGTTGCTTGGCATGAGATTGATACTGGTTTAAAAGCACCTGTTGCTAGTAAACCATATCGTTATGATAAAGTTAAACAAGGTATAATTGATTATCATATTCAAAAAATGCTAGCGGACGATATTATAATGCCAATTGAGTCTCCTTTTGCATCTCCAGTAGTGTTATGTCGTAAAAATAATGGGAAAAGTTTAGATAATCCAGAGGCATATAGGTTTGCAGTAGATTATAGAAAGTTAAATGCGATAACGCAATACCCTCAGTATCCTATTCCAGTTATTGATGACATTTTGGCTAATATAACGAGTACGAATTATATGTCAACGTTATATCTTACGTCAGGTTATTTTCAGATCGCAATGAAGCCGGAGGACATACCTAAGACTGCGTTTATTACTCGGGACGGTTGTTTTGCTTTTAAGAGAATGAGTTTTGGTTTATCGGGGGCACCGGCAACGTTCCAGAAGGCCATGAATAATTTCCTTAAACCTTTTCTTGGTAAGGGTGTCCTGGTCTACCTGGACGATATAATTATAATGGCAGCTACTTTTGAAGAGCATTTGAGATTATTAAGGGAAGTGTTTACGTTGTTAAGAGATGCTGGGTTAACAGTTAAGTTAGAAAAATGTAAATTTTTGAGAAAAGAGATAGAGTATTTAGGAGTTAAAATTACGCGTGATGGTATTAATATAGATAATGAGAAAACTGAGGCAATTACGTCAATGAATCCCCCCAAAAATAATAAGGAATTGGAGACAATTTTAGGGATGGTGGCTTGGTTCTCCAAGTTCATTCCACGTTTTTCAGAGTTATGTGAACCGTTGTATAATTTAAAAAGAAAAGGGTGAAGTTTGTATGGTCATCGGTGGCTCAGAAAACGTTTGAATTATTAAAAGAGGCAATAGTTGCCCCTCCTGTTTTGGCTCACCCCGATTATTCGTCTCAGTTTGAAGTGTATTGCGATGCGAGTGCAGTGGGGGTTGGAGCTATGTTAGCACAGAAAGGTCGACCTATAGCGTTTGCGTCGAGAATTTTAAATACAGCGGAAAGGAATTATTCGATCACGGAAAGGGAGTGTCTTGCAGTAATTTGGGCTTTGAGTAAATTTCGTTGTTTTTTCACTAATATACCGGTTAAAGTCATTACGGATCATGCAGATTTGACAAAGTTAACTAATGGAAAGGGTTTGTCATCTCGTATGGTCAGATGGTGTTTGAAAATAGCAGAGTATAATGCGATTATAGAACATAGGGCTGGCAAGGAAAATGCGGTAGCGGACGCTTTGTCACGAAACCCGCATGGTGGTTTAGAGGTCACGGAGGTAGTTAAGTGTTGTGCATTGTCTTCGTTGGTGTTAAGGTCACGAGAGCAGTTGATAAGGGAGCAGAAGCAAGATAAAGAATTTGGTAGTTTATATCATTACTTGGAAAATCCTGATGATGTCCCGAGCGCAGATGTGCCTATGTTTGAGAAATGGTCCCAATCTTTTAAGCTTATCGATGGTCTTCTTTTTTATTCTAAAATTGTAAATTCACGTGGTGAATTAAGAGTTTTTATTCCGGCTAGTCTTCGTAAGGCCATCTTGAAAGAATTTCATGATAATCCATTAGCAGGTCACTTAGGAATCAGGAAAACTTATGATCGAATTTGTGAATCCTGCTACTTCCCTAAAATGCGGGAAGTAGTGCGCGCTTATGTCTCCAGCTGTAGCACATGCCAACGTTATAATTATAAAAATGTAAGTCCAGCTGGCAAATTAATACCTATTAAAGTAAATTTTCCCAATGAATGTGTAGGTGTAGATTTAATCGGTCCTTATCCATTGTCGAATCCTAAAAGATATAGATTTGTACTAGTTATAGTTGATTATTTTAGTAAATGGGTAGAGTTAGTCCCCCACAGGAAGGCTTCTGCACCTGCAGTTGCCGATGCATTTTTCGATAATTATGTTTCTAAATATGGTGCACCAATTAGGGTAGTTAGCGATCATGGCCCTTGTTTTATTTCTGATATATTTAAGGCTCTGTGTGAGAAGCTGAAGATTGATCATTCTTTTACTGTTCCGTATCGTCCTCAGTCTAATATGGCTGAACGTGTAAATCGAACATTAATTCAAATGATTTCTTCTTATGTTGGTTCTGATCATGCAAATTGGGACCAGTTTCTTCAGCATTTTGCGTATGCACTTCATACGGCAGTTCATGAGTCGACGGGGAAAACGCCGGCGGAATTGTTTTTGGGTAGAAAAGTGATTACTCCATTCCAAAGGCTAGTTATGGTGTCAGATGCGGAAAGTCAGTTTATGTGCCAGGATATTGAGAGGTTGGTTAAGGAAGCTCAAGTTCAGATGGGAAAAGCGCAGGAAAAGCATGCTCAGTATTATAATATGCGTGGAAGGGAGTTAGAAGTGAAAGTTGGAGATTTTGTGTTAGTAGAAAAGCATTGGTTAAGTTCAAGTCTTCAAAAGAGAGTAGCTAAGTTTGGCCCGAAGTTTGTAGGTCCGTTTGAGGTATTGGAAGTTCGAAATAATAATTTGATTGTTAATGTCAATGGTGAAAGAATGACGGTTAATTTGGATCAGGTTAGAGTTTATAAGTTTAGAGAAAATGGTAGTGAAGGTTCTCATGTGTCGAGTGGTGTTTCGCGAAATTCCCGATCCAATGAGTGTTCCGAGTCCATCACTTCTTCATCTAATTCTTTTCATCAATATTCAAGAAGAAAATTTGGTCAAACAGCTCCAAAAACTGTTATTGAAAGTAGAAAGCCTACCAATCCGAGAGCAAAGTATGATAATAAAAATAAGAGAGCTGTGTCAAATACATCAGACTCTGTGTGCCATAAAAGACAAAAGATTATAAACTGTCCCGTTCCTCCACTTATTAGACAGCAACCTCAGAAACACAAATTATCCAATTGTTCAACATCTTCGGTACTTAATCCCCGGAAAAGATTTCATATGGACACTCGTCAAACTGTTAAAAGGACTTTAAAGTCGGAATTTTTGCCCAATAAGAAACAGCATAGATCCGGAAAGAAACGTGACCTTGGATCTTCAGTAACTTCGGGTGCGTCTAGAAAGAGGAGACAACACTCAGATTATCGGCATCAGCAGTGTGAATCTCGCCATGGAGTGACCCCAGCGAACCGGCCAGAGCAGAGTCGTCGAGCGGAACCTACAAGTATCCCACGGCATCCATTCAGAACCAGGCTGCAGGCACGACAGTCAACTGTGTTGTCACAGTACAGTTCTGATGACGAAAGATCCTTCGTACAAGGTTTCTGGGACAAGAGGAGAAAGCCATCCTGTAGTATGAAGCCGGCTAGCAGAGAATCATCTCTATGATTGGGTGATAACGTTCTTTATTAAATTTCTATTAGAGTGCATATATGTGGTAGCAATGTGAAGGAATAAAAAGCAGAGAGACTGTTTTGTATTTTTGGCCATTTTTGGAATTTTTTGACGGACTCACGATTAGTGCTTAATTGTGTTCAAAATTTGTTTGCAAAATTGTTAGTTTTATGTATGTTTGAGATTTTCGTCTTAACTGCTTTTAAAAATTCTGGATCTATTGTTAAATTGTTATGTTAGTTGTTAAAATGTTATTATATTGTTATACTGTTCATGTGTTATAAAATGTATGTTAATGTATGTTTAAATTTTCAGAAAGTACAGATAGTAATTTGGGTTATTTTGTACACGCGCCGCGGTTCGGACGGGCACGTGTTTTGCGGTCAAGAAGTCCTTGACACGCGTTTCTATCTCTTATACTAACATTTAATGAATTAACATTCTCCTTATCGTTCGTGTTTTATGTGTTGCGTTTGTACTTTAGTTGGGAATGATTTCCGCAAGTTGCGAAGTTTTAAGCTGCATTTGAATTTGAAATTGTATTGTATTAAAATTGAATGATAATGTGATTTTCTTGCAGGGAAGTATACCTGTGTTATGTATTGATTCTGCTATTTTTCTTTTAGTTAATACAGATGAAGAGTTACTTGATGACGTCATTTTGTAAATATTTGATATTTTTGATTGTTGCATAAGCACAGCTATGTGACGCTGTACGTATGTGCCCCAAATATTGTGAAAGTGGAGTTAAGTTCTGAAGAATTTTGGGAGTTAGTTCATTGGCTAATGGGTATGTAGGTATTACGTAGAAGCAGAGTTATTTTATTATGAAGTAAATTTAATTCTAGATGAGTGCGGAATTTTGGTGAGGAAAATTTTTGCGCATTGGGTTTTTTGGACTTGGTGCGAATTCTAGTATTAGGAAAGTTATGGAGAAATTTTTGGTAAAGTTATAGTTGTATTTCAATATTGAGGAAAATTTCGGAAGTTTGGTGTTTTGAGAAATTTTAGCACTCCCAGTGGAGTGGGTTGTTTTCAAAGAAGAAGTAATTAGTTTTGAAAGTTTTACGAGTTTTGGAAGTTTTACGGAGGCTATTTTTTAGGATGAAAGGATGATTGGATTGAATATATGAGGCAAACTGAGGTTTTTTGGTTGTGATGGGTTAAAATTAATATTTTAAAAGTTATGTTTCGGCGCTAAATTTCACCCATCACTGTGTTTTTTTACGGTTTGAAATTTATAACAAGAAAAAGTCCTGGGCATGCATTTGACCCAGCCCTTTTTCTCTGTGGAATCCGAGGGGGGGTTGTGAGGGAGTGACCTTTGTCATAAAGGCACTCTAGTATCTCTGAGATCGTGACATCAATAATTTAACATGTGTAAGCGTAAAAGCGACATCTATCCTCTCTTTTACTTTAACTTTCTAGTGTGTGTGTATCTCTTTCGGATTCTGCAGTTAGCTCGCGGTTAGTAGTAATATGTAAATGTGAAATATCTCAGTTTGCAGCATATAAAAGCTTGGAGTTTGAGTGTGTGGAGAGTATCTCTGGCATTAGCCAGCGAGTGAGTGTCTCTGGCATCGACATTAGCTAGCGAAGTGAATCATTGGGATTAGCCAGCCGAATGTTCTGGAGATATTAGTCAGCGAAGTGCTAGCAGATTGAAAGTAGCAGCGAGCCTCCAGTGAGTGGTGAAGGAGTTTCGGTATTCGACTTGAGAGTTGGCCGTGGTAAGGAATTTCATAGTAATTACATTTTGATTATTTGAAAGTGAATAAAGAATTACACACAGCCACGGGCTGTCTAATTAAGCTTTATCTAGCAGCTTAGCCGAAAGATAGTGGAGAAGTAATAGAAGATGCCACGATTGAGCTAGTCCGGAGCCTGTGAATATGCGTTTAGTTTTTTCATAGTATTCTCAGTTGTACAAAAATTAAGACTTGCTCCACTTCCCTTGAGCCCTCATCATTTTAATAAACTGTGTTGTTTTATTTTAATTACTGAGTATGTCTGCATTTAACCCCCACCACGACCAACCAACCGTTACAAATGACACCCAACGTGTGTATAACGTTACAAATGGCGCCCAACGAAATGTCGGACATTGTGAGATTGTGCCACGTGTGTATTTTACTGGTGCAGGTGACATTAGTGAATTTTTAGTCAAACTAGATGATTATATCCTGTTTAATAATATACCTGAGAAAAATAGATATGTAGTGCTTAAATGCTCATTGAAGGGCGAAGCACTTTTGTGGTTAGAGAATATAGGAAAATTTCTGATTAATGATGAAGGTAAAAGATTTGAGCAAACTGTTATTGAGTTAAAGAAGTCATTTCCTTCCGTTAAAGATAAAAGTATTTTAAGAAAAGAATTCTATTGCAATAAGCAGAATATTTATGAATCGGCGTCAGAGTTTTATCGACGTAAGCTTGAACTAAAAAATAAATTGGATTTAGATATCACATTTGAGGAATTGTTGGACAATGTTTTTCCTCTTTTTAATCAAAATACACAGGACTTTATTGAAGTTAGAGCACCGAAGAATTTTTCAGAAATGCATCAGATATTATCGAAGTATGAGACTCGGCATAGCTCGGATCAACGGGATTCGCGTAGCCCTCGTCAGAGACCTGTTACGGATAGTAATTTGAGAAATGAGGGGGAACGTAATTTTTTGAGAGGGGGACAGCGATTTCCGGATAATAATTTGCATAATAGAAATGATGGATTCGGTCGTAATATGTCGAATACGAGTAATGGTAATAGGAATTGTGGTGGTGCTAATAATTTTAGAAGTGGTTTTAGGCATATGTATGGAAATAGACAAAATAGTGGTTATGATCGGAGAGGGGGAGTACGGGACAGGAATATTTCTTCGCAAGTAAGGAGATTAACTTCGGATGAGAATTTGGAAAATAGGTCAATGCAAAAGAGATGTGTTCAGAGGTCGGAAAAGTCTTCGGTGAGTTTAAATAAAGTTACTATTAATCCGGTTGAGTTACCTGAGGTGTTAATTGTGTTAGATGGTATTGTCGTTAAAGGTGCCTTCGATACAGGGGCAGATAAGTCTTTCATTTCTTTTGGTTGTTATCGGAAATATTTTTCGTATAAGAAGTTGAAGAGGTGAAATCTGGTGGTTCAGTCGGCACAGGGAGTAGCTTGTGATAATAAAGTTTCAGTAGAGTTGGAAGTTGAAATTCGTTCGGTTAAGACGTGTTGAAAGTTTTGTGTGTTAGATGGATTAACAGTGCATTGAATAGTTGGTGTGGATTATATGAAGGATAGAGGAATTAGTTTGGATTTCTTTAAAAAGTCGTTAATCGTGAATAATGATGAGAATGTGAGTAAGAAAGAGCCGGTTTCAGTGTCAGTTAATTTGGAGGAGTCGGGGTTAAGTGAAATCGAGAAGGTGGAATTTAATAAGTTTTTGAATGAGTTTGGACAGGTTTTTTCTGATAAACCGGGTTTAACGCATGTTTCGTGGCATGAGATTGATACTGGTTTAAAAGCATCTGTTGCTAGTAAACCATATCGTTATGATAAAGTTAAACAAGGTATAATTGATTATCATATTCAAAAAATGCTAGTGGACGATATTATAATGCCAATTGAGTCTCCTTTTGCATCTCCAGTAGTGTTATGTCGTAAAAATATTGGGAAAAGTTTAGATAATCCAGAGGCATATAGGTTTGCAGTAGATTATAGAAAGTTAAATGCGATAACGCAATACCCTCAGTATCCTATTCCAGTTATTGATGACATTTTGGCTAATATAACGAGTACGAATTATATGTCAACGTTAGATCTTACGTCAGGTTATTTTCAGATCACAATGAAGCCGGAGGACATACCTAAGACTGCGTTTATTACTCGGGACGGTTGTTTTGCTTTTAAGAGAATGAGTTTTGGTTTATTGGGGGCACCGGCAACGTTCCAGAAGGCCATGAATAATATCCTTAAACCTTTGCTTGGTAAGGGTGTCCTGGTCTACCTGGACGATATAATTATAATGGCAGCTACTTTTGAAGAGCATTTGAGATTATTAAGGGAAGTGTTTACGTTGTTAAGATATGCTGGGTTAACAGTTAAGTTAGAAAAATGTAAATTTTTGAGAAAAGAGATAAAGTATTTAGGAGTTAAAATTACGCGTGATGGTATTAATATAGATAATGAGAATATTGAGGCAATTACGTCAATGAATCCCCCCAAAAATAGTAAGGAAGTGGCGACATGTTTAGGGATGGTGGCTTGGTTCGACAAGTTCATTCCACATTTTTCAGAGTTATGTGAACCGTTGTATAATTTAAAAAGGAAAAGGGTGAAATTTGTATGGTCATCGGCGGCTCAGAAATCGTTTGAATTATTAAAAGAGGCAGTAGTTTCCCCTCCTGTTTTGGCTCACCCCGATTATTCGTCTCAGTTTGAAGTGTATTGCGATGCGAGTGCAGTGGGGATTGGAGCTATGTTAGCACAGAAAGGTCGACCTATAGCGTTTGCGTCGAGAATTTTAAATGCAGCTGATTATTCGATCACGGAAAGGGAGTGTCTTGCAGTACTTTGAGCTTTGAATAAATTTCGTTGTTTTTTCACTAATATACCGGTTAAATTCATTACGGATCATTCAGCTTTGACAAAGTTAACTAATGGAAAGGGTTTGTCGTCTCGTATTGTCAGATGGTGTTTCAAGTTAGCGGAGTATAATGCGATTATAGAACATAGGGCTGGCAAGGAAAATGCGGTAGCGGACGCTTTGTCACGAAACCCGCATGGTGGTTTAGAGGTCACGGAGGTAGTTAAGTGTTGTGCATTGTCTTCGTTGGTCTTAAGGTCACGAGAACAGTTGATAAGGGAGCAGAAGCAAGATGAAGAATTTGGTAGTTTATATCATTACTTGAAAAATCCTGATGATGTCCCGAGCGCAGATGTGCCTATGTTTGAGAAATGGTCCCAATCTTTTAAGCTTATCGATGGTCTTCTTTTTTATTCTAAAATTGTAAATTCACGTGGTGAATTAAGAGTTTTTATTCCGGCTAGTCTTCGTAAGGCCATCTTGAAAGAATTTCATGATAATCCATTAGCAGGTCACTTAGGAATCAGGAAAACGTATCCTCGAATTTGTGAATCCTGCTACTTCCCTAAAATGCGGGAAGCAGTGCGCGCTTATGTCTCCAGCTGTAGCACATGCCAACGTTATAATTATAAAAATGTAAGTCCAGCTGGCAAATTAATAACTATTAAAGTAAATTTTCCTAATGAATGTGTAGGTGTAGATTTGATCGGTCCTTATCCATTGTCGAATCCTAAAAGATATAGATTTGTACTAGTGATAGTTGATTATTTTAGTAAATGGGTAGTGTTAGTCCCCCTCAGGAAGGCTTCTGCACCTGCAGTTGCCGATGTATTTTTCGATAATTATATTTCTAAATATGGTGCACCAATTAGGGTAGTTAGCGATCATGGCCCTTGTTTTATTTCTGATATATTTAAGGCTCTGTGTGTGAAGCTGGAGATCGATCATTCTTTTACTGTTCCGTATCGTCCTCAGTCTAATATGGCTGAACGTGTAAATCGTACATTAATTCAAATGATTTCTTCTTATGTTGGTTCTCATCATGCAAATTAGGACCAGTTTCTTCAGCATTTTGCGTATGCACTTCGTACGGCAGTTCATGAGTCGACGGGGAAAACGCCGGCGGAATTGTTTTTGGGTAGAAAAGTCATTACTCCATTCCAAAGGCTAGTTATGGTGTCAGATGCGGAAAGTCAGTTTATGTGCCAGGATATTGAGAGGTTGGTTAAGGAAGCTCAAGTTCAGATGGGAAAAGCGCAAGAAAAGCAAGCGAGCTCAGTATTATAATATGCGTAGAAGGGAGTTAGAAGTGAAAGTTGGAGATTTTGTGTTAGTAGAAAAGCATTGGTTAAGTTCAAGTAATCAAAAGAGAGTAGCTAAGTTTGGTCCGAAGTTTGTAGGTCCGTTTGAGGTATTGGAAGTTCGAAATAATAATTTGATTGTTAATGTCAATGGTGAAAGAATGACGGTTAATTTGGATCAGGTTAGAGTTTATAAGTTTAGAGAAAATGGTAGTGAAGGTTCTCATGTGTCGAGTGGTGCTTCGCGAAATTCCCGATCCAATGAGTGTCCCGAGTCCAGCACTTCTTCATCTAATTCTTTTCATCAATATTCAAGAAGAAAATTTGGTCAAACAGCTCCAAAAACTGTTATTGAAAGTAGAAAGCCTACCAATCCGAGAGCAAAGTATGATAAAAAAAATAAGAGAGCTGTGTCAAATACATCAGACTCTGTGTGCCATAAAAGACAAAAGATTATAAACTGTCCCGTTCCTCCAATTATTAGACAGCAACCTCAGAAACACAAATTATCCAATAGTTCAACATCTTCGGTACTTAATCCCCGGAAAAGATTTCATATGGACACTCGTCAAACTGTTAAAAGGACTTTAAAGTCGGAATTTTTGCCCAATAAGAAACAGCATAGATCCGGAAAGAAACGTGACCTTGGATCTTCAGTAACTTCGGGTGCGTCTAGAAAGAGGAGACAACACTCAGATTATCGGCATCAGCAGTGTGAATCTCGCCATGGAGTGACCCCAGCGAACCGGCCAGAGCAGAGTCGTCGAGCGGAACCTACAATTATCCCATGGCATCCATTCAGAACCAGGCTGCAGGCACGACAGTCAACTGTGGCGTCACCGTACAGTTCTGATGACGAAATATCCTTCGTACAAGGTTTCTGGGACAAGAGGAGAAAGCCATCCTGTAGTATGAAGCCGGCTAGCAGCGAATCATCTCTATGATTGGGTGATAATGTTCTTTAATAAATTTCTATTAGAGTGCATATATGTGGTAGCAATGTGAAGGAATAAAAAGCAGAGAGACTGTTTTGTATTTTTGGCCATTTTTGGAATTTTTTGACGGACTCACGATTAGTGCTTAATTGTGTTCAAAATTTGTTTGCAAAATTGTTAGTTTTATGTATGTTTGAGATTTTGGTCTTAACTGCTTTTAAAAATTCTGGATCTATTCTTAAATTGTTATGTTAGTCGTTAAAATATTATTATATTGTTATACTGTTCATGTGTTATAAAATGTATGTTAATGTATGTTTAAATTTTCAGAAAGTACAGATAGTAATTTGGGTTATTTTGTACACGCGCCGCGGTTCGGACGGGCACGTGTTTTGCGGTCAAGAAGTCCTTGACACGCGTTTCTATCTCTTATACTAACATTTAATGAATTAACTTTCTCCTCATCGTTCGTGTTTTATGTGTTGCGTTTGTACTTTAGTTGGGAAAGGTTTCCGCAAGTTGCGAAGTTGTAAGCTGCATTTGAAATTGTATTGTATTAAAATTGAATGTTAATGTGATTTTCTTGCAGGGAAGTATACCTGTGTTATGTATTGATTCTGCTATTTTTCTTTTAGTTAATACAGATGAAGAGTTACTTGATGACGTCATTTTGTAAATTTTTGATATTTTTGATTGTTGCATAAGCACAGCTATGTGACGCTGGACGTATGTGCCCCAAATATTGTGAAAGTGGAGTTAAGTTCTGAAGAATTTTGGGAGTTAGTTCATTGGCTAATATGTATGTAGGTATTACGTAGAAGCAGAGTTATTTTATTATGAAGTAAATTTAATTCTAGATGAGTGCGGAATTTTGGTGAGGAAAATTTTTGCGCATTGGGTTTTTTGGACTTGGTGCGAATTCTAGTATTAGGAAAGTTATGGAGAAATTTTTGGTAAAGTTATAGTTGTATTTCAATATTGAGGAAAATTTCGGATGTTTGGTGTTTTGAGAAATTTTAGCACTCCCAGTGGAGTGGGTTGTTTTCAAAGAAGAAGTAATTAGTTTTGAAAGTTTTACGAGTTTTGGAAGTTTTACGGAGGCTATTTTTTAGGATGAAAGGATGATTGGATTGAATATATGAGACAAACTGAGGTTTTTTGGTTGTGATGGGTTAAAATTAATATTTTAAAAGTTATGTTTCGGCGCTAAATTTCACCCATCACTGTGTTTTTTTTACGGTTTGAAATTTATAACAAGAAAAAGTCCTGGGCATGCATTTGGCCCAGCCCTTTTTCTCTGTGGAATCCGAGGGGGGGTTGTGAGGGAGTGACCTTTGTCATAAAGGCACTCTAGTATCTCTGAGATCGTGACGTCAATAATTTAACATGTGTAAACGTAAAAGCGACATCTATCCTCTCTTTTACTTTAACTTTCTAGTGTGTGTGTATCTCTTTCGGATTCTGCAGTTAGCTCGCGGTTAGTAGTAATATGTAAATGTGAAATATCTCAGTTTGCAGCATATAAAAGCTTGGGGTTTGAGTGTGTGGAGAGTATATCTGGCATTAGCCAGCGAGTGAGGCGATCTCTGGCATTAGCCAGCGAGTGAGTATCTCTGGCATTAGCCAGCGAGTGAGTGTCTCTGGCATCGACATTAGATAGCGAAGTGAATCATTGGGATTAGCCAGCCGAATGTTCTGGAGATATTAGTCAGCGAAGTGCTAGCAGATTGAAAGTAGCAGCAAGCCTCCAGTGAGTGGTGAAGGAGTTTCGGTATTCGACTTGAGAGTTGGCCGTGGTAAGGAATTTCATAGTAATTACATTTTGATTATTTGAAAGTGAATAAAGAATTACACACAGCCACGGGCTGTCTAATTAAGCTTTATCTAGCAGCTTAGCCGAAAGATAGTGGAGAAGTAATAGAAGGTGCCACGATTGAGCTAGTCCGGAACCTGTGAGTATGCGTTTAGTTTTTTCATATTATTCTCAGTTGTACAAAAATTAAGACTTGCTCCACTTTCCTTGAGCCCTCATCATTTTAATAAACTGTGTTGTTTTATCTTAATTACTGAGTATGTCTGCATTTAACCCCCACCACGACCAACCAACCGTTACAAATGACACCCAACGTGTGTATAACGTTACAAGCTAAGCAAAACCAACAACATTATTTCATAATATTTTGTAGTAACTGAGGTGCTTTGCATCGGTCTTCGAAGAGCCACAACGGAAAGTGACCCCCGTTCTAAAGTGGCATGTTCTGAAGATATTTACTGTGCCCTCCCTTTCCCCGCAATGCTTTAAGATGTATTTTTTATCCCTTCTTCTCTAAAATTCCATAGAAGAGTGGCTCTTCCATACACCCTGTGTAGTAGGTCAATAAGGAGCCACCTGTCCATAATAGGGACTGGTGGTTCCTTATATGGACATTTGTAAAAAAAAATTTGATTTTATCTTTTAAATTAAACCGGAATAGTTACAAGGTCGCTAATTTTAATAATAATAGTCAACAGTCCAGGGATAATGATCTGATATTTTTGAAGTAGTATCACGTGTACATGGGGGTGAAAAAAATAAATTTTCCTTAGGAAGTCCATATTAGGCTCATGTACCTTATAATAACTATCAGAAAAATTAGCTAGAATTTAAGAAATTGTTTAGAAAATAAAAGAATTATGTCAGACAATAATTATAAATTTTTAGGAAGTGTCAAGTTTTCCATATGATTTTTGAAATTTAACTATAAAATTTTATTTTATATGAGGACATTTAGGCATAACCCAAGACAAAAATCCACTTCAAGTCAACTGGAATCCAACATAATAATTTTCATAAATACGAAATTCGACACGAACCTGATAAAATAATTTATTGAATCTTAAATTTAACTCTACCAAAATTGAAAAAAAATAATATTCTAAAGCAATTTTTGAAATCTAACTTCCAATTTCACGTCTTTTGACTTTTAAGAAGGAAAGTCACAACGTTGTTCATACTCATTGCTTTTCCACTATATAGATTTTCTTTTTAAAATATTAGTCTGAAAATTCTTTTAAAATATCGGATATGCCAATTCCTACTTGGATGGACAAATATCCCAGCCGAAAACATCTCAATTGGAGAAATTTGCTCACAATCCATCTCATAGGAAAATTTAGACCTGATACTACTCAACATACGACTTTATTTCAGTTTACAGTGAATTAAAATAATTAATTGCATTTGAAATTGCATTCAAAGATCGCTTATAAAATGGCTGTAAAAAATAATCTGCGCACAAATTTAAATTAATATTCGAAAATAAAAATATGTTAAACCTTTAATTAAAGGAAATCTTATAAAAGAACATTAATTCTTTGTGTGAGAATTTTAAAATACAAAATCGCTAAAACGAAAATTTGGTATAAAAATATCTAGAAGTGCGTTCATTAATATAAAAATGTTTAAAACATTTAACCATAGGAAACCTTATAACATTATTTTAATTCTTTGAGTGATAATTTTAAAACAAAAAATCGATAAAATAAAAATTTGAAATAAAAAATATAAAAAGACCTCCATTAATATGAAAATGACTTCGAAAATTCGACTTTTTAATAGGTTAAAAGTACACTCTAAAAAAAATGTGTAAATTTACACATAAAAACAGGTATATCAATGATACAAAAACGATTTGTCCATGTGTGTAAATTGGTGTGTAAATTGCCAAAATACACACCTAATGTGTAAATTTGAAAATACACATCTTAAAGTGTAATTTGATGATAAGTCCAAATGTGTAAATGTTATCTGATAAGTCTTGAAATACACACTTTAATGTGTAAATTGCAGAAGAATACACAGATTTATGTGTAATATTCTCACACATTCATATGTGTAATTTTTGTGATTAAACGTATTTTTGTGTATAATGTAAAAAACACATACTTTTGTGTTTTATGTAAAATACTCAATTTTTTGTGTAGTATGTAAATTACGCAGGTTTTTGTATAATATGCAAAATACACAGATTTTTGTGTAGCATTCTCTTCATATAAATCCGCTAAACATGCAAAACACATATTTGTATATAATAATCAAAATACTTAGATATTTGTGTAACATTCCAAGCAGACATATTTTTATGTATTTAGCGTTAACATTATATGTTTCAGTATGTTTAAATTGGGAATTAATTCCCAATGATTAATAATGATAATTTTAATGATTAAAAAAATTTTACAAAGAACAATATCATTTACTGATTGAGATTATATTTTCTGGTAGCTCTGTTTGATGCCCAGAAAATAGTGTACCGGCAAGGTATTTTGGCAATTTTCACACCACACTAAATAAAAGACAAATCCTTTTCTTATCACCGATATACCCGTTTTTATATAAAGCATCATAAACTGAAATTTTAATTACCAATTTTTAATTTCTTTTAGAGTTGGTTTATAGTTCTACAATCGTGAGGTCACAATTTATGCGCAGACTGTGCATAATTTCAATTCCTTCCAATTTCTGTTTTTTAAATTAAAGTTAAAAAGAAATTCTCTCGCTCATATTTACAGCTATGACAACTCATTTTGTTTTTAATATTTTAAAGAGCAATTTTTTCAGAAATATTTACTATTAATAATAGTAATAATACATTTTAATATTAGTAATATTAATATTAATAGTATTATTAATACATACTTTTACATTAATAATATTAATACTAGCTATCCAAGTACATTAATTAGTGTTTCACCAATATTTCATAATCTGAAAGATAACGAATGTTGTTATTTCGCGTATTATTGAATATTCATATGGCCATAGGCTAAAAAAGAATTTTGGGAGATGTTTAGAAAATATTGCATTGCAATAAGATTTAACTGATATTAGAACTTTCTCCTACTTTCTGTGCATAATTAAACATGATTCTTTCACGAAAGTAACTTTTATTTTAAATTTAAAGCGTGAAATATGATGTTTGAAATAAAAGAATAGCAGAGAAAATCAACCAAATAATAATAATAATAATTATTATTATTATTAAATGCTTAAGCATAAAATGAAGTCATATAGTAAATGCACAGACATATAATAACATTACTGCATGTAAATATCAGCAAAAATATTTCTTAAAACAAAATAATACCCCATTAAAAACACGTACTATGAGTAGTACGTCATACCTGAAAAGACGAAAGCAGATTATTTTGATATAAGTTGTAATTTTATGATTTTTGTCCCCAATGTTCAAATACTGAATGACTACCATGGATTTTAGTCTACCAAAACAAAAAAACCCTCCAATTGCTAATATAATCTGTGTCTTTATCCTTTAACTAACATAACTAATAGTTAATAGTTACAAACATTATAAAACCATAAAGTAGTTTTATAATATCTGTAACTATAAACTATTTTTAGTAGTAGTTTAATTTGTAGCATATAATAACATTATATACATTAATATTTTGCAATATTATTATGCAATATTATGGAAAACTAAATTAAATACTAGTGATATTTACATTTATTCCAATTATTAATAACTGCATTTAACATAAACTATTAACACTATTTAAAATTAATAATTATTAAACAACAATCTCTGTATTTAGGAATAAAATATACATTTTTAATTAGCATAAAATTAGTAATAATATAATTTTTAATTAGTATATACCATATTTTAATTACTAAAATGATAATTAACAATTTAGTGATCATTCTAGAAAGAAAAAAAGGGAAGATGCTAGTTCCAAAAAATACACTATTTCATGGGGAAATATACTTAGTAATGTGTTTAGTAATTATAAAAAGCATTCAGTTTCTCATTATGATAAACAAAGTGCCATTAATTTTAATAATTTTATGAATTACAAATTGAATAATACAATTAATTAATAACATGTTTTAATTTTTTTAAAGAAATAATTCTCTATCACTTTTATAAGATCTTGGGAACTTAGATTAAGAAATAATGTGTAATTTGGAAGTTGTATTAGAAGCAATCTGTGTTTACTGTAAGTGAATTTAATTATATTTTAATAAGGTAGGGTGCATTTTGCGAATTTCATAAGAAGAAAGTTTTTCCACCCTAAAAAAGTGCTTAGAGGAAACAGCAAATAGTTACAGCATTAATAACAACTGCAAATAAGTAATTTCATCAATTAGTAACACAAATAACAAAATTAACAAATTTATTTGCATCTCACTTTGCAATATGTCAATAGCCGGAATCTAAATTTACATCCACGTTTGCATATATTAACCCTCCCAAAATATATCAGCACATTCATACACACATACAAAGTAAATATAAGGAATAGCCATTTATATATGAAATCCTCAAAACATTAAACAACACCAGCACTTAGCACCTTTATTAGCACTTAGTGGAAGTTTTCAGCATTTACTGTTTCAGTCAGTTTTGCTGCCTTGATTAATCATGAAAATTTTTATTTGGTGTATATGAGTTGAAAAGTAAAAACATTCAAATTATACTGAATAAGCTCTTGTTATGCTTAATATTTTATTAAAAAAAATCCCTTTCGGCATGGCCTATAGGCGGAGGTAGATTTCGAAAAGTTTTCATCTCAAAGAAAAAAAAAAAAAAAAAAAAAAAAAAAAACAGTTTAACTACTTTATTCAACCGCTTTTAAACATTTTTTAATTTCCTTTTTCTGTAAGAACTGGTTTTATCAAAATCCTCTTAAACGAAATTCTACTCAAATGCCCATTTTGGCAACATATTTTGAATTATATTCTTACTTTATTAAAAAAATTGACCAATATGTTCATTATATAGTTCCTAAATAACAAAAAACTGTTAATTAAATTCGTTTGACAGCAAAATTGAATTTAAAAATGAGTCATAAAATAACCAATTTATTATTTTAATACATCCACAATTCTTTAATCAAGATTGCTTTGAGAAATTTTGTGCGAAGTGCCCACTTTGACAGATTTTTTTAAATATATATTTAGCCTTTATCAAAAATCTGACCAATACGGCACATTACACAGTTCCTAAATAACGAAAAACTGTCAATTGAATGCGTTTGAGAGCAAAATTGAATTTAAAAATGAGTCATAAAATAAACAATTGTTATTTGAATACAAACTCAATTCTTTTATCATGATCGCTTTGGGAAAATTTTTTGCGAAGTGCTTACTTTGACAGCATTTAAAAATATGTATATTCACCCTTTATCAAAAAATCAAAGAATACGCACATTATATAGTTCCTAAGTAACAAAAAACTGTCATTTGAATGCGTTTCCGAGCAAAATTGGATTTAAAAATGAGTCATAAAATAACCAATTTGTTATTTGAATACCCACAGTTCATTAATCATGATCGCTTTGGGAAATTTTGTGCGAAATGCCCATTTTGGCAGCCTTTTTTGAAATATATTCTGCCTTTATCAAAAAACTGGCCACTCCGTCACATAATATAGTTCCTAAATAAAAGAACCTGTAAATTGGATGCGTTTGAGAACAAAAAAAGATTTAAAAATGACTCGGTAAAAACGCAATTTTTTTAATTTCCTCAAATTTCAATCATGATAATTTCGTGAAATTCTGTTCAAAATACCCTTTTTGGCAGCCTTTTAAAAAATATATTCTGCCTTTATCAAAAAACTGGCCAATACGTCGCATTATATAGTTCCTAAATAATAGGACCTGTAAATTGGATGGGTTTAAAATCAAAAATGAATTTTAAAATGAGTCAGAATATAAGCAGTTTGGATTTAAAGTTTTTACTCCAACTCCTATTTTTGTTTAATTTATTTTTGCTATAAGAATTGGTTCTGTGAAAAACTTGTCAATATAAAAGTTGTAGATCTTATTGTGAAGATGTAAAATAAATTTAATTATATTTGATTGCTTAAGAATTGAGTAAGTTATGGGTTTTTTCTTTTTCCTCCCCCCTTATTCTTTTCGTTTTTAATTTTTTTCATCGATAAAAATTGGTCCTATCAAAAACTTGTAAATACAAAAGTTTTAGATAATATTGAGTACATTTATATAAAATTTAGTTGGATTTGATATCTTGAGAATTGACGAAGTTATGAATTTTTTTCTCCCAAAAACCTTGTTTTTTTCGCCCCTTGAGCCCATTTTTAACTTTATCAAAAATCTGTCATGCATAAACTTTTTGCCCATTGTTTAGAAGTAATATAAACTTTAAACTGATTCGATATCTATTTTAACTAAGAAGTTATCGCGTTTTTTCTGTTTTCACAAAAACCCTTCCTATTTCCACCCCCTTGGTCCGATTTTGCCCATTAACGAACTCGACCGAGATTTTAGGCTCCTTGATTTTATGTAAAAGTTTGAAGAAGATCTGAGCATAATTATGGAAGTTATCGTGTCTAGAAGAAAGTGATATACACCGATAGATAGATAGATAGATAGATAGATAGATAGATATATAAACTTTTTTACTGATGGTGGTTTTTGGGGTCTAGGAGTCATGATTCGTGTAGATCCGCAAAAATTTTTCAGAAATTCCAACATGGGAGACAATGCAATAGGTAGTATTTCATACGAAATCTACCTAAAAATTTCTCATGCCTTTTTTTACAATAGCAATTCAGCCCATGTCATTATTTCATTCTATTTTTAGTTCCAATATTTGCTATAAATTTATTATTGCAGAAGCAGAATGAGAAAATAAGATTTGGCTACTTTATTCGTTTATTTGCAGAAAATTATTATACTTGCTATGCCTATATTATATAAAAGAATCAATAATTTGATTATTCAAAGGAAATTATGACATTGTAATTTATCCCAGATTTGAATATCATTTTTAAATTAAATGATTTTTATACTTATAAGATAAAAACTATGCTTCTTACAAAATTATCATGCTTAAGTCTTTGACAATACTCAGAAATTAAGCTTAGAAATAATTATTTAAAGCTTTTTTGTGTATTCAAAAGTGAATACATGTAGAAACTTGCCAAATTATGGTAACCTTAGATTTTAATACTTTTTTCCGTCATTTTAAATCTTTATAAAATTTATGATTTTAGTCAATGATAAAAAAAAGTTCATTTAAATCACGATTTAATTACCGGTTTAAGTCAGCTGATTAAAATCGTTCGCTCCCTGTGAAAAAATAATAAAATTTTAGTTTGCATTTATTTATTTAATTATTGTGATTATATTATTGTGATTTATTGTTGATACATTACTAGAAAGGTGTCCATTACTAGCACATCTACCTGTACTGAAGTGTAACATGTAATACTTTAAAATAGCTTGCTTCAAAAAACGCCCCTCCCCCCCCCCGCAAAAAAATGCGCGCATAATTTTTTTATTTATATTTCTTTTACATTCCTATATATATATTTATTTATTACAGGTTTACATAATCCATCTTAAGGAGTATCAAAATTTCTTTATAAATACAGAAAGACACAAAAAAGCATAAATGAACTGTAAAAAATGCAATCTATTTCATTTTATTATTATTATATTGATGTACACAAATTAATTACATTTTTTAGATAATAAATTCACAAATACTGAAATTAAAAACACTAACTAATTTAATAAATATATTGGGCTCAGTTTTAAGAAAGTTCATTTATACGGTTAATTCAATTTCTAACAAAAAATAATCTCATTCTTGCAAAAATGTATCATTTTACAAATAATCCCATTTTCTTAAAAATGAGACATTTTACAAATACATATATATATACATATACATATCATGTATATAATTCTTTTTAGAATAAGTGCATAAAGTATTTAACTAAATGTGTTAAATTAGTGTTTAAATTCAAAAGCCAATTCAATAACTAATACATATATGTATACTTCTCTTTCTTCATTATTATAGCTTTCATAGAATAGTCATAAGTATGCTTAATATGAAGGAACGCAGTCACCTTTGCGACACCTTTGGAACTCGGACAACGATTAAGATTTTCTAATGTAAATTTTACTAATTCAATAAAATAATCATAATTTAGTTGGAATATGGTAGCACTTTTTATGATAAAACTTTCATAACACACAGAAATAATAAATATTATTTTACATTTTTACATAATAAAAGAAATCTGAGCTAGAAAAAGATTAGATATATTCAAATAGAAAAGAAGCGAACAATATTAGAAAATCAAGCATCGAAATTTTATCATTTTCTTAAATATAAGAATGCTGCTAATACTTTATAATGACATTTAAATTCCTTAATTTTTGGTTGTATGTCAAAAAACTTACAGTTTAAATATGAAAAACTGAACCATGAAAATCTATTAAATTAGTTGTCAATTGAAAAGCTTTATTTTCATTAGAACAAAACATTTACATACCTTTATTATAGAATATCCAACTTTTTCATGCCGATAAAATGACAATAGAAAAGAAAATATAGTTCAATTTTTTCTAAATATGAAGACAGACATTCTATGATTATTAACATTCATCTATTATTTGTAATTGCATTATGATTTAAACTTCTTTTTTGAGTTAGCAGAGGAGAACAAACTTTCCTCTTTTGACATGTTCTGTTCTAAATATGGCGAAACTACGATACAGCAGATGTTTTCAATTTTCATTTTTCACCTGCGTACTTGCTATTATACAAAATGCAGACGAACATTTAAAATAACACACCAGTTCATGTAAATCCAGGTATTTTCCTAATTTTACACATTTGTCTGTGTAAACCAACCGACAACAACTTACAGTCTTAATATCACAAAATAAATGCACGTAAAAACAAGTAATTCTTTTTACAAAATGTGTATTTTTCATGACAAGTGGGTGATTTTAGAAATTTACACACTTATCAGTGTATATAAGAACTATGCGTAAATTACAATAACACATCAATCGGTGTCAATTTAGGTATTTTTCTACTTTTACACACTTATTTATGTTTTTCAAGTGATAACAAATTACAGACTTAGTTTCAAAAGCTAAATACACATGAAACAGGTAAAATTCTGCAAAAAAAATGTGTAAAGTATATGGCAAGTGTGTAAATTTACAAATTTACACGTAAATATGTGTAAATTTGACTAATTTACACATTTATTTTTTAGAGTGTATAAGGCACCCTTTATTAAGGAAGTTTCAAGAAGATAGTGCTTCTGAATGGATATTTGAAACCCTAACGCTTTTAAATTTACAATGTCGGATTTTTAATGGCACCTCCTGGCATCTTTTCCATCAATGAAAGGATTTATAACAAACGATCGTTCAATAATTTGCAGCTGTTTATGTAGCGTTTGATCGTTTAGCTTTTTAAACTGCCATGAAAAAATAAAACCGTATCGAAAGATAGAATTATGAAAATGTGTAGAAAATGTATGGAATCGGTGCTATATGTGTCTATTTCAATTCAAATACAAATTAACACAAAAATCAATAGGTGGTTTTGAATATTATGTTTATTTTTCTCTTTTACATTAACAATCTGGACACTTTGGAGCTTTACCATGCAGACTCAGTTGAATGGAAAGTAAACATCGATCATTGTGTTCTACTTTATTTTAAGCATCCACAAACCTCAACTACATTTTGTGGTGTAAAAACGTAACACTGATCACCCGGAGAGTATTTAGTAATGAGCGAAGACTAGCTTCCGTACACTAAAACTGAGGATCATCAAATAGAAAAAACTAGTTGTTGAGGGCCACGTAATACTTACCCATCATAGATATGCATAATATAAAATATGAAAATAAAATGTATGTAAACTATTAAGAAAATGCATTTCATCTCCAAATTTAAATGCATATTTAAATATTTTTAATGCTCTATCACGGAATTGCGGGAACTGCTTGATTATCCTGTCGACCCATTTCAACAAATTGTATTGCCAAACCACTCGTAAATTATACAAATTGGCATAATTTTTATTTTAAATACCGAAAATTAAATAAATTAGTAAAAGATTAACCACTTAATGGTCGCTTTAAATTGCGGTTTAAAAATTCAAATTCATTATTGCTACCACTGTTTTGAAAAAAAAATATTCCTATTTAATGACAAGTAAAATGATTCCAGAATAAAACCAATTATACTATTTTACAAAACTAGTGGGAATCGAACAATTCTGAATAAAAACTGTAAAGCTTGCAGCCCGTGAATGTCTCGGGCGCGACGATTAAGTGGTTAATAAAGATACTTATTAAGCGTCGAATTAAAAATCGCTTGATCATGTAACAAACACGTTACACGTGTTTAATGTCAACTGAATACGACATGCGACATTTAAGATAAGCTTATTACTGGCATTTAATCTTATAGTTTGGCGATAGTGTTTTGGCCGACTGAATAATAAAGTAGTAAAAGAAATATCCTTATAACTTTCAAAATAATAATCATATTATCCAACAGTTTACAGCGTCGGATCTTATCCAATATATGTTATTGTCTATTTCCAATTAATATATATCTTTGAATTGGAGTTGGAATAAAATACAGGGTCATGAAAAATCAAAGAGTGTGAAAATAGGATTACAAGACAGGCGTTTACAGGCACACAGACAGACAAGCGGACGGCATTTTTTTTTTTTTTTTCAAAAATATGCTTTTCGGAATCTCTAGTGTCTGAAACGTGTCAATCCGTCAAAATATTTTTTTCGGTTTTCAAAACGATTGCAAGACTACGTATGATATAACTGTTTAATAATTCACTACATTATTATTTTTTTTTTTTACTTTTTTTACTGAGCTCTATTGTTTATCAAGGAAAACGGGAAAAAATGAAGAAATATATTACCCGTTAAAGAAAAAAAAAGAGAGAGAATGTCAACTTTGCATAGATGCAAAAATGGGCAGACAAGTTACATTTATTAATACAAATTACATTTCTAATGCATGCATAAATTGAATGAAATAAACCTTCAAATTAAACGAATTAAATTTGACAAAATTGCGTTAAAAATAGAATATTTCCTGTAGTGCTGTTTGAATGAATACTAGTAATTATTCATTATAGAATAGGCGGAAACAGTTCTTGTGTTTTTTTAGACTCAAATTCATTTAGTATTTCATACAAATTACGAATGTATATTCTTTAAAGTTAGGATATTTACAGGTTGTTTTCCACCCATTCCATGAAGGCTAGAGTTCAAAGCTATTTAATATTACATTCTTTGGAGGCAACAAAGAGCCTTTGCGACTAAGTCTTTGCTCTCTGTTGAGTATGAGTTACTTGGTTCGCCACAATTTTTCTGTTCTTGTTCAGTCTTGCGCAATTTGCAGGCCAAATCAATCCTAAATTTTTAAAAAATCATTGATGTGTCTTTTATAATTAATTAAACAGCACCAGTTGATATACTATCAAGAAATTAATAACAATAATGTCAATTGAATGAAGAATACATGCATAAATACACTCTAAAAAAAAATGTGTAAATTTACACACAAAAATGTGTAAATCGATGATACAAAAACGACATGTCTATATGTGTAAATTTGTGTGTAAATTGCGCCAAATGTGTAAATTTCAGAATACACATTTTAATGTGTAATTTGATGATAAGTCCAAATGTGTAAAAGTTATCTGATAACTCTTGAAATACACACTTTAATGTGTGAATTGCACTGAAATACACATATTTCTGAGCACTATTTTTACACATACATATGTGTAATATTCTTTTTTTACATATATTTTTGTGCAATAGGAAAATACCTACAATGTTGTGTAATATGCAAAATACACATGTTTTGTGTTATGTATAGAATGCACAGATTTTTGTGTAATATTCTGTTTTTACACATATGTCTACGTAAAATGGAAAATACACATTTTTGTGTAATATTTAAAATATATAGGTTTTTGTGTACATAGATATTTATCTTATTCTTTGATGTGTAAACTGCGAAAAAAGGTTTTCAAAATCGCAAAATAAAATTACATAAAGAACAAATTCGTATTTGCTTCACGTGTTTCTAAGTACGCGTTCGTAATTATGTACATTGGTAGCACTTATAGTTGTTATTCAATCCGTCCGTCTGTCTACCTGTCCGTTCACATATAAGAACGCAAAAACTACACAACCGAATCGTTTGAAATTTAAAATACATAACCGTTGCATAATTTTATTGAGTCATTTAAATTTTTATGAAAATGAGATGCATAATTCAATTATAGAGACAATCAAAAGTGTTCCCTTGCATTATGACCAATGGGAAAAAATAGTTTCAAGTGCATCTTAATAATGTTACACACTTTTGAACATAATAAAATTGATATGCGTCTAGGAAGTACATACTACAATATAAATTCTGTATAATCTGTAGTGCAAAGAATAGTTTTTATTAATTTACAAGGCTAAACTAAAAAATCCCATTACATTATAATAAAGAAGGAAATATTGTTTGGGACGCGTTTTATTTATATTAAAATATTTCACATTTTATAAAATTGATGCTTATGTTGCTGAGATTAGTTAAAGATTACTTATTTTATAATAGAAAGCAGATATATAGTGTTTACAAAGAGAAAGAAAAAATTTCGGATACTTAAACAGTATCCGAAGTACTGTCTACTATTAGACCTAGATCTGATTTTTTTTTAACTTCTTTATAGTACGAAATGTACCTGATTTGCCTTGTTTAACGCGCATTTTCCAACTTGTTTCTTTCTAACAGATTTGTAATCTTAAAACCAGAATTATTTACGCTCAATCAAGAAACAGGGTCGTCTCAAATTGTAATCTATTATCTTTCTGATATTATAATCTATTTTCTTTATTTTTATTAATCTGTTTTCTTTCTGAAATTATAATATATTATCTCCTTCTGTTTGCATATATACAACGTGATGACAGAAAGGATTAATTCATTTTACATAAGGGTTTGCAAGCAGTAAAAGAAAACTTAAAAACAATTTTTTGATTATTAAAAAAATAACTTTAATAATAGAATGTAGATATTACATTCTTATTTATGAAATTATACATTTAAATCAATAATAACTCTTGATACATGATTTTTAAAAACGGTCATTAATTGTTTATATCTTACAGCAACTGAATGCTGTACTCTATTTTGCCTATAATGTAAAATTTTTATGTTCGTTTTTTTTTTTTTTTTTTTTTTTTTTTTTTTTTTTTTTTTTCAAAAATGTAATTTCTGGCTGGATTCTGTTGCCAAAGCCATTATAACACTGATACTATCATAAATAGTACAAGGGATTAGAATTATTACTATGCAATTTTTAGAATAAAACGGGGTGAAAAAATTATTTTATCAGTGTATTAAAAATACAAGTTATTTTTTATAAGACACAATAAAAAAAGAATAAGGAATGTGAATCCAGTAATGGAACCTCACAAAAGTAATAGATTTTATAACAATAATTAGAGCCAGAATTTAATGAAGGCATGCTAATAAAACAAAATATTTGCTTCAAATAAATTTAATAAATTAGCATAGCAATAATTAATGAAATATTTTGAGAATTGTTCACTGTTTAAATAAATCATTGTAACTATCACAATATCAAAATTTTAATATTTTAGATACATTGTTTAAAATTCTAAATGTCAGGGAATTACTGTTATCAAATTATTTATACATTGGAAGGTTTAGATGGATAAAAGAAAATATGAAAAAAAAGTTATTTTAGCACAAATTCGTTTACTTCCCTCTATTTTTAACAATTAACAAGTTGAGCGCCACTCAATCTCCGGCGACAGATGTGACACAATAGATGCAGTTAATTTTTCAGAATACAATTGATTTTTAACAATTTCTGTAACTTAATTGTTTTTATTTAAATGGGAATTATTAGATTTAATTGAGCGCCCCCCGCCTTCAGTAACAGTAACACACGCTTCTTAAATTCTTAAAAATAAATGAAATTTTGCAAATAGTCATAAGTACATAAAATTCAAAATTTTCTTTCTAACGAAACATAAACACATGCAAATTTTGCAAGGAAAGAAAAATGACCGTATTAGTTTTTTAAATGGAGACAACTCTTAGCAAATTCATTCAAATTTTCCTGAAAATCGATGGAACTTTAAAATATTATTTTCTGTGTCTTGATTAGGAGCATAAAAAATAATTTAGACTTTAAATCATGTAGAGAGGAGTTAATGAAATATATATACATAAATTAAATTGTTAATTATTTTTTATTAACCAAAAATATTGAAGCTTGTCCTTTACCTTCCCATCTAGCCTATATATACCTCATATACATGTTGTACATATCATACATTTCATATTCATACATTTTATAATGCGATTATGATTCATATATGAGTTAAATCTCTGTTTAAAGTAGAAACTATTGGGATGTGATAATACATGTATAGTAATTATGTTAACTATTGGTTAAATTACTTTTAAAACCCAAAACTTTTAAAATTTAAAGAAACGTAATTTTAACCGCATAGTTTTAAAAAGGAAAAAAAAAAATCTGATTTAAATACTATTTAAATGAATAAATCGTTGGCATGCGGCCTTTTATTTCAACAAAATAAAAATTAAATTTAGTAAAGTTTATTGAATTGATAAAAGTTAAATTAATGTTAATCATTGCTTTTATAAAATGTTTATGTGAAATTAACTAAAACTAAAACTATTAACTAAAAGAGAAAGCTAGGAAAATACTTTTCCCTTACCTATTTCTTATGAATGACCTTCCTCTGTGTTTAATTAGGATAATCCAAATAGAAATACGTAGATTCTTTCGTAGAATTATGTCCGAATACAGTACAATGACATTAATGAGCTCTTTTTAACTACATTACTGACACTGTACCTTTTCGGACTGTCATGTAAAATATCCTTTGGTCGCATTCTTGTAACATTTTCCTAAAAGTTTTAAAATTCATGCGAACTATATACGTTTATAAAAGAACAATATATACGAGCAAACTGAACGTTTTTTATTCCAAAGACTAACTGTTGTGATCGTCTGCGTGTGAATTTATTGCTGCGAAACGCAGAGCAGATGTTGAAATGCAGCAGATGTTGTTTTCCTTTTATTTATTCAATGCTAGATTTGGAAGTTAAACGCACGTTATTTTCATAAAAGTGGCTCTAATTAAAATTTTCGGTTTAAATTTTTTTTTATGCATTTCACTTTTGTTTCTATTCAATTTCAAAAAGTTTCCTGTTAAAATGAATTGTAGAGTTTCTTTTTTATAAATTATTATATTGTATTAGTCATAATTTGGGTTATGAATTAAAATATTGCCTTAATACATGTATCAATTACAGAGTAATCCAACTATTAACGCAAGTTAGAATACGGACAAACAAACCGTATTCTTAAGCATTTTCAACAAAGTTGTAAAGTATTAAAACGACTAATAGGTTGAAATTTGACTTTTGGATTTTTATACCCAAAAGACGATAGCAAATTTTAATTCTTTTGTACAGCCCTGTATTTTGTCTACTATTTTTGCATAAGGTTATGCGACTATTTAGCTATGATTTAATTAAAACAAAAACACGTTTAAATCTAGTGACCTTACATTTCCAGAGGTTATCATACATAGGCAGCCATGTATCAAATTCTTTCGGTGGTCCTGTATATCATTTTTCTCCATATATATCTTAGCTTATTAAATGCAATTCTGTGTAAAAATGTAGAATTTATTTTAAAACCACCTTTAAGCTACTTCCGTTCATGTACTGTAATCTGTGCACTTTCTGCTGTGTTACACTGTACATGATCTGCAGCATTTGTACACAGAACGCAATATGCAAAAATCAATATAAAAACTCATATCTCAATGAACAAGAAAGAAAAATTATGCGTTAAGGATAGATTACGAAACACTTTTCAACACTTCCTGAAATCTTTAACAAAACTTCATTATTTAGGAAAATAACGTGTTAATGTCCATAGCCAAATATGTATTTCAATACTTTTGAACAGCCCTGTATTTAATCTGTCTGTTGATATATATATACTATATAATAAGAAAATTTAGTTAAGCAAGAAAACGCTAAATTTTCGTTAAATTTATTTATTAGTAATTCATACTAATGGATAAAAACGTACTTGAATACTTTTGATCAGCTCTGTAGTTTACCTAGTACCTGTATTACAGTCCAATATTTACCTAAAATCTATTTTAAACTAAAACACTCTTAAAACTTCTTAAATAACATTTCCAGAAGTTATCATCGAATTGTGACCACGTATCCAGTACTTTACATGATCCTGTATATCATTTTATCTATATTCTACAAACATTTCTGAGTAAGCGGTTCAACATAAAAATGTATAACTTATTTAAAAACCACCTTTTAATAAATTACGCTCGTATTCAGTAACCTTTACGAGTTCTTTTGTGTAACCTTGTATATAAACTATAGAATTTATACACACTATGTTATATGCATATATTTAGTGAAACTTAAAAACGCATATCATAATTAAAAATGCATTTCATCCATCCATCAACCATCATCGATAATACACAGTACTTCAAATAGAATATACTATTTGAAATCTTTTGTATCTCCCTGTAAATGCTATTCACTTCATATTATGACTCAGCGTATCACCATATCAAATTTATTGTACACGAAGTCGTTTAACATTATTAAAATATCTCGCAAATAATCCCCCGCCCTTTTGTTCTTCCATAATGGAATTCTTTCGTGTGGCCCTGTAAATAAATAATAACTATCATTTATACTGCATTTTTTAAATACATATTTTAACGTACTTTCCAAATGCATATAAATTTAAATATGTTTGGCAGGGTGTTACACCTTTAAAACTCATTCGAAACTATTTTTTCCCATAGGCCGTAATGTAATGGTAAATTTTGACTATCCCTGTAAATAAATTAATCATGATAGAAACTCCATTTTCAGTAGGGTTTGTGCTAACGTGAACATCAATAACATCTAAAATTTTCATGGAAATTTGAGTATATTTAGGAGAGTTAGAGCGCGGACAGATGGACAGACAAAACGAATGCACTTTTCAATTTTGTCGGAAAGTCTTCTAATACATTTAGAAACTGTCTTTTAAAATTTACATATTTATAATTATGTAAAACACTCCAATTCGCATAAATACACGTAATCTTTAACATTTACACACTTCTGTGTGTCTATTAACTAATAAAAACTTACGTACCCATTCTAATAAACAAAATACACATAAAAACAGGCAATTTTTTGTACGAAATGTGTAAATTTTAAAACAAGTGGGTGATTTCAGAAATTTACACACTTCTCTGAGTAAACATCATTATGCTTAAATTAGAATAACACTCCAATTCGTGTAAATTCGGGCATTTTTCGGAATTTACACACTTGTCTGAGTTTATCAAGTGATAACAAATTACACACTTACTTTCAGACGCAAAATACACACAAAAACAGGTAAATTTCCGAAAAAAATGTGTAATTTTTATTACAGGTGTGTAATTTTACAAAATTACACATATATGTGTGTAAAATTAGCCAATTTACACATTTATTTTTCACAGTGTACCATTGCTTTGATCTCATTTGCGTGTGACTTTTTCCTCTATTGCTGTATTACAAATCAACATTTCCCACATGTGAATTATAAACTGTAACAACTACTGGACACGTCACTAATATGTGATCCATCCTTTATTTGTCAAATTTTCCTTCTTCCATCTAAGACATCTCTTCAGCAAAAATCGAAAGGATATACCCAGTGCAAAACTGGATCATCCAGTTTTGCACTTTGATTGGATCACTCAGCTAATGCACTATTTTAATAAAATGTATATCCACTATAATTAATTAAAGGAACGAAACTTCCCGGTCATACAAATAAATTCATTAAAGACATATGTGATGATATTTTTAGTTGCAAATTTTTTTATAAGAAGGTAATAAAAGTTGGGAAATTCAGTTTTG
Organism: Maratus speculifer; assembly: GCA_964019185.1. NCBI lineage: Eukaryota > Metazoa > Arthropoda > Arachnida > Araneae > Salticidae > Maratus > Maratus speculifer. The sequence continues at coordinate 7,103,358 of OZ025293.1, read as the reverse complement.
ACATGTTGGCACCACTACTGGGGTATATAAAAAAACTTCAAGAGGATCCTGAAAAACCTGATTTTTTCAAAGTCTTCAAAACTTTGTATACAGTATGTATAAACTTTGTAACTACAGTATTGTACAAACTTTGTAACTACAGTATTTTTCGTATTCTAAACCTAAGAGAGGGGATTTTTAATTAATGATAGACCTGTAAACGATATGCTGTATTAAATTCTACTTATTTCTAAACTACATAATGAAAAAATGAAAAATAGCTTGTAACATCAGAGGTTTATGATTTACTGGGTGAATCGGAACACGTTTTCTCTCATGGTTTATTTTTCTATACAGTAATAGTTTCATGTAATATATGAAAACATATGTATAATTATGTATTGTAACTATACTTTGTTTGTTCTAATTACTGGAAGAGTTTAAAGGTGCCAAGAAATTACTTGATTAAACAAAAATGCCAACGCCTAATCTAATAGACATGGAACACACAAAAAAGAATTTAAAAATAGCAAATAAGTTAGAAAAACTGAGCAGAATTATTCTTTGACATCCACAACATTACACAAACATCTCAAAATGATAAACCAACTAAAAAAGAGAGGGATGCAAACAGCAATAAGGGCTGGGGGTGAGGGCGTATTAGTAGATCGTATTAATACATGCAGCGATTGGGGCTACTCGATAGATTAACTTACCCAATGACTACTAGTAAAGGATAACAGAGTACAGGGCTGAATTTGTATTAAATTCACTTTTGCAATTCGAATATAATTTCTTAAAATAAATTTTAATTTTTCTTGATTACAAAGTTGCTTTCTAATTTTTAAAAAGACATATCTTTATTTGTATATAAAATAAAGGTTTGATTTCACAGTAACTATGTGTTCCTATTCCTCCCTTATCATTATTACCTGTTTTTATTAACTTTACTAAAGATTGAATTGGAATAAATAACAATTATAACATTTGTTCCAATTCACCCCTATCTGCGGGGTGAATTGGAACACCATTAAAAAAATAAATAATACATATATAAACAGTAAAAATGTTTCATTTTTGCTTAAAAAGTAAAGAAAAAAACAAGACCGAAGTTTCTAGTAGAAAGATAAAAAAATTAAAAAATCAGTACACTCTAAAAATAAATGTGTAAATTAGTCAAATTTACACACATTTATGTGTAAATTTGTAAATTTTCACACTTGCCATGTACTTTACACATTTTTCTGCAGAATTTTACCTGTTTTTATGTGTATTTAGCTTTTGAAACTAAGTGTGTAATTTGTTATCACTTGAAAAACATAAATAAGTGTGTAAAAGTAGAAAAATACCTAAATTGACACCGATTGGTGTGTTATTGTAATTTACGCATAGTTCTTATATACACTGATAAGTGTGTAAATTTCTAAAATCACCCACTTGTCATGAAAATTACACATTTTGTAAAAAGAATTACCTGTTTTTATGTGCATTTATTTTGTGATATTAAGACTGCAAGTTGTTGTCGGTTGGTTACCCAGACAAATGTGTAAAATTAGAAAAATACCTGGATTTACATGTACTTTTGTGTTATTTTAAATGTTCGTCTGCATTTTAGGTAGATTTCGTAAGAAATACTACCTATTGCAATCGCACCAGTTTATCTATCTATCTATCTATCTATCTATATATGGGTGATTCTCAAAATAGGGGACAATTTCAAAAATGAAATCTTAAAAAAATTACTGTTAGCAAAATTTCTGAAAAAAATATGTGTTGTTAATATAGTATTAGGTATACTTTACATGTAGTCAGCAGAGCTAAATATTTAAAAATTAACTTTAAAAATAATAATTAGTATTTTTTGAGCCATGCTAATGACAAAACAAATTGCATGCAATAAATATATTAAGAAATTTTTATTAAATTTTTTTCTACGTTTATTAGCCTTCCTTTCCAACAAATAGTTTCCATTTTTACATATATATATATAAGGAGAATAAAAACATTACCAAAGAGCAAACTTTGTTTACATGAACAACATTCTGACACTAACAGAGTAAGAAGCTGTCTTAGTGATTTTCTGACAGATTTAATGCATATTATAGGGATAATAAATGTAATACCTAAATTTATATGTAAAATTAAACTTTAAAAAGGATACAATATAAGTACTGGTTACATTTATGCACATAGGAGTCTTTAGCATGGACAGAAAAACCATGCTAATGACACTGATATTTGTCCATGCTAATGACAAATTTTAATTTAAATAAGATTATCAGCCATAATATAATCACAATGCAATAGTCCTTTCTGGGGCTTTTTAAAACACAAAAGTTCTATGCAAATAAGTAAAATAAAAATTTTAACTATAAAATAAACATGAAAATTATTATCCATTCTAATGACATACAATAGATGTACTCGCCCAATATTCAACTTCTATTCTTAAAATACAATACATGCTTCTATTTTCAGGCTGGAATAAAATGGCTACTTGTTGCCATGGAGAAACTTTATATTTTCAAAGTATTGTCATATGTGAAAATGAAATTTTGATTAATAAACAGCTGTTATAGTATGACCTTGTTTTGAAAACAGAATATGGAGGACAAACATTAATTCTCTTTTTATATACTATAATTTTATTTTTAAAAAGAAATTTATTGGACAAATCCTCTCCTTGATTAATTTAAAGAAAGACTAACATTTGTTTTATTTTATAAACATGATATTAACTCTTGAAAAAGCTAGTATATACAAGGCACAGCTGCTGTGGACATCCATGCTAATGACATTTTGAACATTTATTCTGTTATTTTAAGGTGTTTTTAACTAAAAAGTGAGTAATTCTTGAGAGCAAATAATGAATAATATTAAGACAAACATATCTAAGTATAAAAACATGACAGAAAACCTCTCAATTTTTTCTGTATGCTGAAAGACATAAATTGTCCCCTATTTTGAGAATCACCCATATATATATATATATATCACTTTTTTATGGACACGATAACTTCTATAATTCTTCACCAATCTCCACCAAACTGGTACATAAAATCAAAGGGGATAAAAACTTGGCTAAGTTCGTTAATGGGAAAAATCGGACCAAGGGGATCGGAATAGGGGGCGTTTTTGTGAAAACCGGAAAAACGCCATAACTTCTTAATTAAAGTAGATATCGAATCGGTTTAAAGTTTATATTACTTCTTAAAAATGGGCCAAAAGTATATGCATGACAGATTTTTGATAAATTTAGAAGTGGGCTCAAGGGGCGAAAAAAAAAACAGGGATTTTGAAAGAAAAAAATTTATAACTTCGTCAATTTTTAAGATATCAAGTCCAACTAAATTTTTTGTAAATGTTCTTAAAATTATCGAAAACTTTTGTATTTACAAGTTTTTGATAGGACCAACTTTTACCGATGAAAAAAATTAAAAACGAAAAGAAAAAGGGCGCTGAAAAAAGAGAAAAAACCATAACTCCGTCAATTTTTAAGATATCAAATCTGATTAAATTTTTTTTACATTTTCTCAAAAATATCAAGACAAGTTTTTCATAGGACCAATTCGTATAGCAAAAAGAAATTAAACTAAAATAGGAGTTGGAGGAAAAAAACCTCAAATCCAAACTGCTTATATTCTGATTCATTTTTAAATTCATTTTTGATTTTAAACGCATCCAAATGGTAGATCCTCTTATTTAGAAACTGTATAAAGTGACGCATTGGTCAATTTTCTGATAAAGACAGAATATATTTCAAAAAAGGCTACCAAAAAGGGTATTTTGAACAGAATTTCCGAAAGTCATCGGGACTGAAAATTGAAGGAAGTATTCAAATAAGAAATTGCGTTTTTTTCTGACACGTTTTTAAATCCATTTTTTTTCTCAAACGCATACAATTTACACATCTTCTTATTTAGGAACTATATAATGTGATGCATTGATCGGTTTTTTGATAAAGACAGAATATATTTTGAAAAAGGCTACCAAAAAGGGTATTTTGAACAGAATACCCGAAGTCTCCGTGATTTGAAAATTTAAGGAAGCTTTCACATAGCAAATTGCGTTTTTTATGACTCGTTTTAAAATCCATTTTCGCTCTCAAACGCATCCAGTTTACAGATCCTCTTATTTAGGAATTATATACTGTGACGCATTGGCCAGTTTTTTGATAAAGATAGCATATATTTTTAAAAATGCTGTCAAAGTGAGTATTTCGCACAAAATTTTCCGAAGCAATCATGATTAAAGAATTAAGGATATATTCAAACAACAAATCGGTTATTTTATGACTCAGTTTTAAATTCAATTTTTTTCTCAAATGCATTCAACTGACAGTTTTTTGTTATTTAGGAACTGTATAATGTACTGTTTTGGTCGATTTTTTAATAAATTCAGAATCTATTTCAAAATATGTTGTCAAAATGGGCATTTGAGCTGAATTTTTCTTAAAATGATTCTGATAAAACCAGTTTTTGCAGAAAAATGAAATTAAAATTTTTTCATAAACGGCCAAATGAAGTTATTAAACTGGGTTTATCTCTAATCATTTTTTTTTGGTTGAAATGAGCACTCTTCGAAATCTACCTCCGCTATAGGCCCAGCCGACAGGGATTTTTTTGTATAATACCAAGTACGCAGGTGAAAAATGAAAATTGAAAACATCTGCTGTATCGTAGTTTCGCCATTTTAGAATAGAACATGTTAAAAGAGGAAAGTTTGTTATCCTCTGTTAACTCAAAAATAAGAATAAATAATAATGCAATTACAAATAATCGAGGAATGTTAATTATCACAGAATGTTTGTCTTCATATTTAGAAAAAATTGAACTATCTTTTCTTTCTATTGTGATTTTATCGGCATGAAAAAGTTGGATATTATATAACAAAGGTATGTAAATGTTTTGTTCTAATGAAAATAAAGTTTTTCAATTGACAACTAATTTAATAGATTTTCATGGTTCAGTTTTTCATATTTAAACTGTAAGTTTTTTGACATACAACCAAAAATTAAGGAATTTAAATGTCATCATAATATTTAAGAAAATGATAAAATTTCGGTGCTTTATTTTCTAATATTGTTCGTTTCTTTTCTATTTGAATATATCTAATCTTTTTCTAGCTCAGATTCCTTTTATTATGTAAAAATGTAAAATAATGTTTATGATTTCTGTGTGTTATGAAAGTTTTATCATAAAAAATACTACCATATTTTAACTAAATTATGATTATTTTATTGAATTAGTAAAATTTAGATTAGAAAATCTTAATCATTGTCCGAGTTCCAAAGGTGTCGCAAAAGTGACTGCGTTCCTTCCTATTAAGCATACTTATGCCCATTTTATGAAAGCTACAATTATGAAGAAAGAGAAGTATACATATATGTATTAATTATTGAATTGATTTTTGAATTTAAACATTAATTTAACACGTTTAGTGAAATAATTTTTACACTTATTCTAAAAAGAATTATACACATGATATGTATATGTATATATATATATGTATTTGTAAAATGTCTCATTTTTGAAAAAAATGAGATTATTTGTAAAATGATACATTTTTGCAAGAATGAGATTATTTTTGGTTAGAAATTGAATTAACTGTATAAATGAACTTTCTTAAAATTGAGCCCAATATTTTTATTAAATTAGTTAGTGTTTTTAATTTCATTATTTGTGAATTTATTATCTTAAAAATGTAATTAATTTTTGTACATCAATATAATAATAATAAAATTAAATAGATTGTATTTCTTTTAGTTCATTTATGCTTTTTTGTGTGTTTCTGTAATTATAAAAAAAAATTTGATACTTCTTAAGATGTATTATATAAACCTGTAATAAATAAATATATAAATTAATTAATAAATAAATAAAAGTTATGCGCCATTTTTTTTTTTTGGGGGGGGGCGTTTTTTGAAGCAAGGTATTTTAAAGTATTACATATTACACTTCAGTACAGGTAGATGTGCCAGTAATGGACAACTTTCTAGTAATGTATCAACAATAAATCACAATAATGTAGTCACAATAATGTAATCACAATAAATAAATAAATAAATCCAAACTAAGCTTTTATTATTTTTTCATAGGGAGCGAACGATTTTAATCAGCTGACTTAAACCGGTAATTAAATCGTAATTTAAATCAACTTTGTTTTATTCATTGACTAAAATCATAAATTTTATAAAGATTTAAAATGACAGAAAAAAGTATTAAAATCTAAGGTTAAAATAATTTGGCAAGTTTCTACAGGTATTGACTTTTGAATACACACAAAAGCTTTAAATAATTATTTCTAAGCTTAATTTCTGAGTATTGTCAAAGACTTAAGCGTGATAATTTTGTAAAAAGCATAGTTTTTATCTTATAAGTATAAAAATCATTTAATTTAAAAATGATATTCAAATCTGGTATAAATCTGATTTCATATATAAATGGCTATTCCTTATATTTACTTTGTAATTGTGTATGAATGTGCTGACATATTTTTTTTTTTTTTTTTGGGGGGGGGGGGTTAATATATGCAAACGTGGATGTAAATTTAGATTCAGGCTATTGACATATTGCAAAATGAGATGCAAATAAATTTGTTAATTATGTTACTAATTGATGAAATTAATTATTTGCAGTTGTTATTAATTCTGTAACTATTTGCTGTTTCCTCTAAGCACTTTTTTAGGGTGGAAAAACTTTCTTCTTATGAAATTCGCAAAATGCACCCTACCTTATTAAAATATAATTAAATTCACTTACAGTAAACACAGATTTCTTCTAATACAACTTCCAAATTACACATTATTTCTTAATCTAAGTTCCCAAGATCTTATAAAAGTGATAGAGAATTATTTCTTTAAAAAAATTAAAACATGTTATTAATTAATTGTATTATTCAATTTGTAATTCATAAAATTATTAAAATTAATGGCACTTTGTTTATCATAATGAGAAACTGAATGCTTTTTATAATTACTAAACAAATTACTAAGTACATTTCCCCATGAAATAGTGTATTTTTTGGAACTAGCATCTTCCCTTTTTTTCTTTCTAGAATGAGCACAAAATTGTTAATAATCATTTTAGTAATTAAAATATGTTATATACTAATTAAAAATTATATTATTACTAATTTTATGCTAATTATAAATGTATATTATGTTTCTAAATACAGAGATTGTTGTTTAATAATTATTAATTTTAAATAGTGTTAATAGTTTATGTTAAATGCAGTTATTAATAATTGGAATAAATGTAGATATCAATAGTATTTAATATAGTTTTGCATAATATTGCATAATATTATTTCAAAATATTAATGTATATAATGTTATTATATGCTACAAAGGAAACTATCACTAAAAATAGCTCATAGTTACAGACATTATAAAACTATTTTGTAGTTTTTATAATGTCTGTAACTGTGAACTATTAGTTATGTTAGTTAAAGGATAAAGACACAGATTATGTTAGCAATTAGAAGTTTTTTGTTTTTGTTTTTGTAGACTAAAATCCTTGGTACTCATTCAGTATTTGAACATTGGGGACAAAAATCATAAAATTCCAATTTATATCAAAATAATCTGATTTAGTGCTTTCAGGTATGATGTACTATTCATAGTACGTGTCTTTTAATGGGGTATTATTTTGTTTTAAGAAATATTTTTGCTGATATTTACATGCAATAATGTTATTATATGTCCATGCATTTACTTTATTTTATACTTAATGACTTTATTTTATGCTTACGCATTCAATAATAATAATAATTATTATTATTATTTGGTTAATTTTCTCTGCGCTGTTTGCGATTCTTTTATTTCAAACATCATATTTAACTTTTTAAATTTAAAATAAAAGTTACTCTCTTGAAAGAATCATGTCTAATAATGCGCAGAATGTAGGAGAAAGTTCTAATATCAGTTAAATCTTATTGCAATGCAATATTTTCTAAACATCTCCCAAAATTCTTTTTTAGCCTATGGCCATATGAATATTGAATATTACGCAAAATAACAACATTCATTATCTTTCAGATTATGAAATATTGGTGAAACACAAATTAACGTACTTGGATAGCTAGTATTAATATTATTAATGTAAAAATATGTATTATTAATACTATTAATATTAATTTTACTAATATTAAAATGTAATATTACTATTATTAATAGTAAATATTTCTGAAAAAATTGCTCTTTAAAATATTAAAAACAATATGAGTTGTTATAGCTGTAAATATGAGCGAGAGAATTTCTTTTTAATTTTAATTTAAAACACAGAAATTGTAAGGAATAGAAATTATGCACAGTCTGCGCATAAATTGTGATCTCACGATTGTAGAACTATAAATCAACTCTAAAAGAAATTACAAATTGGTAATTAAAATTTCAGTTTATCATGCTTTATATAAAAACGGGTATATCGGTGATAAGAAAAGGATTTGTCTTTTATTTAGTGTGGTGTGAAAATTGCCAAAATACATTGCCGGTACACTATTTTCTGGGCATCAAACAGAGCTACCAGAAAATATAATCTCAATCAGTAAATGATATTGTTCTTTGTACAATTTTTTTAATCATTAAATTTATCATTATTAATCATTGGGAATTAATTCCCGAATTAAACATACTAAAACATAGAATATTAACGCTAATTACATAAAAATATGTCTGCTTGGAATATTGCACAAATATCGAAGTATTTTGATTATTACACACAAATCTGTGTTTTCCATGTTCAGCAGAAATATTTATATGAAGAGAATGCTACACAAGAATCTGTGTATTTTGCATATTATACAAAAACCTGTGTAATTTACAGGTTTCTTGCATTATACACAAAAATACATTTAATCACAGAAAATAACACATATGAATGTGTGAGAATATTACACATAAATCTGTGTATTCTTTTGCAATTTACACATTAAAGTGTGTATTTCAAGACTTATCAGATAACATTTACACATTTGGACTTATCATCAAATTACACTTTAAAATGTGTATTACAAATTGACACATTAGCGTTATTTTGGCAATTTACACACCAATTTACACACATAGACATGTAGTTTTTGTATCATCGATATACCTGTTTTTATGTCTAAATTTACACTTTTTTTTTTTTTTTTTTTTTTTTTAGAGTGTAGTTGCTTTTTTTTAACGGTAAAGTTGAAAAGTGTTCCGATTCACCCCATTTTACGGTACGTTTAAAGTTTTATTAATAACTGTATAATAGGTGAATGTTATTTGATTAACAATGTGCGATTTCATTTTAATTTTTGTTTTAAATATAAAATCTTATCATTTACCATACGTTTTAGCAAAATATCGCTATTTTAAAAATCTATTCTTCGAAAATATTTTTCAGTTTTCAACTTAAAAACCAATGCTTATCAACTGACATCTTTTAAGCTATTGCATAGCTTTTATCGCGGGCTTTGAGCGCGGCGACCGAATCTAAAAATTCCGTAACGCGAAAAATCCTAACACATCCGTAACGAAAAAACCTAACACTCGGCTAACATCGTTTAACCTCGGCAGACTTCGGCATGGTATCATTCGGTAGACTTCGGCAGACATTGACGCGGTATTTTTCAGATATTTAGAGGATATCAAGTCTCAAACTTATATTTCCTATTTCAGTTACTATAAATCTATAGTTTCTATAATAAAAATTCCTGATAGAATGTGTATAGAAAAGAATCGTCTTAAGATAAAATAAGGTAGGATAATGTAGCTTTTGGTGACAGGTGACCCCTCACGTTGAGGGTCGAAAAATTTAAAATGCTTATAACTCGCGATCTAATTTTCGTAGCGCGGCCAAAATTTGTTTGATAATTTATTATGGGAGAGTGTTAATTTTTGGTGACAGGAGACACCCCCCCCCCATGGTGAGGGTCGAAAAATTTAAAATACTTATAACTCGCGATCTAATTTTCGTAGCGCGGCCAAATTTTGTTTGGTAATTTATTATGAGACAGTGTTACTTTTGGTTACAGGTGACCCCCCCCCCCACGTTGAGGGTAGAAAAATTTAAAATGCTTATATCTCGCGATCTAATTTTCGTAGTTGCGGCCAAATTTTGTTTGGTAATTTACTATGAAACAGTGTTACTTTTGGTGACAGGAGACCCCTCACGGTGAGGGTCGAAAAATTTAAAATGCTTATAACTCGCGATCTAATTTTTGTAGTGCGGAAATATTTTGTTTGGTAATTTATTATGAGACAGTGTTACTTATGGTGACAGGAGACCCCCCACGGGGAGGGTCGAAAAATTTAAAATGCTTATAACTGGCGATCTACTTTTCGTACCGCGGCCAAATTTTGTTTGGTAATTTATTATGACAGAGTGCTAATTTTTGGTGACAGGAGACCCCCCACGGTGAGGGTCGAAAAATTTAAAATGCTTATAACTCGAGATCAGTTTTCGTAGCACGGCCAAATTTTGTTTGGTGATTTATTATGAGACAGTGTTAATTTTTAGTGACAGGTAATCCCGCATGGGGAGGAAAAATTTAAAATGCTTTTAACTCGCGATCTAATTTTCGTAGTGCGGCCAAATTTTGTTTGGTAATTTACTATCAGACAGTGTTACTTTTGGTGACAGGAGACCCTCCACGGTGAGGGTAGAAAAATTTAAAATGTTTAAAACTCGCTATCTAATTTTCGTAGCGCGGCCAAATTTTGTTTAGAAATTTATTATGAGACAGTGTTACATTTGGTGACAGGAGATTCCCCATGCTGAGGGTCGAAAAATTTAAAATGCTTATAACTCGCGATCAATTTTCGTAGCACGGCCAAATTTTGTTTGGTTATTTATTATGAGACATTGTTAATTTTTGGTGACAGGAGATCCCCCATGGTGAGGGTCGAAAAATTCAAAATGCTTATATCTCGCGATCTAATTTTCGTAATGCGGCCAAATTTTGTTTGGTAATTTATTATGAGACAGTGTTAATTTTTGGTTACAAGAGACCCCCACGGTGAGGTTCGGAAATTTTAAAATGCTTATAACTAGCGATCTAATTTTCGTAGCGCGGCCAAATTTTGTTTGGTAATTTATTAAGGTATTGCATAGCTTTTATCGCGGGCTTTGAGCGCGGCGAAAGAATCTAGAAAATCCGTAACGAGAAAAAAAACCCAACACTTCGGCTAACGTCGCTTCAGTTTGGCAGACTTCGACACTGTATCCTTCGGTAGACTTCGGCAGACATTGACGCGGTATTTTTCATATATTTTGAGAATATCAAGTCTCAAACTTATGTTTTTTATTTCAGCTACCGTAAACGTATAATTTGAATGATAAAAATTCCTGATTAACCTAACTAGTAAAATAATAAAAATATTTTAAATGATTTTTCTTTTATTGAACTAATTCTCATTAGTTCAATAAAAGAAAAATTTTTTTTTGTTATCTGTCATCACGCTGTAAATCACGCTGTCATCACTGCTGTCAAAAAGTGTAACTTGAATTAATATCAAAGAAAAAAAAATTGCATAAATAAAAAATAATTAAATAATTTTAATTGCATAAGTTGATAAAAAATGCTATGCAATAGCTTTACCGCGGCAGTCCCCGAGTGCCACACGTATTTTTTTATTAAGTTCTAAGCTTTATCTGAATATTCAGAATGTCTAAAGTATTTTGATGTGTTATGATTTGTCATTGTTTTATTAAAATGAACATGGTGTCTAGAATTTTTTAGTTCTATGGAATATGTATATATATATTTATTTAAATGTATTCCTTAGCTATAAATTTTCACTGGCTATTGCCGAAAAATGGATTTCAGTACACTGCTTACGATATGCATTACCAGGATATAAGTCATATTTATTTTTTTATGCCTGTAAATTTTGTATCACGTAAATAAGATCTAGATAAATTTTATGTTTAAAAATATTAATTAATTTAACACCTATTTTAGGTTTATTTAAAGCTATCACGAGTCTCAGTAATGCTGAGAGGGTCTTCTAGTCACTATTATAATGCTTAGTATTTTAAATTTTTTCTACAAAATACAATGGAAATACCCCATTTCTAATACACAAATACATGCATAACATCTCTCCTTAATTTGTTAAACGAGTTTCCGTGATTAATCCTTGGATTACGGCAGAGGACTAGCGATTGTTTTTATAATCAATCGTAGGGCATTTTGACAAAAAAAGGGGGAGGGGGCAGATTTCTCTTGAGAGGGAGAAAGGGAAGGCAACCCCTGAACACAGCTCAGTTTGCGCTACTTAACCCCTCCCAACGATACAGACTTCGAGCTCAAAATTTAATTCTAAGCTTTTGAAAGAATTTAATGAGATACAAAAAATAATTGTAAAAAATAAATGTTCGTTACTCCAAAGTCTAAAGCGCTCTCTATCGGCATTTTTTGAACTTTATTTTTAAAATTTATTTTCAAGAAAATATTGACATAAAGAATAGTTTTAGTGAAAACTGCAAATGAACTGACCAATTTTTCCGTTTTTTATAATCATTTGAAACTTTGGGCAATAAACGTTAATGACGCATATCTTCTTCGGAAGACGTTTGAGACACTTAATTTCCGGTTTTAATAATGTTTGTCTTGATGTGTTCTATTACCCTTTAAAATTTTGCATAAGAGTTTAAATTCACCCTTGCATATGGGAGAGGTTATTTATCAAAAAGTTATATGATTAGACTAAACTAGTCGGGTGTAACAATTCCAAAAGTTTCTTCTATAACATAAATTTTAAAATTCCAATGTTCGTCATCAGAGTGCCAGAATTAAATGGTAATCTATGCCCCTAATGAGGGTGCTAAAGATATGCAATTCCTCGCATTAGTTCTTGAGAAATAACTATTGTGTAAATCCTACGAAATTCAATATTGTAATGCCAGCTGTAGGGCGATTGACACCAAAACGTAAAAAAAATCAGTTCATGTCAAGGATTAACTGAATCTGTAGTTTGGTGGCAACCTAGGCATTAGTTTTTGAGATAGAGATGTTGCAGGAATCGTAAGAAATACAGTATAGCAGCAACATCTATGGAGTTATTTACACACCAAAATGTAAAAATCTGAAGTTTGATGAAAATCCGTGAATGAGTCCTGGAGATTGAGCACTTGTAAAATTCGTGAAATATGCTGCATGCCACCTGTTGAGCGATTTACACAAAATACTAATTAGAATCAAATTATATTATGGACTAACTGAATACAATTTTTTATTAAATTCCGTGCATTAATTCTTGAGATAAAACACCCACGAAATTTGTCACCTACAAATACACAGACTAACAGTCTCACCGACTCACAGATAGACATTTTATAAAAACATGTTTTCCATGATCTCTGATCCCTAAAATGTGTAAATCCGTGGAAAACCAGAATCCGTCGAAAATTTTCACGAATCCAATATTTTCTTTTAAAGAAAGTAAAAATAGTTAGTTGGGACGTTTATACCAACCTTTGTCAAATGTCTAAAAGGACAGTTAGATTTTTAAAATTATTTTTCAATATTTATGTTATTTCAAAGTACATTCTTTAAAGGAATGTTCTTTATCATGAATTCATTAAATATTTGGAGAAAAAACAATTCTGAAAAAAGTAAAACTTTTAAGGCTATGTATTAGATTTTTTTAATGCCAATTGTGTTCAATTTTTCAAAATATTTCTCTGGGTTTTTTTTTATTACTTAGGTAGATTTTTAAGAAAAACTGTGTATCCATTTTTAGGTATGTTTGTAATTATAAATACTGTTGCAGCGTATATGGGGTTATTTTGATCTTATGGTTAGACAAGTTCAAACTCTTGTCAGAAAAGTAGAAAATAATTTATTTACAGAACTTCAGAACAACAGAGTCTTCGAAACTCACAAATATTACTAGATATTCAAAAATAATTGTTCAAATCTATCATATAAGTGCAGATATAGGTTCCAGAGACTCTTTATACTCTCTTAAAACGAAAAAGCTGAAATAACTCAAGTTGAGCTGAAATCCACTCTTTTCCCATGTTGAAAGGAACCTTCTCAAGAAGAGCTGAAACAACTCAAGTGAATGAGTTGTTTTTAATCAATTCATGATTGAGTGATCTCCATTTTACTCATACTTGAGTGAAATCAAATCAATAAAGGTTAAATCCAGTAGTACTTGAGTGATTTGTAATCAAGTCATACTTGAGTGAAATGAAATCATTTAAGACTGAATCTCGTAGCACTTGAGCGATTTGTAACCAAATCATACTTGAGTGAAATGAAGTCTTTAGGATTAAATCGAGTAGCACTTGAGTTAGCTGCAGCCAACTCGTATTTGAGTGAAGTGAACTAATTTAAGGCAAATCCAGTAGCACTTGAGAGATTTGTTATCACTTCAAGTTGGAGTGAAATGTTGTCATTTTTGATTTAATCCAGTAGCACTTAGGCGATTTGTAACCAATTCATACATGAATGAAATCAACTCATTTAAGAGTTAATCCAAAACTCCCTGAATTTGTAGAATTGAATAAATTCACTCTTAAGAAAAGCAAAATTGCTTAAAATTACAAAAATCTTCAAGTGATTTCTAAATCGTCTAAATAAAATCACATCATTTAAAACTAAATTCAGTAATCCTCGATTAATTTTTATAAATGAAATTCAATATAATACGGAATTATTGCCACATTTTCAAGTGTTGCAATTAAATTCTCATTTCGGATTTAAATTTCTGTTTATGGACATTACAAGGGTATATATATATATATATATATATATATATATCGAGAGAGAGAGAGAGCGAGAGAGATTGGAAAACTATAACACGGATTCTCCAATATTTCTTCCAAGTCTTTAATTAACAAGACTTAAAACATTCTAATTTACATGACTGAAAGTTCTCTAATGAATCATGATTTTTTTTCTTTCTAATTCAATGAAACTGTTTCCTATGTCAATTTAGGGGAAAAGGCAATTGAATCGTTATGCAAAATTAAATAGAGCTTACATGAATTTTTTATTATTCTGTTAAATCAGAAATTTTTAACGTCAATATTTTCTTTTGTTAATTTAAAAGTACATATATTCATTAAATTAAAAATACTGGTGATCTCAAAATTGTAAATTTGAAAACACTTACTCATGCAAACTGCCTAAATTTGCATAACTGTACAACAGCACCCGAACAACATTAAACAGAATATCAGCTTCTGATGCTGTGGTGCTAATGGGATTTTTCCTTTCCTTTCTTGGGCAATTTAAAGTTTACATATTTTCCAATGATACTTATAGCTTCAGATATGCTTATATACAATTTTAATTTTTTCATTAGCTTCTGATTTAATTGTAAATAACAATTATTTTTTTTATTAAAAATTTATGATTTCAATCAAATAAACCAATCTTAGGCATCTTACTAAAAAAATATTGAAAAAATACACTTGGTATCAGCCCAACGACTCAACTTCAGCACCACAATGTCAGAAGCTTATTGTTCCCCTTAAGAGTTTAGATAATCCTATGCAGAAGTTATTTTCAAATATCTTGCTTGGATTTTTAAAATGTTTACCTTTTTTTTTGGGGGGGGGGGCATAGAATATTTGAGGATGATCTGTAAGTGGGTTAGTTTTTACTTTTGCAATTTTGGTTAGTTTTTTTTTAAATATTAATACGAGTTTCAGAACCAGTTTTGAAAAAGGAAGTATTAAAAAACATAAAACCTAAATTTAAAAAAGTATCCCTCCCCCACACACATGGCCAGCGCAGGGTTTAAATAAATGAAATTGAAAATATTTTAAATGAATAAACATCAACCCATGATACCTTGTAATTATTCCTAGATTTAAATCTCAATCAAAATCTTATAATTCTTAAACTGACTAAATTAAAAAAAAATATTTTAATTGTTTAGTTTGAAATCTGAAATGGCTTTGAAATCTTAGATAAAATAATTGTTACCCATAGCATTTATATAAGCACATTGTAATTGGGAAATGTGGAGGAATGCCATTAAAAAACTTGTATAGCTAAAATTTTGATTATGAACAATTACTTTATTATATGAAGAACCTTCCACTAAATATTGTAGTACAAAAGTTAAATGCAGAAATAACTGAGAAATGGATTTATTGACCATGTGCAATTATTCTTTATATCATTTAAAACATTTGTTAAAACTTGAATTTATATTCAAGAATAACTTATTTCTTCTTAATTAATCTTTTAATTTTTGATTTTATTCAATGTTTCTTAAATCAACTAACTTTTAAATAAATATAAAAGCATAAGACTGCAGCATTTTGTGTCAAAAGTTAGAGCCAAATGTGCAATTTAGAATGTTGCAAGAAAGAAAAAAAACTAATTTTATTTAACAACAAAAACATTTTATTTAGCAAGAACAAAATAAACCTAACATTAATTGATAACAATTCTTTCCAACATCAGATAAACAAGTTTCAATAACATCTTTAACAGGACCTTTATAAATATAACAGTCCATTTGCATTAAACATTAAATACATAAAGAGCATATTGTAATCTGTCCACTGGTTTGTCCATTTTTTAAAATCTTAGGCAAAATAGACACTTTGTTGGGGATTCTTGAGATTAAATAAGATTGTTGAATTTGACTCCTCACAGTAGAATTTTACTCCTCCATGAAATCACCATCTTCCTGTGTTAAAAGAAAATATTGAAATTAAGTTAAATAGCAATAAATATAATGTTAAGGAATGATTATGAACATATTAAAATATTTTGCAGCTTTCAGATTAAATGTTTTATAAAATTTCCCATCCACAGTCTAAACAAAAAATGAACCATACACTAAAAATTTTAGCTTTATAAATATTACACTATTGAAAATTCAGCCAATCGTGAATAAAATGGAAATAGAATAAATAAATCCTGTGCGATTACACTTATCCGCTTGTTTAAATCATGGTGTTACTTCTGATACAATCTTAAAATAAATCACCATTTTAAAAACAAATTTAAAATGAAAGTTCTTAAAGCAACATTATAAAATATTGTTGAAAATTCACCTTTGTTGCTACTTTCAAAATGTATCAGCGCTGGCAAATACCCAATCAATACAGGTTTTTGTGGATTTTTAGTTGTTTTTCTATATATTTGCATATTTATATAATACAAGATAGAACCTACAACAATTAGACCAGGGTTGGCACGTTTTAAACCAATTGGTTTTAACTATGGTTTAAACATCTGTTTACTCCTTTTTACACCTCTAGAAAGTTTTCACTCAATAACCGAGAGAAAAAACGTCAATTCTTTAATCGTCCATTTAAAAAGATTGCAAAAATCAATCTGTAGTGAGAAAAACTCGTACAATTCCCAAAAAACATTTTTGATTAGCTAAATTTCGTTGCAGAACATTCCACAGTATTCTGCTTTGGGAATTGCGATAAACAGCCAACAGAACTTAAGGACAAATGCCCTTTTTTCAATCTCTCACATTACATTACATGCACTTCTACCTTTCATTTTTCTGAATCAGACTTTATTGAAAAGAGGATAAGATTTACCATCACATATAGATTATAAAATTAAAGATATGATTTATAATTATATGGTTATAAGATTTAAGATATAGATTACAAAATATTAAAACATAATTTCCCTTTCAAATGTTAAAAAAATCACTGCAAACTGCAGAAAAATGCTAAACAAGCACATAAACATACACTAAAATTTCGAATGAAATAAACTTTAAAAGATCAACATTTAACATGCATTTTTTAACACAAAATTTATTTTTAATTTGTTAAATTAATCTGCAAAGCCTAAAATAATCGACAGCATCCGCTTCAGTGCTACTGTTTCTGCTACCAGTCCTGGCTGGAAAAAAAAAAGGGAGGGGGGATAGGGATTGTACCTGCCATTCCAGCAATGTGCTGCACTTACAATATTTTAAAGTTTTAAAAACTTGTTTTTTGCCGCAGTGCTTCTTTCAAAAAATACTGTACCAGCAAATAACTTCTAACAAATTTATGTTCAAGTTGAAAAATAGATTGCATAGCTTCTCAAGAGTTTGCAACATGCACCAAACCGATTCTCTGCCCAGGGTCTTGATTTATTTATTTTTAATAAAAAAATTTGTAAAAGAAAAAAAATGAAAATTGTCTGCAAACTTTGAAAATTTTCTGTGAACAGCATTCTAATGTTCTTCTATATCATCTGACAATGAAGGAGAGGCAATTGCGCGGAATACTCAAGATTTTACTCAATCAATGTTTGACAAAGCTAATTACATAGTTTATGTTACGTATTTAAAAATCACAAAATGCCCCCCCTTTTTTTGTAAATTTACTTTTAAGTGTGAGGGGGTGGGAGGTGTCAAAATCCATGTTTGTCCCAGGCACTAAAGAGGCTAGTTTCAGCACTAACTATGCGGATATGAAGTTTCCACACCTCAATAGGAAAACGAAACAGTCAGTTAATGCCCCTGGTCCTCGCTCGAGGAAACGCTCGCGAGCTAATGCTATTCCTATGGGGAAGCATTTTTCTAATAACTGTTTCGCATTTTCACATTTTCAAATAATTTTTTTTGCACTGGATAATTGAGGTGCATGCCGACAGAGCACCTTTTTTACTTTTTCGATTTTGTTTGCAGATATTTTTTTAAAAAGCACTTTCAGTTTCAAAACCGGTTTTGAGAGGGAAACTAACTTTGTAAAAAATATCTGCAACCAAAATCGAAAAAGTAAAAAAGGCATGCACCTCAGCTATTTTATGCAAAAAAAAAAAAAAAAAAAAAAAAAAAAAAAAGTCAAAATTTGAAAGAGTTTTTAGAAAAATGCTTCCCCATAGGAATAGCATTAGCTCGCGAGCGTTTCCTCGAGCGAGGACAGTGGCCTTAAGATGTCCAATCAGAAATTAGAATTATAATAAAGAACCCTGATTTCTTTAAAGGGGGTGGATTATGAATGTTTGTCGATTTATATTTTATGGATTTGAAGTAAATATTTAGCTCGCATAAAAAGAGGGGGAGACTTTCAATTAAAAAAATAATAATAAAGACTATTGAAATGTAAAGAATTTTTAAATACTTTTAAGGTCTGTATGAACCCTGGAAAACTTTACATGTATTTAAATTATAATTAAATATAAATAAAGCTTATTTCTTTTTATGCACTTATTGACAGATGTGAAAATTTCGATACAAAGTTAAATATATGACAAAAAATCTATTTCAGCAAAACAATAGATATTGGAGATTAAGGTATTTTTCGTGAAGTTAACTGAAAGAAACAGAATCACAGAATGATTTTTGAGACCCCCTCTTATGAACTGTTTATATGTGCCCAACTAGACTATTCACAAGCACCTTACATTCCCACTAGAGTTAAATTGACAAATTATTAACATTTCTCAATTTTAGAAGAATTTATTTATCAAAATTACTCATTCATAATATATGCTAGAACATTAAAATTTAAATAAATGAAGAAAAGTTATTTGCCTAGAAAGTTGGACCTGGGACTTTACTTTTAAAATCTATAAACAGTGGTTTCGGCTGCAGAGGACAAACAAAATGTCAAGAACTTATTTATTTTTTTTTTCAAAATAATAATAAAATACAACTAGTGAAAAGTTGTGACGTTTACATCTGCCCCAGTTCCAAGTTTTAAATATACGTGAACAGGAAGTGAATGAAAAAAATAAGATGACTGTCACATACAAACATAATTATTAATTAAATAAATAAAAGTAAAACCACTTACATTTTTTAGGTTTTCACTAGAACCGACCTTGTTGACGGCAATATATCACTTATAGGAGCACCTCAGTCAGATTCGGGAACACTTTTTATTCAAATCTACACAATAAGTAATCAGTAGAACTTGTTATCAGCCAGGCTTACTTGATTATTCTGTAAAAAATGCAGTATTATACATACAGGGTGTTTCAAAAAATATATATACTATTTATTAATAATTGGTATATACTTTTCTTTTCCTTTTTTATACATATTTTTTCAAATAATTCTTTTTTTTTTCAGAAACGGGAAAATTTACATAACAGACAGAGGGAAAAAAAGCTACCAGTCTTGCAAAACAACAATGTTGGTGGTTCGATTGAGTTTTTGGTGGTCTTATACCAGCAGTCCACTAAGAATTTTAAACGCTGTATACAGTCGCAGGGGAAAAAAAGTAAACACTCCTAACTCTACAGTAAGAATCGTAAAAGAAAGTTACTAGTACCAAACAATAGGAAATTAACTATTTTTAAATAATGTACATAATTTTTTTAGTAGGCCAACCTGCAAATCAAAACCAGTCCAAAATTTGTCTTTTAATGGCAACACCCAATTTTCACAAGATATAATCTTGGTTCAAACTATGCCTAAAAGGAAATGCCATTTGGATAATAAGTTTTTGAATCAAACACTTAAAAATTTGAGCTTCTGATGTTAATTTATATTTTCATATTGCTATAATTATCTCCTGAAATTATAATTGTGAATATTTTTTGTGTGGTTATAGTACTAATACTAATATCAAAACATAAATGTATTATTGAAAAAAAATTATGATATGAATTGCACAACCTATAAGTTTATTGATTAATTTATATTTATTATGTCCTGCCTAATGTAAATCCATAACTTCAATTTTTTCTTTCAAATAGTTTTTAAAGTTACTCTTAAAAAGTACAAAATGCTGGTTTAAGGGGCCACCTATGATAAGCTAAAAAGAACAATTTAAATTTTTTTTTTTTTTTTTTACTCATGTTATTAAAGCATTTGGGCTGGGATTACAGTGTCTCACTTAAGATAAATTTAGAATGTAAAGAAAGCTTAAAGCTAAATTCAGTGCCTCGTGATCACACATCAACTTAAATACTGCCTACATTTATGTGCTGTGCAAATTATCAAAAGAGATCATGATATTGCTAAGGGGCGGTGCATCTTAACATTACCAATTTCGGGGAAGGCAATGATATTACAAGACATTTCTGAAAGGAAAAAGATTTGCTTCAATAGTTATTTTAGATTTACCAAACTTTTCTTTTTTTCAGTAACATTTTATAACATCTAAATAGTCTTACATTTATTACGATTATATTTTTTGTGAAAATACTATTATTGAAGTCATTAAAAGTTTATAAAATCATTTCATTCCAAAATTTGAAATTCTCCCACCGTTTCACATTCACCTGCCATATAATTCATTGTTAAAGAAATCAGGAAATAATATTTGGGAAATGATACTTGTATTTACCAGTATAGAAAGAAAAAAAAATATATTTGTCTACGTTTTGTTAATAAATCCTCATTTAAACCTACCTGAAAGCAAGTGCAAGAAAACAATATTACTTTTAAAGTAATTTTTATGTAACAATGTAGCTAAATACTTTTAAATATTAAATAAACTATAATAATACAGACCATACATGCAATAATTTTGCTCAATAGCAATGTAAAGCATTGCCAAACAAAACAGTAACAAAGTACACACATGTTCAAACGTTAAGAATGCAAGAGTCTTAGAAATGTGTTTATATACACACTATTTTTTTTCCTTATATGCAGCAACATGTAGATCAAAATACAAGAGGACTTTGTTTTTCGTGTTTATATAGGTTTTTCCATCCCTTAACAATATTAGCAAAATTGAGAAATAGGAGTACACTAAAAAATAAGCACTTCTAACCAGACTGAACATCTATAAATAAATTTCTATAAATACAGATGTAATAATTGCATAACTTAATTCTTCAAAACTTTTATACTACAAGACTGTTAAATGAACTAAGTATTTACATTATAAGACAATTTTTACTTCGCTTGATACACCATTTTATTTCAAGGTTGTTATGTACGGTACGTATGAGTATTAACATTAATTGTTTATTAAAAAAAGAGAAGATAAATCTATTAAAAGGATAGCATAATGTAAATAAAATACTTTCATAGTACTACTTCGTAAAATATCGGCTTCTTTAGCAAATAATCTTGAGGAAACCACGAACTTTTAAGATGCATCGAAAATCAGCTTCACGGAGCATCAGCGTGCAGTGCATTCGGAAATCCCCCATCTTGCAAGGTCAGGTCGACAGCAGCGCCAGCGGTGGATGAAAATAACGCGGGAATGATCTGTTTTCTTCTCGAGTTCACTTGCTTAGTTTCCGATCTCAATGAGTGCATTAGAAATAGAAGAATGCAAGTCAAGAAGAGTGGACCACTTAAAACTCAGCTCATTCACGATCCAGTAAATTAGAACTCTTTCTTGAGCAGCCAAATCCACTCTTTCGTTTTAAGAGAGTACAATGTCTCAACACTAAATCACATTCAAAACAATGTAGAGAAAACTCAAGCAAACTTGCTTACAATCGCAGCTCACTCAACGACTGACTGATGAATAATAACAACAGGAGCTCGTATTGCTCTCCTTATATAGGCTCGCAGCATGTGCTGGAAATTTCTACAACCTTCTCGAAAAATCCACGGAACAACATTCAATGTATCAGCATACCTAAGGGGGGTTACCATATAGAGGGAAGGGTTACCATCGCCAACAATCGCCAAGTTTGTCGCCAACTTGGTGATATATCGCCAAATTTGGCGACCAAAATTAGTCGCCAAAAGTGACGCCAACTTGGCGATATCTTTAATATTTCGCCAATCTGCCGTAGACATACACTGAAAATAATAGACGAGTTTGCTTGATAACAAAAACTAATATTAGTAAAGTAATGGGGCTTAATAAGATTATTTACATTATTTTACAGTACAAACAATAACTATTTACAAAATTCGTAACACTACCCCCTCCTCAAAGACTGCACGTCCCGGGCAGAGCAATCCTTGAGTTAGAGGAAAACACTTAAAATAAATAAATAAATAAATAAATAAATAAATAAATAATAAGAATAATAAGATTTACATAAATAAGAACCAATTACTATTTACATATTTACAAAAAAAAAGTGACTTTCATGACCATGGTCTGAAATTCCAGTTTTGAATTTCTAATCACTTTGGCCAAAATAAGGGGCTAGCCGGTTATAATGTACGACCTTGGGCTTGGTGTGTGGCGATTTTCGTATGCGTACGACGACGTCATTCAGCCTGTTGACGACTGTGTAAGGACCGTCCCAGTTTCTTTGTAGTTTTGGCGACAGTCCCTTACGACGTATGGGATTCCACAACCAAACTTTGTCACCTTCGTTGAACTCATGTCCAGTTACCTTTATGTCGTACCGTGTCTTCATCTTTTCTGATGTCAGTCCGATTCGGTTCCTCGCTAGACAATGAACCTCCTCAATCCGTGCCTGGAGTCCATCCACATATTCTTCAGGCGACAAAGGAGCGTCAGGAGGAGGGCCAAACAAAAGATCCGCAGGCAGACGAAGATCACGACCAAAGAGCATTTGAGAAGGGGAGTAACCAGTGGCCTCATGAGTGGCACTCCTGTAGGCAAGCAGGAAAAGAGGCAATTTCTTGTCCCAGTCCTATTAGTCTCTAGACACCAGGAGAGAGAGGCTATTTAGGATGGTACGATTGAAACGCTCCACCATGCCGTCCGATTGAGGATGCAGAGGTGTAGTTCGAGTTTTGTCCATGCCGAGTAGTCCACACATTTCCTTAAACACAGCCGAATCAAAGTTTCTTCCTTGATCAGAATGGATTTGAAGAGGAACTCCGTATCTGGAAACCCAGTGTTGAACCAGTATGTCTGCTACGGTTACCGCCTCTTGATTAGGAATGGCGTAGGCTTCAGGCCACTTGGTGAAGTAATCCATGACAACGAGGATGTACTTGTTGCCATCAGATGTTCTAGGAAGAGGACCCAGGATGTCTAGAGCAATTCGTTCGAAAGGAGCTCCTACATTATAACGCTGCAATCGTCCACGGGTGCGCCTCTTTGGACCTTTACGTGCTACACAAGTTCGACACCACTTCTCCACATCACTGCGAACATTATTCCAGTAGAAACGCTCTCGAACCTTTTGCAGGGTCTTCATTACACCAAAATGACCTCCTGTGGGACTACCATGAAGTTCTTGAAGGACCATAGAAATTCTCGACTTAGGGAGTAGTAGTTGCCATCTACGTGTCTTTCCATCGTCAGACTCCCATTTTCGGTACAAAATACCGTTCTTATAATGTAGGGAATCCCAGAGGGCCCAATAACGTTTAGTCGTGGGATGATAATGGGCCATGTCTTGCCAGCTGGGCTTCCTGTTGGACTCCTCTTTCAGTTCTAGAATTGGCTTAATTTCAGGATCAGCAAGTTGATCTTTACGCAGGCTCTCGCCACTCCACCGATCTTGCGATGATGTAGACCCAGTTGTAACTTGTCTTACTATAGGACCTTTGACATTAAATTTCTTCTCAACCCGGTCGCAGTATCTACAATTCTCTAAGCAGGGTCTTCTTGAGAGAGCATCTGCATTTCCATGTGATGAGCCTTTTCGATGGCGTATCTCCATATCGTACTCTTGAAGCTGCTGTATCCACCTTGCTATCTGGCCCTCAGGGTTTTTAAAATTCAATAGCCAAGTTAGAGAAGCATGATCAGTTCGGATCAGGAATTTTCGACCGTAAAGATAGTGATGAAAATGGTCAATGGCTTTCACTACAGCAAGAAGCTCTTTTCTTGTTACGCAGTAGTTTCGCTCTGCCTTCGATAAGCACTTGCTGAAATAGGTGATAACACGCTCCTGGCCGTCGATTTCCTGGGACAGTACAGTGCCAATGCTTTCGTTACTCGCGTCCGTATCAAGTATAAACTGTTTATCGATTTGAGGATATGACAGAATTGGAGTGGATGTTAAGGCCTCCTTAAGCTTTTCGAAAGCAGCGTCACATTCCTGTGTCCACATGAATTTTTGATTGGCTTCTGTTAATTTATGAAGTGGTCTTGCAATCATCGAGAAGCCTTTGACAAATTTTCTGTAATAGGTGCATAATCCTAGAAAACTCCGAAGCTGGTGAACATCTGCTGGACGACTCCAATTTTTCACGGCTGATATCTTCTCCGGATCAGTCCTGACTCCATCCGCCGAAATGATGTGTCCAAGGTAGGCGATTTCATTGCGAAACAAACTGCATTTCGAAGGGCTTAACTTCAAATTAGCTTCCTTTAATTTTTGTAGCACCCGCCTGAGGTTGTTCAGATGTTCATCAAAAGATTTTCCTATGATTATGATATCATCTAAATAAACAAGACATGCTTCATATGACAGCCCCCGGAGAAACGTTTCCATAAGCCGTTCGAAAGTTGCAGGTGCATTACATAGACCAAAAGGCATTACCTTGAATTGCCATAATCCTTGTCCCGTTGTGAAGGCAGTCTTCTCGCGGTCGTCGGGATGGATCTCTACCTGCCAGTAACCACTCTTCAGGTCTAAAGTCGAGAACCAAGTGTTGCCCGCAAGTGTGTCAAGAGTGTCGTCAATCCTTGGCAGAGGATAACTATCCTTTTTGGTGACGTCATTCAGTCGGCAGTAGTCTACACAAAATCTTGTAGAACCATCCTTCTTTCTTACTAATACAATGGGAGACGCCCATGGACTTGTCGATGGTTCGATGACGTCATTTTCTTCAATATACTTAATTAAATTCTGCACCTCTTCTTGCTTGGCAAAAGGTAATCGTCTAGGGTGCTGTTTAATAGGAGAGTGATCTCCCGTGTCAATTCGGTGTTGTGCCATTTTAGTTCGTCCAAAGTCTTCAGATGTTTGGGAAAATAAACTTTGGAATTCTCTAATTAAACTTTCCGCAGTATCCCTTTGATTTGAATCTAAGTCCGTATTTTGTAACAAATCCTTGACTAAATTATCTGAAGATTTCTGAGAGTGATTGGAATTTTGACTTATGCACGTCACAGGAGCACATGATGCTATCACCTCTCCTTTCTTGATAGTCCTCGTCTTATCACTGATGTTAGCAATTCTGACTGGAATGGTCTTCTTCGAGAGGTCTACTACAGATGAAGCCACCAATACTCCTGCTTGTTTACTATTGTCTTCGGGATAATCTATATGGCCAAATCGATGATTAGTTTCATTGTTAATTACAGCTGGAACTAAAAATTATGTTCTTGGACCTAGATTGATGTCTTCTTTGGCTATTACTGTTTGTTTATATTCAATTTCGTTATTTAATCCAAAAAGGCTTATTTCTTCAAATTTAGATAGCATTTCATTATTTTTAAAATAAAGTTTGAAGCCAAACTTCTTCAGAAAATCTAGCCCGATTATGCAAGGATCTGTTATGCCGTATAATATTTGCTTCCTCCAAAGTTGATGGTTAAATTGGCCTTTCCATATATGCCTATCTTGTCGCCCGTCACAGTTTGCAGGGTAACGAAGGGTGGAGTCCAGTTGAGTTTACATTTCAGTTTTCGAGCTATATCTTCTCTTATTATTGTTACGTTGGCTCCTGTATCAATAATCATACGGCACTGAATTCCGTTAATAAAGCCTATCACATATAATTCATTATCACCGCCACTCATTTTTGATATCTGGAGGATCTTCAGGTGGGGCTTTTCATTCTCTGGCAACCTCCGCCCCGCGAGATGGCCAAAATTTAGTTTCCCTGCTGACTGTTTGAATTTATCTCACGTTCGTGGATTTTGGGGCAATTTCTTCGGAGGTGTCCTGTATCACCGCAACCCACAGCACGTGAGATTCTGTCTTCTTGAGCTTGTTCTTCCGTATTTTAAAGCTTCAAGTTCTTGATTTATTTTCCTAATTTCTTTCAAAAAGTCGATCTCAGTGTCTGAGCTTTTGTTCACCGTTGCCCCTCGGACTGAATGACGATCTCTTCGGCTGGCTTGTGTAGCTGCTTATAACTTTAAGGCATATAGTAATGCAGCCTTTAAATCCTGTACATCTGCCATTCGTACCGCTCTCTGCACTTCGGGATCTTTTATTCCGTCTACAAAGTACTGCAGTGAGAGCATTTCCCGTACATTTGTTGGGCAGTCGATGAATGCTAAATTTGCCAGCCGTTTTATTTCTGAGGCAAACTCTTGAAGGATTTCACTCGATTTTTGATGGCGGCTCTTCATTTGTATTCTCGTATAATCCTTCAAGAATTTTTCTCCGAATCTCATTTCAAGTGCACAACTTAGAGTCTCAAAATTGAGTTGCGTCATATCGGGCAATGTTTGCAACACGTCGGCGGCTTCTCCTCTCAAAGATGCTGCTAGTTGACAAGCTTTTACCTCGTCACTCCATTTGTTCGCTTCGGCTACAATGGTGAATTGGGTTTTGTAAACTTGCCAGGAACTCTTTCCGTCGTATGTCGACAGCTTAACTTGCACAAAAGAAGCAGGCGGATTCCTAAATTCTTCATAATTATCACTGGACGCTGAAAGTTTCTTCTCAAGATCTTGTACTTTTTTATTTAGCTTTTCATCTACTTAACCTATTTTCTCTTCAACGTTACTGATTTTCTCTTCAACGTTACAAACTTCATTCTGAATTTTCTCTTCTACTTCCGCCATTTTCCTTTCCATTTTCTGTTCAACATTTCTAACTTCATTCTGAATTTTCTCTTCTACTTCCTCTATTTTCTCTTCTACTGAGCCTATTCTTCTCTCTACCGACGAGAACTTTTCTTCTGAAGTTTTCTTCATTTCTTCTTGACCTTTATTAATCTTTTCAGTCACATCTTCTTGGCATTTGTCAATTTTATTTGTCAACTGTTCCATTCTTTCTTCGTTTTTATTCATTTTTTCCGCCAACTCTTCTTGCCCTTTATTCATCTTTATCGCCAACTCTTCTTGGCCTTTAATCATCTTTTCCGCTAACTCCTCTTGGCCTTTATTCATTTTATCCGCCAACTCTTCTTGGACTTTATCCATTTTATTTGATAATCCATTAATAGCTTTCAACAACTCATTCAGTTGCTCTTCCGTTGCTCTCGTTTTCGCCATAAGATTCCAAATTCTGACACCAAATGTTGCAGCGTATATGGGGTTCTTTTGATCTTATGGTTAGACAACTTCAAACTCTTGTCAGAAAAGTAGAAAATAATTTAGTTACAGAACTTCAGAACAACAGAGTCTTCGAAACTCACAAATATTACTAGATATTCAAAAATAATTGTTCAAATCTATCGTATAAGTACAGATATAGGTTCCAGAGACTCTTTATACAACGTCTCAACACTAAATCACATTCAAAACAATGTAGAGAAAACTCAAGCAAACTTGCTTACAATCGCAGCTCGCTCAATGACTGACTGATGAATAATAACAACAGGAGCTCGTATTGCTCTCCTTATATAGGCTCGCAGCATGTGCTGGAAATTTCTACAACCTTCTCGAAAAATCCACGGAACATTCAATTACGTAACATTCAATGTATTTCACGTAACATTCAATGTATCAGCATACCTAAGGGGGGGTTACCATAGAGAGGAAGGGTTACCATCGCCAACAATCGCCAAGTTTGTCGCCAACTTGGCGATATATCGCCAAATTTGGCGACCAAAATTAGTTGGCAAAAGTGACGCTAACTTGGCGATATCTTTAATATTTCGCCAATCTGCCGTAGACATACACTGAAAATAATAGACAAGTTTGCTTGATAACAAAAACTAATATTAGTAAAGGAATGGAGCTTAATAAGGTTATTTACATTATTTTACAGTACAAACACTAACTATTTACAAAATTCGTAACAATACGAAGCACTGTTTGATCCGTTAGTCCGTCTATGTGTCTGCCTGCATATAACGGCGCAAAAACTACTTAGCCGAAATGTTTGAAATTTAAAATACGTAAATGGTGCGTAATTTATGTCAGTCATTTCAAATTTTATGAATATCAGATGTATAATTTGATTACAGGAACAGACAAAAGTATTCCATTACATTAAGGTCAATGTGAAAAAATAGTTTCAAGTTCATTTTAATGATGTTACATTATTTCGAATATAATAAAATTGGTAAGCACCTATGACTAACTAAAATTTACATTCGGAATAATATGCGGTGCAAAGAATCTTTTTTATTAAGTTACAGGGCCACGCAAAAGTATTTCATTACATAATGCTACAGAGGGAAACATTGTTTGGGGTGTACTTTAATTGTATTAGACTATTTCACGTTTTACGAAATTTATATATGCTGCTGATATACATTTACTTCAAGTTACATCCTGTATAATAGAAAGCAAATACTGTAAAATGGGGTGAATAGGAACGAAATTTCCCAGTCATACGAAAAAATTCATTATAAGCATATGTGATGATACTTTTAGTTGCCAATTTTTTTATAAGAAGGTAATAGCATTAAGAGTTGGGTAGTTCAGTTTTGCCATGTTGGCACAACTACTGGGGTATATAAAAAAAACTGCAAGTGGATCCTCAAAAATCTTATTTTTTCAACGTCTTCAAAACTTTGTGTGTAACTGCAGTATTTTTCGTATTCAAAACCTAAGAGTAGGAATTTTTAATTAATGATAGACCTCTAAATGATATGCTCTATTTAATTGTACTTGTTTCTAAACTACATAATGAACAAGTGAAAAATGGCTTGTAACATCAGAGGTTTAAGATTTACGGGGTGAATCGGAACACGTTTTCTCTCATAGTTTATTTTTCTATACAGTAATGGTTTCATGTAATATCCGAAAACATACGAATGAATATGTATTGTACTAATATTTTGTTCATTCTAATTACTTGAAGAGTTTAAAGGTGCCAAGAAATTACTTAGTTAAACAAAAAAGTCAACGTCCAATTCAACAGACATTGAGCAAAAAAATTTAAAAATGGCAATTTACTAAAAAAAAAAAAAAATTGCACAGAATTATTCTCTGATATCCACAACATTACACAAACATCTCAAAATGGAAAACCAATTAAAAAAGAGAGGGACGCAAACAGTACTAAGGGCTGGGGATGAGGGCGTTTTAGTAGATCGTATTAATACATGCAGCGATTGGGGCTACTCAATAGTTTCACTTACCCAATGACTACTAGTAAAGGATAACACGGAATAGGGCTGAATTTGTATTAAATTCCAACTTCTGCATTCGGATACAATTTCTTAGAATAAATTTTAATATTTTTTGAGTTCAAAGTTCTTTTCTAATTTTTAAAAAGGCATATCTTTACTTGTATATAAAAAAAGGGCTTGGTTTGATAGTAACTTCGTGTTCTTATTCCTCCCTTACGAATATATATATATATATATATATATATATATATATATATGTATACATATATATAAATAGTAACAAATATTACGTTTTTACTTTAAAAAGTAAAGAACAAAACAAGACCGAAGTTTCTAGTAAAAGAATAAAAGAATTAAAAAATTAGTTGTTGGTTTTTCTAAAGTTGAAAAGTGTTCCGATTCCCCCCATTTTACGGTAGTATTTACAAGGACACACAAGATTTCGGATATTATACTGTGTCCGAATTACTGTATATTAGCAATGATTGTTGAAAGTTCAGTTTTTGTTGCGATAGGAGTTTTAACTAAATTTTTGCATATTACGTTGTGTGTATAAATGCTGTAAATAATATACAGGGTTACACAAAAGAATCCGAAAGGGGTACTGAGTATGAACGGAAATAGGTTAAAAGGGATTTTAAAATGAATTATTCATTTTTAAGCTGAACTATATTTTACATACAAAGATATCTTTGTAGAATATAGACAAAATGACATACAAGGCCACGGAAAAAAATGGATACATGGTCGTCTATTGATGATAATTTCTGAAAGTGTAATTTCGGTAGTTTTAAGCATTTTTAAGTCTTTTTTAAGTTTTATATAATTAGTGGCGTATATATAATGATGATAGGTAAAATACAGTATTGTAAAAATATGTAACGTTTATAATCGGTGCAAAATTTATTAAAACGTTTCTTCATTCAATCAAATTTTTTCATACGTAAATTATTCAATGAAATTCTATTATTAGTAATAATTCTAAGTTGCCATGGTGATTGCGTTCCATTTAAGAGGTAGTAATATTATTTCCGTATTGTTGAATTTAATACATAAAATCGTAAAAATCTTTGTATTGATCCATTTTCGCATAAGAGTGCAACAGCTATTGAGGGGCTGAATCCACATATCGATTGATTAATTTCAATAATGGGTACAAAATATGGTACGTACTTCTACATTTGGATAGAACCCCTTATTTTATTGCTTCATTTTGGGAACAACGGACTTTGAGCTTATTCTATCGACGGTCACTTTAAGAATTTTCACTGTATGTTTTTGAGACTTTCACCAAAGTTGTTACATACACTTTGCTAATACAATATGTAAATAAAATTTTGAGAGCGTTCACACATCCGCAGATAAAAATTGTTTAGTAAACTTGTTCATTTTTCATACAATTTTTATTATTTCTTAATTCTGAATGCAGGGAATTATGTACAATGTTGTTTGGCATATTTTCAGGAAAGTAATTTTTTTCATATTAAGAACGCTGCAAATTATGTGCAAAAAAACTCGGCAAAATTTGATACTTTAAAAAAAAAACCCATAATTTCTGTACTGTTATACATGCTATCCACACAAATATGAACATAGATTATTACAATAAGCCATTTAATCGTAATCTACAATTTGAGTACTTTTGTTACATTAGTTTTAACAGGGTTATCTAAAAGATATTCATTGTTTTTCAATTAGGCCCTCTGTGGAGTTTCGGGAAAAAATCTTCACAGTAATATATGATCTGTACTATTATACTTATACATCTAGATTTTCAGGAATATTTCTCATGTATTTTTTCAGATATTTAACAAAATGTCTAAAATCGCAAGTAGCCGGTCACCTTTGGCCATATAGTGTATTCGTTATAACATGCATCAAGGTTATTTTTTAGATATATTGAATACTTTGAGCAAAAATTTAATTTGCATGGGACAATTTAAAAATGTATAGACATTAAAAAATTTCCTTTGAGAAAAATGAATTTGATATATATTATACGCTATTTTTATTATTTATATTTAAGTATGAATAGATACTTTTAGCCATTTAAAAGACAATATTTTTCATTTTAAAACTTTTAACATGTTAATTTCGCAAATAACTTCATATCTTTTGTTGATTTTTGTTCATTTTAAAATCCACCACACTCCAGTTGGGAGAATTTTTACTTTTGTTCTCTTTTTAATTATTTATTATTATTTCCTCTTGTTTAAGTAATATTTACCTCATTTAATTAGGATTAAATAAGGCGCATAACGCAGTTTCAAGAATGTGGTAAAATTCAAGAATTCTCAATATATATATATATATATATATATGTACATATATAAGTCCAACTGACAACAATGGTCTACGACACACTTACACAGCTTATCTAATTTTTTTGTTGAAAAGGTTTTGATTATTTTATTTACAACTCATATAAGGGAAATTTTCATAAAATTTATTTATGAAAATGAAACAGATCAAAAGATGAAACACTATTTTACGCACAAAAAAGGATCAATCCAGGTAAAGGAATTTTCCACTATACGGAGATCATCAACCTGCTGACCCCTTTTTTCTATTGTTCGTGACGTAATGAGACACGTGATTTCCGCATGGTTGACATAGAGCCTCTAGAATTATGGGCCGGAGCAACACCGCCATATTTAGGTACACTGTGGGTACATCCCTGCTTCTTGGCGACCACAGAGGCGACTTTAGCGCCTTATTGGCGATCTCAAGAAATTTGTTTATTATTTGTTAAATTATATTACTTGAACTACAAGTAATGCATCATTTTGTAATGCATCATCTATGTGATAAACGGAAAAAAAGTGACTGGAAGAAAGTAACAGAAAAAACAAATGCTGAAAAAATGTGACGCAGCAAAAAAGTGACAAGGAACTGATATATATTACACTTAATAAATATGTGCTAAAAATAAAGTAGTAATGAAGAATGTATTTTTTCTGTTCTAATAAATTATAAAAAAAATAAAAAATTATTATATATTTTATTAACTGATAGTAAATTAATAAAAATAATTGTAAAAAACAATAAAATTAAATATTAAAAATTAGTTTCAATTACAAGAATTGATTTTAAAAATGATAATATTTTATTAACTAATAGCAAATTAATAAAAATAATTGTATAAATAAATTAAATTAAGTTAAAATTAGTTTCACTAACAAGAATTCATAAAAAAATTATGTTTGATAGTAATAATTGATAGTAAATTAATAAACATAATTGTATAAATAAATAAAATTACATATTAAAAAATTAATTTCACTGGCAAGAATTAATTTAAAAAATGATAATATTTTATTAACTCATAGTAAATCAATAAAAAATTAAATGTATAACTAATTAAAATCAAATATTAAAAAATCTACTCATTAACAAATATATATTTAAAAAATGATATTCTATCAACTCATAGTAAATCAAAAAGATAAATATATAATTAAATAATAAACAAATAAATAAATAAATAATGTAATAATTAACACATTAATGTAATGCATAATAATTATACATAATACTTTATATATTATTTAAATATATTGTTTACATAATGCATTTATTATAATTATAGTTAATATATTTTATTAATTATTAAATTATAAATTTGTCATTTATTAAACTATTATTATTACTATTGTTACTGTTAAATTACAATTATTAAATTAAATATGAATAATTTATTATATTTATATAGTTTTATATTATTTTATTATATATGTATATATAAATAATCTATTATTTATTATATTGTATAATGCAATTTAATTATACAAAATAACATAATATGTATATATGTTGGGATAATATTTATAATATAATATAATTATATTTACATTATTTATATATTTATATTTTAAAATTATTTATAATTTTAATTATATATAACAATTTATATATTATTATTTTTTTAAATTATAAAGTTATGTATTAATATGTTATTACGTTATATATTATATTTATATCTACAAAAAATTATATAATTATAATATAATATAATACATTATAAAATATAATACACTAATATAATAAAAAAATTAATAAAAATATCTAATACTATATAATAATAATAAATAAATTATAATAATAATAATAATTGTGCAATTTTTCTTATTTGTTATTATCTTTTCTCAATCATATAATAAATCGATAAAAATTACATTATCATTTCTAACATTTTTGTGATTTAAAACATTACTTATTTAAGACATGCCCTCAGAAAACCCGTAACGTATCCCCAAGAGCATGCATACTCTTGATTGGGAACCGCTATCATACGAGAATTATATAAATACAGATATAAAAAATTAAATCTAAAAGAATCGTAATCATCATTTATTTTTACAAGTTTTGACCGACTTTTAAATTTGGCGCTTTCAAAAACCGCGCCAATCATTTCGACGACAGTTGGTTATTTACTTTGTTTGTTTTGTATTTTCTTCCAGAAATTGGAACGCCTTGTGTCCTTTTCTAAAATGGTTTGAACAATTCATAGCAGAGCAACATCTTACCATAAATTTCGTATTTAATTATAACGTGTATTTAGTAGAAAATAACTGTCAAAATGCAGCACCGTTGCTCTCTGTTTACATAGAAGCGAATGGGCGCTTGGTACATATGGCAAACCCAAAGGCATATCAATGGCGGATGCTTCAGCTCGTAAATCTAGTAGCCCTAGGTTGACATTACGTGGTCTGCACGAATACTATAGCTAACAGTCATGATGACCACTCATTATGGATTTGTGAGATATACTTCCTATGACTATTGTTTAAAATATTTATTACAAATGGATGAACCTATTCAATGCGGAAAAGAAAAGGAAAGTTCATTTCAACGAACATTTTATCCTATGTTTACATTTTCTCCTTCATGTTTGCATACATTGGAAATTAAAATATAAATTTTATTATTATTACTAGCTGACTTGCAAGGCGTTGCCCGGGTCCGTATTAACAATATTAAACGAACTTGAAATTTGTATGATTTTATCATTAACTCGAAACATGCAGAAATGCATTGTCTGAAATACGTGGCCACTGACTGTGGGAAAAATCACTTTAAAAAACAACTAATATTAAGCTCTAAAAATACTCAAAATGAGCAATGGGAAACGCGGAAGGGAATATGTATCCAACGGTTGCGTGATTTTCGTGTTAAAGTGTTGATATTTACCCGTAAAAATCACTGTTAAGTCACATAACTAATTAATTTTTTCACTTAGAAATCCCAAGTGAAATATTTTGAATTTTAAACTAATTGTATCACTCTTAAATCCGACTATACCATGAATGAAATCGATACTCGATGGTAGCTAAAAGGTTGGTATGTGGTATTATATTTTCAGAGCCATTTAACAAAAGTAAGTGTTATTTTTAATCAAATCATGCATAATGTTCACTCTATGGATAAATTCCTAACCGTAAACTTTTGTACCGTAACCATAACCTGCCTGTAACCTAAGTTTGACTTAACAGTACCCTACCGTAAATTAAATATAACATAAATGTAACCTAGCCTTCACTTTATTGTAACCTATCCTTATTCTAACCGTAACATAAATGCAATTTAACTTTAACCTAACTTAACCGTGACGTAACTGTAAATTAAACATAAACGGGAAATTAAACATAATCAAAGACTTACCGTAATGTAATTGCAACTTAAATGTTACCTAACCATATATTGGGTTCATGTCCATGGAAATTATATTGTCTTGTTTGGCTGGTTATGATTCATTAGAATATTTTCGTCGAGTTCAGATTTCGTTCGACTCAGATTTTAGGTATTTTTTGAAATTGAATTTTAATGTTCGGGTCGGATTCATGTCTATGGAAATTATTTTGCCTTGCTCGGATCCAGTTATGGTTCTGTGGAATATTTTTGTCCGGAACAGATTTGGTTCAATTCAGATTTCGGCTTTTTCTTCGAATGGAATTTTTGGGTTCGGCTTTTCTTGCGCGTTCACAGAAATTATTCTGCCCTGTTCGAATAAGAACATGCTTCAATGGAACATTTTTTTTCAAGTTCAGATTTGGTTCAGTTCAGATTTTGTGATTTTTTTCAAAGAAATTTTTTAGGTTCAGATTCGGTTCATGTGCATGGAAATTTTTTGTCTTATTCGAATCCGGTTACGGTTCTTTGGAATATTTTTTTTCAGATTCAGATTTGGTTCAATTCAAATTTCAGGTATTTTTTCAAATATAATTTTTAGGTTCGGATTCTCGTTCATGTCTACGGAAATTATTTTGTCATTCTCAAATCCAGTTATGATTCTTTCGAATATTTTGATTCAGATGTGGTTTGGGTCAAATGTCAGGTTATTTTTCAATTCGAATTTTTTAGGATCGAGTCGGGTTTATGTCCATGAAAATTATTTTGTCTTGTTTGGATGGGTTATAGTTCTTTTGAATATTTTTGTCGGTTTCAGATTTGGTTCAATTCAGATTTCGGGTTTTTCTTCAAATATAACTGTTGGATTCGGGTCTTCTGACGTGTTCACGGAAATTAAACTGTCTTATTCGAATAAGGACATGCTTCACTGGAATATTTATGCCAAGTTCAGATTTCGTTCAGTTCGATTTCGCGATTTTTTCAAAGAATTTTTTGGGGTTCAGATTGGGTTCATGTCCATGGAACTATTTTGTCTTGTTTGGATCCGGTCGCGTTTCTTTGAAATAGGTTTGTTAGATTCAGATTTAGTTCGATTCAAATTTCAGGTATTTTTTCGAATGGAAGTTTTAGGTTCGTATATGGTTAATGTCCACGGAAATTACTTTGCCTTCCTCGAATCCAGTTATGGTTCTTTCGAATATTTTGGTCAGATTTAGATGTAGTCTGGGTCAAAGTTCAGGATTTTTCAAATGGAATTTTTAGGTTTGAGACGGGTTTATGACCACGGAAAGTATTTTCTCTTGCTGGGATCGGGTTATAGTTCTCTGGAATATTTTTATCGGTTTCAGATTTCGTTCGGGTCATATTTCGAGGTTTTTTTTAAAGAAAATGTTTAGGTTCGGATGAGGTTTCATGCCCACGAAAATTATTTTTCCTTGTTTGGATCGGGTTATGCTTCATTTGAACATTTTTGCGGGATTCAGATTTGGTTCGGGTCAATTATCAAATCCATAGTTTTTTTCAAAGATAATTTTTAGGTTCGGGTCTGGTTTATACCCACAGAAATTTTGTCTATCACGGATCGGAGTGTGGTCTGTCTTTTTTTTCTGGTTGGGATCGTGTTATATTTAAATTAGTCTGAACATTAAGGTTATAATCAGATTTGCTGCTATTCTTTTTATGGCTATTTCTGATAAATAATTTACTTTGCTATTTGATAATTTATTATGGCGTATGTATCGTTTACGGATTCAAACAATTGTACCCCAAACAGCTATTTTATTTTTGTTTTAAAAACAAATTAAAGCCATATTACAATTTTAAGTTGAATAGAACACATTTAAATTTAATCAATGATTAAAAAAATAAACTCCTAGAAAAGTGTTGTGTAATTTTTTTTACTGCAACATAGCTAATGACTCATACATTGTACTTTTCGAAATGCCAAAAATCTGCGTACAACCATACAGTAAAAAGAAATTAATAGAGTGGCATTATAATGTCTTGGGGTGACGACAAAAATGTTACTCTAAAATCCGCTACATTAAGTCCAAATAAGCACCAACAAAACCGTGTGCTTTGACACTCCGATCAATTCAAACTGGCTTAAGAGCCCACAATAGTCACAGAAAAAGTACGCAAAAAGACCCGGATGATTATATAAAGTCTATGGGAGCGTTCTTTTCTAATATCTCGCTCAAATTTTAATGTTTTTACATGATTTTTTTTTGCATAGGCTAGCTTAGGACGATCTACAACCGGGCTAGTTTTTACTTTTTCGATTTTGCTCATATATTTTTTATATTATGATAGTTTCAATTTCAGAACCGGTTTAAACCGGTTTTGAAAGTTAAAATATATTTTTTTTTAAATCTGAAACCAAAATCGAAAAAGTAAAAACTAGCCCGGTTGTCGATCGTCCTAAGCTAGCCTATGCAAAAAAAAATCATGTGAAAACATTAAAATTTGAGCGAGATATTAGAAAAGAACGCTTTCATAGACTTTACTGGGTCAGATCATCTGGGTCTTTTTGCGTACTTTTTCTGTGACTATTGTGGGCTCTTAAACCCGTATTTCTTTTTTTTTTATTTTTTACCTTCTAAACTGTTATTGAATAGTTGACTAAAATGTCTTTTAAAAAATAACGTTTTGTGCCATTGTTGGCTGTAATACACGAACGGAATGCATAAAACATACAAAAATATCAATCATAGGCAAGAATAGGCAAGAATCATCTGGGTCTTTTTGCGTACTCTTTCTGTGACTATTGTGGGCTCTTAAACCCGTATTTCTTTTTTTTATTTTTTACCTTCTAAACTGTTATTGAATAGATGACTAAAATGTCTTTTAAAAAATAACGTTTTGTGCCATTGTTGGCCGTAATACACGAACGGAATGCATAAAACATACAAAAATATCAATCATAGGCAAGAATTATTTGATTAGTTTTATCATATGACTTTGAAGTATCAATATAGAAGCATCATTTAAGATTTTGCTTTGAAAAGTTAACATTCTTTCGTTAATGTCTTAAAATCGTCTGTACTCTGAAATCTAGATTTTAGATTAACGTTTGTTATTTAAGTTTTCATGCATGATTTTAAAAGAATGTTTTCATCAATATATTTCATATATTGACGTGGAATTATTAATATGTTGTTAAATCATAAACATTTTTCATCTAAGTTATAACGTATTAAAAAGTTCTGAAAAAAAGGAAACTTTTAGTAATACAATTTTTAGTTCAAATCAAAGGTTTTCAATATTTTATTTAATTTTATTTTGACATTTAATTATTTATAATTTTCAAATTTCAATTATTTTAAAAGCAAACATTTATTTTAATAAATAATATAATAGAAAAAAAAATTTAAAAATTACTATTTCTTCGTAAAATATGCTTCAGCTGTAATTCATTTCTTTCAATTCTCCTTATTGATACAAAATTCCTTCCTCGTGCTTTTGTTTGAGACCATGGGAGAATGAGATAGGTGGTGTGGAAGTATTATGTCTAGGGGTGATGCTAAAAAAGTACCCTACATTAAGTACAATTAAGTACCAACAAAACCACGTGCTTTGATAAGCCTATCAATTGCCACAGGTTTAAACCCGTATTTTTTTCTCTCGTTTTTTTAAAAAGAACTAATTTATCGCTTCATCGGTAAGAATTTATCAACTATTTTATCACGTGTGTTTTAAATATCAATGTAGAAAATTCTTTTAAAGTTTTACTTGAAAATAAAACATTCTTTTGTTAGTATCTTAAAATCGTTTGAAAGAAATCTTTATTTTAGATTAATATTTATTACTTAAATTTTCATATATGATTTTAAAAGAATGTTTTCATCATTATATTTTAAATATTTATTTACATGCAATTATTAAGTCATAAACATTTTTCATCTACGTTATAAAGTATTTAAAATTACATTAAATTAGGAAACTTTTAGTAATACAATTTGTAGTTCGTATCAAATGTTTTCAATATCTTATTTAATTTCAATTTGACATTTAATTATTGCTAATTTTCCAATTTCTTTTATTTTAAAAGCAAACATTTGTTTTAATAAATAATAATAGAACAAAGGCCATTTTATAAATTTGCTATTTTCTTCTTAAAATATGCTTTAGTTGTAAATAATTTCTTACAATTCGTCTTATAATCCAAAATATTTCCATGTCTTTTTGTTTGGAATATTAAAATTTGAGCGATAAATGATTTCATATTGCAAACCTTTTTTAGGCTTACTTCACCTCCACCTATCTTTTCCTCCATAGCGTACAGCAACTGTGATAAAAAAAATTTACTGACAGTTTGCCAGTCTATGAATTATAAAGGTCTGTCCCAGCTTTTTTAATTATTTCTGCGAAAATTTTATGCAACCACCAACCATAAGAAAATGAAAGGAAAAAAAGCGAAAAAAAAGGCGATTTTTTATGAGAGTGAGCTTTGGAATTTAATTAATAACTCAGTTAATAAATAGAATTTTGAAATTCTGAGCTTTTAGGTGCATCAGGAGAGATATTGGGCTACTCTCATAAAAATTTTGAGCTTCGTACGTCCCATAGATTTTGCTAGCCATCACAGACACACACACAGACAGACAGAGCGTTTTGTTCTTTTATTAGTATAGATTATCAAAATCCAAGGCTTTGCTCGCGTAATAGTTGAAATATGCGAAGTGATATTTGTATGTCTGATTTTCATTAGAAGTAATAATGTATTAAGGAATAATTCAAAAACTTCCTTCTAAGCCACAGTTCGACTAAATTTCATTCTTACATGTGCTATTCAGAAATGAAACATAAAATAATACGATGAACTAAAGATTATTCTAAAGAAACGAAAGTTTAGAAAATATTTTGAGACTTTTATCCTCAATTCATACATTCGTTTCAGTATTCATCTGAAGTATTTATTATTTTTTAGAAACAATCCTCGTATGCATTTACCTTTTTAAATTAATCATCATCTCAAAATCCAAGTTTCTTTTCTAAGGGTCTACCATCTCTCGAGGGGTAGTTGTATTACCACAAAATGCCTATGTTAGAAAAAGGACGGTCACCATTAATTTGGAATGTTAATTTTGAAATCGGTTTGATATTTCCTAACATTCCATAGAAACGTAATTTAGAAAGTTTTTAAAGGCTTTTTTAGAATATTTATTGTTCCTACTTACCCCAATCGGTAGCGTTACTGGCATAGAACATACAGGATCATGAGAATGTAGAATCATGAGAATGATCTATGTCGAATCAGAAAGTGTCTCCATTGATTCGAAACCATCGCTTTTATAATCGGTTATTTATTTCATGAGCTTAAGAGCCCACAATAGTCACAGAAAAATTACTCAAAAAGAGTCGGATGACCATGTAAAGTCTATGGGAGCGTTCTTTTCTAATATCTCGCTCAAATTTTAATATTTTTGCATGATTTTTTTGCACAAGATAGCTGAAGGCAATCCACAACCGGGCTAGTTTTTACTTTTTCAATTTTTGTTTCAAATTTTCTTAAAAAAATTACTTTAACTTTCGAAACCGGTTTAAACCGGTTCTGAAACTGAAACTATCGTAATATAAAAAATATATAACCAAAATCGAAAAAGTAAAAACTAGCACGGTTGTGGATTGCCCTCAGCTATCTTGTGCAAAAAAATCATGTAAAAATATTAAAATTTGAGCGAGATATTCGAAAAGAACGCTCCCATAGACTTTACATGGTCATCCGGGTCTTTTTGCGTACTTTATCTGTGACTATTGTGGGCTCTTAAACAGAAATCGTAACTTACGAATTTTTTAGAACGCTTTTCGAACCACACCTTCGCTTCTGAATTTTTAATTTCAAATGTACTCCCGAGAGTTCTTAGAAGACATTTATATTTTGTAAGTAACCACCATGTCAATTTTAAAGTTTCTAGACTCCTTAATGCAATAAAAATTCCCATTTTGAATATTTTTGGATCTTGCACCCTCTGTTGATAGTGTAACCGACATGAATTGCAGTTTGTAATGTTTTAATAGTTTTTATCACCACAAATATACTTTTGAAATCTGTTTGATACGTGCTCAGATTGCTTACAGATTGCCATTCAGAAAGTTTTTATTTTATCAAAAATCTGAAGCATTTGCTGCATCGTAACTCTTCCTCTTTTACAAACTACCTTTATTCTGACCAATGAGAATGCTTTACTATATAGTCAAGTAACAGTTTTTAGCACTTTACAATAAAGTTTAAATGTGCTTATGCATTTGTTTTGTCTGGCCGTCTGTCCGCGCTCTAACTCCCGTAAATATACTCGGATTGCTATGAAATTTTTATACCTTATTGATGTTTACCCTAGCACGACACCTATTGAAAATGAAGTATCTACCATGATTAGTTTATCTACAGAGAGAATCAAAAGTTTCCCACTACATTACGGCCTGTGGGGAAAAATCGTTAATATACTCGGATTGCCATGAAATTTTAGGACGTTATTGACGTTTACCCTAGCACGAACGCTATTGAAAATGAAGTTTCTACCATGATTAGTTTATCTACAGGGCGAATCTAAAGTTTTCCATTACATTACGGCCTATGGAGAAAAATCGTTTATATACTCGGATTGCCATGAAATTTTAGGACGTTATTGACGTTTACCCTAGTACGAACCCTAATGAAAATGAAGTTTCTACCATGATTAGTTTATCTACAGGGCGAATCAAAAGTTTCCCATTATATAACAGCCTATATGGAAAAATCGTTTCAAAGGAATTTTAAAGATGTTATACCCTGTCAAACATATTAAAATATGCATTCTATAAAATATAAGGTGAAAATGTAGCTATTATTCATTTACATGGCCACACAAAAGATTTTCATTAGATAATGGTAAAAGGGGGAATTGTGTGTGACATATTTTAAATATATTAAGCTGTTTCATGTATAATAAAATTGATATATGTCACTGAGGCTTAATATAAATTATACGCTACTGTCTTGCATAATATGAAGTACATAGCATTTACAGGGCCATACAAAAGATTTCAAATAGTATATTCTTTCCGAAGTACCGTATATGTGTTCGATGATGGCTGATGGAGGGATGAAATGCATTTTAATTATGATATGCGCGTTTATGTTCCGCTAAATATATGCGCATTATATGGTGTGTATAAATGTTATAGTTGGAATACAGGGCTACCCAAAAGAGCTCACCAACGTTACTGAATATGAGCGTAAATTATTTAAACATGGTTCTTAAAAAAGCTATGCATTTTTACACTGAGCTTCATTCAATTTACTGAGAAATGTTTGCAGAATATAGATAAATGGATATACAGGGCCACGCAAAATATTCGGTACATGGACGCCTATGAATGATAATTTATGAGAATGTGATTTCAGTTGTTTTAAAAGTGTTTTAGTTTACAATAAGTTTTAGCCTAATGCTGACGTTTAATAAAGGTACAATGTAAACTACAGGGCTGAACAAAAGTATTCAAGTATGTTTCCATCTAATAGTATGAAATGCTGAAAAAGAAATTTCAAGCTACTGGGTATTTCTTGCTAAACAATTTTCCCATTATATCAACTGACATAAGAAATACAGAGCTGCTCAAAAGTACTGGAATACATATTTGGGTATATTTGGCTATACACTATTATTTCCCTAAATAACAAAGTTTGGTTAGAGATTTCATTAAGTGTTGAAAGTGCTTCATGATCTATGCTTAACGCATGATTTTTCTTACTTGTTTATCAAAGCAGTGAAGTAATGATGAAGCAAATCCTGCAGATTTTTAACCGTGTAGAACGCCTTTTCGCACAAAATTCGAATTTTTAAGAAAATGCCAGAGATCATTTATATCATATTAGTAATTACCATGCTAAATTTCATACTTGTATTTCCTTCAGTAACACAAAAATTGCATTTTTAGAACGTTTTTTGCTAATTCACCCCCTTTGAATTTGGGGCATCGACATAATATAGCTTATGTTTGATTCCGGTCAAACACCATCATTTTGGTACCATTACTTTTGAAATCGGTTCGGTAATTAAGGAGATTAGCCAAACAAACAAACAAAAGAACGAACAAAGAAACAAACAAACAGGCAAAATAAAAACAAACAAACAAACAAACCTAAAAACAGACAATCCACAAATAAACAAACAAAAAACAAGCAAACAAACAAACAAATAAAACAACAAACAAACCTACAAACACACAATAAACAAACAAAAAACAAACCAAAAACAAACAAAACAAAACAACCAACAAACAAACAATCCAACAAAAAAACGAACTAACAGACAAACAAACTTACAAACAA
The DNA here is from genome assembly GCA_964019185.1 of Maratus speculifer. Classification (NCBI taxonomy): domain Eukaryota; kingdom Metazoa; phylum Arthropoda; class Arachnida; order Araneae; family Salticidae; genus Maratus; species Maratus speculifer. Next base: position 7,059,535 of record OZ025293.1, on the reverse strand, counting down.
ACAAAGCTACAAAAAAGCAAACAAGCCAATAAACAAAGAAACCGACAAACAAACAAACAAACAAACAAACAAACAAGCCTAGAAACAAACAAACAAACAAATAAAAAACAAAAAACAAGCAAATCTACAAGCAAATAAATAACCCAACAAACTAACCTATAAACAAACAAAGAAACCAATAAACAAACGGACAAACCAACAAACAAACCCACAAACAAAAAAAGAAAAAATAAATAAGACAACAAACAAACAAAGAAACCATTATACAAGCTACAAACCAACAAACAAACCTACAAACAAACAAAGAAAAAATAAATAAGCCAACAAGCAAACAAGCTAACAAACTGTTCCGCTGATTGGAGAGAAGTTAAACACACGATTGCATTTTATGTCTTTATTCCATGACGGCACAGGACGGACTGATAAAACATAGAACGAAGAAAATAGAATACGAAAGGAAAACCTTCGTATGAGTCATATACATTGGCGCCAAAGCCCTTATCATACATACATAAACATACTGGGCCCCGATGGCTTTTAAGACATCAATTAAATACCATTTCTTTTTCAAAATACAACAAAAGTTATATACACAGAATATCATATAAATGCAACATAACACATAATTTACAAATGCACAGAAGTTATTACCCATAATACTTACACATGAAAGAAGAAAAGGAAAAAAAAAGCTTGTTTAAATTTTACCTTAACACAATAACAGATGATAATGGAGATAATATGAAAATAAATAAATTACTCTTTTGAATTTTCACTCATTAAAAGTACCAGTTTGTGAATGGATCTAGTAATTTCACCAAGAGCAGTTCTTAGTTTTACAACTCGAACTCTGTCATCACTGCCTGGGTACACTTGCAGAATTCGTCCCATTTTCCATTTTAATGGGGGTAAATTTTCCTCTTTTATAATAACCAAATCGTTCATTTGCATAGTTCGATAGTCTTTTCTCCATTTATTTCGCGATTGTAATTGAGTTAGGTAGTCCTTTTGCCACCTTTTCCAAAAGGATTGCGATAATTGGGTATTCAGTTTATAGCGTTCTCTAAGAGTAATCTTTTCCGACTGAATGTCAGGCTCTGGCAATGCTTTGAGTTCGGTTCCTATTAGGAAATGTCCTGGAGTAAGGGCTGACAAATCAGATGGATCGTCTGAGACTGGAATTAACGGACGAGAATTCATAACCGCTTCAATTTCGGTCAAATACGTATTAAATTCTTCATAGCTAAGTATTTGTTGACCGATGACCCTCCTCATATGATATTTCATAGTTTTGACGGCGGCCTCCCAAAGTCCACCGAAATGAGGTGCGGAAGGAGGGTTTGTTCTCCATTTGATACCTTCATTAGCGAGATATTGTCCAACATCTTGAGATACCCATGCATTCAATATGTGTCGTGATCCAATATAGTTTTTGCCACAGTCACTGTATAATTCTTCGGGTTTTCCTCTGCGTGCAATAAACCGTTTTAACGTAGAAATAAAAGAGTACGCAGTCAAATCATAAACACATTCCAGGTGCACAGCTTTGGTAATAAAGCAAACAAAAATACACACATAAATCTTTGTTGGTCGCACACCTCTGCCACGTCTAGCACTAACACTAAAAGGACCAGCGTAGTCAGTTCCGGTTTTCGAAAATGGTTTGCCTGGATTCACTCTTGAACATGGTAAGTCTGCCATCATTTGTTTCGAAAGTTCTGCGCGATGGCGTATACATATAACACAACTTCGGATTATTTGACGAATAGTGACACGGGCTCTAATAATCCAGTACTTCTGCCGCAAAAATGAATGGGTCAATTGCAGTCCACAATGTAGGTATTTTAAATGGAAGTAGGTGATCAAAAGTTTAGTAACTAGGTGGTCTTTTGGCAGCAGAATCGGATGTTTCACAGTAACACTCAAATTCGAATGTTTTATTCGGCCACCTATTCTAATGAGTCCTTCATTGTCCAAAAATAAGCTTAACTGGCTTAACTTATTTGAAGGTTGCAGACACTTCTGGCCTTTTAATTGTTCTATCTCGTTATAGAACTCGTTACTTTGAACTGATCGGATAATTACGTTATGTGCCTTCTCTAATTCCTTCACTTCCAGATATGGTGTCAGAACCCTTAATTTTTTACAATTGCCAACAAACCTTAAACACCAAGCAACCACTCTGAGCAATTTATTCCAACTAGAAAATTTACTCCATAGTTCTTCAACTACATTCGATTTGACAACCATACTTGTGACCAAAATTGCCTTCTCCTCAATTTCTATAGAGCTTTTATCCACCTGTTTGCCTTTTAACTGTTTAGGCCAATTTTCCTCACTTTCCTGCAACCAATGCGGTCCGTAAAACCACTTTTCATTGTTAATTAAATTTACAACAGATACCCCTCTAGTTACTAAATCTGCGGGGTTATCTTCAGACCTACAGTAAAACCAACAATTCGGGTCCGTTTTCTCCTGTATTTCCATAACTCTGTTGGATACAAACTGTTTCCAACGCTTCGCACATCCCTTGACCCAATGCAAAGCTATTTCTGAATCCGACCAATACATCGTTTTAGTTATCAGATCTTGAAAAATATTACAAATATATTTTCCAATCCGAGCACCAATTAAAACCGCCATTAACTCTAATCGGGGCAACGTTAATTTCTTCAGAGGAGCAACCCTGTTTTTAGACATGACAAACGACACATTATTTTTACCAAAGTCATCCTGATAGCGAAAATAAGCAACAGCTCCGTAAGCAATTAGCGAAGCATCGCAAAACACGTGCAACTCAATACCCGTAACTTTATCCTTATTATGACCTAACAAACAATTTCTACCAATTTTTAATTCCTCTAGGCCCGCAATTTCCGAACACCACGCTAACCACTTCTCCTTCAATTCATCAGGCAACTCCTGGTCCCAACTAATACCCCTTTCCCAAATTTGCTGCAACAAACGCTTTATTCTCACAATAAAAGGAGCGGCAACACCAATCGGATCAAAAATCATTGCAGCTACTCTTAACACACCTCGTTTTGTATTTTTTATTGCCCCCAAACTATCTATCAATAATCTAACCTCTAACGATAAAACATCATCCTCAGGATTCCAATTCAAGCCTAATACCTTTAAATGACCCTTTATACCAACATTTAATCCATTTTGTTCCCATAACTTTTCCAAATCAGAAGAGTTTGACCTTAATTTTCGCAAGTTGAATCCACCTTCCCTCAAAATTGAAACAGCATCATGAGATAAATTATACGCATCATGTATATTTTGAGCACCGTAAAATAAATCGTCAACATATAAAGAGGTATTTAACATATGCACCGACCTAGGTTTAGTCATTTCATATTTTCGAATGTGATTCTTAATAGTTCCACTCAAAATAAAAGATGAGATTTTACACCCGAATGGCAATCTATTCATGTGCATAATTTTATAATCTGTTTCATTATTATCAGCAAACCAAAGAAATTTTAAGAATTTGCGATCCTCTTCTGCTATTTTTATCATTAAAAATGCCTTTTCAATATCACCGTTAAATGCGATCTTAAATTTTCTAAAATTCAATATAATATCTAATACATTTGGATTTAAATTCGGACAAGTTTCCAAACAATCATTTAATGACAGATTTTCTTTCGATTTAGAGCTACAATTATACACAACGCGAACTTTCGTAGTTTCTTTATTTGTATTTACAACTGCTCTATGCGGCATGAAATATTCAATATTATCCCTGCCACATTCTTCAATTATTTCCTTACCCATCTGGTCATTTATTATTTCTTTATACTCATTTGCGATCCACTCATTCTTATCAAAACATTTCCTTAAATCATCAAATCTCCTTTTCGCTAACGTGAAATTATTCTGCAACGCAACAGGCGAATCTTTCCATAACAACCGTGTTTCATAACGACCGTCATTAAACTTTAAGTTATTTTCAAACTGCTCAATAAAACATTTCTCGGTGATAGATAATTCTTCCTTATCTTTTATACCCAAACTCTCTAAATCCCATAATACCTGAACATCTGTTCCCAAACTCAAGTTAGCAGATACTATATTTACGCAACTAGATTTATTATCACTCTGCTGACAGCCTTGAAGAGTATATCCGAATATTGTCGGTACGCAAGTGAGCGTTTTGTTTATTTTCTGAAAGCCGCAATTCTCAATAATATTCCAGAACATATCCCCTCCAATTAAGACGCTTATTGACTCATCCGTTTTTTCACATTGATCAGCTAAAACTATCCCATTGCTTTTCAAAACATCTTGAATTTCTACGTCTGGTATGGCGACTGGGGCAGCCGTTATTGTATCAGTAATTAGTGTTTCTATCTCAATAAATTGCTGACTGTCAGTTCTGCTCGTTAATTTCAATTTAACGACGTCATAAATTTTTTCTTTCGCCCTTTCCGAACCAAAGCAATAAACTGATAATCTTTCTTTTCGAATTGGTTTTAACTTTAAAAAATTCGCTAGGGACCTGGTGCACCATGAACGCTCCGACCCATTATCCATTAAAAGGCGGGCGATTTTAACATTTTTTGATTCATTAATGGGGCTAACTATCACTGAGCATGTTAATAACAAAATTTTAGACTTTGAAACAGAAGAATTACATTGCAATATAACAGAGCTATCCGATTCAGTATTACTATTATCTACATTTGGCGTTTCATTTTGAACATTATTCTTACTACACAAAATATAATTATGAAATTTGCTTTTACAGTATTTGCATTCAATTTTTAATCTACACGAGCGGCTATAATGAGCTTTAGAAAAACATTTAAAGCATCTGTTTTCCGATTTTAATTTGTTTTTCCTATCTTCTACTGTTTTATACTCACAAAATTCATGTTCGGTGCTGTCACAAAACACACAATTCTTTTTTACATTTGATACATAATTCCCAATTGCGATTGGTCGTGTCTGATCAAATCTTCTATTATTAAACTTTCTAAAATTGCTTTTGTATTCATTGTTATTATTACTCTCATATTTTATTTTAAAAGAATCCGGTTTCGCTGGAGCTAAATATGTTTTTTCTCTTGATTGAATTTCATTTTCGAGATAATTATGTATATCCTGAAATGTATAGCTAATCGGATATTTCCTATTAAACTCTAAAACAAGGTCTTTTGGAATCCTATCCAAAATTATAGGCGCTAACAAACTGCTAAAAGTTTCCTTTTGAACACCCAAGGCCTCCAAATTTCTAATTTGATTCTCAATTCTATCAAATAATTTTCTTAAGCCAATCGTATCTTGCGAATTATGAACAGCAGGAATTTTCAATAACCCGTTCATATGTGTTTGTATTAATGTATTAGTGTTACCAAACCTAGTTTTAAGAATGTTGAGTGCCGCGTCATAATTTTGCTCTGTAATTGCCAACCCAGCAATCGAACTCGCAGCCTGACCATTTAAATAAGATTTCAGATAGTTCAGTTTATCTATTTTCGTAAGATTTGGATTTTTATCAATAGCGGATTCAAATTGGCCATAAAATTCCAACCAATGAGCAGAATCGCCATAAAATGGTCTAATATTCAATTTTGGCAATTTAACAGTTATTTCATTTATTGCGTGTTTCAACTCAATTACTTCGGGACCTTTCAACTTTCCAATTTGTATTTTTATTCTTTGTTTCCACAAACAAATATTTTCATTGTATTCAATCGAAGTTGTTACATCACTTTCGATATCTTTAGCGGGGAGCAAAGTTTCAATTTCTTTATTTATTTCATTTAACGCATTTTCCTTGTCTAAAATTAACATTAATTTTTCATTTAAAGTATCTAGACAAACAGAATCTATCTCTTTAAACAATTCTTCGATGCTGTTTAACAATTTTGTGGTTGCGGTTCTAATTGCTTTTCGCTTGCCCTTACTTTTTTCTAGATCAGACATTATGCTAAATTCAACAATACTAGTTACACAACAATAATTACAGAATAAACAAATTTTCTTTCAACATACAACATAAAATACAATACACAAAAAATCAACAAAATAACACAGAAAAACCTTCTCTACTACACAGCAATTAGATAACAATTCCCTCTTCTCAAACTTAAATTACCCCAAAATCTAACATCTCTGTACAAACAGACAAATAAAAGCATCTCTACCTATATTTAATTCTATATTCACTGCTACAATACCATAAACAAACAAATCGAAACCAAAACTCACCTCTATCAATCTCAAACTTTCCATTTCTAGCTGCTATCCTTTGGAACTGCTATCCTTGTTATCCCCTTTCAAAACCGAAACACATACGCATATTAAACCTCCCAACAGCGGAATAACATCTTATACACAAAACTATAACCCACGCACTGACACCAAAATGTTCCGCTGATTGGAGAGAAGTTAAACACACGATTGCATTTTATGTCTTTATTCCATGACGGCACAGGACGGACTGATAAAACATAGAACGAAGAAAATAGAATACGAAAGGAAAACCTTCGTATGAGTCATATACATTGGCGCCAAAGCCCTTATCATACATACATAAACACAAACAAACAAACCAACAAACATCAATCCGTTTATATCAGCAGAATATGTAATGACCATATACCTGGGTGTCTGAATTTTTTCGTTGAGAGCTTTGTCCGCCAACAATTATTTCGCTCTGAATAAGTGCCGTATGTTCCTTCTTTAGGTTTTCGAAACAATTTGTAGCCAGCGTTTGAGGTTCGATTGTAAGTGGAGGATGCAGGGTGATTGCGTAACATTCTCAAGAATGGTTTTTGAAATATGAATTCGTATTACTTTTCGTATGTATTTTATTTTATTTTTTTATTTTATCCATTATTTTTTATAATAAAATACTCAAAAAGGAAGATCAACAAACATAATCGAATATTTTTAAAAAATTCCGAATTTTTCACGTACTTGAGTAAGTTTTAAAGGAAAAATCGTTAATATTAATAAACTCAACATAATCGTAAGACGATAATATGTTTGTTTATAAACTCTATATATATGAACAAATAGACTATAAATTCTCAGATTAAAGGAAATTCATAAAATACCATAGAATGAGATACGCACAATAACCGCAAAATATTAGAACAAAGTGCTAAATAAAATATTGTCCCTACCCCTCTCACCCCTTAGAGGGATTGGGACGATTATCCGAGGAGCAATCTTGGCAACGTCTTCTGAAAATACTAATAAAAACTATACCATTAATCTGAGTGAATAACATGAGACACAAGTCGACAACCCTTGTACAAAGACCGGGTTTCTAGGGAACGAAGAAAATCGCGGGTGGTTGTCGCCCGGTCTTATCACTCGGGGTCAGGTCTGTTTGGTGATTAATCATTTATTGATTCCCCATTTGGTGAGACCATTAGGCTGACGCTATCTTCATTATTGAACCATCGGCGTCTTTTATTATGCCGCAATGCTAACTCTTTTGTCAATAGAAAAGCTCAGCCGATTAAGCTGCAAGAACAAAAATGTCCTCTCTCTGCCGTTCAGCCACGAAATCGAAGAGATTTTTTGCCTAATGATTTTTATTTCGATACACATTATAATCCTTTGCTGTACGAATGAAAAATGATTATTTAATGACCGACAAATGTACAAACAGATACTTATGTTAACGCATAGTGAATGCATTTAATGTAAAGCCATAATTTGTTGCTTTAAACATGGAACTGATTGACAATGTGTTTCGTATTCCGTTAGTCAAATATCTCCTTATATAACTTTAAAAAAAATTTCCGGCGTCAATTATTTTCCTTTTCATATTCTTAACCAATACCTTATATGTATATGATATTAAACTAATTTAAGCATTACATTAACTTATAAAGAAAATCCACTCATATAATCTTTAAATATATACATATAATCACTTAAAAGGCGTTACAAATGATATAGGTATTACTTAATGAATCACGGAAAAAGCGTCCCCGGAAAAAAGCGCACGGAAAAAAGCGTCCCGGAAAAAAGCGTCCCCGGAAAAGAGCGTCCCCGGAAAAAAACGCACCGGAAAAAAGCGTCCCTTTTTACAAATCACATATTTAAATAAATCTGATAATAGCACACATGGTTAATCTTAGAATATAAACACTAGAATGAGACGGTTTTATGAAATTTAAGTCTTTGCTCTATCGGGGCTCAGATGGGCGGGGGGTTGGGGGCTGAGGGAGAGGCTTTAAAAGTTATCTCAAAACCTGTCATTGCTTTAATGAAAAAAAATTGTAAGGTACGAAGAACTAGATAATAAACTTTAGGTACTTAAATGATTTTTTTTTAATTCAGTCTCCCTTGTTCTCCTGTGGAGTGGGGCGGGGGGAGGGGAGAGGGTATCTACAAACTTTGAAATATATCTCTTATATTTATTTTTTTAATATTATTTATAATTTGTTTATTTTTATTATAAAATTACATATTAATATTTTATTATATTTTATATTACATTTATATATTTATATTTATATAATATATAACATAATATATAATAATAAATATATTAATATAATATAATAATAATACAGAATAAAAAATTTATAATAAATAAGTAATAAATTAATAGTACATAAATAAAAATTAAATATAAAAATAAAAATAAATGTAATTAAATATTAAAAATTATACTTATTAACAAAAGTTTATTTAAAAATGATAATATTTTATTAACTCATAGTAAATCAATAAAAATTAATGCATTAATAAATAAAATTAAATATTAAAAATCTAGTTTCATCAACAAGAATTAATTTTAAAAATGATAATATTTTATTAACTTATAGGACATAATAAAAATAAGTGTATAAATATGTAACATTAAATATTAAAAAATCTACACATTAACAAGAATTTATTTAAAAAATGATATTTTATCACCCGCCATTACTGATACTATTGTCATATGCCTCCAGCAATCTCGCTACATATCCCCAAGGGTACGCGTATTAAAGGTTGGGAACCGCTGTCCTACGAGAATGATATAAATGAGATATAAATGAGACATTTGTTGCCACTTTAGTTTTTATCATTTATTTATCCACAAGTTCAATATTTATCAATTCCTTGTCACTTTTTTCTGATCACTTTTTGCGCTCTTGTTTTTCCAGTCACTTTTTTCCCTAAATTCTAAAAAATATTCCGAAAAAATGTTATCGTCTAAAGCAGTGATAAATTTGGAGTTTGTAGGCTCCCCCCCCTCGCCCCCACAGAAGAACAAGGGTGGCTGAACAAAATATATATATATATGAGTTGATATTACTATGAGTTAAAAAAATATTATCATTTTTAAATAAATTTTTGTTAATGAGTATAATATTTAATATTTAATAATATTTATTTGTACATTTTTTTACTTTTTTTAATTTAATTTTATATTTAATTTATAATTATGTATTATTTATTTATTATAAATTATTTATTAATTATTATTATTATTATTATTATTAATCTATTAATTATATTATTAATTATTTACAATTAATATATTATATTAATATATTAATAATTAATATGTATTATATAAGTATAAATATATAATATAAAATGTAATAAAATATTAATATGTAATTTCATGATAATAAAAAAAATAATAATCATATAATATATAAATTAATTATGTATAATTTAAATTATAAATAATCAAATTATAAATAATATAAAAAATAATGTAAGAGTTTGAGTAAATTCAGAGTTTGTAGACAATCGCCCTCTCCCCCTCCCCCCCCCCCAACCACCACCACAGAAGAACAAGGGAGACCGAATTTAAAAAAATAATTTAAGTACCTAGTGTTTATTATCTTATTTTTAGTATCCTACAATTTTTTTTTTCATTGAGGCACTAACAGGTTTTGAGATAACTTTTAAAGCCCCCACCCCCCACCTTTGCCCATCTCAGTCCCGAGAGAGCAAGGATGCTCAAATTTCATAAAACTATCTCAATCTAGTGTTTATATTCTAAGATTAACCATGTGTACTATTATCAGACTTATTTAAATATGTGATTTGTAAAAAGGGACGCTTTTTCCGGTGCGCTTTTTTCCAGGGACGCTTTTTTCCGGGGCGCTTTTTTCCGTGCGCTTTTTTCCGGTGCGCTTTTTTCCGCCTACCATTACTTAATATGTACCTGAGACCTTTCGAAAACACATGCTTCCATTTTCAAAGGAAAAAACATGATTTGACTCCGGAGAATCCACTCAGTCTAATAGTTAGCCTGATAGCTACAAATATGAACAATTTGGTGTCAATGCTATCTAGTTTGAATCGGTGCAGTCAAAGCAATCGGGCTCATAAGATTTTAAGGATTTTCGTTGCACCGACAAGAATAAATATTCGGGGACCATGCAAGTCAAACAATCCACTTACATATATCAATATTTTTCAAGGTTTTAGGTTGTAATTTTAACGAAACGTAGTCTGTAGGGGAAATGCAATTTGTATAAAGGAAACATTTTCTTCCATCTCAGGATGTGTACACTCTAAAAGTGGAAGGAGTGAAAAGCTCACTCTATGGATGAGTGAGAGGCATTTTCACCCTTTTTAGAGTGACTTTTGTAAAAATACACTCCTTAAAGAGTGGAATTTTCCACTATATAGAAAGGAGTGAATTATCTCACTCTATAATCAAGAGTGAGAGAGTCACTCCACTGATGAGAGTGACTGTCTCACTCCGTTATCGAGAGTGAGAGATTGCAATGATGAAAGTGAAATACAGCATTATAAACTTTTAAAAATTCCCGTTCAACTTTGAACAAATAAATGGAGTAAAAAAATAAAAATCAGCAAAATGTCGTACTTTTTAGCAGCAATGTGCGAAGAGAAAACTGCACCCGGGACGAAGTTTGAATTTGGCGCCACCCCCCCTTCTTCTTTTTGTGACAGGTGTTATAAAATTGAAAAGTGTAGAAACAAAAATAAATTCTATTGAATGCATGTTTCACATTTACTTTATAACTTAAAAAGATTTAATTTTAATAACTAAATAATACAAGATAAAATTTCGCTTATATTTTGGGAAGGGTATTTGGAAAACAGATCTGGATTAAATGTATATACAGTCAAGTATAACAGTTAGTAACTAATCCCTTTTGCATTTCAAGAAATAAGTTATTTTGAGAATGTATGTTTTTTTCTTACAAAAAGCCTACCCCCCTTTTTTTTAAGAAAAGAAGAAATGAATAAGGTTGATTCTATAAATTTTGCGCCTCTCACTTTCTGCGTTCCGGGCAACCACCCTCTTCGCCCCCTGCTACACACAGTCGTAATTTTTAGTTTTCAAAACTACATTTCGTAACTTAACTTTGAAAATTACACAACACCGATTTGGTATCAAAACGCATTCTTTTTAAAAGAGATCTTTTTAATAGTGACTCTTAAAAGAGTGACTTATGACGTAGTGAGAAAGTTACGTATGCATTACGTAATCACCAACTAATCAGAAGAGTCTTCTGTTCAAAACTTTCTGCGAGATATGAAATGATCATCGTTCGCCATTTTTGAATCGTCTGTTCTTCAAAACCACCATTCTTTCCCCTTTTAATAGTGAAACTAAATTATACCTAAAAACGCATACTATGAGCGTTGAGATATATTAAGGGAAGCGCAGAGGATATATACTACCATCATGGACGTTCATGGATGGGAATAATCCGCTGTTTATTTTCAGAAATAGAGGATAATACAGAGCTTGTTTACTCTTCTTACCCTCCACCAATCTTCAGATTATCACACTTTATGCGTCTTCGGATTATCATCCAGATAGCTTTTGAAATTTTAACGGTAAGTCGTATTTAATTATAATCTTTTATTCTGGTACAGTTTGAATGTGACAACTTTCAGTTATGTTGTTATGTTATACAGGAAACAATCGACCAAGAATCGTTTTCAGCAGCGGTTATTATTAGGTAGATTTCGTAAGAAATACTACCTATTGCAATCGCACCAGTTTATATATCTATCTATCTATCTATCTATCTATATATCCAATTTTTTATGGACACGATAACTTCTATAATTCTTCACCAATCTCCACCAAACTGGTACATAAAATCAAAGGGGATAAAATCTTGGCTGAGTTCGTTAACGGGCAAAATCGGACCAAGGGGGTCTGAATAGGGGGCGTTTTTGTGAAAACGGAAAAAACGCCATAACTTCTTAATTAAAGTAGATATCGAATCGGTTTAAAGTTTATATTACTTCTTAAAAATGGGCCAAAAGTATATGCATGACAGATTTCTGATAAATTTAGAAGTGGGCTCAAGGGGCGAAAAAAACAGAGATTTTGAGAGAAAAAAATTCATAACTTCGTCAATTTTCAAGATATCAAGTCCAACTAAATTTTTTGTAAATGTTTTTAAAATTATCTAAAACTTTTGTACTTACAAGTTTTTGATAGGACCAACTTTTACGGACGAAAAAAATTAAAAACGAAAAGAAAAAGGACGCTGAAAAAGAGAAAAATCCATAACTCCGTCAATTTTTAAGATATCAAATCTGATTAAATTTATTTTACATCTTCTCAAAAATATCTACATTTTTTATATAGACAAGTTTTTCATAGGACCAATTCGTACAGCAAAAAGAAATTAAACAAGAATAGGAGTTGGAGAAAAAACTTCAAATCCAAACTGCTTATATTCTGACTCATTTTTAAATTCATTTTTGATTTTAAACGCATCCAAATGATAGATCCTCTTATTTAGAAACTGTATAAAGTGACGCATTGGTCAATCTTCTGATAAAGACAGAATATATTTCAAAAAAGGCTATCAAAAAGGGTATTTTGAACAGAATTTCCGAAAGTCATCGGGACTGAAAATTGAAGGAAGTATTCAAATAAGAAATTGCGTTTTTTTCTGACTCATTTTTAAATCCATTTTTGCTCTCAAATGCATCCAATTTACAGATCCTCTTATTTAGTAACTATATAATGTGATGCATTGATCGGTTTTTTGATAAAGACAGAATATATTTTGAAAAAGGCTACCAAAAAGGGTATTTTGAACAGAATTTCCCGAAGTCTTCGTGATTTGAAAATTTAAGGAAGTTTTCACATAGCAAATTGCGTTTTTTATGACTCGTTTTAAAATCCATTTTCGCTCTCAAACGCATCCAATTTACATATCCTCCTATTTAGGAACTATATACTGTGACGCATTGGCCAGTTTTTTGATAAAGATAGAATATATTTTTAAAAATGCTGTCAAAGTGAGTATTTCGCACAAAATTTTCCGAAGCAATTATGATTAAAGAATTAAGGATGTATTCAAACAACAAACCGGTTATTTTATGACTCATTTTTAAATTCAATTTTTTTCTCAAATGCATTCAACTGATAGTTTTTTGTTATTTAGGAACTGTATAATGTACTGTTTTGGTCGATTTTTTAATAAATTCAGAATCTATTTCAAAATATGTTGTCAAAATGGGCATTTGAGCTGAATTTTTCTTAAGATGATTCTGATAAAACCAGTTTTTGTAGAAAAATGAAATTAAAAATTTTGTATAAACGGCCAAATGAAGTTATTAAACTGGGTTTATCTCTAATCATATATATATTTTTTTGTTGAAATGAGCACTCTTCGAAATCTACCTCCGCCTATAGGCCCAGCCGACAGGGATTTTTTTTTTCTAAACTGTGATTTGTGATGTAACACATCTGCCTACTGCCGTCGCATGAAAATTAACTAAAATGTCTGATTCAAAGTCCATTCAATGTAAATGTAAACATTAATTTCAATTACTTAAAAGATTGAATCAGTTTCTTCTGTGGAGATTTTTTTTCAGTTTTTTACTGTTTTCGGATTATTAACATTTTAGTTTGGAGTTGAATAATAATATTCGATTATAATGACATAACGAAATGATTTCAGTTTGAAATTTAGCATTATACTACAAAAATATTTTCTTGATCATTACAGTTGTGACCCTTTTCAAAGATATTTTAATAATATTTTAAATTAATATTTAAAATCCTAAATCTTTATACTAATGTTTTCAGATTTAAGATTTGGCAAATTTATAAAATAATAGCAATTTCTTATAATATAGGACAATATTTTTGAAAAATCGATAAACCTAATTATTCATTTAATTCATTTACTGTAGTGTGTTGTTGCTTAATATACAACTATAAAAAGTTAATTATATTTTAAATGTTTTTATGATACTTTCCTATAAAACATACGAAATCTTTTTAACTGATGTTTATAAAATTCAATATATTACTAGAATAAAAAATTATAATTAAATATGGCTTATTTTTCTCCGGGAGAAATTTTTGTGGCCGGGGGGGGGGGGGGGGATTATAGAGTTCCGGCGGCCCATTTGCAATTTATTACCATTGAAAACAGAAAATCTCAAATTTTTCAAGGAGGGGGGCAGTAATAAAATTTAAATTACACATAAAAAAAAGCACAAGAAAAGAATAATGATTATTGATTAAGATTTTGGTTTAATACTTGTCTTTATGGGCATTTTAAAACTATCATGTACTTATGGGGCTTCCAGTGAAAGTAACACAAGGTATAAGTTTGAAATAAAATATTTTAGTTTATTTCTGTAAGTAATATACTTTAATACATATGTAATTTTAAATAAGTTTTTCCTTAAAAATTCAATCAATGTCTGCAAACTATAAATTAAATTAATATTGTCAATAATGTATTTTTTTTACAATGCCCATAAAAAATATAAACTAACATTAAAAAAAGAATTTACTGTATAAAAAATGAGCACTCACTTTTAGGAAGCAGTGACTATTCACTGCTATGAAAGAGTAACTATTCACTCCTATGAAAGAGTTACTATTGACTCCTACCAGGAGTGAAAAAAACGCACTCCTTTAGCAAAAGTGAATAGTCACTCCTCCGAAAGAGTGATTATTGACTCCTGTTTAAAATCAATATTCACTTTGCAGGAGTGAGTATTCACTCTTTGGAAGAGTCAACAATTCCACTTTTGCTCAGAGTGAATACTCACTCTAAAGAGGTTGGGCATATTTTGAGTCTGCGATAGAGTGAGTATTCTCTCCTCCGGAGTGAATACTCACTCCTTTTTATTTAGAGTGCAGTGCAAATTTTTAAATAAAAATTATCTACATATTCAAAAATTTTATCAACTATGAATTTTTAAATGGTGGCACCCATTTTTTGTCACTTTTTTAAGTTCCTTTAGTCAAAGTAACTCGAAGAAAATTCTAGTTTCTATACTGTTTCTTAAATCTTCATATAATTGTAAAAAAAATGTGTGTTAGGGTTTATCCATAAATTAAAAAATTAAATTAAATTAAAATCTATTATAGATATCTAAAATTAACATTTGGTTAGTTACTAAAACTGAATGGCTGAAATATCCTTCTGATCACCTACCCATTCAAATGACTGGATTGACAGGAAATGCGTCCGGTAATGGATAACCTTATAGCTTGGTACAATCGCTTGAGTTCTTCTGCGTCCCCAAACAGTCTTATTTATCATCTCTGCGGGATATCTGTTAATGATCTGATATCCGTTTTTTCTTAAAAGTATGTGGGGACCGTCTTTAAACTTTCAATTGCATCGCGTTTGCTTCCTATTCTATTTAAACAGAAAAGCGCTTCATTTTAGTTTTGTAGAATTTATATAAAAGGCTTTATCATAATTATATATTATTGTGCAATGTAATAAAATATACAGTACATATAATACTATGCATTTTTCACATTTTAATTGTATCTTGTATTTTAGATATACCAACATCATAAGTATTGAAATACTTTTAAAATTTGAATGCATCAACGTTATTGTGAAACGTGTAGTAAACTAAATTACGTGAAACGAAAGGGATATTTTAAAAATTTCATTGAAATATATAAAGCATAATTGCAAAGGCAGTCGCAAGAAATATATTTTTCAAAGAACAAGAACCAGACAAAAAATAATGTTTTTTTCTATTTTTCAACCGCACCGAAATTGCTTTTTTATTTTTATTTTTTTAATTACTCAAAAACATTTTTATTTGAAAATGTTCTACTAATAATTTTCAGTTAATTTAAAAGACAAAACATTCACCCTATATATTTCCGCTGGTTATTAGTGTTATTAGTATAATCGATAAATGGAATCCAAAATTACTTATACTAAAGCTAGATTCTAGCTAATGGAATAAACTCTAAGACGAAAAAAATGTATTTCACAGAAACAAAATTTAATTTTTGCATCTAATTCCAAGAACACAAATGTTTTTGGGTTAAAATGGAGGATTCTCCCAATTGAAAATGTATATTTAAAATTTTAAATTAAATCATGATTTTTGGAAAGCCTAGAAAGAAAACAAAAGAAAAACTAGGATAATTTGATATCTTAGAGATAATATACATAATTATAAATATACATGATGTAATATACATAATGTATATTTATAATAAGCCTGCTTACCTATTTGTAATTTTAATGTTTAGTAAAGATTTTCATGAAGAGCATTTCGAAACATTCAAAGAGCAGCTTCATAAAAAGTTTTATAAAGATGTTTGTTTATGATTGTTTATTTTGTGTCGGCCTATTATCTACACGAGAGATATAGGCCCAGGGGGAGGAATGCCCTTCGTGGTAGTCTTTCTAAAAGAACCTAATACGTATTTACGCAAGGTTCGAAGAAAAACACGAAAACTCCGAACGGTTAGGCCGACGGACGCTGTGAGTTCGGACCCAGCACCTACCGTCTACCAGTTGAGAGGTCAGAACCTCTCGGCCAGTTAATAAAGATGAATTATTAAAAGAGGGACATTATGGGACAAAAAGTGCCTGAAATTTAAAATACCGTTTAAAAAAATGAATTTATGAAAAAACTTCCATCATGAGAGAAAAATCGCTTTTAAACCTTAATGTGTAATTCATTTATTAGAAATTGGAATAAAAAGTTGTTTGGCATAACACAGCTGTCATTTAAAAATCAAAATGCTCTTTTGAAATAAAAAATAAAAAAATGTCGTCAGAAGAAAACAATCGCTAATCCGAATTGTAAATCAAAATCATAAATTCAAATAAAAATATGTCTTTTAAAATAATAAAAAAAAAATCCCTGTCGGCTGGGCCTATAGGCGGAGGTAGATTTCGAAGAGTGCTCATTTCAACAAAAAATTATATATATGATTAGAGATAAACCCAGTTTAATAACTTCATTTGGCCGTTTATACAAAATTTTTAATTTCATTTTTCTGCAAAAACTGGTTTTATCAGAATCATCTTAAGAAAAATTCAGCTCAAATGCCCATTTTGACAACATATTTTGAAATAGATTCTGAATTTATTAAAAAATCGACCAAAACAGTACATTATACAGTTCCTAAATAACAAAAAACTGTCAGTTGAATGCATTTGAGAAAAAAATTGAATTTAAAAATGAGTCATAAAATAACCGGTTTGTTGTTTGAATACATCCTTAATTCTTTAATCATAATTGCTTCGGAAAATTTTGTGCGAAATACTCACTTTGACAGCATTTTTAAAAATATATTCTATCTTTATCAAAAAACTGGCCAATGCGTCACAGTATATAGTTCCTAAATAAGAGGATATGTAAATTGGATGCGTTTGAGAGCGAAAATGGATTTTAAAACGAGTCATAAAAAATGCAATTTGCTATGTGAAAACTTCCTTAAATTTTCAAATCACGAAGACTTCGGGAAATTCTGTTCAAAATACCCTTTTTGGTAGCCTTTTTCAAAATATATTCTGTCTTTATCAAAAAACCGATCAATGCATCACATTATATAGTTACTAAATAAGAGGATCTGTAAATTGGATGCATTTGAGAGCAAAAATGGATTTAAAAACGAGTCAGAAAAAAACGGAATTTCTTATTTGAACACTTCTTTAAATATTAAGTCACGATGATTTAAGAAAATTCTGTTCAAAATACCCTTTTTGGTAGCCTTTTTTGAAATATATTCAGCCTTAATCAAAAACCTGACCAATGCATCACATTATATAGTTCCTAAATAAAAGGATCTGTAAATTGGATGCGTTTGAGAACAAAAATGGATTTAAAAACGAGTCAGAAAAAAACGCAATTTCTTATTTGAATACTTCCTTCAATTTTCAGTCCCGATGACTTTCGGAAATTCTGTTCAAAATACCCTTTTTGATAGCCTTTTTTGAAATATATTCGGTCTTTATCAGAAGATTGACCAATGCGTCACTTTATACAGTTTCTAAATAAGAGGATCTATCATTTGGATGCGTTTAAAATCAAAAATGAATTTAAAAATGAGTCAGAATATAAGCAGTTTGGATTTGAAGTTTTTTCTCCAACTCCTATTCTTGTTTAATTTCTTTTTGCTGTACGAATTGGTCCTATGAAAAACTTGTCTATATAAAAAATGTAGATATTTTTGAGAAGATGTAAAATAAATTTAATCAGATTTGATATCTTAAAAATTGACGGAGTTATGGATTTTTCTCTTTTTTCAGCGCCCTTTTTCTTTTCGTTTTTAATTTTTTTCGTCGGTAAAAGTTGGCCCTATCAAAAACTTGTAAATACAAAAGTTTTAGATAATTTTAAAAACATTTATAAAAAATTTAGTTGGACTTGATATCTTGAAAATTGACGAAGTTATGAATTTTTTTCTCTCAAAATCCCTGTTTTTTTCGCCCCTTGAGCCCACTTCTAAGTTTATCAGAAATCTGTCATGCATATACTTTTGGCCCATTTTTAAGAAGTAATATAAACTTTAAACGGATTCGATATCTACTTTAATTAAGAAGTTATGGCGTTTTTTCGGTTTTCACAAAAACGCCCCCTATTCAGACCCCCTTGGTCCGATTTTGCCCATTAACGAACTCAGCCAAGATTTTATCCCCTTTGATTTTATGTACCAGTTTGGTGGAGATTGGTGAAGAATTATAGAAGTTATCGTGTCCATAAAAAAGTGAGATATATAGATAAATAGATAGATAGATAGATATATAAACTGGTGCAATTGCAATAGGTAGTATTTCTTACGAAATCTACCTAAAAGTGTCGTTATGAGAAAACAATCGCTTATGACTCAATGTGTAACTCATTTATCAAAGAATGAAAGAAATAAGAAAAATGCCGTCTTGAGACAAAAATTGCTTAAAACTCAATGTGTGATTCAATTTTTTAAAAAAAATTAATTTATTAAATTTAAAAAAAATTGCACACTAGTTGCTTTAAACAGAAAATTTTCAGTCGGAAAGGAATAAAAAAGTACCGTCATAAAAAAACAATCTCTTATAACTCAATGTTTAATTTATATATCAAGGAAGGAAATAAGTAAAATGTTGCAGTCAAGTTGTAACAGTCGCTTAAATCACAAAATGCTCCTTCGTGAAGTGGATAAAAATAAAATCCCTGTCGGCTGGGCCTACAGGCGGAGGTAGATTTCGAAGAGTGCTCATTTCAACAAAAAAATATATGATTAGAGATAAACCCAGTTTAATAACTTCATTTGGCCGTTTATGAAAAATTTTTAATTTAATTTTTCTGCAAAAACTGGTTATATTAGAATCATCTTAAGAAAAATTCAGCTCAAATGCCCATTTTGACAACAAATTTTGAAATAGATTCTGAATTTATTAAAAAATCGACCAAAACAGTACATTATACAGTTCCTAAATAACAAAAAACTGTCAGTTGAATGCATTTGAAAAAAAAAAATTTGAATTTAAAAATGAGTCTTAAAATAACCGATTTGTTGTTGGAATACATCCTTAATTCTTTAATCATGATTGCTTCGGAAAATTTTGTGCGAAATACTCAATTTGACAGCATTTTTAAAAATATATTCTATCGTTATCAAAAAACTGGCCAATGCGTCACAGTATATAGTTCCTAAATAAGAGGATCTGTCAATTGGATGCGTTTGAGAGCGAAAATGAATTTTAAAACGAGTCATAAAAAACGTAATTTGCTATGTGAAAAGTTCTTTAAATTTTCATATCACGAAGGCTTCGGGAAATTCTGTTCAAAATACCCTTTTTGATAGCCTTTTTCAAAATATATTCTGTCTTTATCAAAAAACCGATCAATGCATCACATTATATAGTTCCTAAATAAAAGGATCTGTAAATTGGATGCGTTTGAGAACAAAAATGGATTTAAAAACGAGTCAGAAAAAAAATTCAATTTCTTATTTGAATACTTCCTTCAATTTACAGTCCCGATGACTTTCGGAAATTCTGTTCAAAATACAATTTTTGATAGCCTTTTTTGAAATATATTCTGTCTTTATCAGAAAATTGAACAATGCGTCACTTTATACAGTTTCTAAATAAGAGGATCTACAATTTGGATGCGTTTAAAATCAAAAATGAATTTAAAAATGAGTCAGAATATAAGCAGTTTGGATTTGGGGTTTTTTTCTCCAACTCCTATTTTTGTTTAATTTCTTTTTGCTATACGAAAAACTTGTCAGTATAAAAGTTGTAGATATTTTTGAGAAGATGTAAAATAAATTTAATCAGATTTAATATCTTAAAAATTGACGGAGTTATGGTTTTTTCTCTTTTTTCAGCGCCCTTTTTCTTTTCGTTTTTAATTTTTTTCATCGGTAAAAGTTGGTCCTATCAAAAACTTGTAAATACAAAAGTTTTCGATAATTTTAAGAACATTTACAAAAAATTTAGTTGGACTTGATATCTTAAAAATTGACGAAGTTATAAATGTTTTTCTTTCAAAATCCCTGTTTTTTTCGCCCCTTGAGCCCCTTTTCTAAATTTATCAAAAATCTGTCATGCATATACTTTTGGCCCATTTTTAAGAAGTAATATAAACTTTAAACCAACTCGATATCTACATTAATTAAGAAGTTATGGCGTTTTTTCAGTTTTCACAAAAACGCCCCCTATTCCGGCCCCCTTGGTCCGATTTTGCCCATTAACGAACTTAGCCAAGATTTTAATCCCTTTGATTTTATGTACCAGTTTGGTGGAGATTGGTGAAGAATTATAGAAGTTATCGTGTCCATAAAAAAGTGATATATATATATATATAAATATATAGATAGATAGATAGATAGATAGATAGATAAACTGGTGCGATTGCAATAGGTGGTATTTCTTACGAAATCTACCTAAAAACTGTAATCGTGAGGCAACAATCGCTTATAACTGTTTGTGTAATTCGTTTATCAGAAATTTAAATAACATGTATTTTACCGGGACCCCACTGTCGCTTCAAACTAAAAATGTTTCTCCGAAATTGTTTGTTTGTATTTATATCGGCCAATTATCTACACGGTGGAATATAGGCCCTAAGAGGTGGGATGCTCTCTGTGGAGGTCTTTCTAAGGGAACCTAACCCGTATTTACGCAAGGTTTGAAGAAAACCACGGAAAACTCTGAACGGTTAGGTCGACGGTCGCGATTGGGTTTGAACCCAGCACCTACCGTCTACCAGTTTGGAAGTCAGAACCTCCCGGCCACAGGTGAGGCGTTTCTTCGAAATAATGAACAAAAAAGTGTCGTCATGTAAACATTATGAAAAATAAACAGAAGAAATGTAATTAAAAGTATTTTTGTATGTTCTTAGGTGCGTTTGTAATTATGTTAATATGTAGCACCTATAGTCATAGTTCACTCAGTTTGTCCGTCTGTTCGTCCGCATTTAACAGCACAAAAACTGCCCGACTGAATGGGTTGAATTTAATATGATATATATATATGTGTATATATATAATCTGGGGGAGACATAAATCCAGCAGTGGATCGAAAAAGGTTGATGATGATGAAGGTGATGATATATTGTCGTGTCATTTGAGATTTTATGAAAATCAGGCGCATAGTTTAGTTACAGGTTGAATCAAAATGAGTTTATTACATTACGGTCAATAGGAAAAATAGTTTCAAGTGCATTTTTGTGTTGTTACATACGTTTGAACAAAATCACATGAAGTATATACTGAAATATAGATTCTGTACAATCAGTGGTGCAAAAAGTATTTGTTATTCATTTACAGGGCTACACAAAAGTATTCCATTACATAATGATATAAAGGGAAGCATTGTTTAGGACACCTTTTAATTAAATTATGTCACATTTTATGAAATTGACATACGTTGCTGAAGTTTTCTGCAAGTTACTTCCTGTATAATAAAAAGCAGATAGTTTTTTTACAGGAACGCACAAAATATGTCGAATATTATACTGTATCCAATGTACTGTACTATTACACCCAGATCTGAATATTTTTATAATTTCGTTATTGTACGAACGTACCTTATTTGCTACGTTTGATATGCAATTTCAGACTTGTTGTGATTTAATTCATTTTGTATAATATGTTTTTAGAAAACTAATATATTTTTGACTTATTTACCAATTGAATAATAATAATAACTTTGCAATAATTACAACTCCTTTGAAATAATACTACGCAATTTAGTTTTAACATTACCAAGCTTATGGCATCAGATGAAGGAAACAAATGCAAAATGATTGTCGATAAAAATCCCCATTGACTCCAAACAGTTGATTTTCCCCCCTCTAAATAATTATTGTAAGTTAAAAAAAAAAATCTTTTTTAATATTTTAATATTTATAATAAAATTCTAAAAGAAGAATTTGAAAAGTGTGTATTCTGAATTATATGTTTCAACAAAGATAAAAATATGTTTGGAATTGGAATCCCAACATGGAATTTGTTATAAGATAGAGGAAATGTCTGTAAAATGATAAACGAGAAACTCGATCATCGAGTGCATTTAACCAAGAACTAATGTAAATGTACAGAGTCTCGCTTTTTACTTTCTTTTATCTATACAAGGAGAACGCACTGGATTCTTGAAAATTTTAGACTTCCGGTTTTTGACAGATTTACACGTTTTAGGGATGAGATACGCCAAAAAACATGTTTTTACAAAATGTTTGTTTGTGACTGTCTATATGTGACAGCTTCATATTTATTACAATGTATAAGCTTATTTAATCGCCGTCTTTTTATTTTGCATTTACTTTATAAGTTTATATTTATGCTAATTGTAATGCTGTGTCAGTCTTTCCGCTTCATCCGAGTGTTTACTTCATATATCAGCCATTGCCTCTGCAAGAACTCAGTTTAGCAAAGTTTACTCTTGCTAATTCTTCAATGCATTCCTGAAATGGACTCATCGAATCCGACATGAAAATAATCGTATGTGGCTATCCCAGAACTTTCTTCTATCTCATACATTTTAATACTTACCAAAAAAATGAAACATAGCAGCGTCACCGGTTAGGTGATTTACTCCAAAATCTAATCTGTAACAATTTATTTCAAGCTCTAACGGAATCTCAAATTTAATGAAAATCAGTGTATTAGTATTTGAGATAAAATCATTGCAAAAAACCGTACAAATGGATAGCAGCGCCGAATCTAGGAAAAAAAGTGACCGGAAAAAAAGTTATCGGAAAAAAAGTTATCGGAAAAAAAGTTATCGGAAAAAAGTGGCATAAACTACAACAGCGGAAAAAAGTGACACGGAAAAAAAGTTACCGGAAAAAAAGTGACAAGGAATTGAATTTGGGGATTCATTCCTTAAGTATGAAGGGGGGAGATCGGGGGGCGAAGGGACGATTACCCCCCTCCCTCCGCCCTCAATTGGATGAATGGGTTTTTATGCAGAATTATCCAACGTGCGTCAAATTTGCATATAGGTTCTTTTTGATAAGGCTTATATATAGTATATAATGCCTGAAGAGATTTAGGAGTTTTAATGGTTAAGTATAGCGGGGGAACGGGGGATAACCTTTCTTAAATTAAATTAATAACTTTATACGCATAATTATGCGATTTGCTTAGAATTTTGGACACAGGTTCATTATGATAAGACGTATCCCTGATTAGTTAGGGAGTTCTTCTGCTTATTATAAAGGTGGGGGGGGGGGGCGAACAATTATCTCTCACTTAAACTGGATAAATAGGTTTTTATGCAGAATTATCCCATGTATTTCAAATTTTAAATATAGGTTCTTTCTGATAAGGTGGATCCCTGAATAGTTTTAAGGATTTAATATCTAAGTATAGAAGGGGAATAGAATATAACCCACCTTAAATTAAATTACTTTTTACGCAGAATTATCGGATTTGCTTCAAATTTTGGATTATAGATTCATTATGATAAGGCGTATCCCTGATTACACATGGGGTTATTTTGCCAATTAAAAATTGGGGCGGGTAATCCCCCCCCCCTAAATTAGATAAAATGTTTTTTTATGCTCACTTATCCGATATATTTCATATTTTGGATATATGTTCTTTCTCATAAAGTGAATCCCGGAATAGTTCTAAGGGTTTAAGGCTGTTCATAAATCAAAAAGGGCAACTTTGTGACATATGCTTTAATTTATTTTTATTCGGAAATGCATGAAAATAGCAGGTGTTGTTATTGAGAAACTGTTCATTACACACAATTTTTTGGGTTTTTTTTTAAACATAATAGATCTTTCATAACAAGCCTTCAAAGTTGACGTTTTTGAGCACATTTCCCGATGAAAGCAAAAAAATCAGTCGAAAAGCAAGAGAAAAACGGGTGATCACGTGATCGAAATAGCTTATAACTTAATAGGTAATTTATTGATCAAAAAATGGAAGAAAAAGTTCGATTTGAAATCGTTTTCTTAGTCAAGCTTTCAAATTTTATATCTTTCTGCTAAAAAATGAATTTGTAAATGTGTCAAACTTTTGCGCTTTCTTAGCGGAGCAGTTGAGAACACCCTTAATGGTTAAGTATAGAGGGGAGAACGGGGGATCACATCCCTTAAATTAAATAAATGGCTTTTTACGCAGATTTATTCGATTTGCTTCAAATTTTGGATGGAGGTTCATTCTGACAAAGTTTATCTCTGATTAGTTATGCGGTTATTTTGCTAATTTTAAAAGGGAGCGGGCGATTATTCCCCCCCCCCCCCTTAAGTTAGATAAATTGTTTTTTATGCACACTTATCCGATGTATTTCAAATTTTGGATATGCGTTCTTTCTAATAAAGTGAATCCTTGAATAGTTTTAAGGGTTTAATGGCTAAGTATAGAGGGGAGGATAGAGGATATCCTTCTCCTTAAATTAAATAAGATGAATATTGATGAAGAATTATCCGAAGAATTAATTATTTCGAATTTTGGATATAAGTTCATTATGATAAGGCGAATCGCTGATTAGTTGTGGGTTATTCCCCGTTCCCCTCCCCTCCACACTTATTATAATGAACCTACATCCAAAATTTAAAGCAAATCGGATATTTCTGCTTAAAAAGCCATTTATTTAATTTAAAGAGGGTTATCCTCCGCCCCCCCCCCCCGCTTTATACTTAGCCATTAAACTCTTAAAAGTATTCAGGGATTCACTTTATTAGAAAGAACCTATATCCAAAATTTGAAATGCATTGGATAAATGGGCATTAAAAAAATTATCTAATTTAAGGAGGGGGATAATCACCCGCCTTCCTTTTTAAATAGAAAAGTACCCCATAACTAATCAGAGATACGCATTATCATAATGAACCGATAATCCAAAATTTGAAGCAAATCCGCTAATTCTACATAAAAAGCAATTTTTTTAATTTGAGGGGGGTTATATTCTATTCCCCTCCTATACTTACCCATTAAACAATTAAAACTGTTCAGGGATTCGCCTTATCAGAAAGAACCTATATTTAAAATTCGAAATACATCGAATTATTCTGCATAAAAACGATTTATATAATTTGAGGCGAGATAATCACACCCCCCCCCCTTTATTAAAAAGCAAAAGAACCCCATAACTAACCAGAGATTCGTCTTATCATAATGAACTTATGTGCAAAATTCCAAGCAAATCGGATAAGTCTGCGTAAAAAGCTATTAATTTAATTTAAGAGAGATTATTCTCCCGTTCCCTTTCTGTGCTTAACCATTAAACTCCCAAATCTCTTTAGGCATTATATACTATATATAAGCCTTATCAGAAAGAACCTATATCCAAAATTTCACACACTTTGGATAATTCTGCATAAAACCCCATTTATCTATTTTAGGGCGGATTGGGGGGAAGGGTCCCTTCCAAAAACTAATCAGGCAAGCATTTTTTCAATATGAACGTATATTCAAAAATTGAACTAAAACAGTTAATTTAGCATGAAAAACCCTTTTACCTAAATTATGAGCCTCCTTCCCCTATCCCCCTTTTATACATAATCAATGATTCCCCAAAATGAATAATAAATCCCCAAAACCAATTGCTTGTCACTTTTTTCCGGTAACTTTTTTTCTTGTCACTTTTTTTCCGGTAACTTTTTTCCGTGTCACTTCCGCTTTTGCAGTTTATGTCACTTTTTTCCGATAGCTTTTTTTCCGGTCACTTTTTTTCTGTTTACCGAGATATTTACCTTAAAAGTTGAAGAATAGTAATTTATTCCAGGGATTAACTGTATCTCAAATTTGATGATAATTCGTGCATTAGGTCTTGAGATAGAGCTTTTACGAATAATGTGGCACAGCAACGCCACTTGTTGAGCCGTTTGCTCTAAAACGTAATTAGCACTATGTCATATCAAGTACTAACTAAATGTGAAGTTTTATGAAATTATGCTCTAGTTCTTGAGATATGGCTATTGTGGAAATTGTAAATAATGCAGCATAGCAGCGCCACCAAAAATTAACTAGATCTATTACAAGGTTTCACAGAACCTAAGGTTTTGTGAAATTTCATGCATTAGTTCTTGAGATATAGCGCCCACAAATGTTTTGTTACATACACACAGACAGACATTTTGAAGAAAAAAATTTTCGGGATTTTCTGACCCCTAAAACGTGTAAATCCGTCGAAAACCGTATTTCAAATATTTTCACGAAATCGATACTTTTTTCTCGTAAAGATAAAAGAAAGTAATAAACGCAAGCATTGCGACTTGCGTGGGAATTCAAGAATCGTGCATTGGTCAAATTTTGAAGGCACTGTATGCAAGAACTAATGCACGAAACTTCATAAGATTTATATTCAGTTAGTCTCTGATATAAATTGGTGCTGATTGGTTTTTGGCGTAAATTGCTCAAAAAGTGGCGCTACTATGTAGCGGTTTTCACAATTTTAACAGTTGCTCAGTCTCCAGAACTAAACCACTGATTTTCATAAAATTTCAGATTCAGTTAGCTCTGACATGAATTGACGTTTTCTACATTTTGGTACAAATCACTCAACAGATGGCGTTGCTATGTTTCATTTTTTGCGATTCCCTCAATAATTCTATTTCAAGAATTAATGTACAGATTTTTACCAAACTTCAGATTCAGTTAGTACCAGATAAAAATTGATCCTGACTCGTATTTGGTGTATAGTCGATTAGGCTTTAATATGCCTGGTAACTATTTATACTTTGGGGTAAATCACCCGACAGGTGGGGTTGCTATGTGAAATTATTCGCAATTGCTCTATCTCAAAACTAATGCACGTATTTTCATTAGTTAGATTTTGACATAAGTCGTTGCAGGATTTTTTGTAAATCACCCAATAAATGATACTGCTATGATGCATTTTGCATGATTTACGTGATTTTTGAGCTTGTCTTACCTAAAGAACTAATGCACAGAATTTCATATCTTTAGAGTCCTCAAAATGGACCTAGATTTCCATTTAATTTTATCCCTGTGATAGCAAATTTTGAAGCATTAATATGTATCAGACTGGTGCACTTTTTGGATTGTTAAGAAAATCTGCATAACAGAGCTACTTGTTTGATGATATACCCCAAAAATCTAATAACCAGTTTTTATCAGGTACTAACTGAATTTGAAGTTTGATGAAAATTCAGGCATTAGTTCTTGAGATACAGCTATTACGAAATCGTGAAAAATGCAGCATAGCAGCGCCATCTCTAGAGCGATTTACACCAAAAGGTTCCCAGCCTTTACGTGTAAATTATATCAAAACTTAATTGAATCTAAAGTTTTATACAAATCTATGCTATGTTCTTGATTTTCAGCTAATGTGGAAATTATGAATAAAACAGCATAGGAGTGCCATCTAATGAGCGATATACACCAAAAATAATCAGCTCCAGTTTATATCAAGGTCTAATATAATCTAACGTTTTGTGAAATTCTGTTCGTTAGTTTTTGAGATAGAGCGCTGATAAAATTTTTGTCTCATACAGATTCTCAGAGTGACAATGTGGCGGAAAACTCATCGACAGACATCTTATAAAAATCACCAAATGGTCTTCAGGTCCTTTTAAAACGTCTAAATCCTTCGAAAATCGGAATTCGATGACTTTCACGAATCCAGTACTTTCTTCTTGTAAAAATGGAAGAAAGTAAAAAATAAACAAATAAATAAAATAAATAAAAATTGCTCCTTCTACTTCGATTGGTTTATTTTTGTCGTCCGATTATCTACGCTAGGGATATAGGGACCAGGGGGGGAGTGCCCTTCTTGGGGGTCTTTCTAAGGGAACCTAATCCGTATTTACGCAAGATTCGAAGAAAACTCCGAACGGTTAGGCCGACAGCCGCGATTGAGTTCGAACCCAGCACCTGCCATCAACCAGTTGAGAGGTCCGAACCTCTCGGCCAATAGTGGGGCCACTACTTCGAACTTCTAGATTATCGTATATCGAGATCACGAAAAAAATGCTCAAAATTATATATATATTATCAGTACTATTATCATTATTTAAAATTAATAATTAGATTATCATGAACTACAACAAAATAATAATAAAGCAGATAGTATCTTTTTAATTTCATTGTATGCAAATTTTCAGTGCTCATCATCAAAAATATAAAAGGTATTTTTCATTATGTTTGAAAATATAAAAAAATTATTTCAGTAAAAGGTTTCAGTAGTACTATTAAAATCATTTGAATTATACATATGATTTTAATCGTTTTTAGATGATTTGATGATCATTTTATACATGAGAAATTCCCGATGTATAGATTGCATTTATCATTATTATTATTATTTTAATTTGACTAATTCTCTGGCGTTTTATTTTCATTTTAAATCCAAATTTTCAGAATTTTGAGATATATTTTTCACATATTTTAAAAAAGATTATTATTTTAAATTATGACTAAATAATCAAAGAATAATATTTCCTTCGAATTAAAGTATACTTATATATATGTACACTGAATTATCACAAACTAAAAGTAAAATTCAAATTATGAGAATTAAATAATTACTGTTAAAATCGGGAAAATTAGTCATAATACTATGTTTATATCCGACTATTAACACAGAAAGAAAATATTAAAATATGGATTTTATTAAAATATTGATTTTATTAAAATATTTTACCATATTTAAAATAGCCAAAAAATAATGTTGCAAACAGTTTAAATTTCAAAATATATTTTACCAGCACCGAAACTAGCCTTTTTTGTTCCCGGGTCAAACATGCATTTTGGCGCCCCCCCCCCCATCCCCCACATATGTGCATTCTTTATATCAAACACACCAAACAAAATCTTAATTTGGCGCCCCATTCAGTTTCTGGCGGCGCCCGGGGCACGTGCCCCCTCTACCCCCCCTCTAGTTTCGGCCCTGTATTTTACATTTACACGTAAGGCATTTCACATCTTTTAAACTATTCTCGCCAATTCTAAGGCAGCGGAAACAGATATATTTCCTTTCTTGCAATAAAAGTATGTTCACTAGAATATCAAAATGAGAAAGAAAAGTTTTAAATAATAGATTCATTAATGCGCGTTAAAAGCAGCAAATAAAAGAAATTATTTCAAATTTAAAATGATCACGTTAAATTGCAATTTAAAAATATACTTAGACGAGATATTTATTTCATATTTTATTAGATCTTTTAAATTATTTTTGTGAATTCTAAGACGGCACAGATAATATTTCCTTTGAAACAACAAAAGTATTCACTGGTAAATATGAAAAAGAGAAAGAAAAAATGAATATTGCATCCAATCAAAATTTACATTTAAAATGCGTTGCTAAAATTTTTTTCGCATGCCGCAATACATAAAATATCAGTGGGCCAAGATTCTGTGCATTTCACTATTTAACTACTCTTGTTTAATAAAACATGTAGACAGTATTTGTTTAGCAGCATATGATTTGGTCTTAAAATTCCCCAATCAAAGGGAAATGAATAGAAAACCGTTTACAAGGCAATCGCCGCTTAGAAAATTGTGATATTCAGTTCTGAATGAGACACAAAAAAATGCATCTTCATATCTGCAAAACTCGAGTTATACCCGTTTAAATAATTCATCAGGTTTTATGAGATTAGATACAGATTGAAATGCTTGCAATTCAAGAAACAATGTTACTCTAATAGCTAACAAAATCAAATCCTAAAATTTCACATAAAATTTATACCAATTTCACATGATTAATATTGTTTGAAGTGGAATATTTTAAAATCGTTATAACTCTAAACATTACTTCTCGGATTTCAAAATTTTTTCAATTTAGTTAAAGGGGAAAATCTGATTTTAATTTCGCTCCAGGGTTTTTGTCATCAATATTAATTTTAAAACTATTAAAAATATTTACATAAAAAATGATGGAATGATCGCAAACAGCATATTTTTAAAAGTAAACATTTTTCAAATTTACTGAAAAAACGCTTGCCTGATTAGTTTTGGGAACGAACGATTACCAATCCCCCCTTCCCTATCCGTCCGTCCGCCCTAAATTAGATAAATGGGTTTTTAAGCAGAATTATCCAACGTGTACCAAATTTTAGGTATAAATTCTTTCTGATAAGGCTTATATATAGCATATAATGCCTGAAGAGCTTTTGTGAGTTTAATGGTTAAGTATAGGGAGGGAACGAGAGATAACCTCTCTGAAATTAAATTGATAGGTTTTTAAGAAGAATTATCCGATTTGCTTGGAATTTTTGACAAAGTTTCATTATGATAATATCACAGTCTCTGATTAGATATGGGGTTCTTTTGTTTATTATAAAGGGGGGGGGACAGGGAATTATCTCCCCCAGAAATTAGATAAATCGATATTTATGTGGAATTATACGATGTATTTCAAATTTTAAATAGAGGATAAGGTTATAAATCCTGACAAGGTGAATCTCTGAATAGTTTTAAGGGTTTAATGGTTAAATATAGAGGATTGTACAGAAGATACCCCCCCCCCCTTAAATTTAATAAATGGTTTTTCATGCCGAATTATTCGATTTGCTTCAAATTTGGATTTAGGTACATTATGATATGGCGTATTCCTCATTAGTTATGCGATTCTTTTGCTATTTAAAAAGAGGCAGCAGACGATTACCCCCCCCCTTTAAATTAGATAAATTGTTTTTTATGCACAATAATCCGATCAATTTCAAAGTTTGGATATAGGTTCTTTCTCATAAAGACAATCTCTGAATATTTTTAAGGTTAAATGGCTAAGTTAAGGTTTAATGGCCAGAATACGAAATGTATTACGATTATATATGTATTGAATCCAGTAATACATAAGTAATATGACTTTATCTTAAAAAAAGATGTTATCACCATGGAAACCTAAAATCATTACCTATCATGGGGTATCATTAGATTAATTACGTATGATAGGGTTTAACTGCAGGAAGAAAACTTTATTAACATCTTTTTAAGCTTTGATACTATTTCCATAAAATTTTACTCGAATAATCAAAATTCTGCAATGGTTATCTATATTAAATTTCAAACCATTCGGTTAGGTTACTTTTGATCTGTTATTTGTAAACAGGCGAGCAAATAGACGGCGACTTTAGTGACTATAGGTGCTACGTAATTATATAATTATGAATGCACTTAAGGATATATTCAAATCTAAACTACTTATTTTCTGATTTATTTTTAAATCCATTTTTGCTCTCAAACACATCAAACTGCAACATTTCCTTATTTAGAGACTTCACAATGTGACGTACTTGTCAAAAAAAATTTTTTTTTTGATAAATGTGGAAAATATTGTAAAAAATACTGTCAAATTTGACGTTTTGAACCGAATTTTCTGAACATGGGGGGGGGGGAGTGGTCATTCTGAGAAAATAGTGATTTATAAACCAATTTCTAATGAATGGATCGAAAAATAAAATCACGAATGGATCGAAAAATAAAACCTGTTATACATCTCTTGAACAATCGTCTTAGCAAGAGTTTCATGTTTTTACTTTTACTTTTAAAAATGAGTCTGAAAATGTCTCAGAAAATTTCGAGCAGTTGAGGTTGGAAAAATATTTTTTCGAATAAACATTAACTTTTACAATTCCAATACCACTTTCAAAGTTACATATTTTTAATTAAAAATAATAGCACAAATAATAGTATTTCTTTTTAATTAAAAAAATACATTTACGCGTGAATATTAAAAACAAAAAAGAAGCTTTTAAGTTATGGTCAATTATTATGTGTTAAAAGACTTATATAAAAAAATTTAATCATATTTAAAACGATATTTTAAAACATATTTTAAACAATTTTGTTTTGTCGTCGTTATAAAATTCCGAGAAGCAGCGACATTGCTTACTTATCCATTTTAGACGAATTTTAAATATTTAATTAATCTTATTTAGTCCTCCTTGAAAACAGCCATTCGCTTTCGTAACATTGTAGTGATTCGACCTTAAGAAAACGAAAATTTCTTAGTCTAAAGCCTTTTTTTCTGGCAATTTAATTTTTTAAATGATTTTTTTTTTCCATAAGAAACTTAGTGTCACTGAGTTTTATTGTGCACTTATACTACTTTGATCATAGTTTGTTATCTGAAGATAATTTTCATTTTTTTATCTGTTTCTAACCAGCTCGAAAAATGAAAATATTTGCAAATAATAATAATGAAAATAATGCAAGTTACTAAACCGATAACCTTTTTTCCGGTCACTATTTTCCGTTTACCGTCTCATACAATATAATATATATATAAATGTGTTATTAATACATCAACAACAATAATATTTACATTATAATATTACAAATATATAGATACATAATACAATACAGGATGTCCCAGAACTTCGTGTACAAACTTTGAGGGGTGGTAGAGAACATCGTTTGGAACCACAATCACATAGGAAAGCATGGGTGGAAACGCCTTGTTAACCCTTTCACAGCCAGTGAAAATATATATGCAACTACAAAAATTTTAATGCAGAATGAACATTGACACCAGAATTTTCATATGATTTTTATAATTATCAGGTATGTGAAATGTGTGGCTTTTTTTCTTTGCAAATACATTTTCCCGCAATTTCTGATGTCATTCATATTTTTCCACATTTTAGTAACGGAAGTAAGTGCTTTGTCCGTGAAAAGCTCAAAGAAACACAAAGACACAGTTATAACACAATGCGGAAAGTAGTGTAGAACGCTTTATTGCACAGAAAAAATTACAAGAAATAATTTAATTTGAAACTAAATTTAAAATTATGTTTCTTTTCAATCTCAGTATCTTAGTAACTATTAGAAATTGCAAAAATGTGGAAAAATATGAATGAAATCAGAAATCGAGGAAAAATGTATTTGCAAAGAAGAAAAAATACATTTCACATACATAATAATTGAAAAAATCATATTAAAATTCTGGTGTCAATTTTTATTTTGTATTAAAAATTTTGTAGTTTTGTAGTTCATTTTCACTGGCTGTGAAAAGGTTAACATGACGTTTCCGCCCATGCTTTCCTATGTAATTGTGGTTCCAAACGATGTTCTTTACCACGGTAAACGGAAAAAAAGTGACCGGAAAAAAAGTTATCGGAAAAAAGTGACCTAAACTACAAAAGCGGAAAAAAAGTGACAAGGATTGGTTTTGGGGATTTATTATTGATTTTGGGGATTCATTGGTTAAGTATGAAAGGGGGATCGGGGGAGGGGGGCTCATAATTTAGGTAAATGGGTTTTTCATGCTGAATTAACTATTTTGGTTCAATTTTTGGATATACGTTCATACTGAAAAGACGCTTGCCTGATTAGTTTTGGGAAGGGACGATTACACCCCCCCCCCATCCGTCCTTAATTAGATGAATGGGTTTTTATGCAGAATTATCCAACTTGTGTCAAATTTGCATATAGGTTCTTTTCGATAAGGCTTATATATAGTATAAAGTGCCTGAAGAGTTTTAGGAGTTTAATGGTATAGAAGGGGAACGGGGGATAACCTTTCTTAAATTAATGGCTTTTTACGGATAATTATCCGATTTGCTTCGAATTTTGGACATGGGTTAATTATGATAAGACGTATTTCTGATTATTTATGGGGTTCTTTTGCTAATTAAAAAGGGGGCGGGTGATTACTACCCCCGGCCTTAAATTAGATTTTAAAAAAATTATGCACACTTATCCGATTTATTTCAAATTTTGGATGTAGGATCTTTCTCATAAATTCCTGAATAGTTCTAAGGGTTTAATGGCTATGTATAGAGGGAGAACGGGGGATAAACCCCCTTAAGGGTGTATTAAAAAAAAACGCTTTTCCACCTCCAACAGCTCGAAATTTTCCGATACAATTTCAGACACATTTTCAAAAGTAGAAACATGAAACTTGCTGAGGATATTTTTGAAGAGATGTACAAGGTGCCATGTGCTGTATTTTTACGCTCAATTCATTAGAATTTGATTTATAAACAATTATCTTCTCTGTATGACCCTTTTTTTCGTTCACAGATCTCCCGCCAGGGGAAAATCTGTTCAAAATGCCGTTTTTGATTGCTTTTTTCGCAATATTTTCTGCATTTATCAAAGAATTGACAATTACGGCACCTTGTGTACTTTCTAAATAAGACAATTTGCAAGTTTGATGCATATGAGAGTAAAAATGAAGTTAAAAATAAATCGGAGGCAGTTTGAATCGAAATACACCCTTAAATTAAATAAATGGCTTTTTGCGCAGAATTATCCGATTTGCTTCAAATTTTCGATGTATATTCATTATAAGAAGGCATATCTCTGATTAATTATGGGGTTCTTTTGCTAATTAAATAAGGGAAAGCGGGCGATTAATCCCCCACTCTTTAAATAAGATTTTTTTTTCACAATTATCCAACGTATTTCAACTTTTGGATATAGGTTTTACCTGATAAAGTGAATCCCTGAATAGTTTTAAGGGTTTAATGGCTAAGTATAGAGGGATGAACGGGGGATAACCCACAAATAATCAGGAGTTCGCCTTATCATAATGAACGCACATTCAAAGTTTGAATCAAATAAGATAATTCTGCGTAAAAAGCCATTTATTAATTTAAGGGGGGTTATCCTCCGTTCCCCCACTGTATATGTCGGACGTTCCTCTCAGCCCGCACAACTTTGAAGAAAGTCCGTGGTAGTTATAGCTGCCACCACCGATATTACTAGGTGATATCGGTCATCCACTGTGAGGATTGTGTAAATGAACACTGACGCTGTCAATTAACTGAATTAAAAGTTTATTTAGAATATATGTACACACTAAATACGCTATTTACCATTATATACAATTACAACTCGGATATAGGTGATCCGGTTCAACATTAAATTAAATACAGTAAAGGTTGGCTGTGTACTATTCGAATTACACCTTCCACCTCACACTCAATGCACGTTAGATTAACTTTATCGGAGATCACTTTCGAATCTCCCAACACATGGATACTCGGCCTGCACTTCTCGACCCAGAGCACTAAACACCAGGACGTCTTGCTCTCCAGACACGCACTGCCTCCGCTCTACAACGCAGAGCACACCCTATCAGGACCTCTGTCCTACACTACTCTCTAGGTATGAACCCAGATACGAACTGAACTAATCTGAGATAAGACTTGCTCTTCTCAAATCACGGTGTTTCCCCAATGTCAACCCCCTTTGGGGCTTATCCATTGGACACATTCCACATTCCTTTCTTGATTAGTGACATGTTGCTTATCAGCTCATCATCCACATACCTCACTGGCGGATGAACACGCCTCTCCGCAATCTCCTCTTTCTCACTCACCACCTGTAGAGGATTACCTGTCAATTCTCCCTTCAACAAAGAAAGAATGTCACTTTGAAAATTCTAGTACACAGCCGGTATAATATAAAAGAGATTAAGATAGAGAAATAACGGAAATTCCAATCTTTAGCAGAGGTGGTCTCAGAACCTGACAGTATACGCCATTAAACCCTTAAAATTATTCTGGGACTAACTTTATGAGAAAAAACATATATCCAAAATATGAAATATATCGGATAAGTGAACAAAAAAACAATTTATATAATTTAAGGGGATCGGAAAATCACCCACCTTAATTTTTAATTAGAAAAATAACCACATATGTAATCAGGGATACGCCTTATCATAATGAATCTATAATCCAAAAATTTGTAGCAAATCCTATAATTCTGCGTAAAAAGTAATTTAATTTAATGTAGGTTATATTCTATTCCCCTTCAATACTTAGATATCAAATCCTTAAAACTATTCAGGGATCCACCTTATCAGTAAGAACCTATATTTAAAATTTGAAATACATGGGGTAATTCTGCATAAAAACCTATTTATCTAGTTTAAGGGGGAGATAATTGCTCGCCCCCCCCTTTATAATAAGCAGAAGAATCCCATAACTAATCAGAGATACTTCTTATCATAATGAATCTATGTCCAAAATTCTAAGCAAATCGGATAATTATGCGTAAAAAGTTATTAATTTAATTTAAGAAAGGTTATCCCCCGTTCTCCCTCTATATATAACCATTAAAACTCTTCATGCATTATATCTATACTAATAAAAGAACAAAACGCTCTCTCTCTCTGTGTGTGTGTGTGTGTGTGTGTGTCTGCGATGGCTAGCAAAATCTACAGCCCGTACGAAGCTCAAAATTTTTTTGAGAGTAGCTACAAATCTCTCCTGATGCACCTGGGTTTCAGAATTTCGAAATTCCAATTATTAAATGAGTAATTAATTAAAATCGAGAGGTCACTCTCATAAAAAAAATCATCGTTTTCCCATTTTTTTCTCTTTCATTTGTTTACGGTTGGTTGGTTGTGTAAAAATTTTCGCAAACGTAATAAGAAAGCTGAAACAGAATTAAAGAAATTCATGGATGAATGAGATAAGTGGAGGTGAAGTAAGCCTCAAAAATGGTTTGCAATATGAAACCATTTATCGCTCAAATTTTAATGTGTCAAATAAAAGGACGTGGAAGGGATTTTGTATTATAAGACGAATTGAAAGAAATGAGTTACAATTTTAAGCATATTTTAAGAGGAAATATCAAATTTTTAAAATGGTCTTTGTTCTATAATTATTTATTAAAATAAATGTTCGTTTTTCAAATGAAGGAAATTGGAAAATTAGCAATAATTAAATATCAAATTAAAATTAAATAAGATATTGAAAACATTTGATACGAACTAAAAATTGTATTACTAAAAGTTTCCTTCATTAATGTAATTTTAAATACGTTATAACGTAGATGAAAAATGTTTATAACTGAATAATTGCATGTAAAAAAATATTTAAAATATAATGATGAAAACATTCTTTTAAAATCGTGTATGAAAACTTAAGTAATAAATATTAATCCAAAATATAGATTTCTGACTGCAAACGATTTTTATGTACTAACAAAAGAATGTTATATTTTCAAGCAAAACGTTAAAATAACTTTCTATATTGATATTTAAAACACATATGATAAAATAATTAATTTATTTTTACCGGTGAAGCTATAGATTGGTTCTTTTTAAGAAACAAGAGAAAAAAAAATACGGGTTTAAACCTGTTTTAATTGATAGGCGTGTCAAATCACGTGCCTTTGTTGATACTTAATTGGACTTAATGTAGGGTTACATTTTTAGCATCACTTCCAGAGATAATTATTTCCATGGACGTGAATAAAAATAATTTCCAAAGTAATTTCCATGGACGTGAATCCGACCAGAACCTTAAAAATCAATTTGGAAAAATCTGAAATCTGAATCGAACCAAATCTGAATCTGACGAAAATATTCCAAATAACTATAACCAGATACGAACAAGGCAATATAATTTCAATGACATAAACCCAATCCGAACCAAAATATTAAAAAAAAAATCCCGAAATTTGAACCAAACTTTATCTGAACCTAACAAAAATATTTCGGTAAAGTATAACCTCATTGGAACTAGGTAAAATAATTTCCATGCAAGTACAACCCGACCCGAACTTAAAAATCCCATTTGAAGGAAAAAACTCCACGAAATCTGAATTGAACCGAATCTAAACTGAACAAAAATATTCCAAACAACCATAACCGTATCCGAAGAAGACAAAATAATTTCCATTAACATGAATCCAATCCGAACCTAAAATTCGGATGTTCTACAAAACATAATGCGTTTCGTAGCGGTGGCAAGTGAAACTAAGTACTTAGCGCGAGATGGATAAGATATTTCGTTTATAGTTAGAGTTAAATTATAACTTGGTTATGGTTAGGTAACTGTTAGGTTGTAGTTACATTTCGATGAGCCTTATGTTATATTTAATTTCCGGTTAGGTTACAGTTAGATCATGGTTAAGTTCCAGTTAGGTTAAGGTTAAGTTGCGGTTAGATTGTGATTAGATTATGGGTAGGTTATGATAAGGTGACGTGCAGGTTACATTTATGGTCTATTTAAGTTACATTTAGGTTACTGTCAAGATACAACTAGGTTACAGACAAGTTATGATACAATACAATTAGGTTACGGTTAGGATTTTGTTCACAGAATGAACATTACGCATGTTTGATAAAAAATATACACCTATTTTTGTAAAATGGCTCTGAAATTATAATACTATATACTAACATTTTAGCTAATCATCGAGAATCGATTTCATTCACGGTATAGTCGGATTTAAGAGTGATATAATTAGTTTGAAATTCAAAATATTTCACTTGGGATATCTGTGTGAAAAAAGTATATTTAGTTAAGTCACTTAACAGTAATTTTAAGGATAAATATCAACACTTTAACACGAAATTCACGCAATCGTTTGACACATATTCCCTCCTGCGTTTCCCATTGCAGTCATTTTGGGTATTTTTGGAGCTAAATATTAGTTTTTTTTTTTAACCAATTTTTGACACAGTCAGGGGGTACGTATTTAATATAATGTACACTGTAAAAAATTTGACCCTTTTGCTGCATCATCACTCCCCCGCTTTTATAGAATATCTCTCTTTTGACCTATGAGAATGCTCCATAATAAGCTGAAGTAGTCATTTTCTATAAAAGCGGTGGAGTGACGATGCAGCAAAAGGGTCAAATTTTTAACAGTGTATTTACACATATTTCGAGTTAAAGATAAAATCATAAAAATTTCAAATTCGTTTAACATTATTATTACGGACCCGGGCAACGCCGGGCGGGTCAGCTAGTACTATATATAAGCCTTATCGAAAAGAACCTATATTCACAGGGCCCGACTTAGACAGTGGGGGGCCCTGGGGCAAACATTATTAGAGTGGCCTCCTTCTATCTTAAAAATGTTTGTGAATTATACTCAAGTGACTAAAATTAAAATTCAAACCTATTGTATGTATGCATAAATTTTGTACCAAGTACTGATTTCAGTATTTATATTTCACATCTTTATACTTAATAACAGATGATAAATAATTTTAACTATTAATTTTCTTATGCTGTAACTATTACTTTAAGGGAAAGTGGGGCAGGGAAGCAAAGGGGGTAGGAGAAAAAAGACCCCTTAAAATTGAAAAAAAAAATAATTTTGGTAATATTTTGCTATTTTATATCATTTGGCCCTCTTTTAACAATAAACTTTTCTCTCCTTGGGGGCCCCCCTCAAACCGGGGGCCCGGGGCAATTGCCCCGCATGCCCCTGCCTCAGTCAGGCCCTGTATATTCAAATTTGACACACGTTGGATAATTCTGCATAAAAACCCATTCATCTAACTGAGGACGGATGGGGGGGGGGTAATCGTCCCTTCCCAAAACTAATCAGGCAAGCGTCTTTTCAGTATAAACGTATATCCAAAAATTGAACCAAAGCAGTTAATTCAGCATGAAAAACCTATTTACCTAAATTATGAGCCCCCCCCCCATCCCCTTTTCATACTTAACCAATGAATCCCCAAAATCAATAATAATTCCCCAAAATCAATCCTTGTCACTTTTTTTCCGTGTCCCTTTTTTTCCGTGTCACTTTTTTTCCTTGTCACTTTTTTTCCGTGTCACTTTTTTTCCTTGTCACTTTTTTTCCGTGTCCCTTTTTTTCCGTGTCACTTTTTTTCCTTGTCACTTTTTTTCCGTGTCACTTTTTTCCGCTTTTGTAATTTAGGTCACTTTTTTCCGATAACTTTTTTTCCGGTCACTTTTTTTCCTAGATTCCTTTACCACACCTCAATGTTTGTACACGAACTTCTGGTATACCCTGTATAAATATAAAAAATAAGTAATATTAATAATTAAATTAAAATTATGAATAATAAAATATCAAATTATATAAGTGTATTAAAATATCAATATAATTTAATACAGAATAAAATGTATAAAATCTAAAATACATAAGTATGATTATAATAAATATATTATGTAAACAATATATTTATTTAATATATAAACTGTTATTTATAATTTATCATATATTATATTAATATATTATTTATTTATTTATTTACTTATTTATTATTTATTACTTGTTTATACATTTATTTTTTTATTTATTTGCTATGAGTTAATAAAATATTATTTTTTAAATAAATATGTGTTAATAAATGGCATTTTAAATATTTAGTTTTCTTTCTTTATTTATTTTTATAGATTTGGTATGACTTAATAAAGTATTATCATTATTTTAAAAATAAATACTTGTTAATGCGTATAATTTTTAATATTTAATTATTTATACATTTATTTTTATTGATTTACTACGAGTCGATGAAATATTATCATTTTTACATCAATTCTTGCCAATAAAAAAAGGTTTAGTTTTTTTTAATCAATTTATATAATTATCTTTGTTGTCTATCAGTTAATAAATATTTTAAATATTTTAATGAATTCTTGGTAGGAAAACTAATTTTTACTATTTAGTTTTATTTATTTATACAATTATTTTTATTAATTTACTCTCTCAGTTAATAAAATACCATTTTAAAAATCTATTCTTGCCAATGAAAGTAATTTTTAATATTTAATGTTATTTATTTTTACAATCATTTTTATAAACTTACTATCAGTTAATAAAATATATAATCATTTTTTAAATCAATTTTTCTTAATGAAATTAAGTTTAATATTTAATATCACCTATGTGTTAATAATTAAAATGAAATATCTATTTTAATGCAATAATAACATCAATAATAACATTTTGTTTTTTGACATTCCCATTATTTATTCTATTAATACCTGAAATTTCTAATTCATAGATCAGAACATAAAAAATACATACTTTGTTATCACTTTAATTTTTAGCTGTTATTTATCGACAAATTTATATTTATCTATTCCTTGTCACTTTTTTCCGGCCATTTTTTTCCTTGTCACTTTTTATTCGGTCACTTTTTTCCGCGTCAAGTTTTTTCCTCTCTTTCTGTGATTTTTTTTTTCCTGTAACTTTTTTCCGTTTACCTAAAATATCAATAAAAGTATTTCGTGCATTGTTCTTTCGATATCTGCCTCCTGTCGTCTCCATAAGTATGCAATTACATATTTACCCACATACGTATTTAATTCCTTTTACCCACTTTATCTTTGCGAATGTTCCATATTTATTTATAGAATAACTTATCTAATTTGTTTACAGAATTCTCGCTACTTTTATTGAGTCATAAAAATCTTATTATTGTGCGAGATACAAGTACTTCTGAATTATTTTAGCAAAGAGGATTTTTACTAATTGATTAATAATTAAAAAAAAATACTGATATATCTTTAAAATAAAGTACATAAAAAATAAGCATTTAGATTATATATTTTTGAATGTGTATAAAAGAAATATTCTTAAACGCATGGTAAAATACATAAATAAATAAGTAAATAAAACAACATCTTGTAACGTGTTTTTTTTTAACCCTATATATTTAGAGATTTGAAAGAATATTTCCAGCTTTGGGAGCTAT
The DNA here is from genome assembly GCA_964019185.1 of Maratus speculifer. NCBI lineage: Eukaryota > Metazoa > Arthropoda > Arachnida > Araneae > Salticidae > Maratus > Maratus speculifer. The sequence continues at coordinate 7,017,536 of OZ025293.1, read as the reverse complement.
AAATAATTAATAATAATCTATTTTCTATTTGATATCGTGTCATTCAGACATCGTTAAACAGTTGTAATTACCCAGCGAGGGATTTTTAAGGTGGGGGAATGTTTTCATTAATTATTTTTAAAAGGTAGTTTTCCCTGTTTTGCGAGCTTTTTTCATTTGTCATCTTGTAGGACTCGTTTGGAAAGAATCGTGGGAACTGTCTATGCTAAACAGAATAAGTCGTTTGCCGCACATCTGCATCTTATCAAGGCGATTTTAAAGCATCCCAAGAAAATGTCAATCGTTAAAAGGCCTTTAATTTTCAGTTGCCTATCTATAACATATAAACGTCATGCCACGGGTATCAGAAAAATAGTCTAAAGACTTTCACTTTAACTGGGATTTTTAAATAATGAGTTTTCCAAACTTGCTCATGCTTTGCTTGAACATTTTACTTTATTTCTTGTCCAGGTGTTAAAAACTAAGAAAAATGAGAAGTAATTAACAACACAAGCTGAACCTTCGCTTAAAAAGCAGTCGGCAGATTTTTAAATAGGATCCAATTAGAAAAAACTTTCGTTTGAAATTCTTCCACTTAATAAATTTTACAAGGAAATTTATCTTTAAAAAGATCTCACGGTTTCCCTTCCCGTGTAGCGTTATCAGGATGATGACCTGAAATTTCAAGAACACTCCCACAAAAATTGCATTTGTCCAATTATCGTTAAACTAAAGTTTAAAAAGCTCGAACATTGGAGGGGTTTCATAGCCAATGACAAACTTTCATTCATTATACTATATGTATTTTTTTTCTTTTAAGACGAAGCACTTTTTATTTCATACTAGTCGTTTACGGTACTTCATCCTGATTTATTTTTCGTACTGAATCACTATCATGGCTGTTGCTAGCAGACCAAATATTTGGTCATTTGAACGATTTTACTCGGAAGTAGTTGAGCTCGGTGGGAATAATGATAGGCTTTTTACCTGGTTGATATCGCAAGGCCTTATGCCAGAAAGTAGAAATTGTGGCATTTGTGGAAGACAAATGTCTCTTATATTTATTGACAAATCTGGATTTGGAACCTTCAGATGCAAAAAAATAACAAGGCATCCGAATGGTAGAGTAAAGCAAGTTTCTCGAGTAGCAGGGATATTTTTTCAAAATAGCATTATTTCTCCTCATCGTCTAATAACTCTCATTTTTTCATTCGCTCATAACTTTTCTTTCGAAAAATGCCTGGAGATGATTTCTCAATATGATGTAACTTCACGTACCACTGTAAGCCACTGGGTGGAATTATTACGACAAGTAATTTCCGAAAGAATGCTTGAGGAACAGAGCACTGAAGGGAAACTTGGTGGAGCGAACAAAGTTATTGAAGTGGATGAAACTAAGTTTGGGAGTCGGAAAAATCATGTAGGCAGAATTAGAGATGGTAAATGGATTTTTGGTATCATAGAAAGAGGATCGAAGCGTTTTCGCCTTGAAATTTGTCCTAATAACAAACGAGATGCCGATACCCTTATGCCGCTAATTGAAAAGCATGTTGAACAAGGAACTATCATCCACACTGATAAATGGAAAGCTTATTCTGCGCTCAATCGTTCGGGTTACTTCCACTTTCCTGTTAACCATTCGCAAAATTTTGTTGACCCTGTTACAGGGGCGCATACACAAACGATTGAAGCTTCATGGCGTTCTCTAAAAGAAACTTTAAGAAAAAACGGCATCCATGCAGATGAAAAGTTGGGAGACCGAATGATGGAATTTTTATTTCGCCGAAAATGTCGACTCGAAAATATACACCCATTTGACGAACTGTTACGGTATATCAGCCTATCGTACCCAGGTGTATAATTTTATGATATTCTTTAAAACAGCTCTTTTCAGGGCTTAAAAAAAGTCCTTTTCAGGACTAGGGTGAGAGCGTTTATACGCTCTTACCCAAAATTAAAAAAAAATAGAACCACAAAAAACGATTTTTTTTTCATTTCGCAATATAACACGTTGAGTGCCACGTTGACTGACACTGAACTTTCCGTTTAGTCTGCGTCATTCACCGACGATTGATAGTGTGAAACATTTAAAAAAATACAAACAAATACACTGTTTTAAGTAATTATTAAAAAACTATAATCCTGTAATAAATAAAAGTTAGGTAAATTTTTAATACATTTTCAGTAATTACTTAAAAAAATGTATTTTCTTTAGTTTTATATCATATTTTAGACTTTCAGTCACCGGTGATAGACGCGGCTTAAAAACAAAAAGTTCGGTGTCAGTTATTGAACTAGATGCAATTTCCCGGTCTGGGTCTGGAAAGATCGACTTTTTTTTTTTTTTTTTTTTTTTTTTTTGCCCGATATAAAATGCTTGGACAAAAGCTGCATTGCTCAGAACTGATCTTATATAAAAGCTAAAAATTTCGCTCGGATAGTACAAAATTTTCCCCCTTCCAGGTTGTATATAAAAGATAAAATGAGCAAGCCCGTCCGGTTATAAAATCTAAAAGTATATAGCCCGAACAGTACAAAAAAATTGATGGTCTGGTCGACCGGTCGACCCGGTATAAAAGTTATAAGTTAGGTTTGCGACATATAAAAACGTAATTGGCCCGACTGAATTTCTATAAAATATGGATTTTTACGCAAATGTTGTTTAAAATTTTCTTACGAGGAGTTGTGAGAAAAAAAAAGCCTGAGAGCTAATGTGCCTTGCAGGTTCTATAATGTACTGTCTGTGTGTTCATATGTACGTAACCCGACAACACATGATAAAAATGCATGATTGTCTTCAAATTTTGGATATAAGTTCTTTCTGATAAGGCATTTACCTGATTTGTTTTGAGGATTAAATGATAAAGGAATAATTGTATTATATAAAAGGGGAAACTGGGGGATACCCCTCTTAATTTAGGTAAAAGCGTTTTTCATGCAGAAATAGCCGGTTTGCTTCAAATTTTGGATATTTATTCTAATAAGGCACTCCCCGGATTCAATTTTGGGGGTCTTGTATTGGGGAATAGGTGATTGCCTCCCACACCCCCTAAATTAGATAAATGTGTTTTATGTAGAATTATCCGATTTGCTTTAAATTTTGAACATAGGTTCTTTTAGATAAGACTAATCTCTAAATAGTTTTGAGGGGTTTCATAGTTAAGTACAAATGAGAATCGGAAGATTGCCCCCGCCCATCCCCTTAATATAGATAAATGAATTTTATGCAGAATTATCCGACTTCCTTGAAATTTTGAACATAGGTTCTTTTAGATAAGGCTAATCTCTAAATAGTTTTGAGGGGTTGTTTGTTAGGTTATGTATAAGTGAGGAATGTGAGATCCCCCCATCCCCTTAATATAGATAAATTAATTTTTATGCAGAATTATACGATTTGCTTCGAATTTTGGATATAGGCTCATTCTGATAAGGCTTATCCCTGATTATTTTGGGAGCACAATGATTATGTATTTGTTAACAAATGTACATTGTTCAAGAAAGAAAGAGAGAGAAATACCACATACTTTTTACCTCAGAGGCTATTAAAGCCTGAGAACTTATGTGCCCGCCCGTTCAGTATGTACGTGCATAACGCGATAACTCATGATACAAATATCCGATTCTCTTGAAATTTTGGATATAGTATAACAAAATAGATTAAAAATTATAAATATTAATTGAAAATTATCCAAAATTATTCTAAAACACATATGTAAATTCTGATAAGGCGCTCCAAAAACGCTTCCCTGATTAATTTTTGGAGTTCATTCAATACGTATAAGAGGGGGATCGGGGTGCTAAATGCCCCACCCCTTAATTTATATAAATGGGTTTTTCATGCGGAATTATCAGTTTTCGATGAAAATTTAGATGTAAAATCATTCTGATGAGGCACCTCCGTGATTATTATCAGGTGTTCACTGGATAAATATAAAGAGTGGGAACGGGGGGGGGGCTGATGGTCCTCTTCTTAATCGATATAAATGGGCTTTTCATGCAGAATTATCAGTTTTGGTTCAAAATTTAGATAGAGGATCATTTTGCATGAGGCGCCCCCGTGGTTAGTATTAGTAAATTTAACAATTGTTTGAAGAAAATAAAAAACTGTTATAAATGTGATATCCATACTCCTCAATAGAAAAATTGTAATTATATCAGATAAGTTGACTTAGGTTTAGTTGGAGGATAGGATAACAAATACCTTAAAAAAAATTTAAAAAAAAGGAAAAGAGAAAGAGAAAAAAATATGTTTAAGGCTTTTGTATGTTGTTTCGCATGTGTTTCCTGAAATTCGATGACTCAAACATATTTCAGTAAAGAAGTAAATTTCAATAAATTTCAAAAATATGAACTACACTTATTTTCGAAATAACGAAATAGTTTTCATTAAATATAAGCGATTAATCTATTATACGCATACATTCCGTTAGTAAGGATTTTAAAAAAAAACATTTTTTCAAACTTAACAATGATACATTTCAGAACTATCTTTCTTTCCGACTCGTCTAAATTTTCCAGTTTCTCACATTAATGCGTTTAAGAAATGAATAGCAATCTCCGTTTTTCTATAAATTCCGCACATCTTGAGTTAGAGCCAATACTAACTGATGACTATCATTTTTGTTGTTGTGATGTCATGAAAACCAGTGTAAAAACTCAAATTTGCCACCATTTTCTCGAATCTAGGAAAAAAAGTGACCAGAAAAAAGTTATCGGAAAAAGAGACATAAACTACAAAAGCGGAAAAAAGGTGACACGGAAAAAAAGATACCGGAAAAAAAGGGACAAGGAAAAAAGTTACCGGAAAAAAGTGACAAGGAATTGATTTTCGGGATTTATTGGTTAAGTATGAAAGGGGGATCGAGGGGAAGCTCATAATTTAGGTAAATGGGTTTTTCATGCTGAATCAACTGTTTTGGCTCAATTTTTGTCTACACGTTCATACTGAAAAGACACATGCCTGATTAGTTTTCGGAAACAACAGTTACACTCCCCCTCAATCCGCCAAAAATTAGGTAAATGGGTTTTTATGCAGAATTACCCGATGTACTTCAAATTTTAAATGTAGGCACTTTCTGATAAGGTGAATCCCTGAATAGTTTTAAGGGTTTAATGGCTAAGTATAAAGGGGGGACGGGGAGGTAACCCCTCTTAAATTAAATAAATGGCTTTTTACGCAGAATTATCGGATTTGCTTTAAATTTTCGATTATAGGTAAATTATGATAAGGCGTATTCCTGATTAGATATGGTTTTCTTTTGCTAATTAAAAAGGGAGGCGGGATTATTACCCTCCCCCCTTAAATCAGATAAAAAAATTTTATGCACATTTATCCGATGTACAGTCGACTCTCGTTAATTCGAAATAGGATAATTCGAATCTTCGCTTAATTCGAACTAAACATGAAGTACCGAAATTTTTAATAGCGGAAAAACGTTAAAAATTTTCAGTAATTCGAACTCATTTTCTCTTAACTTCGTTTAATTCGAACTAATGATAATTCTCATTTTTCATTTTTCTTTTCTTTCTCACGGATTTCAGATCATTTGAATAACTTTCTTTCTTTGATTTTTGTGAAAATTGTTCCGAAAGAGTATACATATAATCCAATATATTTTATATTCACTTTCTTAGTGCTTCGTCTATCCATCAGTGACACTTCAAATTTTTGTTCCTTTGTGTGTGTTTCTAATATTTTAATTAGTTTATGTATTTATACATTCCTATTTAATATTAAGTCTTGTTCTAATGATAACAGACGAAATGAATTTAAAAAAACCCTATAACATTGATTCTTTTGTAATAGTACCATATTAAGCATGTTTTCATTTCATATCTTCCATAATTCGAACTTCGGATAATTCGAACATTTCTTGTGGTCCCGACGTGTTCGAATTAACGAGAGCCGACTGTATTTCATATTTTGGATATACGTTCTTACTGATAAAGTGAATCTCGGAATAGTTTTAAGGCTTTAATGGTTAAATATAGAGGGGGGAACGGGGCAAACTCCCCTTAAATTAAATAAATGGCTTTTTACGCAGAATTATTCGATTTGCTTCAAATTTTGGATGTAGATTCATTATGACAAAGCGCATCCCTGATTAGTTATGATGTTATTTTGCTAATTAAAAAGGGGGAGACGATTATCCCCCCCCTTAAATAAGATAAAATGTTTTTTATGCACACTTATCCGATGTATTTCAATTTTTTTATATACATTCTTTTTAATAAGTAGAATCCCTGAATAGTTTAAAGGATTTAATGGCTAAGTAAAGGAGGGAACGGAATATAATACCCGTTAAATAAAATAAATGGCTTTTTATGCAGAAATATCCGATTTGCTTCAAAATTTGGATGTAGGTTACTCATGATAAGGCGAATTCCTGATTAGTTGTGGGTTATGGCTCTTAAGAGCACACACTAGTCACGCGGTAAAAGCCGACCGCTAATGGTAAGTCTATGGGCGCAATCTTTTCGAATATCTCGCTTAATTTTCAATATTTTTAAATGATTTTTTTTTCACATGATAGCTGAGGACATTCTATTACCGGGCTAGTTTGAATTTTTCTTAATTTCTTTCGTAGTTTAATTCTGAGGACCCTCTAAATTTTGGATTCAGTGAAATTCGAGGTGTTGTGCAGTTTTTACTCTTATAAAATCTATTTCAGCAAAATTCAGAAAAAATTAAAAACGCTTCACGGAAGATTAGTGTTTAAGCTTTCCAATGATATGCTTTCCATATTTCTACTGCAATTAGGCTGAGCAAAATTTAGAAATATTTTGATCAGAAAAGGAACAAAAAAAGCGTTTTAATTATATGCGCTCCGCCTCAGCCAGTCTCCGCCTCTCCTGCCCTTTTGAAAATTTTATTGGTTAACACCAATCCATTTTAGCAAATGAAAGAAACTTTTTTCCTTTCATTGTATTTCCTTTCTGTTATTGGTTTATAGTAACGTGTTAAAATAACCTCCCTTATTTCAAAGTTTGGATTTATTTTTTCTACAATTATTGATAAATTTTAACTAAAATAGTCTTGAAAAAAATCAACGAATTCTAATTTTTTGTTTTTATAAAACTAACGCTATTTTTAAATTATAACTAACTTCCAAAGAAGAAAGTTATACATTTCTTTGTATATATATTTTTTTTCAAGTCCATACAAAACAAGGTAGATTTGATACAAATTACAGTAAGCTGCTTTTTAGCAAAAAAGGAAATTCTGATAATTTTAAAATATAATTGGAACTTTTGTGAAATACATAGGTAGCATTAAAAGGACAAGGAGCTATATTTGGAATTTATAAATTTCCTTATACAGCTTGCAAAATACATGAAACAGGGGGGGGGGGCAGGAATGTGCAAAGAGAGAACTGCGCCCGGAGTAAAGTTCAGTTTGACGCCCCATTCCCTGAACTTTTTCTTATGACAGAATAAAAATTACGTAAGTAGTAAAAATTTGGCGCCCCCTAAATTTCGCACCCGTGGCAAAACCCCCCTTCGTCCCCCTCTTTTTCGCACGGCGCTGCAAGGAGTATATTTTGAGGAGGTTTATTCAACACCGCGCCGTCCGAAGCGGGGAGGGGTGGCGCCACATTTATACTATCAACGTCATTCTTGGGCTGTTACAAGAAAAAGTTGGGAAAGGGGGCGCCAAATTGAAACTTTGCCCCGGGCGCAGTTTTCTCTTCCCTGTGTTTGTTTTTGGTACTATACGATACTAAGCAGCCCAATTTCAGTCCAGTATTATTAAGTAAAACAGTAAAAAAATAAGCATTTTCAGTTCGAAAAACAGTTTTACCAAAAATACGCAGAAATTAAAGTTAGAAAGTTTTAAAGATTGGTAATTTTAAAATTGTTGATCAACTTGTTTCAAACTTTTTTAATATTTATTACTTTTGAGGAAAACGATACACTTTTAACAGTCGTTAAAAATGGGGCATTTATCCTGCGTAATACATTTTATTTTAATATAACATAAAGGTATGTTTGCAAAGACAACGAATTGCAAATATTTATCATTATTTATCTATATTAATATTATAAAGAGGAAAGATTTGATTGTTTGTTTGTTTGCATTGAATAGGCTCCGAAACTACTTGACGGATTTGAAAAATTCTTTCGCCGTTGGAAAGCTACACTATTTCCGGTGAACATAGGCTATAGTCGCCGCTTAAAAGGATAAAAATAAAACGCCGGATAAACGAATCAAAAGCAATTTGAGAAACTAAAGGTTACCTGACCCACTAGACACATGACAATCACTGAAACGCATATGAAAATCGTAACTATGCAACCCCTTTCTCCCCCCCCCAAAAAAAAAAAAACATTTTAAACTTTTTAGCCCGACCTGATATAAAACCGTTTTTTTTAATTTTTAAAACTATTTAGCAATTAGTAAAAAAAGGGAAAAGAAATGCTGAAAGGCAAATTAATTAAAGTTAAAAACAAATCACGAAACGATTGTTTTGGAGTTTTCAAAAAAGTTATAACAGATATTAAATATTTTAAAGAGTAGTGAGCATCAAATATGGGGAGGGAGGATTTTTTTTTAGGAGGAGCAGTCAAATATTTAAAATTATAACGTTTTCTACAATTTCAAATGCGGACTGTTTCAATAAGCTTAGGGATAAATATTACTTATTTAATTTAATATAAAATTATAAAAAAGAAAGATTTGTTTGTTTGTTTAAATTGAATTGAATATTCTCCGAAACTACTTGACGGATTTGAAAAATTCTTTCATCGTATGAAAGCTACACTATTTCCGGTGAACATAGGCTATATTATATTTTCAAAAAAATTAGGGATCCTTATTAAAATGCCAATATTGTAACCCAAAGTGTAGAAAATGAACTTAAAAAATCTTTACATCGCGTGCGTTGCGAATACTATTGATTATAGAACAAAATAATGTACTACGACTTTGTTAACATGTAATTATCTACAAAAAATGTCGCAACAGCATATGTCTAACTGTTATAGTTATGTCACAATATGTGTTTTTTATTTAAAAAAATAATTAAAATGCCGTTTCTGTAAAAGCTTTTTATTGTTACTTTGGTATTGATTCTTATCAAAATAAATTACTTCAAAATCAAGACTGATTTAATGATTGCCGTTTACCCCGCTCGACTAGGCTGCATCATAATGTGTGATGTAGGCGTCACTGGGGCACGGGAGGGGAGTCATTGTCAGAGACGGCATTTTAATTATTAGGTTATGAGTGTGTGTGTAAAAATTTATAACTTGAAATTTTTCTTAAATATCCGTGAGAAGTCGGGGCGGGCTGCTATAATCTATATACATAAAGCAAAATCGTGTTAGTTACACCATTTATAACTCAAGAACAGATAGATCGATTTTTATGAAATTTTGTATGGAGGTATCTGACACCTTAGATTAACATATAAGCTATTTTTTATCCGACTACCTAAAATGAGGGTAATGTTTTTAATAGTTGAATTTAATGAGATGAAGTCGTAGAAACAATTTGCGGTGTCAGTAGTGGCGGGGGACTGGGCGACTTGCTCTACCCGAAGAAAAGCGAGGGCGGGGCCGCTAGTTATAGTATAAAAGTAAAAATAATGAAACTGTAAGGCAAAATATAGCAATTTTTTTAAAGTCTGCTATTCAGCAAATTTTACTCTCCAATACTTTTCAGAATTGTTTCTTCTTTGGAGTTTTTTGTCGACGTTCAACTAATGCAGCTTCTATCGAGCAGAAGGGTTTGCATGTTCCAAAACATCATAGTACAAAGTATCGTGGACAAGATTTGTCGAGGTATTTACAAACTTTACAAGTTCGTATATATTTAATGGGTGACAATTCAATATAACATTGTAAAACTTTTAGACGATTTTGCAGTTTCTAGCAGTTTTTGTTTGTCCTGGTACAAGGGCAGATCTGGAGACTCCTCAAAAAAAGGGGGGGGAGACTTTTCAGAAATTTGGAGATTCCAATCGCACCTGCAGCTCGTGTCGGGACAATTTTTTTCATCGTGAGTAGGATCGGGGCTAATTTTTTTCGTTGCAGGTCGGGTTTCGGTCCAGTTTACTTTCATTTTTTGCCGTTGTTCTGGTTAAATACTTTTTTTTTGCGAGTCGTGTTTGGGTAAGGTTCAATTCGACTTTCCGCTGCGGGTTGGGTTGGGGTCCGGTTCTGTTTCTCTATTGCTGCTGGTTGGTATTGGGTCTGGTTGATTTCTATTTTGTATGTGTGTGTGTGGGGGGGGGTTGTTGAGTTGAGTACTATTTTATAGACGCTGGTTTGGTTTCGGTCAAGTTGACTTCTTACTTTTTTGCTACTGGTCGAGTGGATTTTTACGTTTTTCTTGCGGACCGAGTGGAATTCTACTTTTTATCTGCTTTTCTCTGCATTCTTTTTTGTTGCTGTAGTTGTTTTGGGGTGAAATTACTTTACACTATTTTGGGTTCTGATCTGATTCATACAAGATTTTCATTCTCGCAAGAAGGATTTGATTCGACCCCATATTTCAAATGAAAGTCTAAATATTTTCTCCGTTATGGAAGAAAATAGTTTAAAGGAGTATTATGAAATAAAATATCGAAGACACTATAAAATGAAACTATATAAATGCCATAACAGACATTTCCAAATAGTTAATTATGAATATTTAAGATTTTACACCACCCTAGTCGCGTAGGGGAATATCCCAAATCTACACATCTATCAATCAAGGGTGTGACACGGTGCGTCAACTATCTCATTAACTAGATGGTTGCCGGAAATTATAAAGAGGTTGAGAACTCTTTACTTCTACGCAAATTCTTTGCCAGAGATGGTCCCTTTTCAGCTAAAGGGTATTGATGGTAATTGCCACATGTTCTCTTTGCTTTAGCAACTAGAAATAATCATTTTAACTCCCGCAAAAATGCACGTGTTGCATTTATCTGTTATTTTGCAGTGTTTGCTTTTTATGGAAGGCTCTTAAATTGCTGTCCTTTAAACCTGATTGGAAATTGAAACACTTTCTGTTTAAAACTAAATTTATCTTTTTTAAATTATTATATTAAGATAATTTTTACACGTTATTATTAAAATTGAGTGAAATTAGGATTTATTATTAAAATAATTTTTATACATAATTATTAAAATTGAGTGAAATTAGGATTTATTATTAAGATTAATTATTGCTTCTTGCTTCTTGAAAATAACTACACTGGCAATAGCTATTAAAATTTAAACTACAGCATAGATTCCTTTAAGATTTCTCATATTCCCACGCATCAATCTCACCTTTTCTTTTACTCGAGTTATTGTACCTATAATTTGACAACTTTCAATTTTTCAAATAAAATAAACTGGTTAAAATAAATTATTTGTGTGAAATACATAATTTGGAAGTAGCATATTTTGCATTGAGATTTCAGTAAAAAACAAACTCTATGAATTTCTAAATTCAGAAATTATTACCAAATTTATGCTCAGTTTTATGTATTGTTATTTTAGTTTCATTTTATTTACTCTATCTCATATTTTAAATGCGGAATGTATTTCTCGCACCATCATTGGCGATCTCTCTGTTAGGAAAATAAAAACACTTTTAACATTTCTATAGTAACCTAGAATGAATTTCTGAATACTAAATGTCATTGTAATCTATAAATCATTATGGATTGAATCAAATTTTTATATATAAACGTTTTAATGATTTTAAGCTTGCGTCCAAGTAATTTCACATGTCATAATATTTATAGAATTTATCTTAATTTCAGAGAAAATAAGAAAAGTACACTTAAGGCGTTGAGTTACATTAACTAGACTTTAATTTCCAATGTGTATTTCATTTTATTATCAGACGCTTTTACCCCAAAACATTTCTTTGAGTGAGAGGAGTCAAAAACTGTACATGAATCTGGAAAATGTGATATCTAATTTAAAAGTAGTGTGCTAATAAATGGAATCTTGACTTATTAATTTTGCACTAAAATGAATTCCAGTATACTTAAATGATTACATTGAATATTTTAGAGAAATACTTTTAATGATTAAAAGAGAGAGAGAGAGAGAGAAACCCCACAGATTTCGAACTACGCTATTTTAAAGAAAAATATTTTCATTTAAGACCTGCAAGATATTTTTAAAAAGTAAAAAATCTAATAAGAATTAAAAAGTAATATTTAGAAATGATTAAACTGTTTAAACATGCGTTTTTATTTTATCATATGAAATTTTAAATTGAAAAAGAAAAATTTAAAAAACAAGTAATATCTATAATCTGTAACATAATTTATGATAAAATGAAAATTGATTGATATTTATTGTGAATTGTAGTAATGTCTTTATAACGAGAAAAATTGCTAATTATAAAATACTATTACTTAGAATTTGAGATGTAATGGAATTTTTTTTAATTATCTACTTGTGAAATTGCAAGTTTGTTCTCACTCTGAATCTCGGAATTACATTAAAAATAAATATTTAAAAATAATAAAATTGGAACATTATGCTAAAATTATTCTGTGTTAAGATTGTTCTGAAATCCAAAAGATCTAATATCTGATATATTTGTGAATTTGTTTTTGGTCTGAAACGCATGAGACTAACAGATGCTAGTCAGAAACCATGATATCGAATAGCTTTCCCATTCTTCGTTTTTTCTTTCTTTTTTCTGGGAATTAATTAAAAACAGAATTTTATCTAGAATGACATTTTGCACAGAATTTCCGGACGCTTCAGCTTTAAAAATGTTGTGGGACAACAGTAGCTTATAACTTCAGATTTAATTCCTTTATAGAAAAAAATATATTCCAAGGCATGCCAATGTGCGAAATTTTTTTTATTATTGAACAGGGATTTTTCCAAAACCGCCATAAAATTGACGTGAATTTGTTTCACAAGCTCTCAAGCTCAATTAAAAAAAGTCCTTCCGGCAATGCCGGGAGGAAGAGGTAGCTTTCATATACTTATATATTTATTTATTTATTTTAAAGTAAGTTAGATTCTTCAAAATACTAAGCTCAAATTAGTGGAAATAATCTTATAAAATTAGTAATTTTATAAGATTGAATACTAGTTTTTGTCAAGACTGAATATTAATAGGAATTTTTAGAAATTAGTCATCTTTTATTCAACCTGGTTTTATTTTAAGCGATTTAGAGAGTCACCAAATTCTACGATATCATAAAGTGTATGCCATTTTAAAGCAACATGATGGATCATTCAGATCAGAAAAATTTAAAAATGCCAGCCATAAAAAAAATTCAAAATGCTATAACTCAATCATTTTTTAAGATATAGACAAAATAAAAAGTGTTCTAAAATCGTTGTTTTAAGTTTTAACACGTAAAAGAAAAAAAAAATTCAACTTTTAATTTTTTCGCATTTAATTTTAAATTTTAAATTTTTAAAAAAAATTAAAATGGCCACCATTTTGAAACAAAATGGTGGATGATGCTGGCCAACGAACTCGGTTGAGACATTTGTATGTACTATGGACATACCAAGTTTCATTGAAATCCGTTCATACATACGCGTGTTATCACGTGACAAAAATCAGATCGTTTCAAAATGTCAGCTATAAGAAAATTTCAAAGTGCTATAACTCAATCATTTTGTAAGATATAGACAAAATAAAAAGTGTTCTGGAATCGTTGTTTTAAGTTCTAACACACAAAAGAAAAATATTTTTCAAATTTTGATTTTTTTGCATTTAATTTTAAATTTTAAATTTTTTAAAAAATTTAAAATGGTCACCGTTTTTAAACAAAATGGCGGATGATGCTGGCCAACGAACTCGGTCGAGACATTTGTATGTACTATATACATACCAAGTTTCTTTGATATCGGTTCATAAATACGCGTGTTATTACGTGACAAAAATCAGATCGTTTCAAAATGTCAGCCATAAGAAAAATTCAAAGTGCTATAACTCAATCATTTTTTAAGATATACACAAAATAAAAAGTGTTCTGGAATCTTTGTTTTAAGTTCTAACACGTAAAAGAAAAGTATTTTTCAACTTTTAATTTTTTCGCATTAAATTTTAAATTTTAAATTTTTAAAAAAATTTAAAATGGCCGCCATTTTGAAACAAAATGGCGGATGATGCTGACCAACGAACTCGATCGAGACATTTGTATGTACTATGTACATACCAAGTTTCATTCGAATCGGTTCATAAATACGTTAGTATCGGTTCATAAATATTAGTATCGCATGACAAAAATCCGATATATATATATATCTATACATATAATAAAACAGTAGGACCCGGTGTGTCTGTACATTGAAGATAATTGACAAAAATGGAGTCAGGGCGATAAAAGAAAACCAATGAAACACAAAAAAAATTTTTTTGAATTTTTTGTCTGTCTGTCTGTCTGTCTGTCTGTTTGTTCGAGGTTATCTTCGTAACTACTGAATGGATTTTTATGCGGTTTTCACTAATGAAGAATGCACACTCCCGGGCAGTGTATAGGCTTTGTTTCATCAAAATCGGACAACAGACAAAAAAGTAACAAAAAGAAACAAAAGAAACTACTAGGTGCGCTGCTCACGTTTTTTAGTACATAACGTTTTTTAGTACATATAAAATCCAATAGATGTCACTGTGCGATTTTAAAACGCGCTATCGTTATGTTTTCGCCAGTCTACTTAAGTATGAGAAAGTTTCAAGCTGGCTGTCGTTCCATGTGGTTTAGTCGGTAGAACGTCAGTGCGCCATACTGATGGCCCGGGTTCGATTCCCAGCATGGAATTTTTTTTCACTATGTTGGCATTAACGCCTATAAGCAATTAAAAGAATTTGAAATATTGTATTCAAGGCGAATTTTCTCTCTGGGAAAATTTCCTTGCATTAATATGTCAGTGTAATTTTTTTTTCGATTTAATTTTTTTTTTCGAAACTTTGTTTTTCTTAAAAAATTACAGTAAATATTTGATATTTCCCAACGTTTTTTGAATGATCGACTTGCTTTTTTTTTTTAATGTATGTCTGAACCTTATCTAACTACTTCTTCAAGATTTCTTTAGATAAACCGACCAGCGTAGCGGGCGAAGGCCGCTAGTATATATATATATATATATATATATAGGGTTATATATACAGGGTGATTCATAAAAGATGGGCAGAACTTTAAGGGGTTATAGTACACTTAAAGACAAATAATATTAAATAGGAGACTAAGGGTCCCAGACGTATTCCCAAGGAGATAGGGGGCATTAAAGTTTAGGGTCCGAAATTTCAAATGATTATAAAAAATGGAAAAATTGGTCGATTCGTTTGCGGTTTTTGCAAAAAATTTTCTTTATGCCAGTATTTTCTTGAAATAAAATTTTAAAGTTCAATTTCAAAAAATGCCGATAGGGGGCGCTTTAGACTTTGGAGTAACAAACAACTATTTTTTAACGTTATTTTTTGTATTTCTTTAAATGATTTCGAAAGCTTAGACTTAAACTTAAATTTTGATCTAAAAATCTGAGTCCTAACGAGTAGTTAAGTAGCGTAAACTGAAATTTGAAATTTGAAACCCTTCTCCCCCCAGAACAAAAATCAGTTATTCCCGATCTTTGTGTCGTAGATTAGGCTCTAACTATTGCCGCATTTTGCTAAAATTATTCTTTATGTCAGTATTTTCTTGAAAATAAATTTTAAAGAAAAGTTTCAAAAAATTCCGATAGAGGGCGCTTTAGATTTTGGAGTAACGAACAACTATTTTATACCGTTATTTTTTGTGTCTCATTAAATGCTTTCTAAAGCTTAGACTTAAATTTTCAGCCCAAAATCTGAATCGTTAGACATGGTTAAGTTTCTGGGGAGAGGGGTTTCAAATTTCTACTCCTGAGCACAGTTCAGTTTACCATGTCCACACATTGTGTGCTGTGATACGAGGTAAAAAGACACAAATTAGGATTATGTTACCAAAGCATATTTATTAACATGTAATTACAATAAATGTTCAAAATTGTGACCACCAGAGGTTAAGCACGCAGAACAACAGCGAAGAATGGAACGGCGAACTTTCGCGAAAACATCAGGCTTTTCGAGCACTTCCCCTACAGCGGCGGAAAGTCTGGCGACCAGTTCCTCGGGGGATTCAATGGGTGTCTCATACATAAGAGCCTTCAATTGTCCCCAAAAAAAGAAATCGAGGGGTGAAAGATCTGGCGAGCGAGCAGGCCAAGCAACAGGACCACCTCGACCAATCCATCTGTTCGGAAATGTGATGTCCAGATAGTTGCTGACGTCTCGTACGTAATGGGCTGGCGCTCCCTCGTGCTGGAACCACATGACCCTCCGGATGCGTGGAGAAACAACGTTTAACAGGTCTGGCAGCACATGTTGCAGAAATGTGAAGTATGTTTTACCGTTGAGGCTTTCAGGAAGAAGGTACGGTCCGATTAGGTGGTCTCCGAGGATTCCTGCCCAAACATTGATGGAAAAGCGTCTCTGATGAGCATGTGGATACGTAGCATGTGGATTGACATCCGCCCATACATGTGCATTGTGTGTGTTAAATGTACCTTCACTTGTGAAGGTACATTCATCGGTGAAAAGCACAGTTCGTCCAAAATGTGGATTTAGCGCGTTCTGCTGCAGAAACCAGCGGGCGAATTCAATACGATTTGGATAATCCCCTGGAGACAGTTTCTGGACTCGTTGCACATGAAACGGGAGCAAATGTTCATCCTTCAGTACCCTCCAAGTCATGGACTGTGAGGTATCCACCTGCCTAGCCACTGTTCGTGTACTTGTACTTGGCTGCGCCGCTACTACATCCAGAATGGCCTCTGCAACAACTACTGATTCGTCCTTTTTTGCACGACCTGCATTCGACCGGGAAGCGAGAAATGATCCCGTCTCACACAACTGTCTGTGCAATCGCTCGAAAGTTTTGCGGTTAGGCAACCGCCTGTTGGGAAATCGCTCTCCGTACATTCGTTGTGCCTCTGTACCATTTCCATCTGCCGCTCCGTAAATTAAATGCATCTCAGCCTTTTCCTTATTCGTGAAGGGCACCATCTTCCGATTCATTACTACAGCGACTTACACTTGACTCACCGTTCAGTGGTTTTTATGCCTGAATCGTGTCGAAATTTTGCATACGTGTTCTTCTTCTTCCCCATTTGACATTTGCATACTTTCTGTCTCCTTCTTCACCCGGTGACTAGCGTCAGGAATGGAGCTTTAACGTTTGCATGAGCGACGTTTCCAACTGTGCCAGTGCCTTTATGAGTGAATTCCGACTATGCAGTCCTTGACGAAAGTTGTATTTTTGCCTCGTATCACAGCACAGAATCGTTGGGCATGGTTAAGTAGTGCAAACTGAACTATGTTCAGAAGTTGAAATTTGAACCCCCTCCCCTCGCTACTGAACCACACTCAGCGATTCAGATTTTGAGCTGAAAATTTAAGTTTAAGTCTATACTTTAGAAAGCATTTAATGAGACACAAAAAATAACGGTATAAAATAGTTGTTCGTTACTCCAAAGTCTAAAGCGCCCTCTATCGGAATTTTTTGAAACTTTTCTTTAAAATTTATTTTCAAGAAAATACTCACATAAAGAATAATTTTAGCAAAACGCGGCAGTAGTTAGAGCCTAATCTACGACACAAAGATCGGGAATAACTGATTTTTGTTCTGGGGGGGAGAAGGGTTTCAAATTTCAAATTTCAGTTTACGCTACTTAACTACTCGTTAGGACTCAGATTTTTAGATCAAAATTTAAGTTTAAGTCTAAGCTTTCGAAATCATTTAAAGAAATACAAAAAATAACGTTAAAAAATAGTTGTTTGTTACTCCAAAGTCTAAAGCGCCCCCTATCGGCATTTTTTGAAATTGAACTTTAAAATTTTATTTCAAGAAAATACTGGCATAAAGAAAATTTTTTGCAAAAACCGCAAACGAATCGACCAATTTTTCCATTTTTTATAATCATTTGAAATTTCGGACCCTAAACTTTAATGCCCCCTATCTCCTTGGGAATACGTCTGGGACCCTTAGTCTCCTATTTAATATTATTTGTCTTTAAGTGTACTATAACCCCTTAAAGTTCTGCCCATCTTTTATGAATCACCCTGTATATATATATATATATGTCAACATTTGAACGGAGGGTGGTTTTGGGGCCTGGGGGTCATGATCGGTGAAAATATACCAAAATTTTCCTGAAGTGCTTTCCTCCGGACGGCTGCAATAGGTAGCTTTTTACTTTTCGTAATGAAAGCTACCTAAAAAAAAACCTTACACATCATTCTTATAATGTAACTCACTGCTATATTTTACATGATTTTTTTCTGAATTATTTATAATGATGTCAACATGGAAAAAACAATTTTTCGAACAAAATTTCTGAAGGCTAAATTTTCTGTGGTCGAAAAACAATAAATTAATATATATATATATATTTTAAATATTTTGAGACCTGTGGCCGTAGCATATTATTTGCCAGTTACAATATTTAACAGGACAAAATTCTCTATAACTTTCATGCTTACAACTTTTTATACACTCAATAGCAAGAGCAGTACACTATTTTAGAAATAGGACATTTTTTCAATTTTCTTAAAAGCGGTGAAAAATGTAGTTTTGCCTCGATTATTCAAATGTTCCCCACAGATTTAATCATGTATGTCACCCTCAATATATTAGTAGCAGTACATAATGTGCTTCAGGACCAAAACTAGCTTTTTTTCCACACGTGGCAATCAGGAGTTTTGGTGCACTCTGCCCCTCACCATTGCACTCTCACCATTTGGTGCACCTGCCCCTCCTCACCCTCCACCAAATTTACCATGAGAATTTAAATAAATCTGTAATAGCCGGATCTTGAAATTTTTAAGTGTGTTATCAACAAATACATAATCAGCTTTGTCAAACATTGATTCAATAAAATCTTGAAAACCGAAAAAGAACCGAAATATATTCCGCTTTAAATAATACAATTCTCCTTTTCAAAGATTTTACGCATTTTACATTTTTTCGGTTAATATATATATATATATATATATACATGCGTATGTGTACGTATATGTAACCATTAATTATATTATAATATGAACCATTTGAACTTAATAGAAAAAAACCATATTGAACATGAGAAAAAATTAAATAAATAAATAAAATGAATACAAATGGAATTTGTAGAACCAAAGCAGAATTATCAAGCCCCAAATACTTTGGAACTAGAAATGAAGTGTGTGGTTTCATCTTCGTATTAGCCATGAAAAAGCAAAATAATACGAATTTGGGGCTACCAACCCACATAAAACCAAAATTCAATCAAGAAATAACATTAAAAACAAGGCACAACAAAATTACTAAATTCGACAGAAAAATGAAAAGGGAAAAAAATAATTATCGTACACATGATAATAATAAATTAATAAATAAATTGAAAGCAGAGTAAAGTGATAACAGAAAAAATAAACCATACACCATAGTTTACCCTATTAATATTTAAATCAATAACATTTATTTTGACAATGCTAGGCTAAAACCAATATTTTAATTTAGGATGTAAAAGATTAAAAAATAGGTAAATAATATATGTACCCTATACATTTAGTACACTGGTGGACAAAATTAAGAGATGGAAGGCATTAACCCAAATATCTCGAGAAATACTGGATAAAAATAAATGAAAATTGGTATGGATATAACTTATAGTATGACAATAATATGTGCAAAGCAAAAATTAAAGTTCCATTCATTGGCAAGAGTTATTGGCAACAGTCCAATGTGGACTGAAATTCATGATAAAAGATGGCAATGAAAATGAGGCTTGTATGGTGTGTCGTCGCCTCTAGTAGGGTGTGTGGTCACCTCTGATAGATAGACAGTATGCACAACGAGCATGCATGCTGTTAATAAGAGAGTTAAGGATTGCTTGTGGAAGACTCTCCCGCTCTTCTACCAGAGCAGTTTTTAACTCCGGAATGGTTCAGGGTGGGGGTTGGCATCTCGCAATAGCCCTTCCAAGAGTATCCCAAGCATGTTCAATGGGGTTAAGGTCAGGAGATTTGGCTAGTCAATGCATTCGATGAATATCCTCGCTTTCCAGATACTCTTCAACGGACGTCTACAGTGACACAACTGTCTAGGGACCTTGCTGTTGCCACAGGAGCATTAGTTTCAAGGATGAATGTTGCCAGTAGGCTCAGCGAAAGAGTGTTGTATGCCAGGAAGCCCGCCATTTGAATCCCACTCACTCCTTTCCACAAAAGAGAGCGTGCACAATGGTGCAGACAGCATCAGCATTCGACACAGCTCCAATGGGCTAATGGTTCTGTTAACAGATGAGTCCAGATTCAGTCTTCAATCTGATTCTCGTCGAATATTCATATGGAGGGAATCTGGGACCCGATACCATCCCAGTAACATCATGGAAAGGGACAATTATGCTGGTGGAGGACTGACGGTTTGGGCAGGATCATGCCAGATACCCGCACACCGCTCCATGTGTTTGACACTGGTTCCGTGAATGCCCAGAGATACAAGCAGGAGATCCTGCAATCCTACGTGCGTCTTTTCAGGGATGCTGTTGGCCCTGAATTCGTTTTTATGAAGGACAATGCCCGACCACATAGGGCTCGCCTGGTTGAAGAGTAACTGGAAAGCGAGGATATTCATCGAATGGATTGGCCAGCCAAATTTCCTGACCTTAACGCCATTGAACATGCTTGGGATGCTCTTAGAAGGGCTATTGCGAGATGCCAACCCTCACCCAGAACCATTCCGGAGTTAAAAACTGCTCTGGTGGAAGAGCGGGAGAGTCTTCCGCAAGCAATCCTAAACTCTCTTATTAACAGCATGCATACTCGTTGTGCTTACTATCTATCTATCAGAGGTGACCACACACCCTACTAGAGGCGACGACACACTATAACAAGACTCACTTTCATTGCCATCTTTCATCATGAATTTCAGTCCACATTGGACTGTTGCCAATAACTCTTGCCAATGAATGGCACTTTAATTTTTGCTTTGCACATATTATTGTCATACTATAAATTATATCCATACCAATTTTCATTTATTTGTATCCAGTATTTCTCGAGATATTTGGGAAAATGCCTCCCATCTCTTAATTTTGTCCACCAGTGTAGTATTATAGGTCTTTCATTTATTAAAAGTGAAGTGCAATTTAATAATGTAAATGAATAAAATTATATTAATGTAATTGATATAACTAAATAATAATCCATACATTCGTGTTATTTAAACTCCATAGAAACTTTGTTCCAATTTAATTAATGCATTTCCCTCTCTCATTAGCTCACAGGCTATCATAGCCTGAGAGCTTATGTGCCCGTCCGTTCTGTATGTACGTTCGTATGTTCGTTCGTGCGTAACGCGATAACTCATGATAAAAATATCGGATCCACTTGAAATTTTGTATATAGGTATATCCTGATAAGGCGCTTCCCTGATTAGTTTTTGGAGTTCATTCGATATGTATAAGAGGGGGAACGGGGGGCTCATGCCCCTCCCCTTAATGGATATAAACGAGATTTTCCTGCAGAATTAACAGTTTTCGTTCAAAATTTAGATATAGGATCATTCTGATGAGGCGATTCCGTGACTGTCATTAGGTGTTCTTGAATAAGTATAAACAGAGGGAACGGGGGCTCATGCCCCCCCCCCTTAATTGATATAAACGGGATTTTCATGCAGAATTAACAGTTTTCGTTCAAAATTTAGGTATAGGATCATTCTGATGAAGCGATTCCGTGACTGTCATTAGGTGTTCATTGAATAAGTATAAACAGGGGGAACGGGGGGCTCATGCCCCCCCTTAATTGATATAAACGGGATTTTCATGCAGAATTAACAGTTTTCGTTCAAAATTTAGATATAGGATCATTCTGATGAGGCGATACCGTGGCTGTTATTAGGTGTTCATAGAATAAGTATAAACAGGGGGAACGGGGGGCTCATGCCCCTCCCCTTAATTGATATAAACGGGATTTTGATGCAGAATTAACAGTTTTCGTTCAAAATTTAAATATAGGATCATTCTGATGAGGGGAGTCCGTGGCTGTTATTAGGTGTTCATTGAATAAGTATAAACAGGGGGAACGGGGGTTCTAATGCCCCTCCCCTTAACTTGTATAAATGGATTTTTCAATCAGAATTGTCAGATTTCGTTCAAATCTCTGAATAGTTTTGGAAGTTTAATGGTTAAGTATAAAAGAGGAGAATAACTCCTCTTAAATTATATAAATGCTAAATGGGTTTTTGAGCTTATGTGCCCGTCCGTTCTGTATGTTCGTTCGTGCGTAATGCGATAACTCATGATAAAAATATCCGATCCACTTGAAATTTTGTATGTAGGTATATCCTGACCCTGAGGTATATCCTGTAGGTATATCCTGTAGGTATCCCTGATTAGTTTTTGGAGTTCATTCGATATGTATAAGAGGGGGAACGGGGGTTCATGCCCCTCCACTTAGTTGATATAAATGGGATTTTCATGCAGAATTAAGTTTTCGTTCAAAATTTAGATTAGGATCATTCTGATGAGGCGATTCCGTGACTGTTATTAGGTGTTCATTGAATAAGTATAAATAGGGGGAACATGGGATCTAATCCCCCCCCCCCTTAATTTATATAAATGGGTTTTTCAAGCAGAATTTTCAGATTTCGTTCAAATCTCTGAATAGTTTTGGAAGTTTAATGGTTAAGTATAAAAGAGGGAGATAACTCCTTTTAAATTATATAAATGCTAAATGGGTTTTTATTAAGAATTATCTAATTTGCTTTGAATTTTGGATATAGATTTTTTATATGATAAAGCAAGTCTTTGATAGTATAGGAGGTTCAATGATTAAGTATAAAAAAAGAGGAAAGGGGAGAGCTGTTTCCCCTTCTTAATTTTTTTTCGAACGGAATTAACCCTTGAAAATATAAGGCTTTAATGTACAATTATATTTGTAGCCTGTGAGCTCAATGCCATCAGTTTAACTGGGCAGCATTCTTTATTTATTTTTTTTTAATATAAAATAACCTTTGCGTTTTATCCAGACAACGCCCTCCGCCGTACTCTAAAATCTACCCACCTAACCATCCTATTGTATGCATTTTTTTAATATATTTTTTACATTTTTAATTTTTTATTATTTTTTTTATGTTTTATTAATTTTTTGGTTCATTTTTACGCAAAAAGTTAACTAATTTTTAAATCATGTAACAACTAATTGTAAATTAAAGAATAAGTGATTTTTTTAGGAAAACCATTATTTATAGCATCATAAACAAGCTTTTTAATATTTGCATTAATTAAATAAGAAGAACATAAACATTTTATTCTATATAAATGATTAATGATTATATTACGATACACAGAATTATGAAGATAGGATTTGAAATTAGTAAATGTATTAACTTTAAAATTAAACTCGTTCAGTTTATCATAAATATCAGTTATTGTTTTCCTTTAATATAATTTTAAGATCTAAAAAGTTAATGGTATTATTATAAAGCAGGTGTTTTGTAATTTCTAGATTAGATGGATAATCAACTGGTAATTGAGATATACTGGTATTATTAGTATCAATTAAAATTATATCATCAATATATCGATATAAATGTAATTTATTATCATAATATTTACGTTCGTGTTGATATAAGTCAGATAATATACAAGATGTACAAACACCTTGTGGTATACCAAATTTTTGTATATATATTATGTTATCTTGCATTATAAAATTATTATAAGGTGGTCTGGTGTAATAACGCCAGGAGGGGTAATAATGTCAAGTGCTAATATTTTGCATAATTATGAAATAATCTGGTAAATGACACCCATGTGCTCTGCGCAGAAGGGTTTTGAGTCATATAATTCGCAAAAAACAGCTTCAAGTTAATTTGTTTCATTTTTTTAGGTCTTATTGTTTTTACAAGCAACTAAAATTAACGCTTGATCTAAAATTTGCGAGATACGTTTCGTGATGTGAAGACTATTTTTTTTTAATCCGGAAATACTTTGTTAATTACATAAATTTGTAATACATTTCATGGACTTTCAAAATGTTGTTGAAGATTTTGGATATCTTCTCGAGATAATTTGTAATTTAAAATGTACAGCGCAATAACTATAATGGGGTAATAACGCCAATCCTTGGCATTAATACTCCGGTTGTTTCCCTACAGTGGCCGAGCTACATCCTAAATACTGATTCAAATAAACACAGTTAAAACTGTGCAATGTTTCTAATAATTCTATTTAAGCGGTTATTTTTAAGCAAAAAGAAGTCACGGTCTGATATTCTTTCGCTTCATCCCCCCCCCCCCCACACACACACACGCCACCTTCATTTTTCTTATACTTTCACAAAAAATTGAACATTTTCAGTAGCTTAGAATGCAATTTGTCTATTACTAAATTTGTAGAGTTTGTATTTTTAGAATTGGGCAATCTACATGCAATTATTCCATCTTATTTCATAGTTTTGTTTGCATGGCGTTATTACCCATATAGGTGGCTATTAACGCCAAATAGCATTGGTCAAGAAATCACGCCATTACATTTTATGAATACATATCTGTTAAATTATTTTTTCATATACAGATAGTAAATAAGTTGCTGTATCAAATCATATATTTGTTTGAAAAATACAAACTAAAACTGAGCCGTGAAAATTGGTAGAACATTAACGTGGCGTTATTACCCCAGGGTTCCTTAGATAATGAAATTAGTTAAAGTAAGAAAATAATCAGTTTCAATGTTCATTGATAGATCTAAATCATGTTGATATTTTTTAAAAAGTGTATTTATTATATTATATAAATCTAATAAATCGATATTATTAGAAAGATCTTTGAAGTCATATGCAGTTATGTTTTTTATACATTTAAGATTTTTCATAACATTGACCAATTCATAATTCTTCTTTATAGTATTTATTATTATCACTGATTTTTGTAATTTTATATATTTGATTAAGAACTGTTAATAGAAGTTTGTTAGCAGCATTTTTATAAGTATTGTAACCAATTGTAACTGTTCTAAATTTAACAGGATTCTTATCAAATTTGAGTATAAGAACTAGATAAGGATATTTAAAGTTAGTAGAGTTAATGTCTAATAATTCATAAAAGCCTTTAATTTTACGATTGTTTACAATTACGTTATCATTAGTTTTTTGGAATGTGTTATTAGAAGATATACTAGATTTAAGCAGTTGATGATAATAGGATTTATATATAATTGCATAATTATTTGGAGATTTGTCAACATAAGTTATTACAGTTTCGTTACAATTTAGTGATTTGCTGGAAAAGATGCTTTGTATTTATATAATGCAGATGTGAAATATTTTATTTTAAAGTCTTATTTAATTTATCAATAACTAAAATTTTCCATTGAATTAAATATTCAATAGGTTTGTTACAATATATTGCAATTATTTAAATAAATAAATATGTATATCATAAGTAAATTGTTTTATTACAGAATTAATGTTTTATTTGAATGTAATTCTATACTTAGTACCATAACCCATTAATTTTTTCAGTGTTAAGTCATATACAGTATTTAGATTTCCAGTAATAATATGCCCATGATCATTATTAATGTATTTGTGTAGAGAGGGATCATTGCATTTGCAGGGGAAAGTACTATCATCAAAAGTATTTTTAAGAACGAATTATAGTTAAATATCTTTCTTCCTATCGTTATTGAATACATTGAAGTTTTTGATACTTGAATATTATTTATAGAAAATTTTCAATTTTTATCATTTATTATAGAATTTACATTGATTTTATTAAATATTTGATTAGAAAAAGTTATTACCATTTGAGTATTAGTATTTTGAGTTTTAGGGGTTTTTTAGTAAATTTATATTGAAAAGATTAACTCTAGTCATAGTAAAATCATAAAAAATATCTGAAAAATGTTTAGAGCAAGTTTTACTCAGAAATATATTTAAATATTGTACTATATGTTTCTTTTTTATTCCAAATATATATTTTCGTATTAATAATCAATTGTAATTTTATAGAAAAATAATGAATGAATAAATAAATAAATAAAAACTGTAACCAAAATAGAAAACTAAAGTAACCAAAATAGATAAAGTAAACAGTAATCCCGTTAGAATTCTAGCAGCAATTGTCCGTCAGCAATTATAATCTCAAACAGAAAAGAGACCTTTTAAAACTATTAAATTACAAGCGAGAAATTGTAAAAAAGAACGCTCCTATAGGTTTAAAATTAGCGTTCTAGTTTGTTCGTATGACTAGTGCATTTTCACGCGAAAGCATTTGCATGCTAATGTTAAACCTATGGGAGCATTCTTTTCAGAATTCAAGCTCGAATTTTGACGTTTATTTTATTTATTATTATTATTATGATTATTTTGTTGTTGTTCATTTGATATTTAAGGTCGCTATCTAACGTTGCGTACTTTTAATTTTCTAAATTTGGTAGCATTTTTTTAATGAAGCTACTTTAATTTCAGAAAACGCTCCAAACAATTTTCCGAAATATTTAAAAAATTAATTAATTAATTAATTAAACCCGAAAAAGTACAGCATTAGATATTGATCTCAATTATCTCGTGAATATATATATATATATATATATATATATTTAAAAGTAATAAAAGCAAGCAAGATATCCGACATGAACACTTCGACAGGTTTAATATTACGGGTGACTAATTTAGTCTCATAGTTGTAAATTTAGAAATTATTCAATTACCATTGAATGAATCATTATTATTATTACTTACCCATCATACGTAGTATAGGGTAAGTCTTGCAATTGTTTTGAAAATCGAATTTTTTTTTTGACGGATTTACACGTTTCGGACACTGAAAAACATATTTTTAGAAATTTTTTTTTTGCCGTCCGTCCGTCTGTGTGTCTGTCTGTCTGTAACCGCTCTATCTCCCGAACAAATTGAGATAGAGACTTGAAATTTTGTATGTGCTTAGTATGTAAGAATGGGACGAAGCCTATTTAATATCAGTAACTTCGATTATCCGGAATTATTTTTTTCGGACTCCCGAAAAATTCGTTCTGATGAAAGGTATATAAAAATTTTCGATTTTTTTTATTTTAAGGAGTGGACATAAAAAGCAATAAATTGACACAAATTTTGCATAAAAAACGAAATCGATCGGATTATTAGTTGTCGAGAAATTTCTAATCCTGTTTTCCACATTCTTTGATTTTTCATGACCCTGTATTTCATTCAAATTTCAACTCAAAGATATCTTTTAATTGGAAATGAGACACTTAATTTGATGCAAGAAACCGTTAGTGAATATGGTATTTATTTTTAGAGTTATAATGATATCTCTTTTATGCAATTCAGTGCTATTGGAATAGTATGGTGTTTCATGTAATTTATCGAAATTGGTTCATCAGAAATTCATTAATAGAGCATTATGATGTCTTAAAAATACGTTTATATTTTGTTTTGGAATTGCAATGCATTTTATAAACTGTTTACATGTTATGTTTTCATATATTATGTTATGCATATCCATGATGGGTAAGTATTACGGTGGCCTCCAACGCCTAGTTATTATTGTTATTATTATTTCAAGAAAAAAAAATATATGAACAATTATACCTGCTAAGATGGAAACCTTTTATAAAACTGGATATACTTCGATTCCTTTCGTTTAAATTTTCAAAGGTTTATTGAATCAATGTTTAACAAAGCTAGTTACGTATTTAATGATTACATACTAAAGATTTCCCAAATCCGGCTATAACATATTTATTAATATTCTCATGATAATTTTTCTTTTTTACGGGGTGAGAGAGGGAGAGCGGGCACCAAAATCCGAGTTTGCTACGGATGCAAAAAAAGCCTAGTATTAACCTTGAAATAAATAATTTACTGCTACCAATCTATCTATCTATCTCTCTCTATATATACACGGTTAAATCCGATGAATACATTTGAATAATCGTGGCTTAACTACCTTTTTTACGGTTTTTAAGAAAATTTAAAAAAAAAATGTCCTTTTTTATTTATTATTATTTTTTTTAACAATTCTACCTAATAGAATTATTATATTATGTTAATGCCCGTTTATTATTTATAATTTCATATGTACCTCACTTTCAGGCATTAGTTTTTCTCAATACAAAAACTACAAACACAAACAAATTTTCTTATTTATACTCTTTAATTTTAAATAGAATGGGATTTGGGGGGATTTTGGCGTACTGCGCTTGCTACTTAGTGTATAAAAAAGTTGTAAATAAGAAATATTATACAGAATTTAGTCCTATTTAATATTGTAACTGACAAATATTTTGCTATGGCAACAAATCTCGAGATATTAAAAAAATAGATAAATAAAATAAAATAAAATCCCAAAATTTTTTTGTTTTTTGACCACAGAAAATTTAGCCTTGAGAATTTTTTATTCGAAAACGTGGTTTATCCATGTTAGCATCATTATGAAAAAATCAGAAAAAGAAAATCTTCCACCCGATTTTTGAAAGGTAAAATGTTTATTTAGCCTGGACTAAAACAGTCAGGAGGGGAGAAATATTGTTTAAGGGTGCTGGTCAGTCAGCTTCCGAATTCCCTTTCGTAAGGTTAAGTCTATGGACGTTTGATGCATTTTTATATTTAAAATATCTCCGCAGGAAATCAATATTTTTAACCTATTATTGACCGTAAGGTAACGGAATACTTTTGATTGTCCCTGTAATCGATCTATGCATCCGATTTTCATAAAATTTGAAATGACTCGACAAAATTATGTAATAATTATGTATTTTAAATTTCAAACGTATAAAATACATTTGAAACTTTTTCCCCATTGACCATAATGTAATTGAATACTTTTGATTGCTCCTGTAATTGATCTATGCACCCGATTATCAAAAAAATTGAAATAACTCGACAAAATTATTTAATAATTATGTATTTTAAGTTTCAAACGATTAAAGTGCATTTGAAACTTTTTTCCCCTTTGACCGTAATGTAATGGAATACTTTTGATTGGCCCTGTAATTGATCTATGCATCCGATTTTCATAAAATTTGAAATGACTCGACAAAATTATGTAATAATTATGCATTTTAAATTTCAAACGATTTGGTTGGGTTGTTTTTGCGTTGTTATATGCGGACAGACGGACGGACTGAACGACCACTATATGTGCTACGTATTTACATAATTACGAACGCACCTAAAAAGCGATAAATATGAGAACCTAACGTTTAACGAAAAATAGTGAGATGCACTCCATTTTTTGAAATTCATTGTTACAAATGTTTTTGTCGAAATTTATCTGGAAGGGTTAAAATATTAATCACCGCTCATTAGCTTTTAACGCATAAAATATTAAATTCAACACATATTTTATAAATATTTTGACAATTTTGAAACATCCTTTAAGAGAAGTATAAATAAATAAGACAAAAATGTTAATTTTCTAGGGAGATATTTTTAGGTGCGCTCGTAATTATGTAAATACGTAGCACCTATAGTTGTCGTTCAGTCCGTCCGTCCGTCTGTCTGTCTGTCCGCATATAACAACGTAAAAACTACCCAACCGAATTATTTGAAATTTAAAATATATAATTATTATATAATTTTGTCGAGTCATTTCAAATTTTATGAAAATCGGATGCATAGATCAATTGCAGGGACAATCAAAAGTATTCCGTTACATTACGGTGAATATGGGGAAAAGTTTCAAATGCATTTTAATAGTTTGAAATTTAAAATATATAATCATTACATAATTTTGTCGAATCATTTCAAATTTTATGAAAATCGGATGCATAGATCAATTACAGGGGCAATCAAAATTATTCCGTTACATTACGGTCAATGGGGAAAAATGTTTCATATGCATTTTAATGGACTACACTAATTCGAACACAATAAAATTGTTATGCCTCTATGAACATACATATTATAACATACATTTTGCACAATCTGTGGTGCAAAAAAGCATTTTTTATTCATTTACAAGGTCACACAAAAGTATTCCATTACATAATGGTATAGGGAGAACATTTTTTTGGTGCGATAATTGTAATTGACTATTTAACATTTGATATTGACTATTTAACATGAGATTGATATACATTGCTGAGGAATACTACAAGTTATTTCCTGTATAAAAGAAAGTAGATAGTATTATAGCGTATGATATACGTCGCTGAGGTGTAATAAAAATTATTTCTTGTATATTTACCGGAACACACATACACAAAAAAATATATATATATTTCACTACTATACTCTATCCGAAGTACTATCTACTAGCAGCAAGATCTGAATATTTTTAAAACATCGTTATCATACGAAAGCACCTCGTTTGCCACGCTTTACGTGAAATTTCCAACTTATTTAAATATACGAATGTGCAAATCCTTTTAAGCACTTAAATTTTCTAATTTACTATACGAATGCATTTTATTCCCATACATTTAACATTAATAAGGGGGTGGCGAGTTAATTGATTAAACCTCTTAATGGAATTTTAGAATATTAATGATTTGAAAAAAAAATAAAACTATTGTTCTAAAAATGTTTGCATGTTTGTAATTTTATTTATACGTAATACATTTCGTATATTTTTAAGTTATTCATAATGGATTATAATTCCCGTTAACGCTGTAAAACGTTACGGAGGTTAGTTATATTTCATATGGGAACTATATCTACAAAATGGTTCTTTATATAGATATGTACTATGAAAACAGAGCAGGATGTTGAATTCCTCTCGAAAGGGTAACTGACCAGTGACCATTACATTGAAGAATCATTGGGACGGGAAAGAGTGCGAAAACAGATGTCTAATGAGGAAAAAAAATATCATTCGTCTTATCTTACTACAGGGCCCGTATACCAAAAAGTGTTTGTCAGAAAGAAGCGAATAAGCGCCAATGTGGTAACCTCTCTTAATTACAAGTCAGTTGGCTCTTATCTGTTGTTTCTTTCAGCATTCCTGCATCCCCATATGTAAGATCGGTACTGAGCCGTCGCGTAGGGGGGTGTAGGCTCATAAATTTCCGACTCCAAATAGGAAAATTTCCGAGTACTATGGCCAACATGTGGACTGAGATATATATATCATAATACCGTATTTACTCGTGTATAACGCGCACACAGTATTTTAGAATGAAAAATGGCAACTTTTTGTATCTCGTATACAGGGTGATTCAGCTCGTCGGTGACAAACTTTAAGGATCGATAGAGCACACCTAGACGAACATTTTTGAATAGGGAATGTAGGGTCCCTGACGCGATGGTAAGGCGCTAGGCGCTTTCGAAAATTTCTGTGCCGAAATTCGAAACGTCATAAAAACTAGGGAAATGGTTAGATTTTCTTGCTTGTTGCGTCGAAATGATTCTGTTTGTTTAGACTTTCTTCAGTACCAATTTGATAAGCGTATCTCTTAAAACATGGATAGGGGGCGCTGCAGACTTTGGAGAGCTAGACAACAACTTTAAGCCCGTTATTTTGATAATTTAACACATGCTCGCCAAAGTTTATACTCTAACTTAAAGTTTGAACCCAAAAGTAGAGCCCTGCAAAAAGCGTAAGAGCCGGAATAAAATGTCAAAGTACAGGGTGGTCGAAACTCGAAGGCTCCTAAGAGATAAACAAACAGATTTCTTGACTTATGGCATGCATTTTCATGATTCTGTTTGCTGGGGCTCTCTGAAACTCAGTTGAACGGTACAAAAAGAAACATCGATAGGGGGCGCTTTGGGCAAAAAACATAATTCGTTGACATTTCGGACGCTAACTGGAAACGGGGCGCTACGATCAGTTAGTAATAATGAAAACACATTTTCTACCTCTGCTCAACACTTCTGAATAAATTTAGACCAAAAACATCAATGATACTGGAAATTTATTTACAAAAAATAACACTACAGAAGATGCTCGAAATTTCGACCTTGGGCCATGATGCAGGCTTCGCACCTCCGTCGCATTGAGGAGTGTGTGTTTCCAACAATGCCAGGAGTATCTCTGATCTGCCCTGCAGCTGCCACAATGCGCGCCACAAGTTCTTCAGCACTGCTGACAGGTGTATGGTATACCTCGGCCTTCAGGTAACCCCAAAGGAAGAAATCCAAGCAGGTGAGGTCTGGTGATCGGGCAGGCCAGTGAACTGGACCCCCACGCCCGATCCACCGCTGGCCATACCTTGCGTTTAGATGGAGACGCACGTCGTTCGTGTAATGGGCCGGAGCTCCATCGTGCTGGAACCACATCTGGCGACGCGAACCTTCGGGTACGTGCGCCTCCTCCAGAAGCTGCGGCAGCACTTGATCCAGGAAAATCAGGTAATTTCCACCTGTCAGCCGTTCAGGTAACAAATAAGGGCCAATGAGGCAATCCCCCAGAATGCCGGCCCACACATTTACTGAGAAACGCTCCTGGGCTGCTCGGCTTCTGGTTTCATGTGGATTTTCATCACACCACACATGACTGTTGTGGGCGTTCCACATTCCCTCCCGGCTGAAGGTGGACTCGTCCGTAAACAAAATGCTGTTTACAAAACGGGGATCCCTGGATCTCATCGCCAAGTACCATCTTGAGAATTCCACTCGAGGGCCAAAATCCTGCTCTCTGAGCAACTGCACCCGCTGGATGTGGTAGGGGTGCAGATTCCGGGAACGTAATATGCGCCACGCAGTTGCTTGCGAAATGCCAACATGTCTGGCGATATCTCTCGTGCTAAGACATGGGTTGTCCTCAACCAGGTTAAGCACAGCCTCTTCGTTGTCGGGGGTGCTCACTGATCGCTCCCGTTCAGGCCTGCCTCCGTCGAAAGATCCCGTTGTGGACAACCTCTGGTGTACTCGAGCGAAGAAGGCATGGCAGGGGATTTGCCTGTTGGGGTAACGCTCGGCGTACAACCGCTGAGCGGCTCGTCCATTACAACCAGCAGCGCCATACGCCAAATGCATGTCAGCCAATTCAGAGTTTGTGTACCGTTCCATCCTACTACCGATCTGCAGACAAGTAACCCGAAGCTTAAGTAGGTACCGCACGTTCAAAAGACGTGTCTGCGCATACAACTACGTCATCTCGCGTTGTCGTCTACGCATTGCGTATCTTTTGCATATCGATATGGTACGATATCTTTTGCATAAATCAGCAAAAAGCACCTTATGTAAATTTTATTGCGCGCATTGTGCATGATTGAAACCAGCTATGTTTGTTAAAAAAAAACAAACAAACTGCAGTTTTAATAGCTTCTTATGATAAGTAAATTACTCTCTTGTTTTGTTTCTAACTGATCGTAGCGCCCCGTTTCCAGTTAGCGTCCGAAATGTCAACGAATTATGTTTTTTGCCCAAAGCGCCCCCTATCGATGTTTCTTTTTGTACCGTTCAATTGAGTTTCAGAGAGCCCCAGCAAGCAGAATCATGAAAATGCATGCCATAAGTCAAGAAATCTGTTTGTTTATCTCTTAGGAGCCTTCGAGTTTCGACCATTCTGTACTTTGACATTTTATTCCGGCTCTTACGCTTTTTGCAGGGCTCTACTTTTGGGTTCAAACTTTAAGTTAGAGTATAAACTTTGGCGAGCATGTGTTAAATTATCAAAATAACGGGCTTAAAGTTGTTGTCTAGCTCTCCAAAGTCTGCAGCGCCCCCTATCCATGTTTTAAGAGATACGCTTATCAAATTGGTACTGAAGAAAGTCTAAACAAACAGAATCATTTCGACGCAACAAGCAAGAAAATCTAACCATTTCCCTAGTTTTTATGACGTTTCGAATTTCGGCACCCAAATTTTCGAAAGCGCCTAGCGCCTTACCATCGCGTCAGGGACCCTACATTCCCTATTCAAAAATGTTCGTCTAGGTGTGCTCTATCGATCCTTAAAGTTTGTCACCGACTAGCTGAATCACCCTGTATAACGTGCGTCATAAATCTGACATGCAAAGGAATGAACGATCAAATGAATTTTAGAAAAGAAAATCGAAGCAAGTGTTACATCAGGCTTGAAAAGAAGCCGCAATTCTTTTTTTTAGCACTTTCCAACAAAGTGGAAAAGTGTTTATGCATTCGGTTTATCTGCCCGTCTGGCCGCGCTCTAACTCACGTAAATATACTCGGATTACCATGAAATCTTAGGACGTTATTGATGTTTACCCTAGTACAAACCTTATTGAAAATGAAGTTTCTACCACGATTAGTTTATCTACAGGGAGAATCAAAAGTTTCCCATTACATTACGGCCTATGGGGAAAAATAGTTTCAAAGGAATTTTAAAGATGTTATACCCTGGTGAACATATTAAAATTTATATGCTTTTATGAGGTGCATTAAAATATGCATTCTATAAAATATAAGGTGAAAATGTAGCTATTATTCATTTACAGGGCCACACAAAAGAATTCCATTAGATAATGATGGTAAAAGGGGGAATTGTGTGTGACACATTTTAAATATATTAAACTGTTTCATGTATAGTAAAATTGATGTATGTTAATGAGGCTTAGTATAAATTATACGATACTGCCTTCCCTAATATAAAGTGCATAGTATTTATAGGGGCACACAAAAGATTTCAAATAGTACATTCTTTCCGAAGTACTGTATATGTATCCGATGACAGCTGATGGATGGATGGATGAAATGCATTTTAATTATGATATGCGCGTATAAGTTTCACTAAATTTATGCATATTATATTGTGTGTATAAATGCTATAGTTAATATACAGGGCTACCCAAAAGAGCTCGCCAATGTTACTGAATAAGAGCATAAATTATTAAAAGGTGATTCTAAAATAAATTACGCATTTTTACGCTGAAGTGCATTAAATTTACTAAGAAATGTTTGTACTAAGAAATTTTACTACAATTAAAATTTTTTACTAAGAAATTTTTATAATTGATTTTTTTATTGATGTTGTTAAACTAGTATCTACTCGTGACGCACATTTATACTTATGGTCGTTAAATCCATATTCATTGAAAATAGATCTGATTTTAGCGTTTTTGCCGAAATCTTTATAACACGCCGGCAGGCCCGTTAAACTTTTTTATCGGACTGACCCATACGGCCTGCTTATTTATTTATTTATTAATTTTTTTTTGCCAGTCTGATACAGGCCGATGCAGATCTCTAGACCTAACCAAGCCCTAGTCTCATGAGTTAAAACTGGCCCGGCCCAACCCGGGCAGTGACAGCTTCGTCGAGTCCGATCAGGTCGCACCGTTCTCAATCTTAAACACGATTCATTTATCCTGTGGACATCTAATATAATTTTGCAGATCCTTCATTGGGCTCAAAGGTTGAGGGGGCGATCGCCCCATCGCTTCTGGTATTCATCATATTGAGATCTTGCTATTGAATCGCATCTTTTTTTATGTCGACAGATGGTTCGTGGGAATTATTACATTGTTCTCCAATGAATAATAAATTTTGAAAGAAAACTTAATTGTAAAATACCGTAACATTAATAAAGCTAGACTGAATGTGCGGTATCTTCCTTAAGAAAAGAAAAGAAAAAAAAACGAATAGTAAAAAAGAAGAGACTTTAAGTGATAAAAAAAGCAAGGACGGCGGGAAACAGATGACCAATTTCAACAGGTTTAATTTGATTATGTATATAAATGGAATGTTTTTATGGAAATTCTTTTTAACAGAGAGTATACACGAAACAGCATTTCATTGCATTTCATGTTCAAAGTAGTGAACATAATTTAAATACGCTAGGAAAAGTTTTTCTCCGAAGAACTTTTTACAACCGAATTCTTTTGTGCAACTCTGTAATTGAATGGCAAATATTTTTCGCCAAATATTATACCGCAAGCATTTCTTAAGTCCATTTTAGAAGTTCGTATAAATTTCATTGTTTGTAAAAGAGTAACATTATTACAACAAACATCGCGAAAGATTTTTAGACCTTAATATAATAGATTACTATGGAGATCCTCTGTGTGTATACTGTAAGTGCTATACATGACATATTTTTTTATAATTGTCTTCTAGAGTACCTCAATAATGTATATGAATTTCATTACTTTTAAATTAGTATGGCGCTCCTTGAAACACCGCAAATGATTTATCTACATAGACCATAATGTAGCGGAATAATTTTAAGTGATCCTACACATTTCTTATGTTTCTTCAATTTTTTAAAAAGTGTTTAATTTTTTAAAAGTAATTTTTGCCCCTTAAAAAACTTTGTTTGTGTTATGCAGAATTTGCAAAAAGTCCTTAAAAATATTTAAGTTTTTTGTTATTTATTAATTGGAGGTGAAAATCTGAGTTCTCTGAAATTCTGATTTAGAAAAATAATTTATATCACCCTTGCCCCCCCCCCCCCCCTTGTATCAAAATTTCGTTCCCGCTTTTTGCTCTCATCACAGCCTTCAATATTATCCCTTCCAGAAGTATCACTTCGCTGTTTTGCTGTCTATCTCACTGTATCCATGTTTACACAATATAGCCACTTTGTTGTAACAATAAAAATCTATCACAAAAACTCCTCCCCACTAACTAAAAATGAGATTTTTCCCTCTCATCCTATTAGTAAATGCCTAGAATTTATTCATTGAAACTTTCCCCACATTTTATTATTTTTTAAACCCATTTGTTAATGTTTTAAAAGGCAAATAAAAGTAAGTCATTTAAAAAACTTCTCCATCCCACATACACACCAAAATAAATAATTAATAAATTGTTTCTCCCCCCCCCCCAGCTCACAAATTTTAAACTTTTAAAGTCATCGATTTTTCTAAAACTTTTACTGTAATAATAAATAATCAATCATAGTTTTACTCTTAACCCCACAAAAATTGATGTTTTCCCCCTATTTCTCCTTACCAAGTATATAAAATTTAGTCTTTAAATCTCTTTATTTTGTGTTTAGCCATATTTGTTAATCTTTAGTCAGATGAAGTAAGTCATCTAACAAATTCCCTTCATCCCCCTCCAAAATAAATATATAAATACTTTTCATTTTTTCCTTCTCACAGATCTCCAACAATTATATAAATGAAATTTTAAATCAATTATTTATATGATTTACGATATTCGAACGAATTCAGCATAAAAATCTTTTTCTAAATTTAAAGGGGGGGGGTTAGCTACCCTTTCTCCCCCTATACTTATTCAATGAATTCTTAAAACTAATCGCCCCCAGGAGGATACCTTCTTTAAACATTTACGGGCTTCCTAACCCAAGGCAACTGAATGATCTTTCTCTTTTCTTTTTCCTCTGATTTCTATTGTTTTCCTTTTTTTCTTTGTTTCACTCTCGTTGTGATTTTT
Organism: Maratus speculifer; assembly: GCA_964019185.1. NCBI lineage: Eukaryota > Metazoa > Arthropoda > Arachnida > Araneae > Salticidae > Maratus > Maratus speculifer. The sequence continues at coordinate 6,980,345 of OZ025293.1, read as the reverse complement.
TTCACGGAGGTGAGGGCAATTTGTATGAGCCGATATCACTCTGTATATCGATGGAGAATTGTAAACCACCGACGTGTTTGCTGTGTGTAACGTCACGTGTTTGTAGGAAACAGTAGAAGTTATCCGGATTCAAACGCAACCCACAACAAAAAGTAAAAAAATAAACCCGACCAGCAGCAAAAAATAGAAGAGATCCGGACAACAAATTTTGTAAAATGATCACGGAGAAAACACGAATATCTTCAAAATATCGTGAAACAGACGCACATTTTGTACAAAAATTGCAAAAAAGAACGAACATTTTACCAAAGAATTCACCCCAATAAATTCGGATCAACCCGAACCTTTCTCGATAAAGTAACAAGTAAGAAAAATCATGTGTTAGGCATTGATTATGAAGCACTTTCCAACACTTAATGAAATCTTTAACAAAACTTTGTTATTTAAGGAAATAAATGTGTATAGCCAAATATGGATTCCAGTACTTTTGAACAACTCTGTATTTCATATGTCACTTGATATAAAGGGAAAATTTAGTTTAGCAAGAAAATACCCAGTAGCTTCAAATTTATTTTTCAGCATTTCATACTATCAGATGGAAAAATACGTGAATACTTTTGTTCAGCCCTGTAGTTTACATTGTACCTTTATTACACGTCAGCATTAGGCTAAAATTTATTGTAAACTAAAACACTTTTAAAACAACTGAAATCACATTCTCATAAATTATCATTCATAGGCGTCCATGTACCGAATTCTTTACGTGGCCCTGTATATGCTTTTATCTATATTCTGCAAACATTTCTCAATAAATTCAATGAAGCTCAGCGTAAAAATGCATAGTTTATTTAAGAACCACGTTTAAATAATTTATACTCATATTCAGTAACGTTGGTGAGCTCTTTTGGGTAGCCCTGTATATCAACTATAACATTTATACACACCATATAATGTGCATATTTTTAGCAAATATAAACGGGCATATCATAATTAAAATGCATTTCATCCCTCTATCAGCCATCATCGGACACATATACGGTACTTTGGAAAGAATATACTATTTGAAAACTTTTGTATGGCCCTGTAAATGCAATGTACTTCATATTATGCAAGACAGTAGCGTATAATTTATATTAAGCTTCAGTGACATATATCTATTTTATTATACATGAAATAGCTTAATATATTTAAAATATGCCACACACAATTCCCCCCTTTTACCATCATCTTATGGAATTCTTTTGTGTGGCCATGTAAATGAATAATAGCTATATTTTCACCTTATATTTTATAGAATGCATATTTTAATATGTTTGATAGGGTATAACATCTTTAAAATTCCTTTGAAACGATTTTTCCCCATAGGCCGTAATGTAATGGGAAACTTTTGATTCGTCCTGTAGATAAACTAATCATGGTAGAAACTTCATTTTCAAAAGGGTATGTGCTAGGGCAAACGTCAATAACGTCCTAAAATTTCATGGCAATCCGAGTATATTAACAATTTTTCCCCATAGGCCGTAATGTAATGGGAAACTTTGATTCGCCCTGTAGATAAACTAATCATGGTAGAAACTGCGTTTTCGATAGGACTTGCGCTAGGGTAAACGTCAATAACGTCCTGAAATTTCATGGCAATCCGAGTATATAAACGATTTTTCCCCATGGGCCGTAATGTAATGGAAAACTTTTGATTCTCCCTGTAGATAAACTAATCATGGTAGAAACTTCATTTTCAGTAGCGTTCGTGCTAGTGTAAACGTCAATAACGTCCTAAAATTTCATGGCAATCCGAATATATTAACGATTTTCCCCATACGCCTTAATGTAATGGGAAACTTTTGATTGTCTCTGTAGATAAACTAATCATGGTAGATACTTCATTTTTAATAGGTGTCGTGCTAGGGTAAACATCAATAACGTATAAAAATTTCATAGCAATCCGAGTATATTTACGGGAGTTAGAGCGCGGACAGACGGACAGACGGACAGACAAACCGAATGCATTAGCACTTTTCAACTTTGTTGGAAAGTGCTAAAAACCAAATCCTAAAGTGTCCCAAATGCGCTAAGCACTGCTAAAAAGTAAAAGTCAACCATATTAAAAACAAAATGTAGCAGTCAACGAGACCCAAACATGACAAAAAAAAAAAAAAGAATCAGAAATTAACTTGAACAGCAGCAAAGAGTCGAAGTCAACCCGACCCAATCTCGACCCAAGTAGGAATTAACCCAGACAAGAGCAAAAAATGGAAGCAGACCGGACCCAAACCCGACCCACCTCAAAAAAGTAAAAAAAGTAAAAACACGACCCGCATAAAAAAATGAGCTCCGACCCGTGCATTACACTGGAGTATCCAAATTTCTAAAATCCTTTCCCCCCCCCCCCCCTTTGAGGACTCTCAAGATCAGCTCTTGGTCTTCGCCTCCCTTTATATAAAAATTTCACTTCGCCTTTTGAATTTGTCACAATCTTTTAAATTGCACCTTACAAAAATATCACTTCGTTTTGTAGTCTACTGCACAATACCCATATTTGTAGCATATAAGTCACTTTAGTATATCAATAAACAATCAATCACAAAATTTCCTCCCCCCTCTTCCAGACTGAAATTAGGTTTTATCATTCTGTTCCTTTAAGTGCAGAAAATTTAGTTCTTTAAATAATTCCCACTTTTATTATTTTTTTAAACCAATTTATAAATATTTTGAAAGGCAAATAAATAATAAGTCATCTAATAAACATCTCCCCCTACACACACACGCGAAAATAAATAAATAAATAATGTGCTTATTTCTTTTTTTTCCTCAGCTCATAAATTTTAAACAAACACAAATTCCACCATTTTTTGAGGGGGGGGGGCATTGCACTATTTTCTCCCCTACCCATATCTCACTAAATTTAAAATCTTTGAAAGCTTTTTTTTTTTTTTTTTTTTTTTTTTTTTTTTTTTTTTTTTTTTCAATAGGTTTATACATATTTTATTCTAAAAATAAATAATTAATCGTAAACAATCCACAAATATCGTTGTATACCTCCCCCCCCCTCGTACTTTTGAGGTACACAAAATTAAAAATCTTTAAAACACTTTTAAGTTACATTTTTCATCCTATTAATAAATATTCAAAAAGGTAAATAAGCTGTCATCTATAAAACTGTTCTACTATCTCTCCCCCCCCCCCAAAAAAAAAAAATTTGTTTTTTCCCTCTACCCCCCCCCCTTCTCAACTTACAAAATTAAATTCTTTCTTTTTTCTCTCCATATTTTAATAAAAAAAAAAATAATTAAAACCTGAAATCCTCCTTCTGCACAAATACCTGTCTTTAAATATGTTTAATTTTTTTAAGTGCTAATTATAAATCTCTGCTAACTATAATATTAACAAAATCTTTTTAACTATGTAGGAAAGTGTTAAAAATAAAGCGATAGATATGCATTAAATTCTACACAAAACACATGTTTACATTTTTTGCGTATTGTATTTGTGCATTTCTTACAGTAAAATATCTTTAGAGAGATATTTAAATAAAATATTGTGATTTTCCATTAATGTGCAAGTAATTTTTCACAACTTTTCGTAATTTTTTCCTTTCTATTAGCTCAGAATTGAACCACTAAACATAAATACCAAAATTACCCGAGTTTTCGGCTGAGTTGAGTAAATCCATAAAAAAATGAACCAGTACAATATATCGGATCAAAACAAAAACCATTCTTAACTGACTGTATCATTTAAAAAACAGTTTTCAGAACCCCCCTCCTCCCTCCTATAGACTTTACTGCTATGTCAGTGGTCAAAATTAAAAATTGTGAGAGCTTCTTGGGGTATTTATATAATGCTTGTAAAAATCATCAAGAATCTAAATTTTCTTCCACCTGAAATATTGACAAAATATTTTGCTTTATTGACTTAACATCACACAACGTTTTTAAAATTTGCTACACTTTTTCTGTCACATTTGTCACTACAAACAATAATAAATTACGTATTATGTCTATAAACGACTAGGCTGGGATTAGCACCTATTTCTCAAAATTTTTTCCTAATAAACAATGTTTAAATTTTTTAATTTGTCTAAATATTTTTCTCATAATTTTATGAAGTATTTATGACTTTAACCTTCAGTGCTATTTATCTTGATATGTTTCGTATTCTAAAAAGAATCCCTCCCCCTTATCCCCCCCCCTAAAAATAGTTATTTAAACTACTTGTACCTGATGTCCCCCCCCTCATTCAATATTAATTTTTTTTTTTTTTTTTTTTATTTATTTATTTTTTTTTTTTTTTTGTGATTCCATTAAGTAAATAAAATAGTTTTTATTTTATAGTAATCTATCTAAATTAATTATTCTTTTATTTTCTAAAAATCAAACCATTTTAATTTTGGAACGCTAATCATAAAGAGATTGAAATTCTTTTGAAGCTCGAGATCATTGCATTTACCCAAAGTAATGGGAAATCAGTTGAAAAAAATCCTTTAAACATGAAATCGGCTAGAATTGCGCACCTTTGAAGAGAAAAATCGTCGCAGATAATTGGTTAAGAGCATTCTATTTCCTAATTGGATGATTGCATGTCAATCAAAGTAGTTTTAGCCCATCCTTCGAATCCGCTGAAAAATCGAGTCGCCATCTTGAATTGTCTTGGCTTGTGACTATCGTGTCCTCTTAAGAGCCCACAATAGTCACAGAAAAATTACTCAAAAAGACCCGGATGACCATGTAAAGTCTATGGGAGCGTTCTTTTCTAATATCTCGCTCAAATTTTAATATTTTTGCATGATTTTTTTGCACAAGATAGCTGAGGGCAATCCACAACCGGGCTAGTTTTTACTTTTTCAATTTTTGTTTCAGATTTTCTTTAAAAAATTACTTTAACTTTTGAAACCGGTTTAAACCGGTTCTGAAACTGAAACTATCGTAATATAAAAAATATATAATCAAAATCGAAAAAGTAAAAACTAGCCCGGTTGTGGATTGCCCTCAGCTATCTTGTGCAAAAAAATCATGCAAAAATATTAAAATTTGAGTGAGATATTAGAAAAGAACGCTCCCATAGACTTTACATGGTCATCCGGGTCTTTTTGAGTAATTTTTCTGTGACTATTGTGCGCTCTTAAGAGCCCACAATAGTCACAGAAAATTACTCAAAATGACCCGGATGACCATGTAAAGTCTATGGGTGCGTTCTTTTCTAATATCTCGCTCAAATTTTAATATTTTTGCATGATTTTTTTGCACAAGATAGCTGAGGACAATCCACAACCGGGCTAGTTTTTACTTTTTCAATTTTTGTTTCAGATTTTCTTTAAAAAATTACTTTAACTTTCGAAACCGGTTTAAACCGGTTCTGAAACTGAAACTATCGTAATATAAAAAATATATAACCAAAATCGAAAAAGTAAAAACTAGCCCGGTTGTGGATTGCCCTCAGCTATCTTGTGCAAAAAAAATCATGCAAAAATATTAAAATTTGAGTGAGATATTCGAAAAGAACGCTCCCATAGACTTTACATGATCATCCGGGTCTTTTTGTGCACTTTTTCTGTGACTATTGTGGGCTGTGACTATTGTGGGCTCTTAAGAGCCCACAATAGTCACAGAAAAAGTGCACAAAAAGACCCGGATGATCATGTAAAGTAAAAAGGTTGTGGATTGCCCTCAGCTATCTTGTGCAAAAAAATCATGCAAAAATATTAAAATTTGAGCGAGATATTAGAAAAGAACGCTCCCATAGACTTTACATGATCATCCGGGTCTTTTTGTGTACTTTTTCTGTGACTATTGTGGGCTCTTAAGAGCCCACAATAGTCACAGGAAAAGTACAGAAAAAGACCCGGATGACCATGTAAAGTCTAAGAGCCCACAATAGTCACAGGAAAAGTACAGAAAAAGACCCGGATGACCATGTAAAGTCTATGGGAGCGTTCTTTTCTAATATCTCGTTCAAATTTTAATATTTTGACATGATTTTTTTTGCATAAAATAGTTCAGGACAATCCACAACCGGGCTAGTTTTTACTTTTTCGATTTTGGTTATATATTTTTTATATTATGATAGTTTCAGTTTCAGAACCGGTTTAAACCGGTTTTGAAAATTAAAGTAATTTTTTTAAGAAAAATATATAACCAAAATCGAAAAAGTAAAAACTAGCCTGGTTGTGGATCGTCCTGAACTATTTTATGCAAAAAAAATCATGTCAAAATATTAAAATTTGAACGAGATATTAGAAAAGAACGCTCCCATAGACTTTACATGGTCATCCGGGTCTTTTTGTGTACTTTTCCTGTGACTATTGTGGGCTCTTAAGAGGACACGCTAGTCACAAGACAAGACAATTCAAGATTGCGACTCGATTTTTCAGCGGATTCGAAGGATGGGCTAAAATTACTTTGATTGACATGCAATCATCTAATTAGGAAATAGAATGCTCTTAACCAATTATCTGCGACGATTTTTCTCTTCAAAGGTGCGCAATTCTAGCCGATTTCATGTTTAAAGGATTTTTTTCAACTGATTTCCCATTACTTTGGCTAAATGCAATGATGTCGAGCTTCAGAAGAATTTCAATCTATTTATGATTAGCGTTCCAAAATTAAAATGGTTTGATTTTCAGAAAATAAACGAATAATTAATTTAGATAGATTACTATAAAATAAAAACTATTTTATTTACTTAACGCAATCACAAAAAAAAAAAAAAATAAAATAAAATAAATAAATAAATAAAAAATTAATATTGAATGAGGGGGGAGGGGGATATCAGGTACAAGTAGTTTAAATAACTATTTTTTTGGAGCGGGGGGTAAGGGGGAGGGATTCTTTTTAGAATACGAAACGTATCAAGATAAATAGCACTGAAGGTTAAAGTCATAAATATTTCATAAAATTATGAGAAAAATATTTAGACAAATTTAAATATTTAAACATTGTTTATTTTTTGCGGAGAGGCAAGCAAGCAAGGGCGAAAAGGAAGGAGAAATTTTGAAGAAAGGAGAAATAGGTGTTAATCCCAGCCTAGTCGTTTATAGACATAATACATAATTAATTATTGTTTGTAGTGACAAATGTGACAGAAAAAGTGTTGCAAATTTTAAAAACTTTGTGTGGTGTTAAGTCAATAAAGCAAAATATTTTGTCAAATTTCAGGTGGAAGAAAATTTATATTCTTGATGATTTTTACAAGCATTATACACTATCTACCAAAAAGTATTTGTACACTCTCAGTTTTTGACATTTTGTCAAATATTTAAAAATATACTGGTCGGATTCTTCTGGAACTTCAGAAATATAAAGATTATGTTTCACTTTATATTTATTTACATTCATTTGTTAAGCGGGTAATTAGGGGGCCGGCAAAAAAACAAAGAATAATAGAAATATTTGGGATCGCCCTGTACATGAAAATGCACGAAACGACTTTTCGCTTTAGAATACAAATATATGAATACAGTAGAATATGTACACTAATTTTTGTGAGAATAGCATGTATATTTATGGCGATAGATCGATTTTTTTGGAAAATTCAAAAAATTCTGGTATGTTTTTTGTTTATATCATGCTGGGTTTTTGACCAAAATTAACGCAAATTTCAGAAAAATTGGCAAAATGCAGTAGAAAAAATGTAGCGCAATTGGAATATAAATATATTAAATATTTTATGAAATATGAGTAGTTGTATAAAATAATTTTTATCTGCGCATGCGCGAACTAGAAAAACATTTTTTTTACATCATTTAATAGTAAATTCTATGGAGTGACTTATAAAAAAAATCCAATCAAATATCGTGAAAATTCAAAAAGATATCATTATTTTAGTGAGATGTTTTTACTCTGCTCTCTAAAAACTGCTGAATCTTAAGGGATTCTCCACAAATTGACATTTTTTAATAACTGACTTTAAAAAAAAACTAGTACTGAATTAGTACAATATCTAATACAATATTGCTGCTAATAAGTACTTGACAATTGTGATAGAAAAGAAAAAGAGCTTTATTCGCATTCAGGGCCAAAACTAAGAGAGGGGGGGGGGGAGAAGGGCATGTGCTCCGGGCGCTAGGATGAAAGTGTTCCAAATGTATCTTTCGTTTGGCGATTTTTTTCATGGCTATGTTTAGCATAATATTGTTAAAATTATTATATCTGGGCTATGCTAAAGCATAAAAAAATCTAATGATGATGGCTTAAGGTCCCTGCCCCTACCCGCGAAGATGCTCACGAGCTAATGCTATTCCTATGGGGATGCATTTTTCTAACTCTTTTGCATTTGGACATTTTTAAATAATATGTTTTGCATTGGATAGCGGAAGTCCTTTTCAAGATCGCTCCGTGATTACTTTTTCAATTTTGGCGTAGATATTTTTATAATGTTTCTTTCACTTCCAAAAGCGGTTCTGAAAGTGAAACTAACTTTATAAAAAATATCTATGACTCAAATCGAAAAAGTAGTCAAGGAGCGATTTTGAGAGGGACTTCCGCTATCCAATGCAAAAAAAAAAAAAAAAAAAAAAAAAAAAAAAAAAAAATGAAAATTTCAAAATGCGAAAGAGTTCCCCCAAAATCCCCACAGAAATAGCATTAGCTCAGCAGTGTCTTCGCGGGCAGGGACAAGGGCCTTAAAGATCCTGTTGAAAGTAGAATTTTTTTGATTCGGTTTAAAGTATCAAATTGGAGTATTTCAGTAAAGCAGAATACGTTATTTTATATTACATATTTTAAGTTTTAAAATAAGTCGGCTATTAATAAATTGGAGAAATTTTCTTTGTAAATATGCTTTGCGAAGGATGGGGAAAGGGGTACCTTCAAAATCCACGTTTGCCTCGGGAAAAAAAGACTGGTTTTGGCCCTGTTCACATTTAATAATTTGTAAATCCTCCTCGAGAGGCAATTACAGCTGCGACTCTCCTGGGCATGCTCTCAACTAGTCCTTGTATTACATTTAATGGTATTTTATTCCACTCTCTTTGCACAAGGCAGGTAAGCTCTTTTACTGATTTTGGGCGTGTGTCACCCGCCTTAATTCGACGATCCAACTCGTCCCAGAGGTTCTCTATTGGGTTCAGGTCTGGGCTCCGGGCAGGCCACTCGAGTCGATGCACTCCATTATCAGCATACCAATCCATGCTGGACCTCGCTACATGGCAGCTTGCGTTGTCATCCTGGAAATAACATGGGTCCAATCCATAGTATTGCCACAACGTAGGAAGTACACTGTTGTCCAGTATATTACAGTAGGCATCGACATTGAGCTTACCATGAATTGGGACCAAGGGTCCTAGTCCGAACCAGGAAAAACAACCCCAGAACATAATTCCCTCTCCGCCAAATTTAACTGTGGGCACAATACATTCTGGTAGGAGGCGTTCTCCAGGCAGACGCCAGACCCAGACCCTACCATCAGAACGGTAGAGGGTGAACCTTGATTCATCACTCCAGAGAACCTGTTTCCATTGCTGTACAGTCCATTGCTGGCGTGTTTTGCACCAACTTAACCGAGCTGAGCGGTTGGACTTGGTGATTAAAGGCTTATGGGCGGCAGCACGGCCATAAAAATTAAGCAGATGAGCTTCCTTACGGATGGTATTCATGGAAACAACACATCCTGAAGCTTGTTGAAATTCTTGGCGTATGTGTAACATTGGTTGGTTGCGGTTCTTCCGAATTTCTCTAGACAGAACCGTCGGTCTCTATCTCCCAGTTTCGTCGATCTGCCTACTCTGGCCACATTCTGACAATCACCATTCAGCTTCCATTTTCTAATCACATAAGCCACAGTCGTTTTGGGTTAATTAAGCTCGCTAGATATGTCGATTAAAGATCGGCCATTTCGGTGGTACCCGATGATCACACCTTTCTCAAAATTAGACAGCTCTGTTCTTCTTGGCATCATGCATGCGATTGATGTCAGTGTTGTTTTCGACACCACATTTAACAGTGGAGAATTTGACGTATTTCAGGATCGCAGATATCGGCATTTGCATAAGAGCCATTATCAATTATGTATCAATGGGTAGATTTGACACAAATGCTTCGATTTTTTATAATTATTTTTATCCTGAAATATGTTCGTTCTGGTAATTATCTAAGAAAAGAAGTAAATCACCAGTAAAAAACGTAAATGGAGATTTGGCAATTTGCGTAAAATCTGACGTCATTCAACTGCTTTCAGAGACCAATTGAAAATCAGTTCACTCTTATCCACAATAACTTTCTGAATTTCCACGAAATTCGATCGGATTTTTTTATGGGTAGCTCCATAGAGTTGAATATTAAATTATGTAAAATGATAAATTTTATCGTTCACGCATACGCTGATTAAAAAATATTTCATACAAATACTCATATTTTAGAAAACTTTTAATATATTTATATTTCAATAGCACCTTATTCTTTCTACTACATTTTGCGAATTTTTCTGAATGTGGCTTTATATTTGGTTGAAAATATTGCATGACATAGAACATTTTAGAATATATTTAATATATTTATATTTCAATGAATTTTGGTGAACTCCCCCCCCCCCTCCCTTTTCTACTTTGCAAAGCATCTGCAAAAGTATTTCCAAAGAAAAATTTTTTAATTTATTAATAGCCGACTTATTTTAAAACTTAAAATATGTAATATTGATTAAAGTAGTCTGCTTTGTTTAAAAAAAATGATACCTTAAAATCGTGAAACCGAATCAAAACGAAAAAAAAAATCTGCTTTATGCGGGATCTTTATGCCATCATCATTAGATTCTTCTATGCTTTGGCATAGGAGAAATGCTTTGAATGGGACGATTTTTACAATATCATGCTAAACATAGACATGGAAAAAATCGCCAAACAAAATGTACATTTGGGACACTTTCATCCTAGCGCCCGGGGCACATGCCCTTCTCCCCCAACCCTCTCTTAGTTTTGGCCCTGAATGTGAATAAAGCTCTTTTTCTTTTCTATCACAATTGTCAAGTACTTATTAGCAGAAATATTGTATTAGATATTGTATTAATTCAATACTAGTTTTTTTTTTAAAGTCAGTTATTAAAAAATGTCAATTTGTGGAGAATCCCTTAAGATTCACCCGTTTTTAGAGAGCAGAGTAAAAACATCTCACTAAAATAATGATATCTTTTTGAATTTTCACGATATTTGATTGGATTTTTTTTATAAGTCACTCCATAGAATTGACTATTAAATGATGTAAAAAAAAATGTTTTTCTAGTTCGCGCAAGCGCAGATAAAAATTATTTTATACAACTACTCATATTTCATAAAATATTTAATATATTTATATTACAATTGCGCTACATTTTTTCTACTGCATTTTGCCAATTTTTCTGAAATTTGCCTTAAATTTGGTCAAAAACCCAGCATGATATAAACAAAAAACATACCAGAATTTTTTGAATTTTTCAAAAAATCGCTCTATCGCCATAAATATACATGCTATTCTCACAAAAATTAGTGTACATATTCTACTGTATTCATATATTTGTATTCTAAAGCGATAAGTCGTTTCGTGCATTTTCATGTACAGGGCGATCCCAAATATTTCTATTATTCTTTGTTTTTTTGCCGGCCCCCTAATTACCCGCTTAACAAATGAATGTAAATAAATATAAAGTGAAACATAATCTTTATATTTCTTAAGTTCCAGAAGAATCCGACCAGTATATTTTTAAATATTTGACAAAATCTCAAAAACTGAAAGCGTACAAATACTTTTTGGTAGATAGTGTATAAATACCGCAAGGAGCTCTAACAATTTTTAATTCTGAGCACTGACATAGCAGTAAAGTCTATAGGAGGGAGGAGGGGGGTTCTGAAAACTGTTTTTTTAAATGATACAGTCAGTTAAGAATGGTTTTTGTTTTGATCCGATATATTGTACTGATTCTTTTTTTTATGGATTTACTCAACTCAACCGAAAACTCGGAAAATTTTTGTATTTATGTTTAGTGGTTCAATTCTGAGCTAATAGAAAGGAAATAATTGCGAAAAGTTGTGAAAATTTACTTGCACATTAATAGAAAATCACAATATTTTATTTAAATATCTCTCTAACGATATTTTACTGTAAGAAATGCACAAACACAATACACAAAAAATGTAAACATGTGTTTTGTGTAGAATTTAATGCATATCTATCGCTTTATTTTTAACACTTTCATACATAGTTAAAAAGATTTTGTTAATATTATAGTTAGCAGAGATTTATAATTAGCACTTAAAAAAAATAAACATATTTAAAGACTTAATTATTTGTGCAGAAGGAGGATTTCAGGTTTTAATTATTTTTTTTAAATTAAAATACGGAGAGAAAAAAGAAAGAATTTAATTTTGTAAGTTGAGAAGGGGGGGGGGAGTAGAGGGAAAAAAACGTTTTTTTTTGGGGGGGGGGGGGAGAGAGATAGTAGGACAGTTTTATAGATGACAGCTTATTTACCTTCTTGATTATTTATTAATAGGATGAAAAATTTAACTTAAAAGTGTTTTAAAGATTTTTAATTTTGTGTACCTCAAAAGAACGAGGGGGGGGGGGGTATAATACGATATTTATGGGTTTTTTACGATTAATTATTTATATTTAGAATAAAATATGTATAAACCTATGGAAAAAAAAAACAAAAAAAAACTTTCAAAAATTTTAAATTTAGTGAGATATGGGTAGGGGAGAAAATAGTGCAATGCCCCCTCCCCCTCAAAAAATGGTGGAATTTGTGTTTGTTTAAAATTTGTGAGCTGAGTAAAAAAAAGAAATAAGCACATTATTTATTTATTTTCGTGTGTGTGTGTAGGGGGAGATGTTTATTAGATGACCTATTATTTATTTGCCTTTCAAAATATTTATAAATCGGTTTAAAAAAATAATAAAAGTGGGAATTATTTAAAGAACTAAATTTTCTGCACTTAAAGGAACAGAATGATAAAACCTAATTTCAGTCGTGGGGAGGGGGGAGGAAATTTTGTGACTGATTGTTTATTGATATACTAAAGTGACTTATATGCTACAAATATGGGTATTGTGCAGTAGACTACAAAACGAAGTGATATTTTTGTAAGGTGCAATTTAGAAGATTGTGACAGATTCAAAAGGCGAAGTGAAATTTTGATATAAAGGGAGGAAAAGACCAAGGGCTGATCTTGAGAGTCCTCAAGGGGGGAGGGGGGAGGATTTTAGAAATTTGGATACTCCAGTGTAATGCACGGGTCGGAGCTCATTTTTTATGTGGGTCGTGTTTTTTTTGTACTTTTTTGCTGTGGGTCGGATTTGGGTTCGGTCGGCTTCCATTTTTTGTTCCTGTCTGGGTTAATTCCTACTTGGGTCCAGATTGGGTCGGGTTGACTTCGACTCTTTGCTGCTGTTCAAGTTAATTTCTCATATATTTTTTTTTTTTTTTGTCAGATTTGGGTCTTGTTGACTGCTACATTTTGTTTTTAATCTGGTTGACTTTTACTTTTTAGCAGTGCTCAGCGCATTTGGGACAATTGAGGATTTGGATTTTAGCACTTTCCAACAAAGTTGAAAAGTGCTTATGCATTCGGCTTGTCTGTCCGTCTGGCCGGATGGCAGTCTGTCCGTCTGTCCGCGCTCTAACTCCCGTAAATATACTCGGATTGCTATGAAATTTTTATACGTTATTGATGTTTACCCTAGCACGACACCTATTGAAAATGAAGCATCTACCATGATTAGTTTATCTATGGAGAGAATCAAAAGTTTCCCATTACATTACGGCGTATGGGGAAAATCGTTAATATACTCGGATTGCCATGAAATTTTAGAACTTTATTGATGTTTACCCTAGCACGTACCCTATTGAAAATGAAGTTTCTACCATGATTAGTTTATCTACAGGGCGAATCAAAAGTTTCCCATTACATTACGGCCTATATGGAAAAATCGTGTCAAAGGATTTTTAAAGATGTTATACCCTGTCAAACATATTAAAATATGCATTCTGTAAAATATAAGGTGAAAATGTAGCTATTATTCATTTACATGGCCACAAAAAGAATTCCATTAGATAATGGTAAAAGGGGGAATTGTGTGTGGCATATTTAAAATATATTAAGCTGTTTCATGTATAATAAAATTGATATATGTCACTAAAGCTTAATATAAATTATACGCTACTGTCTTCCATAATATGAAGTACATAGCATTTACAGCTCCATACAAAAGATTTCAAATAGTATATTCTTTCCGAAGTACCGTATATGTGTCCGATGATGGCTGATAGAGGGATGAAATGCATTTTAATTATGATATGCGCGTTTATATTTCGCTAAAAATATGCACATTATATGGTGTGTATAAATGTTATAGTTGATATACAGGCTAGCAAAAGATCTCACCAAAGTTACTGAATATGAGCATAAATTATTTAAACGTGGTTCTTAAATAAGCTATGCATTTTTACGCTGAGCTTCATTCAATTTACTGAGAAATGTTTGCAGAATATAGATAAAAGGATATACAGGGCCACGCAAAGAATTCGGTACATGAACGCCTATGAATGGTAATTTATGAGAATGTGATTTCAATTGTTTTAAAAGTGTTTTAGTTTACAATAAATTTTAGCCTAATGCTGACGTGTAATAAAGGTACAATGTAAACTACAGGGCTGAACAAAAGTATTCAAGTGTGTTTCGATTTAATAGTATGAATTGCTGAAAAAGAAATTTCAAGCTACTGGGTATTTTCTTGCTAAACTAAATTTTCCCATTATATCAACTGACATATGAAATACAGGGCTGTTAAAAGTACTGGAATACATATTTGGGTACATCTGGCTATACACTATTATTTCCCTAAATAACAAAGTTTTGTTAAAGATTTCATTAAGTGTTGGAAAGTGCTTCCTGATCTATGCATAACGCATGACTTTTCTTACTTGTTACTTTATCGAGAAGGGTTCGGTTTGATCCGAATTTATTGGGGTGAATTCTTTGGTAAAATGTTCGTTCTTTTTTGCAATCTTTGTACAAAATGTGCGTCTGTTTCACGATATTTTAAAGAAATTCGTGTTTTCTTCGCGATCGTTTTACAAAATTTGTTTTCCAGTTCGCTTCTATTTTTTTCTGCTGGTCGGGTTTATTTTTTTACTTTTTGTTGTGGGTTGCGTTTGAATCTGGTTAACTTCTACTGTTTCCTACAAACACGTGACGTTACACACAGCAAACACGTGGATGGTTTACAATTCTCCATCGATATACAGAGTGATATCGGCTCATACAAATTGCCCTCACCTCCGGGAAAAAAACCACAACGAGAGTGAAACAAAGAAAAAAGGAAAACAATAGAAATCAGAGAAAAAAGAAAAGAGAAAGTTCATTCAGGTGCCTTGGGTTAGGAAGCCCGTGAATATTTAAAGAAGGTATCCTCCTGGGGGCGATTAGTTTTAAGAATTCATTGAATAAGTATAGGGGGAGAAAGGGTAGCTAACCCCCCCCCTTTAAATTTAGAAAAAGGTTTTTATGCTGAATTACCACATTTCGTTCGAATATCGTAAATCATATAAATATTTGGTGTAAAATTTCATTTATATAATTGTTGAATTGTTGGAGATTTCTGAGAAGGAAAAAATGAAAAGTATTTATATATTTGTTTTGGAGGGGGATGAAGGGAATTTGTTAGATGACTTACTTTATATGACTAAAGATTAACAAATATGGCTAAACACAAAATAAAGAGATTTAAAGACTAAATTTTATGTACTTGGTAAATAGAAATAGGGGGAAAACATCAATTTTTGTGGGGTTAAGAGTAAAACTATGATTGATTATTTATTATTACAGTAAAAGTTTTAGAAAAATCGATGACTTTAAAAGTTTAAAATTTGTGAGCTGGGGTAGGGGGAAACAATTTATTAATTATTTATTTTGGTGTGTATGTGGGATGGAGAAGTTTTTTAAATGACTTACTTTTATTTGCCTTTTAAAACATTAACAAATGGGCTTAAAAAATAATAAAATGTGGGAAAGTTTCAATGAATAAATTCTAGGCATTTACTAACAGGATGAGAGGGAAAAATCTCATTTTTAGTTAGTGGAGAGGAGTTTTTGTGATAGATTTTTTATTGTTACAACAAAGTGGCTATATTGTGTAAACATGGATACAGTGAGATAGACAGCAAAACAGCGAAGTGCTACTTCTGGAAGGGATAATATTGAAGGCTGTGATCAGAGCAAAAGGCGGGAACGAAATTTTGATACGAGGGGGTGGGGGCAAGGGTGATATAAATTACTTTTCTAAATCAGAATTTCAGAGAACTCAGATTTTCACCTCCAATTAATAAATAACAAAAAACTTAAATATTTTTAAGGACTTTTTGCAAATTCTGCATAACACAAACAAAGTTTTTTAAGGGGCAAAAATTACTTTTAAAAAATTAAACACTTTTTAAAAAATTGAAGAAACATAAGAAATGTGTAGGATCACTTAAAATTATTCCGCTACATTATGGTCTATGTAGATAAATCATTTGCGGTGTTTCAAGGAGCGCCATACTAATTTAAAAGTAATGAAATTCCTATACATTACTGAGGTACTCAGGAAGACAATTATAAAAAAATATGTCATGTATAGCACTTACAGTATACACACAGAGGATCTCCATAGTAATCTATTATATTATGGTCTAAAAATCTTTCGCGATGTGTTGTTGTAATAATGTTACTCTTTTACAAACAATGAAATTTATACGAACTTCTAAAATGGACGTAACATTTCTTGCGGTATAATATTTGGCGAAAAACATTTGCCATTCAATTACAGAGTTACACAAAAGAATTCTGTTGTAAAAAGCTCTTCGGAGAAAAACTATTCCCAGCGTATTTAAATTATGTTCACTACTTTGAACATGAAATGCAATGAAATGCTGTTTCGAGTATACTCTCTGTTAAAAAGAATTTCTATAAAAACATTTTATTTATATATATAATCAAATTAAACCTGTTGAAATTGGTCATCTGTTTCCCGCCGTCCTTGCTTTTTTTATCCCTTAAAGTCTCATCTTTTTCACTATTCTTTTTTTTTTTTTTTTTTTTTTTTTTTTTTAGGAAGATACCGAACACTCAGTCTAGCTTTATTAATGTTACAGTGTTTTACAATTTAGTTTTCTTTCAAAATTTATTATTCATTGCAGAACAATGTAATAATTCCCACAAACCATCTGTCGACATATAAAACGATGCGATTCAATAGCAAGATTTCAATATGATGAATACCAGAAGCGATGGGGCGATCGCCCTCTCCCCCTTTGAGCCCAATGAAGGGTCTGCAAAATGATATTAGATGTCCACAGGATAAATGAATCGTGTTTAAGATTGAGAACGGTGCGACCTGATCGGACTCGACGAAGCTGTCACTGCCCGGGTTGGGCCGGCCCAGTTTTAACTCATGAGACTAGGGCTTGGTTAGGTCAAGAGATCTGCATCGGCCTGTATCAGACTGGCAAAAAAAAAAAATAAACAGGCCGTATGGGCCAGTCAGATAAAAAATTTTAACGGGCCTGCCAGCGTGTTATAAAGATTTCGGCAAAAACGCTAAAATGAGACCTATTTTCAATGAATATGGGTTTAACGACCATAAGTATAAATGTGCGTCACGAGTAGATACTAGTTTAACAACATCAATACATAAATGTAATGTGTACAGCGTAGAAATCAGCATCGGACAGTTGCTTTGTGTCTATATTATTAATAATTTTTTGGCAAACTGGAGCCGGGCCAAGATCAGGTTTGCACTGTTTTTCTACATATAGTCGGGGTCAGAACTAGACTTAATTATTCGTAAGACGTGTAGGGCAGACAACATTATTTGTAAAAGGGATAAAAACTATTAACGTACTGTTAACGTACTTTTTGGAAATATACTCCTTGGTGTTTCTTAAATTCATTTCTGAACGACACGAAAGTTTGACACATTTTCTGACTAATTTTTAACTACAAAGGCACAAAATTGACAAGCCTGACTATTGAAAGGATTTGGAATGGAACAGCATATTTCATTTTTGGTAAATAAGATATTTGTATATACTTGTCGAGGTATAAGAGATTCTTGTCACGTGGTTTTAGATTTTTCTCCTTTTGCATGTTGTCGCTTCCGGAAATTCGATTCAAAACGCTAATTTTCACAATATTTTCATAAATATCATGAAAATTAGCGTTTTATATAGCGTGTTGCGCATTGTATTTGCTTGTACCAAAAAATGGACAACGCCATTCCATTACATTGTTTCTGAATAAAAACACCTGTTAAACTCATGTGTTTCCAAAAACAAATGAAATCAGAAATGCATAAAAAAAAGTTCCTCTAAATTTGAGAAAATCTTTGATAATATGATAAAGAAGTATTTTCATAAATGTACTTTTTATTACACAGCTTCAAAAGTTATGATAATTTTAACTTATTTTTTTTTCTTTTATTCTAAACCATATTAATTTTTCACTGCATCTTTATTTGAATGTTGAAAGTCTAAGAACCTACGTAATCATTAATGTTCTTATTGTGTATTGTCAGTAAAAATTTTCTATAAAATCATCTAATAAATATGAATGCAGTAATCTTTAAAAAATTTTAATTGTATGATAAAAATCTGATTTTGTTTCGAAATAAAGATGCAGGCCGATTTCGGCCTGGACTATTTTCACTGATTTCTGTACGGGCCGGTAATGTAAAAGTGTAAACTAGCGGGCCAGGCTCGGGTCGAATATTTTGTTTTATGCCGGGCCCAAAATAACATTCATTCGGTCCAGGCCGGGGCGAGACTAGAAAATCCAGCCCGTCCAGACCTCTAGTCAAGTCTTCACTCTTTCGGAAACCGTTCCGAGTTCGGATCTTACTTTTTTTCTGCAAAACTTGACCACACTATATTTTTTCTTCCACTTCGGGCCTGGCGTGGACTTCGTTCTTTTAGAGGTCTGCCCGAATCTAAATTTTCATGCCCATTCTCAAAAAGCAATTCAATTTTAACCCAACCGAAGCTCGCTAAAAAAATAAATAAACAAATAAATAAAAGAAAAAAATCTGATTCAGTACCGAATAGCCTGATACAAAACAGATCAACAAATCCAAAATGAAACAAAATCAATCTAATATTTGAAGGAAATTGGGAAAGGTATCCCATATAGTTATATCAATAATTTTTATTTTTGTTTAAGTAGAAAAATGAATATATATATATAATGTACTCGTCAATATTCAAACATATAGTATTTCATATAAAAAATTGTCTGATCTATTGAAAAATCCAGTCATCAACCAGTTTATACTAGATCCGAATTTGTCAAAATCCAAAAGAAGAAATTTCCCGAATCCGAAATGTTTAAAGTCAACCCGACCCATAATATATCAATCCGAACCCAAAAATTACAAATTATGTCAAATCGAGCCCTTACCCGAAGACCTGAAACTGAAATGAAAGAAAATGAGTTCATGTATTTTAATAGAATTAAAAAATATGTTTTACATCTTCAACTTGAATGTTATAATTTATAGAGAAAAAAATCTAGTACTTGCTCTTTAGTGCAAAACCTATTCTTAAGTCAGCCTGCTCAAACTTGGTCCGTAGCAAAAAGTATAAATCTATCCGGCCTACTACAAAAAACAAACTCAAAAAAAAAAAATCCCTAACCAAACTTTCTAATTAACTCGAATCCCCACCTTGTTCTTTGCGCAGCATATCTTGATGTAACTTTGCGCCATAAAACCCCATTCAGCCATCAAATCAATTAACC
Organism: Maratus speculifer; assembly: GCA_964019185.1. NCBI lineage: Eukaryota > Metazoa > Arthropoda > Arachnida > Araneae > Salticidae > Maratus > Maratus speculifer. Next base: position 6,960,616 of record OZ025293.1, on the reverse strand, counting down.
TGAGTGCTATTCTCAAAAGTGAAATTTTATCCAGAACAGAACCGAATTTGAAAAAATGTAAGTCAAACTGACCCAAATCCAACTCACAGCAAAAATGTCAAGCCGATTCGAACACGACGAACACGATTCACTGCAAAATTTAGAAATAATCTCCACCAGCTATGAAAAACATCACCTCCTGCCCGAACCTCCAAATCTTGAAATCGCTCCCCCTTGAGGATTCTCGTGTTCCCCCCTTAAATCAGAAAAGAGCGTTCCTCTAAGAATTGCACTTAAAATAACTTCATTTTTCAAATATTCGACAAAAAAAATTATTTGACCCCTGAGCGTATAGTATTGCCCTGCTTCCGATCCGAACCCGAAAATACCATTGGAAACCAAATCAAAACCCGACCAAAAATTTTTTTGCCAATTTAGAATCGAAATGAAGGAAAAACAATCCATGTTTTAATGGAATTATTAAATGTCGACATTTATATTTCTAATATCAATTTTATCTTTTATGTAGAAAATAAATATCTAATATATACTCATAACGGAATCAACCAAAGAGAGATGGCTAGATTGTTGAAAAGTGTTCGTTAAATAGAGGTATCTTCTATTCGAGACATTTCGTATGGATATTTTAATGTACATGTTAACACTTGCGAATAGCAGTGTTAACATGTAAATTGAAATGTAAAATCTTAAATATTCATAATTAACTATTTGGAAATGTCTGTTATGGCATTTATATAGTTTCATTTTATAGTGTCATCGATATTTACTTTTATAATACTCCTTTAAACTATTTTCTTCCATAGCGGAGAAAATATTTAGACTTTCATTTGAAATATGGGGTCGAATACAATAATTCTTGCGAGATTGAAAATCCAATATGAATCAGATCAGAACCCAAAATAGTGTAAATTAATTTCACCCAAAAACAACTACAGCAACAAAAAAGAATGCAGAGAAAAACAGATAGAAAGTAGAATTCCACTCGGTCCGCAAGAAAAACGTAAAAATCCACTCGACCAGTAGCAAAAAAGTAAGAAGTCATCTTGGCCGAAACCAAACCAGCGTCAATAAAATAGTACTCAACTCAACCCCCCCCCCCCCACACACACACCACATACAAAATAGAAATCAACCAGACCCAATACCAACTAGCAGCAATAAAGAAAGAGAACCGGACCCCAACCCAACCCGGAGCGGCAAAGTAGAATTGAACCTTACCCAAACGCGACTCGCAAAAAAAAGTATTTAACCAGAACAAGGGCAAAAAATGAAAGTAAACTGGACCGAAATCCGACCTGCAACGAAAAAAATTTGCCCCGATCCTACTCACGATGAAAAAAATTGTCCCGACACGAGCTGCAGGTGCGATTGGATTCCCCAAATTTCTGAAAAGTTCCCCCCCCCCTTTATTTGAGGAGCCTCCAGATCTGCCCTTGTACCAGGACAAACATAAACTGCTAAAAACTGCAAAATCGTCTAAAAGTTTTACAATGTTATATTGAATTGTCACCCATTAAATATATGCGAACTTGTAAAGTTTGTAAATATCTCGACAAATCTTGTAAACGATACTTTGTACTATGATGTTTTGGAACATGCAAAAGCCTTCTGCTCGATAGAAGCTGTATTAGTTGAACGTAGACAAAAAACTCCAAAGAAGAAACAATTCTGAAAAGTATTAATGAGTAAAATTTGCTGAATAGCAGACTTTAAAAAAATTGCTATATTTTGCCTTACAGTTTCATTATTTTTACTTTTATACTATAACTAGCGGCCCGCCCTCGCTTTTCTTCGGGTAGAGCAAGTGGCCCAGCCCCCCGCCACTACTGACACCGCAAATTGTTTCTACCACTTCATCTCATTAAATTCAACTACTAAAAACATTACCCTCATTTTAGGTAGTCGGATAAAAAATAGCTTATATGTTAATCTAAGGTGTCAGATACCTCCATACAAAATTTCATAAAAATCGATCCATCCGTTCTTGAGTTATATATGGTGTAACTAACACGATTTTGCTTTATGTATATAGATTATAGCAGCCCGCCCCGACTTCTCACAGATATTTAAGAAAAATTTCAAGTTATAAATTTTTACACACACACTCATAACCTAATAATTAAAATGCCATCTCTGACATTGACTCCCCGCCTACATCACACAATATGATGCAGCCTAGCCGAGCGGGGTAAACTGCAACCATTAAATCAGTCTTGATTTTGAAGTAATTTATTTTGATAAGAATTAATACCAAAGTAACAATAAAGAGCTTTTACAGAAACGACATTTTAATTATTTTTTTAAATAAAAAGCACTTATTGTGACGTAACTATAACAGTTAGACATATGCTGTTGCGACATTTTTTGTAAATAATTACATGTTAACAAAGTCCTAGTACATTCTTTTGTTCTATAATCAATAGTATTCGCAACGCACGCGATGTAAAGATTTTTTAAATTCATTTTTCTACACCTTGGGTTACAATATTGGCATTTTAATAAGGATCCCTAATTTTTTTGAAAATCTAATATAGCCTATGTTCACCGGACGTAGTGTAGCTTTCATACGGTGAAAGAATTTTTCAAATCCGTCAAGTAGTTTCGGAGCCTATTCAATTCAATTCAAACAAACAAACAAACAAATCTTTCCTCTTTATAATTTTATGTTAAATTAAATAAGTAATATTTATCCCTAGGCTTATTGAAAAAGTCCGCATTTGAAATTGTGGAAAACGTTATAATTTTAAATATTTGACTGTTCCTCCTAAAAAAAAATCCTCCCTCCCCATATTTGATGCTCACTACTCTTTAAAATATTTACTATCTGTTATAACTTTTTTGAAAACTCCAAAACAATCGTTTCGTGATTTAACTTTAATTAATTTGCGTTTCAGCATTTCTTTTCCTTTATTTAGTAATTGCTAAATAGTTTTAAAAATTAAAAAACACGGTTTTATATCAGGTCGGGCTAAAAAGTTTAAATTTTTTTTGGGGGGAGGAGGGGGTTGCATAGTTACGATTTTCATATGTGTTTCAGTGATTGTCATGTGTCTAGTGGGTAAGGTAACCTTTAGTTTCTCAAATTGCTTTTGATTCGTTTATCCGGCGTTTTATTTTTATCCTTTTAAGCGGCGACTATAGCCTATGTTCACCGGAAATAGTGTAGCTTTCCAACGGCGAAAGAATTTTTCAAATCCGTCAAGTAGTTTCGTAGCCTATTCAATGCAAGCAAACAATCAAATCTTTCCTCTTTGTAATATTATGCAAATGTACTAGTGTGTGCTCTTAAGAGCACACACTAGTCACGCGGTAAAAGCCGAACGCTAATGGTAAGTCTATGGGCGCAATCTTTTCGAATATTTTCGCTTAATTTTCAATATTTTTAAAGGATTTTTTTTCCTCAAGATACTTGAGGACATTCTATTACCGGGCTAGTTTGTACTTTTCTGATTTTCGTTGTAGTTTAATTCTGAGGACCCTTTAAATTTTGGATTCAGTGAAATTCGAGGTGTTGTGCCCTTTTTACTCTTATAAAATCTATTTCAGCAAAATTCACAAAAAATTGAAAACGCTTCACGGAATATTAGTATTTCAGCTTTCCAATGATATGCTTTCCATATTTCTACTGCAATTAGGCTGAGCAAAATTTGGAAAGATTTTAATCAGAAATGCAACAAAAAAAGCGTTTTAATTATATGAACTCAACCTCAGCCAGTCTCCGCCTCTCCTGCCCTTTATAAATTTGATTGGTTAACACCAATCCATTTTAGCAAATGAAAGTAACTGTTTTCCTTTCCTTGTATTTCCTTTCTGTTATTGGTTTATAGTAACGTGTTAAAATAACCTCCGTTATTTCAAAGTTTGGATTTATTTTTTCTACAATTATTGATAAATTTTAACTAAAATAGTCTTGAAAAATATCAACGACTTCTAATTTTTTGTTTTTATAAAACTAACGCTATTTTTAAGTTATAACTAACTTCCAAAGAAGAAAACTATGTATTTCTTTGTATACATATTTTTTTTTTCAAGTCCATACAAAACAAGATAGATATGATACAAATTACAGTAAGCTCCTTTTTAGCAGAAAGGAAATTCTGATAATTTAAAAATATAATTGGAACTTTTGTGAAATACATAGGTAGCATTAAAAGGACAAGGAGCTATATTTGGAATTTATAAGTTTCCTTATACAGCTTGCAAAATATATGAAACAGGGGGGAAGGGAGGCAGGGGTATGAAAAGAGAAATCTGCTCCCGGAGTAAAGTTCAGTTTGGCGCAACATTCCTTGAACTTTTTCTTGTGACAGACTAAAAATTACGTTAGTAGTAAAAATTTGGCTCCCTAAATTTCGCACCTGGGGCAACCACCCCCTTCGTCCCCCCCTTTTTCGCACGGCGCTGCAAGGAGTACATTTTGAGGAGGCTTATTCAACACCGCGCCGTCCGAAGGGGGGGGGGTGGCGCCACGTTTATACTATCAACATCATTCTTGGGCTGTTACAAGAAAAGGTTGGGAAAGGGGGCGCCAAATTGAATCTTTGCCCCGGGCGCAGTTTTCTCTTCCCTGTGTTTGTTTTTGGTACTATACGATACTAGGCAGAACCAATTTCAGTCCAGTAGAATTAAGTAAAACAATAAAAAAAATAAGCATTTTCAGTTCGAAAAACAGTTTTTATCAAAAATAAGCAGAAATTAAATTTAGAAAGATTTAAAGATTGGTAATTTTAAAATTGTTGATCAACTTGTTTCAAACTTTAAAGAAATATATTTTAATATTTATTACTTTTGAGGAAAACGATACACTTTTAACAGTCGTTAAAAATGGGGCATTTATCCTGCGTAATACATTTTATTTTAATATCACATAAAGGTATATTTGCAAAGACTACGAATTGCAAATATTTATCATTATTTAGCTATACTAATATTAAAAAGAGGAAAGATTTGATTGTTTGTTTGTTTGCATTGAATAGGCTCCGAAACTACTTGACGGATTTGAAAAATTCTTTCGCCGTTGGAAAGCTACACTATTTCCGGTGAACATAGGCTATAGTCGCCGCTTAAAAGGATAAAAATAAAACGCCGGATAAACGAATCAAAAGCAATTTGAGAAACTAAAGGTTACCTGACCCACTAGACACATGACAGTCACTGAAACACATATGAAAATCGTAACTATGCAACCCCCTCCTCCCCCCCAAAAAAAAATTAAGCCCGACCTGATATAAAATCGTGCTTTTTAATTTTTAAAACTATTTAGCAATTACTAAAAAAAGGAAAAGAAATGCTGAAACGCAAATTAATTAAAATTAAAAACAAATCACGAAACGATTTTTTTGGAGTTTTCAAAAAAGTTATAACCGATAGTAAATATTTTAAAGAGTAGTGAGCATCAAATATGGGGAGGGAGGATTTTTTTTTTTTTTTTTTTTTTCTTTTTTTAGGAGGAGCAGTCAAATATTTAAAACTGTAACGTTTTCTACAATTTCAAATGCGGACTTTTTCACTAAGCCTAGGGATAAATATTACTTATTTAATTTAATATAAAATTATAAAGAGGAAAGATTTGTTTGTTTGTTTGTTTGTTTGTTTGTTTGAATTGAATTGAATAGGCTCCGAAACTACTTGACGGATTTGAAAAATTCTTTCACCGTGTGAAAGCTACAATATTTCCGGTGAACATAGGCTATATTATATTTTCAAAAAAATTAGGGATCCTTATTAAAATGCCAATATTGTAACCCAAGTTGTAGAAAAATGAACTTAAAAAATCTTTATATCGCGTGCGTTGCGAATACTATTGATTATAGAACAAAATAATGTACTACGACTTTGTTAATATATAATTATCTACAAAAAATGTCGCAACAGCATATGTCTAACTGTTATAGTTATGTCACAATAAGTGTTTTTTATTTAAAAAAATAATTAAAATGCCGTTTCTGTAAAAGCTCTTTATTGTTACTTTGGTATTAATTCTTATCAAAATAAATTACTTCAAAATCAAGACTGATTTAATGGTTACCGTTTACCCCGCTCGGCTAGGCTGCATCATAATGTGTGATGTAAGGCGTCACTGGGGCACGGGAGATGAGTCAATGTCAGAGACGGCATTTTAATTATTAGGTTATGAGTGTGTGTGTAAAAATTTATAACTTGAAATTTTTCTTAAATATCCGTGAGAAGTCGGGGCGGGCTGCTAATCATCTATATACATAAAGCAAAATCGTGTTAGTTACACCATTTATAACTCAAGAACGGATGGATCGACTTTTATGAAATTTTGAATGGAGGTATCTGATACCTTAGATTAACATATAAGCTATTTTTTATCCGACTACCTAAAAGGAGGGTAATGTTTTTAGTAGTTGAATTTAATGAGATGAAGTGGTAGTAACAATTTGCGGTGTCAGTAGTGGCGGGGGACTGGGCGACTTGCTCTACCCGAAGAAAAGCGAGGGCGGGCCGCTAGTTATAGTATAAGAGTAAAAATAATGAAAATGTAAGGCAAAATCTAGCAATTTTTTTAAAGTCTTCTATTCAGAAAATTTTGCTCTCTAATACTTTTGAGAATTGTTTCTTCTTTGGAGTTTTTTGTCGACGTTCAACTAATGCAGCTTCTATCGAGCAGAAGGCTTCTGCATAATCCAAAACATCATACAAAGTATCGTGGACAAGATTTGTCGAGATATTTACAAACTTTACAAGTTCGTATATATTTAATGGGTGACAATTCAATATAACACTGTAAAACTTTTAGACGATTTTGCAGTTTTTAGCAGTTTTTGTTTGTCCTGGTACAAGGACAGATCTGGAGAGTCCTCAAAAAAAAGGGGAGGGGACATTTCAGAAATTTGGAGATTCCAATCGCACCTGCAGCTCGTGTCGGGACAATTTTTTTCATCGTGAGTAGGATCGGGGCTAATTTTTTTCGTTGTAGGTCGGGTTTCGGTCCAGTTTACTTTCATTTTTTGCCGTTGTTCTGGTTAAATACTTTTTTTTTGTGAGTCGTGTTTGGGTAAGGTTCAATTCTACTTTGCCGCTGCTGGTTGGGTTGGGGTCCAGTTCTCTTTCTTTATTGCTGATGGTTGGTATTGGGTCTGGTTGATTTCTATTTTGTGTGTGTATGGGGGGGGGTTGAGTTGAGTACTATTTTATTGACGCTGGTTTGGTTTCGGTCAAGTTGACTTTTTACTTTTTTGCTACTGGTCGAGTGGATTTTTACTTTTTTCTTGCGGACCGAGTGGAATTCTACTTTTTATCTGCTTTTCTCTGCATTCTTTTTTGTTGCTGTTGTTGTTTTCGGGTGAAATTAATTTACACTATTTTTGGTTCTGATCTGATTCATAGTGGATTTTCAATCTCGCAAGAAGTATTCGATTCGACCCCATATTTCAAATGAAAGTCTAAATATTTTCTCCGTTATGGAAGAAAATAGTTTAAAGGAGTATTATAAAAGAAAATATCGAAGACACTATAAAATGAAACTATATAAACGCCATAACAGACATTTCCAAATAGTTAATTATGAATATTTAAGATTTTACATTGAAAACTGCTATTCGCAAGTGTTAACATGTACATTAAAATATTCATACGGAATAACTCGAATAGAAGTTACCTCTATTTAACGAATACTTTTCAACAATTTAGCCATCTCTCTTTGGTTGATTCCGTTATGAGTATATATTAAATATTTATTTTCTATGTAAAAGATAAAATTGACATTAGAAATATAAATGTCGACATTTAATAATTCCATTAAAACATGGATTGTTTTTCTTTCATTTCGATTCTAAATTGATAAAAAAAATTTTGGTCGGGTTTTGATTTGATTTCCAATGGTATTTTCGGGTTCGGATCGGAAGCAGGGCAATACTATACGCTCAGGGTCAAATAATTTTTTTTGTCGAACATTTGAAAAATGAAGTTATTTTAAGTGCAATTCTTAGAGGAACGCTCTTTTCTGATTCAAGGAGGGAACACGAGAATCCTCAAGGGGAGCGATTGCAAAATTTGGAGGTTCGGGCAGGAGGTGATGTTTTTCATTGCTGGTGGAGATTATTTCTAAATTTTGCAGTGAGTCGTGTTCGAATCGGCTTGACATTTTTGCTGTGGGTCGGATTTGGGTCAGTTTGACTTACATTTTTTCAAATTCGGTTCTATTCTGGATAAAATTTCACTTCTGAGAGTAGCCCTCAGGTTGATTGATTGTTTGGTTGAATGGGGTTTTATGGCGCAAAGTTACATCAGAATATGCTGCGCAAAGAACAAGGTGGGGATTCGAGTTAATTAGAAAGTTTGTTTAGGGATTTTTTTTTTTTTTGAGTTTGTTTTTTGCAGTAGGACGGATAGATTTATACTTTTCTGCTAAGGACCAAGTTTGAGCAGGCTGGCTTAGGATTGGTTTTGCACTAAAGAGTAAATATTATATTTTTTCTCTATAAATTATAACATTCAAGTTGAAGATGTAAAACATATTTTATAATTCTGTTAAAATACATGAACTCATTTTCTTTCATTTCAGTTTCAAGTGTTCGGGTAAGGGCTCGATTTGACATAATTTGTAATTTTTGGGTTCGGATTGATATATTATGGGTCGAGTTGACTTTAAACGTTTCGATTCAGGACATTTCTTTTGGGCTTTGACAAATTCGGATTTGGTATAAACTGGTTGATGACTGGATTTTTCAATAGATCAGAGAATTTTTTATATGAAAAACTATATGGTTGAATATTGACGAGTACATTATATATATATTCATTTTTCTACTTAAACAAAAATAAAAATTATTGATATAATTATATGGGATACTTTTCCCAATTTCCTTCAAATATTAGATTGATTTTGTTTCATTTTGGATTTGTTGATCTGTTTTGTATCAGGCTATTCGGTACTGAATCAGATTTTTTTCTTTTATTTATTTAGTTTATTTATTATTTTTTTTTTAGCGAGCTTGGGTTGGGTTAAAATTGAATTGCTTTTTGAGCCTGGGCATGGAAATTTAGGTTCGGGCAGACCGCTAAAAGAACGAAGTCCACGCCAGGCCCGAAGTGAAAGAAAAAATATAGTGTGGTCAAATTTTGCAGAAAAAAAGTAAGATTCGAATTCAGAACGGTTTCCGAAAGTGTGAAGACAAGAAGACACCCCACCGGGACCCCAACCGTTAGGTTTATGGGTTTTTACGTCCCGAGGGAAAAGTCCCTACCGCCATCCAACGAACACAAAGGCAATATGCACCGCACAAACTGACAAGAAAATAGTAACAATAATAAAAATTACAACTAAAACAGTAATCTGTTTTGGAAAAATTACAGATGCAGTAAACAGGCAACATCGCCAACTGCCAACCCGACAAATTATTATAAAATATTTAACTAAAATTAAACAGGTAACAAGGCATACAAACATTAATAATAGCAACAAACATTAATACAAACATTGTCAATACGCTACAATAAAAAAAATATATAAAGAAAGACAAATTAAAAGTACAAATAAATAAAGAATTACAACAAGAATAATGATATTTACAGATGAGAAAAACTGAATCCACTGAGTATAAATTACAGATAAAGAAAGCTGACTATAAATTCATAGCATTGACATCAATACTAGGCTGACACATCAATACTTATAACGAATAATTGAATAGAGTCCATTCAAAATATTATAATTGTCCTTAAGTTTATGGTAATTTAAACAGTTCATAAGAGTCTTTTTCATATTCTGCCTATAAGATAAATCTCTATCAAATTTAAAATGATGGATCATGAGTTTGCATTTACCGAAAATATAGTGTTTCACGTTTCCAATAGAGCCACAATCACAGCGATCCGAAGGTCTTTTACCTATATTAAATAAGTAGGACGGAAAGCTTCCGTGACCTGTAAGGTAAAATTGTACCACTTCTTTTGTGCAAAGAAAATCTAAGTCAACTTTATTAAGAACTGCATACGTATCTCTTCCAACTGTAGCTGTCTGCCATTGATTTTGCCTGTTTGCAATGGATTTTTGTTTTAAATGTCGTTTCAAAAAAGAAATAGGATACGGAACTGAGGCATGTACGTTCGCTGACCCTTTTAAGATAACATTTTTGGCTATCTTGTCTGCACGTTCATTGCCCTCCAGACCTGCGTGTGCCTTTATTCAGCCGATGAAAATCTGTTTATGTCGATTAGAATTTAATATATTAAATATATCTTTGATAATGATATTTGACGGAAAAAGTCTCTGCAGATCACATACTGAAGACAGACTGTCGGAGTATAAAATTGCATAATTGAAGTCAGAATTCATAAACCAGTCTATCGCAAATTTGATTGCTGAAAGTTCTGCTTGATATATAGTATTATAGCTCTTTAAACTGATACCATAATCCATAATGAAACTGCCGTTATAAAATACAGTGTATGCTGCTGATGTACCCTCTGACATATGAGAACCATCTGTATATATGATTGGATAGAGCAATTTTGGAACACTGTCTGTCACATCTTTTATAAAATGAAGATTCTGCAGATGGTTAAAATCTGGAAAATCAAATGTTTTTAATTTATTCATAAAATCCTTGCCCTTAATAACTACGTTATCAAGTTTAATATTATCATGATTATGTAACACAGCATACTTCTTAGCCATACACCTCAAAGTGATTAAAATTGGCATAATTCCTGTTATTACTCGTAAAGCTTCAGTGGAAACATTTCGATATGTTTTGATGATTGACATGAGTCCAATTCTCTGACATGAATTCAATCTTTGGACACCATTAGAGTTCAAATCATTCACCCAGACTTCTGCACCGTAAGCAATCTGTTTTTCAATTACCAAACGATACCATTGCTTTTTATAATAAGTGGCAAGTCCCTCATCCCGATGACCAGTCTTTCTAATGCCAAATGTAAAATTTCGAACATTCTCACGAACAATATCCAGATGGTGATACCAGTTGAAACGGCTATCTAAATTAAAACCCAGATATACAATGTGTTCTTTAACTGGAATTGAATTGCCTCTCAGCTTAAAAATTGGGCGTCTGTTCTCCAACGTGAATCTTCCGATCATCATAGCTAAACATTTATCAACACTTAAATTAAGTTCAAGACTGTTACAAATTCTATCAAAAGTGTTAACAGAGTCATTAACTGACAACTCAAGAGCTCGTCTTGTATCCGCACCTTTAATAACTATAAAGTCATCTGCATACGATATAATGTGAGAATGTCTTTTCTTATATTCCTTAATAATTTTGTCTGCAAAAATAATCCAGATGAACGGACCAAGGCATGATCCTTGAGGACAACCACGAAAGGCGGTGAACCACTTAATGGCATCCGAATAACGGAAACCAATTTTTCTATTAGACATATAATTCTTCAGTGTTGATTTCAAATAAATTGGTATAGGCAAATCATCAATGAGCTCTGCTAAAATGTTCCAACATACCGTGTCAAATGCGCCTTCAATATCCAAGGACACAATCGTGCAATACTGTTTTCTGGTGAGAACATCCTTAACAAATTGCTTAAGTGTAGCTAGTGCAGTCACCGTTGAGCGACCCTCTCTGAATCCGAATTGACTAGAAGTCTGGACGGTCTGGAATTTCCAGTCCCGTCCCGGCCCGGTATAAAATTCAAAATTTTGGCTCGAGCCTGGCCCGCCTGTTTACACTTTTACATTGCTAGGCCTGGTTTGGCCCGTACAGATTTCAGTGAAAATAGTCCCGAATAGTCTGGCCCGACACAAATTCTATTATTTCGAAAAAATTCAGATTTTTATCATACAATTAAGATTTTTTAAAGATTACTGCATTCATATTTATTGGATGATTTTACAGAAAATTTTACAGAAAATACACAATAAGAACATTAATGATTACTTAGGTTCTTAGACTTTCAACATTCAAATAAATATGCACTCAAAAATTCATATAGTTTAGAATAAAAGAAAAAAAATTTAAAATTATCATAACTTTTGAAGCTCTGTAATAAAAAGTAGATTTATGGAAATACTTCTTTATCATTTTATGAAAGATTTACTGAAATCTAGAGGAGCTATTTTCTTATGCATTTCTGATTTCATTTCTTTTCGGAAACGCATGATATTAACAAATGTTTTTATTCAGAAACAATTTAATGAAATGTCGTTGTCTATTTTTTGATACAAACAATTTAAGAAAATACTGTGAAAATTAACGCTTTGAATCGATTTTCCTGAAGCGACAACATGCAAAAAGGAGTTAAATCTAAAACCACGTGAGAAGAATCTCTTATATCTCAACAAGTATATACAAATATCTTACTTACCAAAAATGAAATATGGTGCTCGATTCCAAATACCTTCAATAGTCAGGCTTGTCAATTTTGTGCTTCAATAGTTAAAAATTTGTCAGAAAATGTGTCAAACTTTCGTGTTTTTGAGAAATGAATTTAAGAAACACAAAGGAGTATATTTCCAAAGGGTACGTTAACAGAAATTCTTTATCCCTACTAATGCTTTTACAAATTATGTTGTCTGCCCTACACGTCTCACGAACAATTAAGTCTAGTTCTTACCGATCCCGACTATATGTAGAAAAAACAGTGCAAGCCTGATCTTGGCCCGGATCCAGTTTTCCAAAAACTTATTAAACCCATTTAGACACAAAGCACGATGTCGGTCTCTACGCTGTACAAGTTACGTTTCTGTATTGATGCTGTCAAACTAGTATCTACTCGTGATGCACATTTATACTTATGCTCGTTAAATCCATATTCATTGAAAATAGTTCATATTTTAGCGTTTTTGCCGAAATATTTATAACAAACCTGCAGGCCCGTTAAATTTTTTTATCGGCCTCTCTCATACAGCCTGTTTAATTTTTTTGCCAGTCTGTTGTAAAATTTGGAACTATTTCGCCAGTCTGGTCCAGCCCGGTGCAGATCTCTAGACCTGACCAAGTCCTTGTCTCATGAATTAAAACTGGCGCGACCCGACCCGGGCTGAGACAGCTTCGTCGAGTCCGGTCAGGTCGCACTGTTCTCAATCTTAAATACGATTCATTTATCCTGTGTACATCTAATTCCATTTTGAAGACGCTCCATTGGGCTCAAAGAGAGGCAGGGGGGGGGGCGATCGCCCCATCGCTTCTAATGTTCATCATATTGAAATCTTGCTATTGAATCACACTTTAGCTTTTTATATGTCGACAGATGGCTCATGGGAATTATTACATTGTTCTGCAATGAATAATAAAATTTTAAAGAAAACTTAACCATAAAACACTGTAACATTGATAGAGCTAGATTGACTGTGCATTATCTTCCTTTAAAAAAAAACGAACAGTGAAGAAGGGACTCTGTAAGTGATGAAGAAAGTGGGGGTGGCGGGGAACAGATGACCAATTTCACCAAGTTTCATTTGATTAAGTATACAAATGGAATGTTTTAACAAAGAGTATACACGAAACAGCATTTCATTGCATTTTATGTTCGAATTAGTGAACATAATTTAAATACTCTAGAAACAGTTTTTCTCCGAAGAGCTTTTTACAACCGAATTCTTTTGTGTAACTCTGTAATTGAATGGTAAATGCTTTTCACCAAATATTATACCGCAAGCAATGTTAAGTCCATCTCAGAATTTTGTATCAATTTTAATGTTTGTAAGAGAGTAATATTATTACAACAATACATCGCGAAAATTTTTTAGACCACAATATAATAGATTACTATTGAGATCCTCTGTACGTATACAGTAATTGCTATTCATATCATATTTTTTATAACTATCTTCCAGAGTACCTCAGTAATGTATATGAATTTTATTACTTTTAAATCAGTATGACGCTCTTTAAAACACCGCAAATGATTTATCCACATAGACCATAATGTAGCGGAATAATTTTGAGTGATCCTAAATGTTTCTTATGTTTCTACAATTTTTTAAAAAGCGTTCAATTTTTCAAAAGTAATTTTTGCTCCTTAAAAAACTTTGTTTTATGCAGAATTTAAAAAAGTCCTCAAAAGTATTTAAGTTTTTTTTATTATTTGTTAATTAAAGATGAAAATCTGAGTTCTCTGAAATCTGATTTAGAAAAAATAATCTCTATCACCATTCCCCCCCCCCTTTATATCAAAATTTCGCCTCGCCTTTTGCTCTCATCACAGTCTTCAATATTATCCCTTCCAGAAGTATCACTTCGCTGTTTTGCTGTCTATCTCACTGTATCCAGTTTACAGAATGTAGCCACTTTGTTGTAACAATAAAAAATCGATCACAAAAACTCCTCCCCACTAACTGAATATGAGATTTTTCCCTCTCACCCTATTGCTAAGTGCCTAAAATTTATTCATTGAAACTTTCTTATATCTTATTATTTTTTAAGCCTATTTGTAAATGTTTTGAATGGTAAATAAATAGTAAATCATCAAAAAACTTCTCCATCCCACACACACACACACACCAAAATAAATAATTAATAAATCTGTTTGCTTCTCCCCCCCCCTTCCAGCTCACAAATTTTAAACCTTTAAAGTCATTGATATTTCTAAATCTTTTACTGTAATAATAAATAATCAATCATATAGTTTTACACTTAATCCCACAAAAATTGATGTTTTCCCTCTATGTCTCCTTACCATGCATATAAAATTTTGTCTTTTAATCTCTTTATTGTGTTTTTAACCATATTTGTTATAATCTTTAGTCATGTAGTGTAAGTCATCGAATAAATTCCCTGCATCCCTCTCAAAAAAAAAAAAAAAAAAAAAAAAATTAAATAAAATAATAAATAAATACTTTTCATTTTTTCTTCCTCAGAAATCTTCAACAATTATATAAATAAATTTAAACCAATTATTTAGTAGATTTGTGAAATTCGAACGAAATATGATAATTCAGCATAAAAAACCTTTTTCTATATTTAAAGGGGGGGGAATAGTCAACCCTTTCTCCCCTTATACTTATCCATTGAATTCCTAAAACTAATCGACCCAGGGGGATACCTTCTTTAAATATTCACGGGCTTCACAACCCCAGGCACCTGAATGATCTTTCTCTTTTCCTTTTACTCTTATTTCTCTTCCTTTTTTCTTTGTTTCACTTTCGTTGTGGTTTTTTCTCAGAGGTTAGGGTAATTTTGTATGAGCCGATATCACTCTGTATATCGACTGATGGAAAAAATGTAAACCACCCACGTGTTTGCCAAGCATGGCGACCCGTGTCCCTGGAAAGGGGGATCCTGGCATTTGAAAGAAACCAACACACTGCTTTGGCCTCTGCTTCAGGTTGACGGGAGGTACATATTGGTCACGTATGCATCAATCGGCTGGTCAGCTGACTTTTGTTCTTGGCTTTAGGGATTAAGTGACTGAGCAATTGTCATCTCGTTAATGGGGAAGATTGAGATAGGATTGTCTTATGACTGTATAGCCCCTGGCTAACACCATTACACGGATGTGTATCCCCTTGTTGGACTCGATAGGGGGTGGTGTGGCCAAGGTCCAAATTATTTTTTTTTAATATAAATGTCTATATGTAATATAGATATATCTTTCTTAATTTTGTTATACCTGTCCAAGATGTGCGGAAGTGGGTCACGAGGGTGACTCGTGTGAAAAGTCTGCCGCATTTTCCCATTCTTGCCCAAACTGGATCTGTGAAAAAGATATTCTTACCATTAAAATAATAGAAAAACTTACTTACCATGAAGCTCGCAAAATTATTAAGTCTAGAATCCTATCTGTTGATGTTTCCTATTCAATTGTACTCAAACAGTAATCAAAATCCGTAAGGCACATTAGCATGCAAACAGATTCCTTTATTCTACCCAATATCTCAAAGAAACACATCCGAAATGGCTGTTGTTACATTAAGTGTTCTGCAAGTCGGAAATTAGGACAAAACCTATTTCAAAAGAATCCCAAACTAATCAATCATAGAAATCTTCCGTTCAATTCAAAAAGTCGACCGAATTCCAGACTAATATTAAGACAGTTATATCGAATTAAATAAACTAATCCTTCTGCATTCAATGTACAGATACCTAATGCTACCCAAATTGTGAAACGATCCATAAAACAAAAGAGAACAAGACATTTCGGGGTTCTTAACGATGGCAAACAGTGGGGAAAAACAGCAAAAATGATGTCATAGTCCATGTATTACAAATTTGAAATATTCTAAACAGCTGATTAATTTTGTGTAAGTAGCTATTGAATCGGATTCTTATGACTCGAGTACTGATGAAGAGAATACTACCTACAAAGAATTTGTGCTTGAATAATTTTACACATTGTTTTCTAAATTCTTTGTGATTGTAAATATTGTTCTTATGTAGTATTTGCACATTTCACACTTAATTCATATTTTGACATTTATCACTTTTAACCTTTAAAGTTCGTACTTATGTAACTTTTGTATTTTAACTATCATCTTTTGACCCTTTTAAACGTTTTTAATTATACATATCATTATTGTTCTCATTAATTATATAATCTTTTTTAGCTCATTTACTTTTGGTTTTCTATTTTTGATTTCATTTTGAATTTGTTTTAACCCGCTATGTTCCTGAAGGGGCTTTGTGCCACAAAACCCATTCAACCAACTAACTAACCAACCCAAACTAATCAGCGGAGCACTTTATCTCAATAAACCTATATCCAAAATTTGAAGCAAATCGGTAAAATTCTGCGTAAAAACCCCCATTTACATAAATTAAGGTATTTTATCCCCTATTCTCTCCGTTTAAACCTAAACAATGAACACCCAAATTTAATCATGGAAGTGCCTTGTCAAAATAGCCCTCATCTAAAGTTTGAAAGAAATCTGATAATTCAACATAAAAAATCCATTTATCTAAATTTAAAGGATGGGATTAGGCACCCATTCCCTCCTTATACTTATCCAATGAATTCTCAAAACTAATCAGGGAAGCTCTGTATCACAAAAACCTACATCCAAAATTTTAAGGAAATCGGTAAATTCTGTTTAAAAAACAATTTACCTAAATTAAGCGGGGTTACCTGCCCCTTTTCTCTCCCTTTATACTTAACCAATGAATATCCAAAACTAAACATGTAGGCATCATTAAGCATCAAAATGATCCCATATCTGAAATTACGATGAAATCTGTTAATTCAGCATGAAAATAAAATTTATCTAAATTAAGAGTTGGGATTAGCCCTCCCTTATCCCCTTATACTTATCCAATGAACTCCCAAAACTTATCAAGGAAGCGTCTTATCGCAATAGACCAAAATCCAAAATTTGAGGCAAATCGAATATTATCATGAGTTATCGCGTTACACACAGGCGTACGTACGTACATACATACACAATGGGCGGGCACATAAGCGTCCGAGCTTTGATAAAATGTAAAATAAAAAAGGAAAAAAATATAAATGAAAATAAAAGCATTTAATTGTTATTTCAATTTCGGATTTTTACAAAACAATGCTTTACTGAATGCATCATTTAAAAAAAAAAATTATATTTAGAAGTTTCTCCCCCGAATTTACTCTTTTGTTAGTACTCAAAATTTAAAGCTTCTGCTTGTTTTTTTTTTTAATTATTTATTTTTTTTTTAAATTATTGATTATCTAAATTTTCTTCCACCCGAAATTTTGAATAAATTTTTGGAATTTCCGCTAAGAACACATAAAAAATTTTAATATTAAAAAAATAACAATTCATTTTTTTGCCACATTTGTTACTGTAACAATGATAAATTGTGCACTATAACTAAAGGGGCCATCCATAAATGATGTCACGCCTGGAAGGGGGGAAGGGAGGCACGTGAAATTGAGACAGCTTGTAACAAAGGGCGTGGAGGGGGTAAGAAGAAATGTGACATCACATATTTTGGTTGAAAGAAAAGTATTAATAATTTGAAAATTAAATTTTGAAGTTATTTTGGAATTAAAATATTTTTGTGTTTATAAAGTAAAGTAAAAGTTTAAAACGAAATACAATTCCATTTAAAATTTCAAAACATTACTCCTTTTAATTACTCTTCCATATTAATATTATATTATTAGTGTATATTAATTATAATTTTTGTTGTAAACCTAAATCTTATTTCATACAAAATAAGTACACAAATTATTTTTATACTTATTCACGTAAAAGTCATTAAAATACACAGTTAAAGTTTAAAAACAAAATTTGATATATGATCTATAGCATAGTGCTTTCTTTCTGAACTGCATGTATATATATTATAGCGTAACATGTGACAAAGGGGAGGGAGGGGGTTAAAAGTATTGGACAAATGTGTGGCATCATTTATGGACATCCCCATAAATGAATACGCTGGGGTTTCGATCTATACCTACTTTCTTCGAAATTTATGTTTACCGTTTGACACCTCCCCCCCCCCCTCCTGCTCGCTCTACAGTATAAAATATTCAATGTTTAAAATCGTTTAATTTTTTTAATATTTTTTTCCTCATTTCATGAAGATCCTATCTTATACTTCAATATCATTTAGCTTTTGTAATTCTCTTGATAAATCTCGAGTTCTGAAAAGAATTTTCCAAAATACAGTTATTTTAATATATTTGTACATAATAATTTTCGCTTCTTCCAAAATTCTTCTTTTAACTGCGTAACGTGAAAAAAAAAAAAAAAAAAAAAAAAAAAAAAAAAAAAAAACACGCTACATGAATATTTCATTTGCTAATTGGAGGAGTTCGTTTGTCATTTTTCAATCATTCGGAAAATGATCGAGGTTAGCAAAATTCAGAAAAAAAAAAAAACGCACAATAATAGCTCAGAGTTTAAATTTCTAGTATTATGCTTTTTATAGTTTTACCAAAATTAGAATGAGCAAAATTACGAAAGATTTTGGTTAAAATTTTAGCAAAAACGGCCGATACTCTACGATTGAATTTAAACTCGTCTCCACTCGTACGTCAACCAATCTTCTTGAAACTGACCGCGCTACCTTTAAATATCGAATCTTGGTAGGTTGGTTGGATGACACAGAATCTGTATCATTACGGTACTACAATGCGAAAAATTTGTCCATCGATTGTAAGGGGCTTATATGGGTTGTTTCCAAATGCTGACTTATTTTTCCTATAATCTATTTTTTAAATTTCAATAAATTACTACTGAAAAATGATCCAAGAGTATTTTCACAAATGAAATCTTGACGTACAGTTTCTTTACATTCAAGAAAATTCTTTCCGGTCCATATGCAAGAGGAATATTTTTGTGAAAATAATAGCTAGTGTATATTTATGGCAATCTTCAGAAATTTAATATGGTATAATAAATTGTAGAAGTATTTTTTTTTTAATGGAGCGTTAAATTTACTATTCTTTTTAAAGGCCGTAAAAGCGAACTAGTAGCCTTCACCCGCTACCCTGATTCGGTTTTTCTAAAGAGTCTCGAATCCAACGAAATATATCTAGCAGATGTGAAATAAAATAAACATTTTCTTAAATATCTAATCATATAACCATAATTGCTGCCTTATTCGTATATAATCTTACGTTATCTAGTACAAAGTCGATGTTGATGACATAATAGACACAAAAGGAATAAAATCACTGATATACTAAATTTAAATATATTTTTAGTCGGTTTATTATTCTGATTTTCCTGTTTATACCTAAAAATGCTGCTTATATATGGCGAAATATGCTACAATTTTCACCCCCTTCTCTACACACACATATTTATTACCTTCTTGGGGAAGGAATTCCTAAAGCCGCAAAAAAAAAACTATTTAGTTATATTTTTAAGAAGTTTGTTATCCTGAATTTCTCGCTCTTAGCTAAAACGGCTAATCAGATAGGCAGAATGTCCTAGGTTTTTTTTTTTACGTTCTCCCTTTGTACTCCCTTTAGAGATCTGCACGGGCCAGGCCTCGCTCTAAAGCCAGAGCTCGGCCCGCGGGCCGGGTTCGGGTCGATTTCCATTAATGGCATTCGCGCCGGGCCGAGCCTTGTGAATACTTAGACCAAGTCGGACCGGGCCTAGTCACTAATGTTTTCGTGCCAAGCTCGGGCCATATTTTTTTCCTGGAACATCGGGCAGGGCCTAACGTCCAGAGAGAAAATGCCAGTAGAGAAAAATTGTTGATCCTAAACTCTAGGCTGGTGCGATCCCGATCGGGTGGCGCCAACTTTAATTTATTATCCTGGGACAGAGTCAGGTCTTCACACTTTCAGAAAAAAAGCTTTAGTCGGGTCTTATTTTTTTCCTGCAGAGCTGGATCGCGCCACACTGGTTTTTCCAGGTCGGGGCTGGTGTGGACTTCCTTCCTACTACAGGTATATATGTGAAAAAATTTTCAAGCCCAGGCTGCATCCGGTGTAAAGTCTAAACGCTCGATCTAGCATCGACACAGCCCGTATGCTGTGGCGGTTCTAAGGGGTGGCTAATAAAGGGTTTACAAAGTGATATGATGTACCTCACGAGAAATAACTTGGGGAGAAGCTCGAGCCCGTCACGGCCTAGCACGGGTCGCGCCAGTTTAAGTCCACGAGACTTGGACTGGGTGAGGTTTTCTCTCATTTAGAATCGGTTCGTGTTCTGATCTTCCTTTTTTTTTTTTTTTTTTTTTTGGAGATTCGGGTGGTGACAGGCTTCTGTTTCTTCCAGACCGAGCCTGGTCTGGATATCGTTTTTCTTAGAAGTTTGCATTGAACAAAATTTCCAGGTCGTGGCTAGGCCCGGAATAAAAGCTAAATATTCGGTCCGTCTCTTATCTAGATAGTATGATAAACATTACTGTCCCGATCTCAACCCGTGCAGATAAACGTGCAGATAAACTTTCGGTACAACTCTGATCTATATTGTATGATAAACATTACTGGCTTGAAAGCGACAAGTGCACTTCTCTAATTTTTTTCCCACGAGCCCAAATTGGATTGAAAATTTTTTTTGTTTGTTAATCTTGAAAATTATTAAACAAAGAAAACGCGAATTTCGTTAGGGGTTGCAAAAGAAACTCGCATTTCATCAAATGGTCGTAAAAAACCCTCAAATTTTTTGAAAGGATCACGGTGAAAACGTGAATGTCTTCAAAGGATCCCATTCACGTATAAAATCGAATTTTGCTAAAGGATCGCGGAAAAACGCAAATTTTGTCAAAGGATCGCGATCAAAACTGACGTCAACCATTTACTGGGCTCAATCCGCAAGAATAAAACCGAATTTGTAACTGACTCAAATCCGAAATGTATGACAATCTGCCCCGATGAACTAAGTGCAGCTAAAAAATAAAAGTCAAACCGACTATTATCAAAATATATTTGTTAACTGGACCCAGACCCTACCCGAAGCAAAAAATCAGAAATTAACTTGATCCGCAGCAAACACTAGAAGCTAACCGGATCCAAACGCGACCCACAAAAAAGTAAAAATTATTCCGACAAGCAGCAAAAAATAGAAGCGAAACGCACATCAAATTTTGTGAAATGATAGCGGAGAAAACACGAATTTCTTCAAAGGATCGTGAAACTGACGCACATTTCGTACAAAAATTGCGGAAAAAAACGAAAATTTTATCAAAGGACTCATTCCAATCAATTCGGATCAACCCGAAAACTTCTCACAAAATTAAAACCAAATCCTAAACTGCCCCAAATGTTCTAAGTACAGCTAAAAAGTAAAAGTCCATCCGACCAACAACAAAATGTAGCAGTCGACCAGACCCAAACCCGACCAAAAAGCAAAAAAGCAGAAATTAACTCGAACATCAGCAAAGTATAGAAGTCAACCGGACCCAAACTCGACCCAAGTAGAAATTAACAAAAAATGGAAGCCAACCGGACCCAAACCCGACCCACAGCAAAAAACTAGACGAAACACGACCCGCATTAAAAAAATGAGTTACGACCCGTCCATGAGATTGGAGTTTCCAAATTTCTAAAATCGCCCCCCCCCTCCCTTGAGGACTCTCCAGATAAGTCCTTAGCTTACCTTTATATCAAAATTTTTCTTTGCCTTTTGAACCTGTCACAATCTTTTAAATTGCACTTTCCGAAAATATCACTTCGCCGTTTAATAGACTAGCCCACAATACCCATATTTGTAGCATATAAGTCACTTTATTGTAACAATAAAAAATCAATAACAAAAATTCTCCTCCCCTTCCACGACTGAAATTGGGTTTTATCACTCCCTTCCTTTTATTAAGTGCAGAAAATTTAGTTGTTTAAATATTTCCACTTTTATGATTTTTTAAACCAATTTATAAATATTTTTAAAAGCAAATAAATAATAAGTCATGTGATAAACATCTCTCCCCTCCGCAGATACACGAAAATAAATAAATAAATAATAAAGGTGCTTATTTCTTTTTTCCCTCAACTCACACACCTTAAAAGTCTTTGATTTTTCTAAAACTTTTATTGTAATAATAAATAATCAATCATATAATTTTACTTCTCACAAACCAAAATTGACGTTTCCTTTCTATCTTTTTTTGCAAAGCATACAAAAATTCGTCTTTCTGTTTATTATTTTTTAATACTGTTTTTTTAATATTTAGTCATGTAAATAAGACAAGTCATCTAATAAACTCCCTGCATCCCCCCTTCACATCACTCAAAATTTATTAGAGCTCCTTGCGGTATTTACAAAATGCTTGTAAAAATCATCAAAAATCTAAATTTCCTTCCACCTGAAATTTTGACAAAATATTTTGCCCTACTGATCTAACGTCACACATTTTTTTTAAATTGCGACACTTTTTCTGTCACATTTGTTACTACTAACAATAGGAAATTGAGTTCTTCGATAAAATTTTCGCTCTTTTTCGCACTTTTTGTACGAAATGTGCGTCTGTTTCACGATCCTTTGAAGAAATTCGTGGTTTCTCCGCTATCATGTCACAAAATTTTATGTGTGTTTCTCTTCTATTTTTTTGCTGCTGGTCGGGATAAATTTTACTTTTTTGTGGGTCGCGTTTGGATCCGGTTAGCTTCTAGTGTTTGCTGCGGATCAAGTTAATTTCTGTTTTTTTTGCTTCGGGTAGAGTCTGGGTCCGGTTAACAACTATATTTTGATAATAGTCGGTTTGACTTTTACTTTTTAGCTGCGCTTAGTTCATCGGGGCAGATTGTCATTCATTTCGGATTTGAGTCAGTTACATATTCGGTTTTTATTCTTGCGGATTGAGCCTAGTAAATGGTTGACGTCAGTTTTGATCGCGATCCTTTGACAAAATTTGCGTTTTTCCGCGATCCTTTAACAAAATTCGATTTTATACGTGAATGGGATCCTTTGAAGACAATCACGTTTTCACCGTGATCCTTTCACAAAATTTGAGGGTCTTTTGCGACCATTTGATGAAATGTGAGTTTCTTTTGCAACCCCTAACGAAATTCGTGTTTTCTTTATTTAATAATTTTCAAGATTAACAAGCAAAAAATTTTTTAATCCAATTTGGGCTCGTGGGAAAAAATTAGAGAAGTGCACTTGTCGCTTTCAAGCCAGTAATGTTTATCATAGAATCTAGATCAGAGTTGTACCGAAAGTTTATCTGCACGAGTTGAGATCGGGACAGTAATGTTTATCATACTATCTAGATAAGAGACGGGCCGTATATTTAGCTATTATTCCGGGCCTAGCCACGACCTGGAAATTTTGTTCAATGAAACATCTAAGAAAAACGATATCCAGACCAGGCTCGGTCTGGAAGAAAAAGAAGCCTGTCACCACCCGAATCTCCAAAAAAAAAAGGAAGATCAGAACACGAACCGATTCAAAATGAGAGAAAACCTTACCCAGTCCAAGTCGCGTGGACTTAAACTGGCGTGACCCGTGCCAGGCCGTGACAGGCTCCAGCTTCTCCCCAATTTATTTCTCGTGAGGATACATAATATCACTTTGTAAACCCTTTATTAGCCCAAGGGAGGGGGGGACTTTGCGCCCTACTCCCACCCCTTAGAACCGCCACAGCATACGGGCTGTGTCGATGCTAGATCGAGCGTTTAGACTTTACACCAGATGCAGCCTGGGCTTGAAAAATTTTTCACGAGTATGCCTGTAGTAGGAATGAAGTCCACACCAGACCCGACCTGGAAAAAGCAGTGTGGCGCTATCCAGCTCTGCAGAAAAAAAATAAGACCCGACTAAAGCTTTTTTTCTGAAAGTGTGAAGACCTGACTCTGTCCCAGGATAATAAATTAAAGTTGGCGCCACTCGATCGGGATCGCACCAGCCTAGAGTTTAGGACCAACAATTTTTCTCTACTGGCATCTAGTGTCGTTCGGCAGATCATTTATTGGGACGTTAGGCCCTGCCCGATGTTCGTGAAAAAAATATGGCCCGAGCTTGGCCCGAAAACATTAGTGACTAGGCCCGGTCCGGCTTGGTCTAAGGATTCACAAGTAAGGCTCGGCCCGGCCCGAATGCCGTTAATGGAAATCGATCGGAAACCGGCCCGATGGCCGGGCTCTGGCTTTGGAGCTAGGCCTGGCCCGCGCAGATCTCTAAAGTGAGTACAAAGGGAGAAGGTAAAAAAAAAAAAGTAGGACATTCTGCCTATCTGATTAGCCGTTTTAGCTAAGAGCGAGAAATTCCGGATAACAAACTTCTTAAAAATATAACTAAATAGTTATTTTAGAGGCTTTAGAAATTCTTTCCTTAAGAAGGTAATAAATGTGTGTGTGTAGGGAGGAGGGTGAAAATTGTAGCATATTTCGCCATATATCAGCAATATTTTTAGGTATAAACAGGAAAATCAGAATAATAAACCGACTAAAAATATATTTAAATTTAGTATATCAGTTATTTTATTCCTTTTGTGTCTATTATGTCATCAACATCGACTTTGTACTAGGTAACGTAAGATTATACAAATAACGCAGCAAATATGGTTATATGATTAGATATTTAAAAAATATATTTATTTTATTTCACATCTGCTAGATATATTTCGTTGGATTCGAGACTCTTTAGAAAAACCGACCCAGCGTAGCGGGTGATGGATACTAGTTCGCTTTTACGGCCTGTAAAAAGAATAGTAAATTTAACGTTTCATTAAGAAAAAAAATACGTCTACAATTTATTATACCAAATTAAATTTCTGAAGATTGCCATAAATATATACTAGCTACTATTTTCACAAAAATATTCATCTTGCATATGGACCGGAAAGAAATTTCTTGAATCTAGGGAAACAGTACGTCAAGGTTTCATTTGTGAAAATACTCTTGAGTCATTTTTCAGTAGTAATTTATTGAAATTTAAAAAATAGATTATAGGCAGGGTTCGCCCAGTTTTACCACTAAATTTTAAGTATATTTTCGAAGTGTTTCACTGCAGAAAAATATCGTAAATTCTGTGAATGAAGGCGGGGATTATGAATGTTGTGATTTAAAAATTAAATGTAAATTTTCTTATTTTTAATAGTGGCGCCAGAGTCCTTGGAAATTCCAAGGAGTGTGCGAACCTTGATTATAGAAAAAATAGTCAGCATTTGGAAATAACCCATATAAGTCCCTTACAATCGATGGACATATTTCTAGAAATTTTTCGCATTGTAGCACCGTAATGAAACAGATTCTGTGTCATCCAACCAACCTACCAAGATTCGATATTTAAAGGTAGCGCGGTCAGTTTCAAGAAGATTGGTTGACGTACGAGTAAGAGACGAGATTAAATTCAATCGTAGAGTATCGGCCATTTTTGCTAAAATTTTAACCAAAATCTTTCGTAATTTTGCTCATTATTATTTTGGTAAAACTATAAAAAGCATATTACTAGAAGTTTAAACTCTGGGCTATTATTGTGTTTTTTTTTTCTTTTGAATTTTGCTAATATCATTTCATTCGGCTGTAAAAGACACACACCTCGATCATTTTCCGAATGATTGAAAAATGACAAACGAACTCCTCCAATTAGCAAATGGAATATTCATGTAGCGTGATTTTTTTTTTTTTTCACGCTACGCAGTTAAAAGAAGAATTTTGAAAGAAGCGAAAATTATTATGTACAAATATATTAAAATAACTATATTTTGGAAAATTCTTTTCAGAACTCGAGTTATCAAGAGAATTACAAAAGCTAAATGATATTGAAGTATAAGATAGGATCTTCATGAAATGAGGAAAAAAATATTTAACAAATTAAACGATTTTAAACATTTAATATTTTATACTGTACAGCGAGCAAGAGGGAAGGGGTGCCAAACGGTAAACATAAATTTCGAAGAAAGTATGTGTAGATCGAAACCCCAGCGTATCCATTTATGGGACTGTCCTTAAATGATGCCACACATTTGTCCAATACTTTTAACCCCCTCCCTCCCCTTTGTCACATGTCACGGTATATTATATATACATGCAGTTCAGAAAGAAAGCACTATGCTATAGATCATATTTCAAATTTTGTTTTTAAACTTTAACTGTGTATTTTAATGACTTTTACGTGAATAACTATAAAAATAATTTGTGTACTTATTTTGTATGAAATAAGATTTAAGTTTACAACAAAAATTATAATTAATATACGCTAATAATATAATATTAATATGAAAAAGTAATTAAAAGGAGTAATGTTTTGAAATTTGAAATGGAATTGTATTTCGTTTTAAACTTTTACTTTAATTTATGAACACAAAAATATTTTAATTCCAAAATAACTTCAAAATTTAATTTTCAAATTATTAATACTTTTCTTTCAACCAAAATATGTGATGTCACACATCTTCTTACCCCCTCCACGCCCTTTGTTATAAGCTGTCTCAATTTCACGTGCCTCCCCTCCCCCCTTCCAGGCGTGACATCATTTATGGATGGCCCCTTTAGTTATAGTGCGCAATTTATCATTGTTACAGTAACAAATGTGACAAAAAATGAATTATTATTTTTTTTAATATTAAATTTTTTTATGTGTTCTTAGCGGAAATGCCAAAAATTTATTCAAAATTTCGGGTGGAAGGAAATTTAGATTATCAGTAATTTTTAAATAAATAAATATATAATAATAATAATAATAATAATAATAATAATAAACAAAAAAACAAAAAACAAAAACAAGTAGAAGTTTTAAATTTTGTGTACTAACAAAAGAGTAAATTCTGGGGAGAAACTTCTAAATATCAAATATTTTTAAAATGATACATTCAGTAAAGCATTGTTTTGTAAAAATCCGAAATTGGAATAACAATTAAATGCTTTTATTTTCATTTATATTTTTTCCTTTTTTATTTCACATTTTCTCGAAGCCTGGAAGCTTATGTGCCCGCCCATTTTGTATGTATGTACGTACGTACGCCTGTGTTTAACGCGATAACTCATGATAATATTCGATTTGCCTGAAATTTTGGATTTAGGTCTATTGAGATAAGACGCTTCCTTGATTAGTTTTGGGAGTTCATTGGATAAGTATAAGGGGATAAGGGAGGGCTAATCCCAACTCTTAATTTAGATAAATTTTATTTTCATGCTGAATTAACAGATTTCATTGTAATTTCAGATATGAGATCATTTTGATGCTTAATGATGCCTACATGTTTAGTTTTGGATATTCATTGGTTAAGTATAAAGAGAGAGAAAAGGAGCAGGTAGCCCCGCTTAATTTAGGTAAATCGGTTTTTTAAGCAGAATTTACCGATTTCCCTAAAATTTTGGATGTAGGTTTTTCTGATACAGAGCTTCCCTGCTTAGTTTTGAAAATTCATTGGATAAGTATAAGGAGGGAATGGGTGGCTAGTCCTATCCTTTAAATTTAGATAAATGGATTTTTTATGTTGAATTAACAGCTTTCATTCAAACTTTAGATGAGGGCTATTCTGACGAGGCACTTCCATGATTAAATTTGGATGTTCATTGTTTAGGTTTAAACGGAGAGAATAGGGGATAACCTACCTTAATTTATGTAAATGAGGGGGGGGGGGGTTACGCAGAATTTTACCGATTTGCTTCAAATTTTGGATACAGGTTTATTGAGATAAAGTGCTTCGCTGATTAGTTTGGGTTGGTTAGTTAGTTGGTTAAATGGGTTTTGTGGCACAGAGCCTCCTCAGGAACATAGCGGGCGAAAACAAATTCAAAATGAAATCAAAAATAGAAAGCCAAAAGCAAATGAGCTAAAAAAGATTATATAACTAATGATAACAATAACGATATGTATAATTAAAAACGTTTAAAAGGGTCAAAAAATGATAGTTAAAATACAAAAGTTACATAAGTAAGAACTTTAAAAGTTAAAAGTGATAAATGTCAAAATATGAGTTAAGTGTGAAATGTGCAAATACTATATAAGAACAATATTTACAATCACAAAGAATTTAAAAAACAATGTATAAAATTATTCAGGCACAAATTCTTTGTAGATAGTATTCTCTTCATCAGTACTCGAGTCATAAGAATTGGATTCAAAAGCTATTTACACAAAATTATTCAGCTGTTTAGAATATTTCCAATTTGTAATCCATGGACTATGACATCATTTTTGCTGTTTTTCCCCACTGTTTGCCATCGTTAAGAACCCCGAAATGTCTTGTTCTCTTTTGTTTTATGGATCGTTTCACAATTTGGGTAGCATTAGGTATCTGTACATTGAATGCAGAAGGATTAGTTTTATTAATTCGATATAACTGTCTTAGTATTATTCTGGAATTCGGTCGACTTTTTGAATTGAACGGAAGATTTCTATGATTGATTAGTTTGGGATTCTTTTGAAATAGGTTTTGTCCTAATTTCCGACTTGCAGAACACTTAATGTAACAACAGCCCTTACGGATTTGTTTCTTTGAGATATTGGGTAGAATAAAGGAATCTATTTGTATGCTAATGTGCCTTACGGATTTTGATTGCTGTTTGAGTACAATTGAATAAGAAACATCAACAGATAGGATTCTATACTTAATAATTTTGCGAGGTTCATGGTAAAAAAGTTTTTCTATTATTTTAATGGTAAGACTATCTTTTTCATAGATCCAATTTCGACAAGAATGGGAAAATGCGGCAGACTTTTCACACGAGTCACCCTCGTGACCCACTTCCGCACATCTTGGACAGGTATAACAAAATTAAGAAAGATATATCTATATTACATATATACATCTATATTAGAAAAAAATAATTTGGACCTTGACTACACCACCCCTGATCGAGTCCAACAAGGGGATACACATCCGTGTAATAGTGTTATCCATGGCCTATACAGTCATAAGACAATCCTATCTCATCTCTCCCATTAACGAGATGAAAGTAATTGCTCAGTCACTTGATCCCTAAAGCCAATAACAAACGTCAGCTGACCAGCCGATTGATGCATACGTGACCAATATATACTTCCCGTCATCCTGAAGCAGAGGCCAAAGCAGTGTGTTAGTTTCTTTCAACTGACAGGATCCCCCTTTCCAGGGACACGGGTCGCCATGCTTGGCAAACACGTGGGTGGTTTACATTTTTTCCATTAGTCGATATACAGAGTGATATCGGCTCATACAAAATTACCCTAACCTCTGAGAAAAAAACAAAAACGAAAGGGAAACAAAGAAAAAAGGGAAGAGAAATAAAAGTAAAGGGAAAAGAGAAAGATCATTCAGGTGCCTGGGGTTGTGAAGCCCGTAAATATTTAAAGAAGGTATCCCCCTAGGACGATTAGTTTTAGGAATTCAATGGATAAGTATAAGGGAAGAAAGGGTTGACTATTCTCCCCTTTAAATATAGAAAAAGGTTTTTTATGCTGAATTATCATATTTCGTTCGAATTTCACAAATCTACTAAATAATTGGTTTAAATTTATTTATATAATTGTTGGACATTTCTGAGGAGGAAAAAATGAAAAGTATTTATTTATTATTTTATTATTATTTTTTTTTTTTCGAGAGGGATGCAGGGAATTTATTATATGACTTACCTTACATGACTAAAGATTATAACAAATATGGTTAAAAACAAAATAAAGAGATTTAAAGACAAAATTTTATATGCATGGTAAGGAGACATAGAGGGAAAACATCAATTTTTGTGGGATTATGAGTAAAACTATATGATTGATTATTTATTATTACAGTAAAAGTTTTAGAAAAATCAATGACTTTAAAGGTTTAAAAATTGTGAGCTGGGGGGGGGGGGGAGAAGCAAACAGATTTATTACTTATTTATTTTGGTGTGTGTGTGTGTGGGGGATGGAGAAGTTTTTAGATGATTTACTATTTATTTGCCTTTCAAAACATTTACAAATAGGCTTAAAAAATAATAAGATATAAGAAAGTTTCAATGAATAAATTTTAGGCACTTAGCAATAATGTGAGAGGGAAAAATCTCATTTTCAGTTAGTGGGGAAGAGTTTTTGTGATCGATTTTTTATTGTTACAACAAAGTGGCTACTGTTCTGTAAACTGGATACAGTGAGATAGACAGCAAAACAGCGAAGTGATACTTCTGGAAGGGGTAATATTGAAGACTGTGATGAGAGCAAAAGGCGAGGCGAAATTTTGATATAAATGGGGGGGGATGGTGATATAGATTATTTTTTCTAAATCAGATTTCAGAGAACTCAGATTTTCATCTTCAATTAACAAATAATAAAAAAACTTAAATACTTTTAAGGACTTTTTGCAAATTCTGCATAAAACTAGTTTTTTAAAGAGCAAAAATTGCTTTTGAAAAATTGAACGCTTTTTAAAAAATTGAAGAAACATAAGAAACATTTAGGATCACTCAAAATTATTTCGCTACATTATGGTCTATGTGGATAAATCATTTGCGGTGTTTTAAGGAGCGTCATGCTAATTTAAATGTAATAAAATTCATATACATTACTGAGATACTCTGGAAGATAGTTATAAAAAAATATGATATGTACAGCACTTACAGTATACGTACAGAGGATCTCCATAGTAATCTATTATATTGTGGTCTAAAAAATTTTCCCGATGTATTGTTGTAATAATATTACTCTCTTACAAACATTAAAATTGATACAAACTTCTGAGATGGACTTAACATTGCTTGCGGTATAATATTTGGTGAAAAGCATTTACCATTCAATTACAGAGTTACACAAAAGATTTCGGTTGTAAAAAGCTGTTCGAAGAAAAACTGTTTCTAGCGTTTTTAAATTATGTTCACTACTTCGAACATAAAATGCAATGAAATGCTGTTTCGTGTATACTCTTTGTTAAAACAATTTCCATAAAAACATTCCATTTGTATACTTAATCGAATGAAACTTGGTGAAATGGGTCATCTGTTCCCCGCCACCCCTACTTTCTTCATCACTTACAGAGTCTCTTCTTCACTGTTCGATTTTTTTTTAAAGGAAGATAATGCACAGTCAATCTAGCTTTATCAATGTTACAGTGTTTTATGGTTAAGTTTTCTTTAAAAAATTTTTATTCATTGCAGAACAATGTAATAATTCCCATGAACCATCTGTCGACTTATAAAAAGCTAAAGTGCGATTCAATAGCAAGATTTCAATATGATGAACACTAGATGCGATGGGGCGATCGCCCCACCCCTGCCTCATTTGAGCCCAATGGAGGGTCTTCAAAATGGTACTAGATGTACACAGGATAAATGAATCGTATTTAAGATTGAGAACTGTGCGATCTGACCGGACTCGACGAAGCTGTCTCAGCCCGGGTCGGGCCGCGCCAGTTTTAATTCATGAGACAAGGACTTCGTCAGGTCTAGAGATCTGCACCGGGCTGGACCAGACTGGCGAAATAGTTACAAATTTTACAAAAGACGCAAAAGAATTAAACAGGCCGTACGGGACAGGCCGATAAAAAAATTTAACGGGCCTGCCAGTTTGTTATAAAGATTTCGGCAAAAACGCTAAAATGTGAACTATTTTCAATGAATATGGATTTAACGAGCATAAGTATAAATGTACATCACGAGTAGATACTAGTTTGACAACATCAATACAGAAATGTAACTTGTACAGCGTAGAGACCGTAGTAATGCAGTAATCTTTAAAAATGCAGTAATCTTTAAAAAATCTTAGTTGTATGATAAAAATCTGAATTTTTTCGAAATAATTGAAATTGTGTCGGGCCAGACTTTTCGGGACTACTTTCACTGATTTTTGTACAGGCCAAACCAGGCCTAGAAATGTAAAAGTGTAAACGGACGGGCCAGGCTCGGGCCAAACTTTTGAATTTTATACCGGGCCGGGACGAGACTGGAAATTCCAGACCGTCCAGACCTCTAGTCAAGTCTTCACACTTTCGGAAACCGTTCTGAATTCGGATCTTATTTTTTTCTGCAAAACTTGACCACACAATATTTTTTCTTCCCCTTCGGGCATGGCGTGGACTTCGTTCTTTTAGAGGTCTGCCCGAACCTAAATTTACATGCCCAGGCTCAAAAAGCAATTCAATTATAACCCAACCCAAGCTCGCAAAGAATAAAAAAATAAATAAATAAAAGAAAAAAATCTGATTCGGTACCGAATAGCCTGATACAAAACAGATCAACAAATCCAAAATGAAACAAAATCAATCTAATATTTGAAGGAAATTGGGAAAAGTATCCCATATATATCAATAATTTTTATTTTTGTTTAAGTAGAAAAATGAATATATATATAATGTACTCGTCAATATTCAACCATATAGTTTTTCATATAAAAAATTGTCTGATCTATTGAAAAATCCAGTCATCAACCAGTTTGTACCAGATCCGAATTTGTCAAAACCCAAAAGAAGAAATGCCCCGAATCCGAAACGTTTAAAGTCAACCCGACCCATAATATATCAATCCGAACCCAAAAATTTCAAATTATGTCAAATCAGGCCCTTACCCGAACACCTGAAACTGAAATGAAAGAAAATAAGTTCATGTATTTTAATAGAATTAAAAAATATGTTTTACATCTTCAACTTGAATGTTATAATTTATAGAGAAAAAAAATCTAGTATTTGCTCTTTAGTGCAAAACCTATTCCTAAGTCAGCCTGCTCAAACTTGGTCCGTAGCAAAAAAGTATAAATCTATCCGGCCTACTACAAAAAATAAACTCAAAAAAAAAATCCCTAACCAAATTTTTTATTTAACTCGAATCTCCACCTTGTTCTTTGCGCAGCATATCCCGATGTAACTTTGCGCCATAAAACCCCATTCAACCAACCAATCAATCAACCTGAGTGCTATTCTCAGAAGTGAAATTTTATCCAGAACAGAACCGAATTTGAAAAAATGTAAGTCAAACTGACCCAAATCCGACCCACAGCAAAAATGTCAAGCCGATTCGAACACGACTCACTGCAAAATTTAGAAATAATCTCCACCAGCAATGAAAAACATCACCTCCTGCCCGAATCGCCAAATTTTGAAATCGCTCCCCCTTGAGGATTCTCGTGTTCCCCCCTTGAATCCCCTAAGAATTGCACTTAAAATAACTTCATTTTTCAAATAT
Organism: Maratus speculifer; assembly: GCA_964019185.1. Classification (NCBI taxonomy): domain Eukaryota; kingdom Metazoa; phylum Arthropoda; class Arachnida; order Araneae; family Salticidae; genus Maratus; species Maratus speculifer. The sequence continues at coordinate 6,927,283 of OZ025293.1, read as the reverse complement.
TCGACAAAAAAATTTATTTGACCCCTGAGCGTATAGTATTGCCCTACTTCCGATCCGAACCCGAAAATCCATTGAAAATCAAATCAAATCCCGACCAAAAACTTTTTTGTCAATTTAGAATCGAAATGAAAGAAAAACAATCCATGTTTTAATGGAATTATAAAATGTCGACATTTATATTTCTAATATCAATTTTATCCTTTATATAGAAAATAAATATCTGATATATACTCATAACGGAATCAACCAAAGAGAGATGGCTAAATTGTTGAAAAGTGTTCGTTAAATAGAGGTATCTTCTATTCGAGACATTCCGTATGGATATTTTAATGTACATGTTAACACTTGCGAATAGCAGTTTTCAATGTAAAATCTTAAATATTCATAATTAACTATTTGGAAATGTCTGTTATGGCGTTTATGTAGTTTCATTTTATAGTGTCTTCGATATTTTCTTTTATAATACTCCTTTAAACTATTTTCTTCCATAACGGAGAAAATATTTAGACTTTCATTTGAAATATGGGGTCGAATCGAATCTTTCTTGCAAGATTGAAAATGCACTATGAATCAGATCAGAACCCAAAATAATGTAAATTAATTTCACCCGAAAACAACAACAGCAACAAAAAAGAATGCAGAGAAAAGCAGATAAAAAGTAGAATTCCACTCGGTCCGCAAGAAAAACGTTAAAATCCACTCGACCAGTAGCAAAAAAATAAGAAGTCAACTTGACCGAAACCAAACCAGCGTCAATAAAATAGTACTCAACTCAACCCCGCCCACACACACAAAATAGAAATCAACCAGACCAAATACCAACCAGCAGCAATAAAGAAAGAGAGACGGACCCCAACGCAACCCACAGCGGCAAAGTAGAATTTAAACTTACCCAAACAAGACTCGCAAAAAAAAAAGTATTTAACCAGAACAACGGCAAAAAATGAAAGTAAACCGGACCGAAACCCGACCTGCAACGAAAAAAATTAGCCCCGATCCTACTCAAGATAAAAAAATTGTCCCGACACGAGCTGTAGGTGCGATTGGAATCTCCAAATTTCTGAAAAGTCCCCCCCCCTCTCTTTTTTGAGGAGTCTCCATATCTGCCCTTGTACAGGACAAACAAAAACTGCTAAAAACTGCAAAATCGTCTAAAAGTTTTACAATGTTATATTGAATTGTCACCCATTAAATATATACGAACTTGTAAAGTTTCTAAATATCTCGACAAATCTTGTCCACGATACTTTGTATGGTGTTTTGAAATATGCAAAAGCCTTCTGCTCGATAGAAGCTGCATTACCTGAACGTCGACAAAAATCTCCAAATAAGAAACAATTCTGAAAAGTATTAGAGAGTAAAATTTTCTGAATAGCAGACTTTAAAAAATTGCTATATTTTGCCTTACATTTTCATTATTTTTACTTTTGTTACTACCACTCCATCTCATTAAATTCAACTACTTAAAACATTACCCTGCTTTTAGGTAGTCGGATAAAAAATAGCTTAAATGTTAATCTAAGGTGTCAAATGTTTCCATACAAAATTTCATAAAAATCGATCCATCCGTTCTTGAGTTATAAATGGTGTAACTAACACGATTTTGCTTTATGTATGTAGATTATAGCAGTCCGTCCCGACTTCTCACGGATATTTAAGAAAAATTTCAAGTTATAAATTTTTACACACACACTCATAACGTAATAATTAAAATGCCGTCTCTGACATTGACTCCCCTCCCGTGCCCCAGGGACGCCTACATCACACAATATGATGCAGCCTAGCCGAGCGGGGTAAACTGCAACCATTAAACCAGTCTCGATTTTGAAGTAATTTATTTTGATAAGAATTAATACCAAAGTAACAATAAAGAGCTTTTACAGAAAAGGCATTTTAATTATTTTTTAAATTAAAAACACTTATTGTGACGTAACCATAACAGTTAGACATATGCTGTTGCGACATTTTTTGTAGATATTTAGATGTTAACAAAGTCGTAGTACATTATTTTGTTCTATAATCAATAGTATTCGCAACGAACGCGATGTAAAGATTTTTTAAGTTCATTTTTCTACACCTTGGGTTACAGAATTGGTATTTTAATAAGGATTTGAAAAAAAAATTTTGAAAATATAATATAGCCTATGTTCACCAGAAATAGTGTAGCTTTCATACGGTGAAAGAATTTTTCAAATCCTTCAAGTAGTTTTGGAACCTATTCAATTCAATTCAAACAAACAAGCAAACAAATCTTTCCTCTTTATAATTTTATATTAAATTAAATAAGTAATATTTATCCCTAGGCTTATTGAAACAGTCCGCATTTGAAATTGTAGAAAACGTTATAATTTTAAATATTTGACTGCTCCTCCTAAAAAAAAAATCCTCCCTCCCCATATTTGATGCTCACTACTCTTTAAAATATTTACTATCTGTTATAACTTTTTTGAAAACTCCAAAACAATCGTTTCGTGATTTATTTTTAACTTTAATTAATTTGCGTTTCAGCATTTCTTTTCCTTTTTTTAATAATTGCTAAATAGTTTTAAAAATTAAAAAACACGGTTTTATATCAGGTCGGGCTAAAAAGTTTAAAATGTTTTTTTTTGGGGGGGGGGGAGGAGGGGGTTGCATAGTTACGATTTTCATATGTGTTTCAGTGATTGTCATGTGTCTAAGTGGGTCAGGTAACCTTTAGTTTCTCAAATTGCTTTTGATTCGTTTATCCGGCGTTTTATTTTTATCCTTTTAAGCGGCGACTATAGCCTATGTTCACCGGAAATAGTGTAGCTTTCCAACGGCGAAAGAATTTTTCAAATTCGTCAAGTAGTTTCGGAGCCTATTCAATGCAAACAAACAATCAAATCTTTCCTCTTTATAATATTAGTATAGATAAATAATGATAAATATTTGCAATTCGTTGTCTTTGCAAATATACCTTTATGTTATATTAGAATAAAATGTATTACGCATTATAAATTCTCCATTTTTAACGACTGTTTAAAGTGTATCGTTTTCTTCAAAAGTAATAAATATTAAAAAATATTTCTTTAAAGTTTGAAACAAGTTGATCAACAATTTTAAAATTACCAATCTTTAAAACTTTCTAATTTTAATTTCTGCTTATTTTTGATAAAACTGTTTTTCGAACTGAAAATGCTTATTTTTTTATTGTTTTACTTAATAATACGGGACTGAAATTGGCCTGCCTAGTATCGTATAGTACCAAAAACAAACACAGGGAAGGAAAACTGCGCCCGGGGCAAAGTTTCAATTTGGCGCCCCCTTTCCCAACGTTTTCTTGTAACAGCCCAAGAATGATGTTGATAGTATAAATGTGGCGCCACCCCCCGCCCCCTCGGACGGCGCGGTGTTGAATAAGCCTCCTCAAAATGTACTCCTTGCAGCGCCGTGCGAAAAAGAGGGGGACGAAGGGGGTGGTTGCCCCGGGATCGAAATTTAGGGGCAGCCAAATTTTTACTACTAACGTAATTTTTAGTCTGTCACAAGAAAAAGTTTAGGGAATGGGGCGCCAAACTGACCTTTACTCCGGGCGCAGTTTTCTCTTTGCACACCCCTGTCCCCCCCCCCTGTTTCATGTATTTTGCAAGCTGTATAAGGAAATTTATAAATTCCAAATATAGCTCCTTGTCCTTTTAATGCTACCTATGTATTTCACAAAAGTTCCAATTATATTTTAAAATTATTAGAATTCCCTTTTTGCTAAAAAGGAGCTTACTGTAATTTGTATCAAATCTACCTTGTTTTGTATGGACTTGAAAAAAAATATATATATACAAAGAAATGTATAATTTTTTTCTTTGGAAGTTAGTTATAAGCGTTAGTTTTATAAAAACAAAAAATTAGAAGGCGTTGATTTTTTTTCAAGACTATTTTAGTTAAAATTTATCAATAATTGTAGAAAAAATAAATTCAAACCTTGAAATAAGGGAGGTTATTTTAACACGTTACTGTAAACCAATAGCAGAAAGGAAATACAAGGAAAGGAAAAAAGTTACTTTCATTTGCTAAAATGGATTGATTTTAACCAATTGTAATTTTCAAAAGGGCAGGAGAGGCGGAGACTGGCTGAGGCGGAGCGCATATAATTAAAACGCTTTTTTTGTTCCATTTCTGATCAAAATATTTCCAAATTTTGCTCAGCCTAATTGCAGTAGAAATATGGAAAGCATATCATTGGAAAGCTTAAACACTAATATTCCGTGAAGCGTTTATAATTTTTTCTGAATTTTGCTGAAATAGATTTTATAAGAGTAAAAAGGGCACAACACCTCGATCCAAAATTTAAAGCGTCCTCAGAATTAAAGTACAACGAAAATCAGAAAAGTACAAACTATCCCGGTAATAGATGAGCTATCCTGAGAAAAAAAATCATTTAAAAATATTGAAAATCAAGCGAGATATTCGAAAAGATTGCGCCCATAGACTTACCATTAGCGGTCGGCTTTTACCGCGTGACTAGTGAGTGCTCTCGCAAATGGTCGCAAAATTTCTCAACCCAGTTTTAGTTAATTTTAGTAGACTTTTTTTAAAGCTTTAGCTTTTACTTAATTCCTATTTAGATCACATCAGAAACCTAAATTCTTTGTTTATTGGAGTTGTTGACCTGTTATGGTGTTCCAAAGTGCCTTTTTCAAGAGTAGGTCTGCGAGCACCCCTGGAAAACTTCAAAAGTGAACGGGTACTAGGTGACTGTCACTCAAAATTAGTGAGCTATGTGCCCCCTCCCCCTTTTTATGTTTTTAGAGTTAGCTGTCGGGCTTGGCTGCCTTTTGCTATGTTGTTTCTGTACTCGTTGGTACCATACTACCTTTACATTCTCCTTTTTTTGCCTGCGCCAGTTCGTGAAATGACATCGAAGTGTGGGGCAACCAAACTTGTTTGGATGCCTTATGTGCCCCCTTTTTAGAGGTATATTTAACATCGTGCTCCCAGCTCTAGAATGATCTAGGATCTCCACCAGTATTTCCAAATTATACAATTTTGACGTGTATTGTTTCGAAATTCACTTTTTATGTTCATTTCGCAATTTAAATGGAGGTTACGCGTAGCGGCTTCACGGTGCGTTGGCACTCCTTAAGAACCGCGAAGTTATGTCATGAAAAAAGTACAAGGCAATTTCTTAAAGTAATGCCAGTAACAGCTCCAACCATCAGTTTCAAACATATTTCATTTTTTACGTCGTTGAATAATACGGTGACTTGTGACTTGTACACTCGAGCACAATCTTTTCTGGATTGTTTATGGTGGGATTTTATTTGCAGTTTGCAAGACATTTTTTTAAAGATTGATACAGATATTTTTAATTTGTCTTATGGATATATTTTTCCGACACTTATATTTCCTTTTTTCTATACATCTGAACACTTACTACATGTGACTCCCTCATCTTGGTTTTACGTCGAAATTTATATTTTTACCATTTACTTTGTATATTCCTCGTTTTGAACACTTTAAAATTTTTGAAATCTAAATATAAAATTTATCTTTTGATTTTAACTTAAAAATCTTTAAGGTTTTCGCTCTAATAAATTCTGTAGCCTTCACCAGCTTAAATAACACACTGAAAATATATATTCGCTTTTATATTGCTCAAGAATAACAGTTGTTTGTTTGCAATGTTTGGTTGGCTGAAGTCAATCCAGAATTCTTTAACATTTGCATAATGTGCCTAAATTTTTGGACGAATATTTTGTAACAAAAATTCGAAAGGGCGCAAAATTACCATTTTACACAACGAAAAATAAATAATGGTGATATAGCCATATTATCGTCTTTACTGTTTTTGATTTCAATTACATTTGAATATTTATCGGAAAATATTTCTTATATTTCTCCAAAAATTTTATTATCATACTTTAGTGTGTGCCTAAACGTTTCAAACGGGCTTAGCGTCTTAGAGAGAATATGGCTGGCAGCGTCGCAAAAGTAATCAACCAATTTCATAAAATGTAAATTTCGTCATCCGTCTGTAATTTATAAATGTAGTACAGAATGTTATAAACTGGTTCAAATTTTTGAGTCTTTAACTATCACCCTAAAAATAAAGCTAAAGGATTGTGGTGCTAAATTATTTTAGATCTAAAAGATTATGGTGCAGCAAGTTTCTTAAATAATTCCTTTTAAGAGCCCACAATAGTCACAGAAAAATTACTCAAAAAGACCCGGATGACCATGTAAAGTCTATGGGAGCGTTCTTTTCTAATGTCTCGCTCAAATTTTAATATTTTTGCATGATTTTTTTGCACAAGATAGCTGAGGGCAATCCACAACCGGGCTAGTTTTTACTTTTTCAATTTTTGTTTCAGGTTTTCTTTAAAAAATTACTTTAACTTTCGAAACCGGTTTAAACCGGTTCTGAAACTGAAACTATCGTAATATAAATAAAGAATACTGCCCAGTTAAACTGAAGGCATTGAGCTCACAGGCTACAAATACTAATTGCACATTAAAGCTTTATATTTTCAAGGGTTAATTCCGTTCGAAAAAAAAAATTAAGAAGGGGAAACAGCTTTCCCCTTTTCTCTTTTTTTATACTTAATCATTGAACCTCCTATACTATCAAAGACATGCTTTATCATATAAAAAATCTATATCCAAAATTCAGAGCAAATTAGATAATTCTTAATAAAAACCCATTTAGCATTTATATAATTTAAAAAGAGTTATCCCCCTCTTTTATACTTAACCATTAAACTTCCAAAACTATTCAGAGATTTGAACGAAATCTGAAAATTCTGCTTGAAAAACCCATTTATATAAATTAAGGGGGGGGGACATTAGAACCCCTGTTCCCCTTATTTATACTTATTCAATGAACACCTAATAACAGTCACGGAATCGCCTCATCAGAATGATCCTAATCTAAATTTTGAACGAAAATTAATTCTGCATGAAAATCCCATTTATATCAACTAACGGGCGGGGGGGGGGGCATTAGAGCCCCTGTTCCCCCTATTTATACTTATTCAATGAACACCTAATAACAGTCACGGAATCGCCTCATCAGAATGATCCTAATCTAAATTTTGAACGAAAACTTAATTCTGCATGAAAATCCCATTTATATCAACTAACGGGGGGGGGGCATTAGAACCCCTGTTCCCCCTATTTATACTTATTCAATGAACACCTAATAACAGTCACGGAATCGCCTCATCAGAATGATCCTAATCTAAATTTTGAACGAAAACTTAATTCTGCATGGAAATCCCCTTTATATCAACTAACGGGGGGGGGGGGGATTAGAACCCCTGTTCCCCCTATTTATACTTATTCAATGAACAACTAATAACAGTCACTGAATCGCCTCATCAGAATGATCCTAATCTAAATTTTGAACGAAAACTTAATTCTGCATGAAAATCCCATTTATATCAACTAACGGGGGGGGGGCATTAGAACCCCTGTTCCCCCTATTTATACTTATTCAATGAACACCTAATAACAGTCACGGAATCGCCTCATCAGAATGATCCTAATCTAAATTTTGAAAACTTAATTCTGCATGAAAATCCCATTTATATCAACTAACGGGAGGGGGCATTAGAACCCCTGTTCCCCCTATTTATACTTAATCAATGAACACCTAATAACAGTCACGGAATCGCCTCATCAGAATGATCCTAATCTAAATTTTGAAAACTTAATTCTGCATGAAAATCCCATCTATATCAACTAACGGGGGGCATGATCCCCCCGTTCCCCCTCTTATACATATCGAATGAACTCCAAAAACTAATCAGGGAAGCGCCTTGTCAGGATATACCTATACACAAAATTTCAAGTGGATCCGATATTTTTATCATGAGTTATCGCGTTACGCACATACGCACATACGCACATACATACAGAACGGACGGGCACATAAGCTCTCAGGCTATGATAGCCTGTGAGCTAAAAATATATAACCAAAATCGAAAAAGTAAAAACTAGCCCGGTTGTGGATCGTCCTAAGCTAGCCTATGCAAAAAAATCATGTAAAAATATTAAAATTTGAGCGAGATATTAGAAAAGAACGCTCCCATAGACTTTACATAATCATCCGGGTCTTTTTGCGTACTTTTTCTGTGACTATTGTGGGCTCTTAAGCACTACAGTTGTATGTATGAATGTATATATACCCTCATCGCATGCATGGTCACAATGACGTCACTGTGAGTCACTTTGGTCACATCACACCTGTGACAAAAATGCCACCACTAAGTGACGTCACATTGTGACTAAGATCTGACTTTCTAAAAAAATTTTAGAAAATTACAAATACTCTTCAAAACATGTTATTTACTTTTAAAAACATGTTTCTGGCAATTCAAATATCGTCGCTTTTGTCACAGTTTCGTCACAATGTTAATGTCAAAGTAGTCACAAATGACACACCTTTCACAAATTGGTCACATTGTGACGTCACAAAGTGGTCAAAATGTGACGTCAAAAAAAGCTCTAAAACGGCCACAACGACTTCAAATTTAATCACTGTGACTTCACATCGATGTCACGTGACGTCACATCGACAATCGATGGTCACAAACTCACACTCTGACTCCACAACGACACTGCACTGACGTCACCATGTCTTAGGGGTATATATATGTAATAAAATAAAAAAAAAGATTGCGCCATTTTGCTCTCACTGAGTTTTTAATTCTAAAATTGTGGAACATATTTTTAATCTTAGTTTCGTAATATATTAATCTTTTAACAGCTAAAGTCCTTTTTCTTTTTTTATTTAACTTATTAATAACACAGGCCTACAAAAAAAATTTTTTTTTTGGTGCCTGAGATTTTACAACTGATTTTGGATATTTTTGGGACGCTGATTCCAAATATGCAATCAGTTTTTCTCTATCAGCTCTACTTTTTTAGATATGCAAAGCGAACTAAAGATTTTTTAGAACTAAAGTGACCTTGAACACTTAAACTGACCTTATGATACATAGCCCTGTAACGACGCTCAAGGCGATTAGAAGGACGTTGAAATACCACAAGATCTTGAAAAAAAACAAATGTGCAAGCAAAACTGAGGATCTGCGCATGCTTATGATTTCGCGCCGCTCATCCATAAAGCCAAATGTAAAAGCCTCCAAGAAATAAGGTTAGTTTCAGAGTTCGCTCCATGGAAACAAAACTGGCTTTCTTTGACTTTCTAAAGTTTTTGAACTTCCATGATATTTGTGTTTAAGGTAGTATTCGTATCAATTTAACGTAAAACTCGTAGTGATGGAGATTGTTGTGTTTGCGTTGTAGAATGGAATTTAAATGAGTTCAAGTAGAAAAAGTTGTATAAATCATCCAGATAATTTTTGCTACCTATGCGGAGAATAAAAGTTGAAAGAACACAGAAAATATGTTACTGACTTTGCAAAGAGAGCTTATCTTGGATACTTTGGGGTTAGACTTGGTGATCAAGATAAAATCTGCGCACCGCAACAGGTCTGTAAAACTTGTACAGAACATTTATGACAGTGAGCTGACGGAAAAGAATAAGTCTCAAATTCGGCTTACCAATGGTTTGGAGAGAACTCCAAAACCATTTCTATGACTATTATTTCTACCTAGCACTGGAGTACTATTTGAATTAATCGAAACAAATGTAATAAGAAAACTTATCCTGATTTAGTGTCTTCAAGACCCCCACTTCCTAACTCAGAGGAACTACCGATCCCAACGTTTCATCAGCTACCAGAGCTTAGTGAGGATGAATATTGTCCTTCTGATCATCTTTTAGATAGCTGTGAAGGTAACAGTGATTATGAGGAGACGTCATCAATGCCTAAATTTTTCAACCAGGTTGATTTAAATGATTTCAAAAGATATTTCAATGTTTTTAAAGAAGCTTCTGAATTACTGGTTGGTTTCAAGATTAAAAGACAAATATTTATTAGAACAAAGAGCCAAACTTACATTTTATCACACAAGACAAAATTGTCTACTACCCTTCTTCTCTTAAAAAAAACAATCTTGTATTTTGTCATGAATTTAGAGGACTGTTAGAAAAATTGGCTCTTCCTAAATATTTTCCAGATGATTGTCCTTAGACAGCAAAGAAGTTACACAAAATACTATTGTTTTTATAATTTTGGGATAGCAAGGATAAAACACACCACTGGATTAGAAAAGAGAGGCCTAAAAAAGAAAACATGGATGTTGAAGAAAGGAATGTCATTAATAACACTTTAGTTGGGCGAAAGAAAATCATACTTTTGGCACTGCATATCAAGCTCTGTCCCATGAAGCAGTTTGTGTAAATTATCCATAAGAACGGGTCATGATTTGCATATATAAGGTAAAAACACCCGAATTGAGTTATGAAAATGTTAAAGCAGGAATATTTAACAGACAACAAATAAGACAATTGATTAAGGATCCTGCTTTCGTAAATTCAACGAATAAGGCTGAATAAAAAGCCAGGACTTTTGTGGCAGTTCACAAAAACATTCCGGGCAAATACAAAGGAGAAATCTATGTAGAACTGGTGAATGAAAAGCATAATAGTTTTAAATCTCTTGGGTGTACTAGAAGCATTAAAATACACTATTTACATTGCCTCTTAGAGCATTTTCTTGAAAATAAAATAGGCACAAGTGATAAACAGCCCGAAAGATTTCATTACAATATTAACACTATGGAGGACCGATACCAAAAAAGATGAGATATGCTAAGGGTTTCAGATTACAGTTTGAGTTTAAAAAGACACTGTTCTAAAATATATTCCAGAATGTCACGGAAAATAAGCTTCCGAAGCATTCAATGAGTATCAGTTTCATCAGTGACGTTTTTCTCTATTTTTGTGAGTAAAAATATTTGTATAATATAATTAAAAAATTATTATTTGAATATGTGATATCATAATAATAAAAACTAGCATTTGTGTATTATAAAAAAATACTGTATTTATTTTATTTTTACATACATTTTTTAATACATAGATTTACCTTAAACTAATGAAATATATATTTCACAAAAAGTTGTTTATCTTAAAAAACTGAGCTGCTAGAGAAAAACTAAGGCCATATTTGAATTCAGGACATCAAATTCATATAAAATCAGCTAAAAATACCCCGGCACCAAAACAGCTGTTGACCAGTGTAATCTATTGATTGTTTCTCAGAAAGGCGGGAAATTATTTCGTAATCTTTCCTTTTTAGAATATTCTTGAGATTTTTAATTTTATTTTTTATTGATCACCTGATCTGTGTTAATGCGCGAAGATGTTAAAAGGCTTATCTATTAGCGAGACGTGAAGTAATTCCTACCCGTACGCCCCGCCTCCTAGGCCAATCAGAGGTGATCATTTTTATTACGTAGAGTCACATTAATCCTGGTTGGATTTTTAAAATGATTGACGCGGAGTGAGGAGGAGCTAGTTTGCCGTGAAAATGTGGCTTTCTCATTTGGGTTTTTAGAAGCTCAGAATGCATCTTTCCTTTCAACTGCCTGGACGCCCGACAATTTTTTTCCGATAAATTGTAAGATGGGATGACGGAACTTAATCACAAAGTTGGAGAAGTGGAAGTTATTCGATGAGAGTGCCAAGGTGATGGCGGGAAAGAACTTAACTTATTTATGAGTTCTAATAAAATTAGTTTAAAGACTGCTTGATTGAACTTTCTTATGGGGAAATACCCCAATAAACCCATCTACTGCTGGTCAAACTGCCGGAACGACTGCTCAGCTCATTCCACTGTTGAATTTTAGTGAGTAGAAGAATGTTCGCCATCGTCGTATAATGACATATGATTAGCCGACATGATGTTTGAAATGAGCCGGCGGGCATCTCTGGAGAAATATTGAATTCTAGTGGTTTGCCAAGTGCAGACTGTTCCTGTCAGAGAAACCTGTTAGTCACAGCGATGAGTGTGTGCTCGCCATGTTCTAGGAGATTGACTGCTGAAACATCTGTTGTGATTCTTTTGTTTTTAGACGAACACAAATCGAAGAAATGTGTTTTGTCTTACACTTCCCGTTCCAACTGCATCAAGAGAACTGCACGCGCCATTTTCGCCGAGTTTAAAAACTAATTACTAGAATATTTCTTTTTTCTCCAAAGGGTAATTTGAGAACAACATCTTCATGTGCATAAATGATAAAACTTTCAGTTGGGAAACGGATCGTCTTATGAAGTTTTGTTGTGATTCTGTCTAGCATCTGCATCTACAAATTTTTCAAGTGTGAAATATGCCTCCAGTATTTTTTTTATACTTGACATCGACGAAAACGTGTGCTGATTACTTAATATAAAGAACACCTGCATGATCTAATTTCAACATCATTTGCTTTTATTTATTTTCTAGATAACAGTGCTGAAAATTTCTGATCAACTTTCGCGAGTTATTATTATTTTTTTTAAATAAAGTCTAGGAATGAGATCCAGTTCATCGAGATGATTGTAAGTTATTATTTATTATTTATCTTATTTGTTTATTGTTTACGAAATTTTAATAATAATTTCTTTATTAAATTGTTGATTTTATTATTCTTATTACAGATATTTAAAAAAAAATTGTTCTTAATTGAAATTTTCTGTTCATAGAAATTTTATTTAACTTTAAAGGTGTTCTTAGTACGAAAGATGAATTCTTTTGTTCTTAAAAAATTCACTGTTGCTAAATTTATTATCAATACGTAAAAGAAAAATATTTTTGTTCTTAAAATTATTTGTTGTGTATTTCCTATGTATTGAAAATTGTGATATTTATTTATTTATTACTTATTTATTTATTATTTATTATTTTCACATGAATTCAAAGACAGAGTTGATTTATTTATTATTTATCATTTATTATTCATTATTTTTATTGTTATTTATTGAAATAATTGCAGTACAGTAATTGAAGTATAGCATTTAAATATTTTCACGTATTAATTATCCCGATCTTAGTAAGTAACGGATTAGTAAAAGAAAATAAAATGACGGAAAATAAACTTGATATTGTTCCTTTTGACTTTGGGTCGGGCATGAATATTTTTTAATGGTTTAAACATATTGATCGAGAATGTTCTGGAGGAAAAAAAGATAGTGACTGGAAAAAACATAATATCTCAAAATATTTAAAGGGGGAAGCGCTAAAAGCTTTTATAAATAATTGTTTGGATTGTGCTACTTATGAGGAAATTGTTTTTTTAACAAAAAAATTTATACAGGTTAGAGTTCCAAAATTTTCTGAGTTTACCTCTTTAAAGTTAAATGATCTAAGCGATTTAGATTCTTATTTTAGAAAGAAAGTTGTGATTGGAAGACAACTTCAGCTTGGGGAAAATTTAATTATCCAGGGATTAACTGATGGATTTAAGCCTGAGTATCAAAATTGTTTAATTGTAAACCCTCCTTCCAATACTCGTGAATGGTTTCGCATTGCTAAACAATTAGCAGCGATTCCAACTCATACCCCTAATAACAGCAATAGAAATTTTCAACAAACTAGACCTATGCACAATCCCAATCCTCAGCCCAGACATTGGACTCGACCAACTCCAAACAACCCAACTCAAAATTTTAATCCTAGATTTTTCACTCCTAGAATGCTTACGACTCATTATCAAAATAACTACCCAAGTCGTCCGTGCAGAATATGTTTAAACAGAGGTATAGAGAATGCTTATCATTGGGAGAGGAGTTGTATATTTAACACAAATTCACTGCAATCTCAAACTCCTGCTCATATACAACCACCTCCTACTAATAATATTTGACAATTACTTATTCCTGGATATGTGGACAAAAAAAGTGTATTGTGTTGTAGACAATGGATCAACTGTCTCAATTTTACCTCTCAAATTTGTTCCATATTTAAATGCTAATTTACATAATGTGTCCCGTATTACTATTAGACAGGCACAAGGAACTCTTACAATTAATAAATCTTGTCGATTATGTATTAAATTTGGTAATATAAAGAGGTATGTTAATTTTTTAGTAAGTAAGCTAGATTTGGACTATGCTATTTTAGGTTTACCTGATTGTGCCAAATTTAAATTGAAAATTGATTGTGCAAAAAGCCAGGTGCTACAAGATTACAAGATTACGTTTAACCAACATGTCAACATATCCAGTGATAATTTAGAATTACTTCATTTTGATATTATAAAAAATGATACCAATGTGCAACCCGATTATCGAAATACCATAACTCCTCAATCCTTGCCGCGAACTAATAATGATGTTTATAATCTATTGGGGAATCTAAATGCTATTCAAACTAAAAATGTAAGGGAACTTTTAAGGGATTATTTAGATATTTTTTGCCAAAAATAAATATGATGTAGGGAGAATTAATATTGAACCTCAGCGTAATTTTCTTAAATCTGACCTACCAATATCTTTGAGGCTTTATCGTACATCCACTGCTGATGAAAAAGAAATCTCTCAGCAAATTCAATCCTCATTACCTGCTGGATTAATTAAAGAAAGTTATAGCCTATATTCTTCCCCAGTTACGTTAGTAAATAAACGAGATGAAGGCAAAAAAACCCGAATGTGTGTTGATTACCGAAAATTAAATTATATTATGAAAAATGACGCTGAACCTTTGCCCCGAATTGATGAAATTTTAGACAAATTAAGTGGTGCCCAATATTTCTCTACACTGGATTTAGCCTCAGGCTGTTGGCACATACCCATTCACCCAGCCTATTCCAAAAGTTAGCCTTTACTACTAATTGTGGGCTCTGGGAATGGAATGTCCTCCCCTTCGGTGTAAAGGTAGGCCCCCCAATTTTCAATAGGACAATTAGAAGAATTCTTACGAAATATAAAATAGACTTTGCTTGTTATTATTTTGATGATATAATCATTTTTTCTAAATCATTAGATGAACATATACAGCATCTCATCCAAATTTTTGATTTATGTCGAATAGAAAATATTAAATTAAAATTATCTAAATGTACTTTTGCTCAAAAACAAATCAGTTTTCTAGAATATGAAATCCAAAATGGAACTTTAACTCCAGCTAATACTAATATAGAAACTGTTAAAAAATTAAATCCCCATACTAATACTAAAGAATTACAAAGATTTCTTGGTTCTATAAATGTGTATCATAAATTTATTGACAAATATGCTGAGATTAGACACCCCCTAAATAAATTACTTAAGAAAGATACTATTTGGGAATATAATTCTAAATGTCAAAACTCTTTTCAAAAATTAAAAGATGTCCTCATTGCTAAACCAATTTTAAAGATTTATGACCCAAAATTACCCCTACACATGTTTGTTGACGCTTCTCAGGTGGCGGTAGGTGCAGTTCTTAAACAACCCGACCATAATAACTTTTTACATCCAATTGCTTATATTTCTAGAGGATTGAGAAGTTATGAGAAAAATTATTTCATTACCGAGTTAGAGTGTCTTGCCATCATTGATATTCTAGACAAATTTTATCATTACTTTCATGGTGTACAATTTACCATCCATAGTGATCATGCATCTCTTGTTTGGTTAAAAAATGTCAAACATTTAAGAGGTCGATTATTTCGATGGTCATTGAAGTTAAGTATGTTCGATTATAAATTAGAATACTTAAAGGGATCTACAAATGTCGAAGCCGACATGTTGTCAAGAAACCCTATTTCTCATTTTTGTAAACCCCTTATTTTTCTTCTTGACGTTAAAGAGATTATTGAGATGCAAGAAAAAGAAAATGTGTGTGGTCCAAATTATATTAATGACAATGGACTGATTATAGTTAAAAGAAAAGATTTTCGTAAAGTTGTAGTTCCCATGGCCTTAAGAAAAAAAATAACTTAATGTTGCTCATGAACAGTTTGGTCACCCTGGTGTTCAAAAAATGCAAAATTTAATTTCTCCTAATTATTATTGGCCAGATATGACACAAGACATTACCAATTTTGTTAAATACTGTGATATTTGCCAGAAAAATAAAAATCCTAGACAGAAAAAATTTGGCTTATTACAAGCTATGCCCACTATAGATCAACCTTTTGACTGTATATCTGTTGATTCTGTAGGAGGGTTCAATTATTATAATTCTACAAAAAAATATCTTCATATTATAATAGACCATGCAACAAGATATGTTTGGGCATTTCCTTCCAAAAGTATAACTTATACAAATTGTCAAAAACAAATCTTCAATATCAAAATCCCTCAACAATTATTCTGGTTTAATAAGATTTCAAGTGTACAGTCCCCTCAAAAAATACTAAGTGACAGGAATGCTGCTTTTACTTCTTCAAGATTCAAAAAATTCCTGCTAAATTATAATATTAAGCAGCGTTTGACCACTGCCCATCATCCACAAACGAATGGGAAATGTGAAAGAGTAAATCAGACAATAGTAACTAGATTAAAATGTAAAGTAAATTCCACTACCTCTAAATTTACCTGGACTAAGCTTTTGATTGAGGTAATTAATGAATATAATAATACATCCCATTCTATTACTAAATTTCCACCTGCTTATTTACTTTTTGGCCAGTTACCCTATGACTCCCTCTTACAACAAAATTATTATCCCCCTGTTCATGAAGCCCTTAAAATTGCTAAAGCAAGAACTAATGAATTTCATTTAAAAAATAAAAAATATTATGATAAAGATTATATCGAGCCAAAATTTAAAATTGGGGATCTAGTTATCTATCAATAATTTCAGTACCCTAATACTAGAAAGTTATCACAAGTATTTAGTGGCCCTTATAAAATTCTTAACAAATTATCCGAAGTAAATTTTGAAATTGATAGGCAAAACCAGTTCAAAAGTTCAGAAATAGTACATGTATCTAAATTAACGCCTTATTATTCCCCTGATAAATTTAAATTAAGTCATGAGCAACAACCCCCTAAACAACAATAAACTCAAGTAAAACTGTAGCTTAAACTTAAATCCCTAGTTTATTATCATTTTATATTTTTTTTTCCTCTTAAACAGTAAATTTCTTTTCGTATTTTAATTCAGATAATATCCTGTAATTCTTACAGAATGGTAATGATATCTCTTGACTGCAGCGAGAGTGTCACTTGTCTGGAAATTTTTATATTTGTTTGTTTATGCCGGCGTAGACGGACAAAGTGAAAATTCCTTATTCTGTATTGAATTACTCTAGTTATAACTTAGAATATTATAATAAGTAAATTTTAAGTCAAAGAAAAGTTTTTTATTTTAATTTTCAACTGAACTTATTTTTAATATTAAATTTAATCTATCAATTATTAAATTAATTATTTGCCACGTAACAAAATTTTAAGATTAAGTAAATGATTACATAATTAAGTACTTAACAAGATTAAGTAAATGATTACATAATTGATTATATTCTTTATTCTATTTCACTTCTCTCTGTATTTCATCCCAAACATACCTGAGATGAGATAAACGATATTAAATATATAATTTAGAATTTAAAGAATGTCTTTTGAAATATTTACTATTACTTATTGAAATACTTATTTATACCCATTATGAGAGTAACTTGTACTTACTATGATATTTATTATTAGTGACCTTTTTTTCCTTATTATGTTTCTTAATTATATTGTTTATTATTTACATTGTTAAAATTTATTATTACTATATTATAAAATAAGTTATTATCTAAAAATATGATTATAAAAAATATTTTCACAAAAGTCCCAAAAATGGAACTATTATAATTGTTCTAGGACTTGCTTACAAAAACAAATTGAATTAATATCCTGATGTTAGATGATAAAAATTGGATGGTCTATAATGATATAATTAGACCTCCTTGAAAGGAGGTATTGAACTATTCAATTCCAAATGTGACTTTTTGGAGGAACATTGTTGGCCAAACTTTTGGATTTGATTTCATGAAATATCTACTAAATCTCTCCATCCTGTCTGGATTTATTTTTGTCAAGGAGGATTCGGCGTTATTGTTTTTCATTTTTATGTTAAAAATATATCATGAGTAATTGCTTATATTTTCAAATTACTTTATGATGTGTACTTTAAACAAAAACATATCTTGTATTTTTATTGATGCCTATTTTATTGTATGTAAATTTAAAGTTATTCCACGCATCACCTTAGTGTTCCTAAATCTGAATTCTATATTGATATAAAAAAATATGTGTGGCACTCGGGGACTGCCGCGGTAAAGCTATTGCATAGCATTTTTTATCAACTTATGCAAAAATACCGCGTCAATGTCTGCTAAAGTCTATCGAAGGATACCGCGCCGAAGTCTGCCAGACTCAAACGTCGTTATCCGGAGTGTTAGGATTTTTTTCTCGTTACGGAATTCCTAGATTCGGCGCCGCGCTCAAAGCCCGCGATAATAGCTATGCAATAGCTTAATAAATTACCAAACAAAATTTGGTCGCGCTACGAAAATTAGATCGTGAGTTATAAGCATTTTAAATTTTTCGACCCTCACCGTGGGGGGTCTCCTGTCACCCAAAATTAACAAACAACGCGGCCAAACAAAATTTGGCCGCGCTACGAAAATTAGATCGTGAGTTATAAGCATTTTAAATTTTTCGACCCTCACCGTGGGGGGTCTAATGTCCACAAAAATTAACACTGTCTCATAATAAATTACCAAACAAAAGTTGGCCGCGCTACGAAAATTAGATCGCGAGTTATAACCAATTTAAATTTTTCGACCCTCACCGTGGGGGTCTCCTGTCACCAAAAATTAACAATATCTCATAATAAATTACCAAACAAAATTTGGCCGCGCTACGAAAATTAGATCGCGAGTTATAAGCATTTTAAATTTTTCGACCCTCACCGTGGGGGGTCTCCTGTCACCAAAAATTAACACTGACTCATAATAAATTACCAAACAAAATTTGGCCGCGCTACGAAAATTAGATCGCGAGTTATAAGCATTTTAAATTTTTCGACCCTCACCGTGGGGCTCTCTTGTCACCAAAAATTAACACTGACTCATAATGAATTACCAAACAAAATTTGGCCGAGCTACGAAAATTAGATCGCGAGTTATAAGCATTTTAAGTTTTTCTACCCTCACCGTGGGGGTCTCCTGTCAACAAAATTAACACTGTCTCATGATTAATTACCAAACAAATTTGGCCGAGCTACGAAAATTTGATCGCGAGTTATAAGCCTTTTAAATTTTTCGACCCTCACCGGGGGGGGGTCTCCTGTCACAAAAAGTTAACAGTCTCATATTAAATTACCAAACAAAATTTGGCCGCGCTACGAAAATTAGATCGACAGTTATAAGCATTTCAAATTTTTCGACCCTCACCGTGGGGGGGGGGTCTCCTGTCACCAAAAATTAACAGTCTCCTATTAAATTACCAAACAAAATTTGGCCGCGCTACGAAAATTAGATCGTGAGTTATAAGCATTTTAAATTTTTCGACCCTCACCGTGGGGGGGTCTCCTGTCACCAAAAATTAACACTGACTCATAATAAATAACCAAACAAAATTTGGCCGCGCTACGAAAATTAGATCGCGAGTTATAAGCATTTTAAATTTTTCGACCCTCACCGTGGGGGTCTCTTGTCACCAAAAATTAACAATGACTCATAATAAATTACCAAACAAAATTTGGCCGAGCTACGAAAATTAGATCGCGAGTTATAAGCATTTTAAGTTTTTCTACCCTCACCGTGGGGGTCTCCTGTCAACAAAAATTAACACTGTCTCATAATTAATTACCAAACAAAATTTGGCCGAGCTACGAAAATTTGATCGCGACTTATAAGCCTTTTAAATTTTTCGACCCTCATCGTGGGGGGGTCTCCTGTCACCAAAAGTTAACAGTCTCATATTAAATTACCAAACAAAATTTGGCCGCGCTACGAAAATTAGATAGTGAGTTATAAGCATTTTAAATTTTTCGACCCTCACCGTGGGGGGTCTCCTGTCACCAAAAATTAACAGTCTCATATTAAATTACCAAACAAAATTTGGCCGCGCTACGAAAATTAGATCGTGAGTTATAAGCATTTTAAATTTTTCGACCCTCACCGTGGGGGGTCTAATAACCACAAAAATTAACACTGTCTCATAATAAATTACCAAACAAAATTTGGTCGCGCTACGAAAATTAGATCGCGAGTTATAAGCATTTTAAATTTTTCGACCCTCACCGTGGGGGGTCTCCTGTCACCAAAAATTAACACTGACTCATAATAAATTACCAAACAAAATTTGGCCGCGCTACGAAAATTAGATCGCGAGTTATAAGCATTTTAAATTTTTCGACCCTCACCGTGGGGGGTCTCCTGTCACCAAAAATTAACACTGACTCATAATAAATTACCAAACAAAATTTGGCCGGGCTACGAAAATTAGATCGTGAGTTATAAGCATTTTAAATTTTTCGACCCTCACCGTGGGGCTCTCTTGTCACCAAAAATTAACACTGTCTCATAATTAATTACCAAACAAAATTTGGCCGAGCTACGAAAATTTGATCGCGAGTTATAAGCCTCTTAAATTTTTCGACCCTCACCGGGGGGGGGGGTCTCCTGTCAAAAAAAGTTAACAGTCTCATATTAAATTACCAAACAAAATATGGCCGCGCTACGAAAATTAGATCGACAGTTATAAGCATTTCAAATTTTTCGACCCTCACCGTGGGGGGGGGGGGGTCTCCTGTCACCAAAAATTAACAGTCTCCTATTAAATTACCAAACAAAATTTGGCCGCGCTACGAAAATTAGATCGCGAGTTATAAGCATTTTAAATTTTTCGACCCTCACCGTGGGGGTCTCTTGTCACCAAAAATTAACAATGACTCATAATAAATTACCAAACAAAATTTGGCCGAGCTACGAAAATTAGATCGCGAGTTATAAGCATTTTAAGTTTTTCTACCCTCACCGTGGGGGTCTCCTGTCAACAAAAATTAACACTGTCTCATAATTAATTACCAAACAAAATTTGGCCGAGCTACGAAAATTTGATCGCGACTTATAAGCCTTTTAAATTTTTCGACCCTCATCGTGGGGGGGTCTCCTGTCACCAAAAGTTAACAGTCTCATATTAAATTACCAAACAAAATTTGGCCGCGCTACGAAAATTAGATCGTGAGTTATAAGCATTTTAAATTTTTCGACCCTCACCGTGGGGGGTCTAATAACCACAAAAATTAACACTGTCTCATAATAAATTACCAAACAAAATTTGGTCGCGCTACGAAAATTAGATCGCGAGTTATAAGCATTTTAAATTTTTCGACCCTCACCGTGGGGGGTCTCCTGTCACCAAAAATTAACACTGACTCATAATAAATTACCAAACAAAATTTGGCCGCGCTACGAAAATTAGATCGCGAGTTATAAGCATTTTAAATTTTTCGACCCTCACCGTGGGGGGTCTCCTGTCACCAAAAATTAACACTGACTCATAATAAATTACCAAACAAAATTTGGCCGCGCTACGAAAATTAGATCGTGAGTTATAAGCATTTTAAATTTTTCGACCCTCACCGTGGGGCTCTCTTGTCACCAAAAATTAACACTGTCTCATAATTAATTACCAAACAAAATTTGGCCGAGCTACGAAAATTTGATCGCGAGTTATAAGCCTTTTAAATTTTTCGACCCTCACCGGGGGGGGTCTCCTGTCACCAAAAGTTAACAGTCTCATATTAAATTACCAAACAAAATTTGGCCGCGCTACGAAAATTAGATCGACAGTTATAAGCATTTCAAATTTTTCGACCCTCACCGTGGGGGGGGGGTCTCCTGTCACCAAAAATTAACAGTCTCATATTAAAATACCAAACAAAATTTGGCCGCGCTACGAAAATTAGATCGTGAGTTATAAGCATTTTAAATTTTTCGACCCTCACCGTGGGGGGTCTAATGTCCCCAAAAATTAACACTGCCTCATAATAAGTTATCAAACAAAATTTGGCAGCGCTACGAAAATTAGATCGCGAGTTATAAGCATTTTTAATTTTTCGACCCTCACCGTGGGGTGTCTTCTTCCACCAACAATTAACAATATCTCATAATAAATTACCAAACAAAATTTGGCCGCGCTACGAAAATTAGATCGTGAGTTATAAGCTTTTTAAATTTTTCGACCCTCACCGTGGGGGGTCTAATGTCTCCAAAAATTAACACTGACTCATAATAAATAACCAAACAAAATTTGGCCGCGCTACGAAAATTAGATCGCGAGTTATAAGCATTTTAAGTTTTTCGACCCTCACCGTGGGGGGTCTAATGTCCCCAAAAATTAACACTGCCTCATAATAAGTTATCAAACAAAATTTGGCAGCGCTACGAAAATTAGATCGCGAGTTATAAGCATTTTTAATTTTTCGACCCTCACCGTGGGGTGTCTTCTGTCACCAACAATTAACAATATCTCATAATAAATTACCAAACAAAATTTGGCCGCGCTACGAAAATTAGATCGTGAGTTATAAGCATTTTAAATTTTTCGACCCTCACCGTGGGGGGTCTCCTGTCACCAAAAATTAACACTGACTCATATTAAATTACCAAACAAAATTTGGCCGCGCTACGAAAATTAGATCGCGAGTTATAAGCATTTTAAATTTTTCGACCCTCACCGTGGGGGGTCTCCTGTCACCAAAAATTAACACTGACGCATAATAAATTACCAAACAAAATTTGGCCGCGCTACAAAAATTAGATCGCGAGTTATAAGCATTTTAAATTTTTCGACCCTCACCGTGGGGGGGTCTCCTGTCACCAAAAATTAACAGTCTCATATTAAATTACCAAACAAAATTTGGCCGCGCTACGAAAATTAGATCGTGAGTTATAAGCATTTTAAATTTTTCGACCCTCACCGTGGGGGGTCTAATAACCACAAAAATTAACACTGTCTCATAATAAATTACCAAACAAAATTTGGTCGCGCTACGAAAATTAGATCGCGAGTTATAAGCATTTTAAATTTTTCGACCCTCACCGTGGGGGGTCTCCTGTCACCAAAAATTAACACTGACTCATAATAAATTACCAAACAAAATTTGGCCGCGCTACGAAAATTAGATCGCGAGTTATAAGCATTTTAAATTTTTCGACCCTCACCGTGGGGGGTCTCCTGTCACCAAAAATTAACACTGACTCATAATAAATTACCAAACAAAATTTGGCCGCGCTACGAAAATTAGATCGTGAGTTATAAGCATTTTAAATTTTTCGACCCTCACCGTGGGGCTCTCTTGTCACCAAAAATTAACGCTGTCTCATAATTAATTACCAAACAAAATTTGGCCGAGCTACGAAAATTTGATCGCGAGTTATAAGCCTTTTAAATTTTTCGACCCTCACCGGGGGGGGGTCTCCTGTCACCAAAAGTTAACAGTCTCATATTAAATTACTAAACAAAATTTGGCCGCGCTACGAAAATTAGATCGACAGTTATAAGCATTTCAAATTTTTCGACCCTCACCGTGGGGGGGGGTCTCCTGTCACCAAAAATTAACAGTCTCATATTAAAATACCAAACAAAATTTGGCCGCGCTACGAAAATTAGATCGTGAGTTATAAGCATTTTAAATTTTTAGACCCTCACCGTGGGGGGTCTAATGTCCCCAAAAATTAACACTGCCTCATAATAAGTTATCAAACAAAATTTGGCAGCGCTACGAAAATTAGATCGCGAGTTATAAGCATTTTTAATTTTTCGACCCTCACCGTGGGGTGTCTTCTGTCACCAACAATTAACAATATCTCATAATAAATTACCAAACAAAATTTGGCCGCGCTACGAAAATTAGATCGTGAGTTATAAGCATTTTAAATTTTTCGACCCTCACCGTGGGGGGTCTAATGTCCACAAAAATTAACACTGTCTCATAATAAATTACCAAACAAAAGTTGGTCGCGGTACGAAAATTAGATCGCGAGTTATAAGCATTTTAAATTTTTCGACCCTCACCATGGGGGGTCTCCTGTCACCAAAAATTAACACTGACTCATAATAAATTACCAAACAAAATTTGGCCGCGCTACGAAAATTAGATCGCGAGTTATAAGCATTTTAAATTTTTCGACCCTCACCGTGGGGGGTCTCCTGTCACCAAAAATTAACACTGACTCATAATAAATTACCAAACAAAATTTGGCCGCGCTACAAAAATTAGATCGCGAGTTATAAGCATTTTAAATTTTTCGACCCTCACCGTGGGGCTCTCTTGTCACCAAAAATTAACACTGTCTCATAATTAATTACCAAACAAAATTTGGCCGAGCTACGAAAATTTGATCGCGAGTTATAAGCCTTTTAAATTTTTCGACCCTCACCGGGGGGGGTCTCCTGTCACCAAAAGTTAACAGTCTCATATTAAATTACCAAACAAAATTTGGCCGCGCTACGAAAATTAGATCGACAGTTATAAGCATTTCAAATTTTTCGACCCTCACCGTGGGGGGGGGTCTCCTGTCACCAAAAATTAACAGTCTCATATTAAATTACCAAACAAAATTTGGCCGCGCTACGAAAATTAGATCGTGAGTTATAAGCATTTTAAATTTTTCGACCCTCACCGTGGGGAGTCTAATGTCCCCAAAAATTAACACTGCCTCATAATAAGTTATCAAACAAAATTTGGCAGCGCTACGAAAATTAGATCGCGAGTTATAAGCATTTTTAATTTTTCGACCCTCACCGTGGGGTGTCTTCTGTCTCCAAAAATTAACACTGCCTCATAATAAATTACCAAACAAAATTTGGCCGCGCTACGAAAATTAGATAGCGAGTTATAAGCATTTTAAATTTTTCGACCCTCACCGTGGGGGGTCTAATGTCACCAAAAATTAACACTGTCTTATAATAAATTACCAAACAATATTTTGCCAAGCTACCAAAATTAGATCGCGAGTTATAAGCATTTTTAATTTTTCGACCCTCACCGTGGGGTGTCTTCTGTCTCCAAAAATTAACACTGCCTCATAATAAATTACCAAACAAAATTTGGCCGCGCTACAAAAATTAGATCACGAGTTATAAGCATTTTAAATTTTTCGACTCTCACCGTGGGGCTCTCTTGTCACCAAAAATTAACACTGTCTCATAATTAATTACCAAACAAAATTTGGCCGAGCTACGAAAATTTGATCGCGAGTTATAAGCCTTTTAAATTTTTCGACCCTCACCGGGGGGGTCTCCTGTCACCAAAAGTTAACAGTCTCATATTAAATTACCAAACAAAATTTGGCCGCGCTACGAAAATTAGATCGACAGTTATAAGCATTTCAAATTTTTCGACCCTCACCGTGGGGGGGGTCTCCTGTCACCAAAAATTAACAGTCTCATATTAAATTACCAAACAAAATTTGGCCGCGCTACGAAAATTAGATCGTGAGTTATAAGCATTTTAAATTTTTCGACCCTCACCGTGGGGGGTCTAATGTCCCCAAAAATTAACACTGCCTCATAATAAGTTATCAAACAAAATTTGGCAGCGCTACGAAAATTAGATCGCGAGTTATAAGCATTTTTAATTTTTCGACCCTCACCGTGGGGTGTCTTCTGTCTCCAAAAATTAACACTGCCTCATAATAAATTACCAAACAAAATTTGGCCGCGCTACGAAAATTAGATAGCGAGTTATAAGCATTTTAAATTTTTCGACCCTCACCGTGGGGGGTCTAATAACCACAAAAATTAACACTGTCTCATAATAAATTACCAAACAAAATTTGGTCGCGCTACGAAAATTAGATCGCGAGTTATAAGCATTTTAAATTTTTCGACCCTCACCGTGGGGGGTCTCCTGTCACCAAAAATTAACACTGACTCATAATAAATTACCAAACAAAATTTGGCCGCGCTACGAAAATTAGATCGCGAGTTATAAGCATTTTAAATTTTTCGACCCTCACCGTGGGGGGTCTCCTGTCACCAAAAATTAACACTGACTCATAATAAATTACCAAACAAAATTTGGCCGCGCTACGAAAATTAGATCGTGAGTTATAAGCATTTTAAATTTTTCGACCCTCACCGTGGGGCTCTCTTGTCACCAAAAATTAACGCTGTCTCATAATTAATTACCAAACAAAATTTGGCCGAGCTACGAAAATTTGATCGCGAGTTATAAGCCTTTTAAATTTTTCGACCCTCACCGGGGGGGGGGTCTCCTGTCACCAAAAGTTAACAGTCTCATATTAAATTACTAAACAAAATTTGGCCGCGCTACGAAAATTAGATCGACAGTTATAAGCATTTCAAATTTTTCGACCCTCACCGTGGGGGGGGGTCTCCTGTCACCAAAAATTAACAGTCTCATATTAAAATACCAAACAAAATTTGGCCGCGCTACGAAAATTAGATCGTGAGTTATAAGCATTTTAAATTTTTAGACCCTCACCGTGGGGGGTCTAATGTCCCCAAAAATTAACACTGCCTCATAATAAGTTATCAAACAAAATTTGGCAGCGCTACGAAAATTAGATCGCGAGTTATAAGCATTTTTAATTTTTCGACCCTCACCGTGGGGTGTCTTCTGTCACCAACAATTAACAATATCTCATAATAAATTACCAAACAAAATTTGGCCGCGCTACGAAAATTAGATCGTGAGTTATAAGCATTTTAAATTTTTCGACCCTCACCGTGGGGGGTCTAATGTCCACAAAAATTAACACTGTCTCATAATAAATTACCAAACAAAAGTTGGTCGCGGTACGAAAATTAGATCGCGAGTTATAAGCATTTTAAATTTTTCGACCCTCACCATGGGGGGTCTCCTGTCACCAAAAATTAACACTGACTCATAATAAATTACCAAACAAAATTTGGCCGCGCTACGAAAATTAGATCGCGAGTTATAAGCATTTTAAATTTTTCGACCCTCACCGTGGGGGGTCTCCTGTCACCAAAAATTAACACTGACTCATAATAAATTACCAAACAAAATTTGGCCGCGCTACAAAAATTAGATCGCGAGTTATAAGCATTTTAAATTTTTCGACCCTCACCGTGGGGCTCTCTTGTCACCAAAAATTAACACTGTCTCATAATTAATTACCAAACAAAATTTGGCCGAGCTACGAAAATTTGATCGCGAGTTATAAGCCTTTTAAATTTTTCGACCCTCACCGGGGGGGGTCTCCTGTCACCAAAAGTTAACAGTCTCATATTAAATTACCAAACAAAATTTGGCCGCGCTACGAAAATTAGATCGACAGTTATAAGCATTTCAAATTTTTCGACCCTCACCGTGGGGGGGGGTCTCCTGTCACCAAAAATTAACAGTCTCATATTAAATTACCAAACAAAATTTGGCCGCGCTACGAAAATTAGATCGTGAGTTATAAGCATTTTAAATTTTTCGACCCTCACCGTGGGGGGTCTAATGTCCCCAAAAATTAACACTGCCTCATAATAAGTTATCAAACAAAATTTGGCAGCGCTACGAAAATTAGATCGCGAGTTATAAGCATTTTTAATTTTTCGACCCTCACCGTGGGGTGTCTTCTGTCTCCAAAAATTAACACTGCCTCATAATAAATTACCAAACAAAATTTGGCCGCGCTACGAAAATTAGATAGCGAGTTATAAGCATTTTAAATTTTTCGACCCTCACCGTGGGGGGTCTAATGTCACCAAAAATTAACACTGTCTTATAATAAATTACCAAACAATATTTTGCCAAGCTACCAAAATTAGATCGCGAGTTATAAGCATTTTTAATTTTTCGACCCTCACCGTGGGGTGTCTTCTGTCTCCAAAAATTAACACTGCCTCATAATAAATTACCAAACAAAATTTGGCCGCGCTACAAAAATTAGATCACGAGTTATAAGCATTTTAAATTTTTCGACTCTCACCGTGGGGCTCTCTTGTCACCAAAAATTAACACTGTCTCATAATTAATTACCAAACAAAATTTGGCCGAGCTACGAAAATTTGATCGCGAGTTATAAGCCTTTTAAATTTTTCGACCCTCACCGGGGGGGTCTCCTGTCACCAAAAGTTAACAGTCTCATATTAAATTACCAAACAAAATTTGGCCGCGCTACGAAAATTAGATCGACAGTTATAAGCATTTCAAATTTTTCGACCCTCACCGTGGGGGGGGTCTCCTGTCACCAAAAATTAACAGTCTCATATTAAATTACCAAACAAAATTTGGCCGCGCTACGAAAATTAGATCGTGAGTTATAAGCATTTTAAATTTTTCGACCCTCACCGTGGGGGGTCTAATGTCCCCAAAAATTAACACTGCCTCATAATAAGTTATCAAACAAAATTTGGCAGCGCTACGAAAATTAGATCGCGAGTTATAAGCATTTTTAATTTTTCGACCCTCACCGTGGGGTGTCTTCTGTCTCCAAAAATTAACACTGCCTCATAATAAATTACCAAACAAAATTTGGCCGCGCTACGAAAATTAGATAGCGAGTTATAAGCATTTTAAATTTTTCGACCCTCACCGTGGGGGGGTCTAATGTCACCAAAAATTAACACTGTCTTATAATAAATTACCAAACAATATTTTGCCAAGCTACGAAAATTAGATCGCGAGTTATAATCATTTTTAATTTTTCGACCCTCATCTTGGGGTGTCTTCTGTCACCAACAATTAACAATGTCTCATAATAAATTACCAAACAAAATTTGGCCTCGCTACGAATATTAGATCGCGAGTTATGAGCATTTTAAATTTTTCGATCCTCACCGTGGGGGTCTCCTGTCAACAAAAATTAACACTGTCTCATAATTAATTACCAAACAAAATTTGGCCAAGCTACGAAAATTTGATCGCGAGTTATAAGCCTTTTAAATTTTTCGACCCTCACCGTGGGGGGTCTAATGTCACCAAAAATTAACACTGTCTTATAATAAATTACCAAACAATATTTTGCCAAGCTACCAAAATTAGACCGCGAGTTATAAGCATTTTTAATTTTTCGACCCTCATCTTGGGGTGTCTTCTGTCACCAACAATTAACAATGTCTCATAATAAATTACCAAACAAAATTTGGCCTCGCTACGAATATTAGATCGCGAGTTATGAGCATTTTAAATTTTTCGATCCTCACCGTGGGGGTCTCTTGTCAACAAAAATTAACACTGTCTCATAATTAATTACCAAACAAAATTTGGCCAAGCTACGAAAATTTGATCGCGAGTTATAAGCATTTTAAATTTTTCGACCCTCACCGTGGGGGGTCTAATGTCACCAAAAATTAACAATGTCTCATAATAAATTACCAAACAAAATTTGGCCTCGCTACGAATATTAGATCGCGAGTTATGAGCATTTTAAATTTTTCGATCCTCACCGTGGGGGTCTCCTGTCAACAAAAATTAACACTGTCTCATAATTAATTACCAAACAAAATTTGGCCAAGCTACGAAAATTTGATCGCGAGTTATAAGCCTTTTAAATTTTTCGACCCTCACCGTGGGGGGGGGGGGTCTCCTGTCACCAAAAGTTAACAGTCTCATATTAAATTACCAAACAAAATTTGGCCGCGCTACGAAAGTCAGATCGCGAGTTATAAGCATTTTAAATTTTTCGACCCTCACGGTGGGGGGTCTCCTGTCACCAAAATAAACATTGTCTCATAATAAATTACTAAACAAAATTTGGCCGCGCTATGAAAATTAGATCATAAGAAACATAAGTTTGTGACTTGATATCCTAATATCTGATAAACACCACGTCAATGTCTGCCGAAGTCTACCGAAGGATACCGTCCCGAAGTTTTCCGAACGGAAACGACGTTAGCCGAGTGTTAGGTTTTTTCGTTACGGAATTGTTAGGATTTTTCGCGTTACGAAATTTTTGGATTCGGTCACCGCGCTCAAAGCCCGCGATAAAAGCTATGCAATAGCTTAAAAATTATTTTTTTTCATTTAGTATCTAATTATTATTACTTATATCAACAACTTCGTGATCTAAGTCTGCGTCATCTCCTTTTCTGTGAACTTGCAGGTCTCAGACCTACATTTTCACCCGTCTTTCTGGGAGGGGGGGATTTGTAATAAAAAAAAATTGCGCCATTTTGCTCTCTCTGAATTTTTAATTCTAAAATTGTGGAACATATTTTTAATCTTAGCTTCGTAATATATTAATCTTTTAACAGCTAAAGTAATTTTTCTTTTTTTATTTAACTTATTAATAATCTATTGCTTGTTTCTCAAAAAGGCGGGAAATTATTTCGTAATCTTTCCTTTTTAGAATATTCTCGAGATTTTTAATTTTATTTTTTATTGATCACCTGATCTGTGTTAATGCGCGAAGATGTTAAAAGGCTTGTCTATTTGCGAGACGTGAAATAATTCCTACCCGTACGCCTCGCCTCCTAGGCCAATCAGAGGTGATCATTTTTATTACGTAGAGTCAGATTAATCCTGGTTGGATTTTTAAAATAATTGACGCGGAATGAGGAGGAGCTAGTTTGCCGTGAAAATGTTGCTTTCTCATTTGGGTTTTTAGGAGCTCAGAATGCATCTTTCCTTTCAACTGCCTGGACGCCCGACAATTTTTTCCGATAAATTGTAAGGTGGGATGACGTAACTTAATCACGAAGTTGGCGAAGTGGAAATTATTCGATAAGAGTGCCAAGGTGATGGCGGGAAAGAACTTAACTTATTTATGAGTTCTAATAAAATTAATTTAAAGACTGCTTGATTGAACTTTCTTATGGGAAAATACCCCAATAAACCCATCCACTGCTGGCCAAACTGCCGGAACGACTGCTCAGCTCATTCCACTGTTGACTTTTAGTGAGTAGAAGAATGTTCGCCATCGTCGTATCATGACATATATATATATATATATATATATATATATATATATATATATACAGGATAGAGGTCTGCACGACCCCGGACCAGGCCGGGGTCCAAAATTTCTAAGGGGCCTGGCTGGCAAAAAAAGAAAAAAAAACTATACGGGTCGGGCCAGGTCGATATAAAAATTTAGCGAGCCTGCTGCCCTATCATAAAAATTTAAGGAGAAGCGATAAAATATCAGCTATTTTCAATGAATATGGCTTTAACGAGAATAATTATAAATGTGCATCACGAGCCGAAAGTAGTTTTACAATATCAATACAGAAATGTAACTTGTACAGTGTAGAGATCAGCATCGAACAGTTACATTGTGTGCAATCTAGGCTTAATTTAGCAGACTCGTGCCTGGCCGAAATCAGGCTTGCATTGTTTTCTATACTAATAAAAGAACAAAACGCTCTGTCTGTCTGCGTG
Source organism: Maratus speculifer (assembly GCA_964019185.1). NCBI lineage: Eukaryota > Metazoa > Arthropoda > Arachnida > Araneae > Salticidae > Maratus > Maratus speculifer. The sequence continues at coordinate 6,896,141 of OZ025293.1, read as the reverse complement.
TGTGTGTGTGTGTGTTTGTGTCTGCGATGGCTAGCAAAATCTACAGCACTTGCGAAGCTCAAAATTTTTTTGAGAGTAGCCCAATACCTCTCCTGATGCACCTGAGGCTCAGAATTTTAATTTTTTGATTAGTTTCATAGATATTAATTATGAAGCGGAAGTCACTCTCATCAAAAAGTCTTATTTTAAATGTTCTGGGAAAGATAACGTTTGCACATGCGCAGAAACTCAATTACGCATCTAATCGGAGGAAGAACCTTTTCCCCCCGTTTATTTCTGATTTTGGATCATTTTTTTAAAATCCAAATCAATCAAACTTTTCGACGTAGTTAAACTTAAGAGACATATTTCGAAAGATCATATTTTTAGGTCTCAAATGCAATAATCAATTCCAAAAAATGTTGCAGTTAACCCTTTGAAAACCAATATTCGTTTGTTTTCAAAGGGTCGTTTAAAAATGGTCGTTTTTTCCAAAACAATTTTTCTCCCTTTTGTCAATGCCCCTCCAGGGCGTAATTTTAAAGATATAAACACACCAAAAAAAATCTTAAATTTGAAACTTTCTTCTGACTGATGGTGTAATTGGTTTTAAAATATTTGGATTTTAACTCTTTCAGATATATTGGCAAAAGAAGGTCATTTGCGACTCGCAGAGAGGGTATTTTTTCCATGCTAAAATTATCTTAACGTGCATATTTTAACTCAATCTTTTAAAATATTCTCAATAGACCAAATTTATACTCCCTACAAAAAATTCGACACGTTCGGAAGGATAGAAATATTTTTTACAAAATAAAATGTGCGAAAATTTTGATGAAATCAATAAAAAACAGATCGTTTTCATTGCGGTTTTCACTTAGCAAAACGCAATCATATAGGTACCGGTAAACAAAAAACATATTCTTTAAGCTTAAAAACATTTTTATAATCTAGGATGCAATCGGTTTTTAAAATATAAGATTTAATCCTTTCAAATACACCGGCAAAAGGAAGCACTTTGCGACTCACAAATAAAATATTTTTTCTACGCTAAAAGTATCTAAGCGTACATATTTCAACCCAAAGTTTTAAAAGCATCTAAATAGATCAAATTTACACCTACTTAAAAATTTTTAAAACATTCGGATGAGTAGAAATAATTTTTACAAAATAAAAAGTGCGAAAAATTTGAGGAAATCAATAAAAACCAGATCGTTTCATTGCAGTTTCGCCTTTGCAGGGCGCAATTCTATATACGTCTTGACAAACCGAAAATATTTTCTTAAAGCTAAAACATTCTCATAATTTATGTTGCAATTTAAAAAAATATATATATGAGATTTAACCCGTTTAAATACACCGACAAACACGAATTACATCCCGGCTAAAAGTAACTAGATGCCCATATTTTAGCACAATCTTTTTAGAGCCTTTCAATAAACCAGATTTACATTACTTTCGAAAATTTTGGAACTTTTGTATGGATAGAATTCTTTTTTTACAAAATAAAATGTGTGAAAATTTTTACGAATTCAGTAAAAACCTGAATGTTCCGTCGCGGTTTCGTTCGCTCTCGGTTCGCATAGTTTCCAAAAAATCAAATTACATAGAAAACAAAAAACCAAACAGCATGAACTTTCAATTCAATATCTTTTCGCGATTTTTCCGTTTTAAAAATATAAATTTTGACAAAATGGACTTAAAGATATAAAATCATAGAAATTTGAGTTTAATTTAAGGGTCATTTAGAAAGCAAATAACACATTTGAAAGCTGAATAACATCACGGGCCCGGGCAACGCCGGGCAGGACAGCTAGTTCTACATGTAAACGAACCAGGCCAGACTTAATTGTTCGCAAGATGTGTAGGGCAGATAACATGATTTGTAAAATTATTAATAGCGATAAGTAACTTATGTTAACGTAATCTTTGGATGTGTACTTCTTGGTGGTTCATAAATTCACTTCTCAACAACGCTTGTCAAAACTTGGACACATTTTCTGCCAATTTTTAACTCTAAAAGTATAAAATTGACAAACCTGACTATTGAAGGGATTTGGAATCGAATAGCGTTTTTCATTTTTGATAAATAAGATACTTGTATGACCCTGCTGTGATATAAGATATTCTTGTCAAATGGTTGCAGATTTTTTTCCCTTCCCATGCTGTCGCTTCTGAAAATTCCATTACAAACGCCAATTTCGACAGTATTTTCTTAAATTGTTTGTATCAAAAATGGATAATGCCATTTGATTACATAGTTTCTGAATATAAACACCTGCTAATCTCCCTTCCCATGGTTTCGTTTCCGAAAATTCAATTCATAACGCTAACTTTGACAGTATTTTCTTAAATTGCTTGCATCAAAAAATGGATAACTCTGTTCGATTACATATTTTCTGAATAAAAATGCTTGCTAATCTTATGCGTTTCCGAAAGTAGCTCCTTTGGATTATAGAAAATCTTTAATAAAATGATATAAAAATATTTTCATAAGCCTACTTTTTTATTATACAGCATCAAAAGTTATGATGTTTTTTACTTTCTTTTATTCTAAATCATATTAACTTTGTTATTGAATCTTAATTTGAATGTTGAAAATCAAAGAATCTAAATAATCGTTAATGTTACTAATGTGTGTTTCCTGTAAAATATACTGTAAAATCATTTCATGGATATGTATACAGTATTCGTTAAAGAAATCTTATTTATAATGATAAAAATCTAAATGTTTTAGAAATAGTAGAAGTTGTGTCGGGTGAGAACGGGCCGCGCCTGTTTTCACTGATTTCTGTACGAGCAGGGCCAGGGCCGCTACCGCGTGAGGTACGACAATGCAAAAATTGCATTACGAAGTAACTACTTGAATTGTATTATAATATTAGAACCCCCCCCCCTGTTTCCTGAGAACTAAGGAGCGTTGTATGAAATCCGTTGAACCTGAAACTAAGATGCCTTTACTATACAACATATGCAAAAATTATCAAAATCTGTTATTATCAAAGTTGGTCCTCTCCTTGTGAGGGAATTCTTTTTTTAAATAAACAAAAATATGTCTTTAAAATTTTGTATTAAAATATCTTTGATTTTATTAGTTTTAAGCCAAAATGAAAAAATTATTATTATTATTGTCAAATAGTATGTTTCCTGACACTAGAACAAATTTTAATGTCATATAATCAACAGCTTTTTAGAAAAGTGTATCGAGCAGACTTATTGTTCAAAAAATAGATAAAAAGTTAGGTCTTGAAAAATTTTTTATGCATGAAATAATCGTTTTCGATTTATATATGGATTATAATGTTTATATATACTGTAAAAAAATAATTTTTTTATCTATGTGTAAATAAAATACATGATGTTAAGTATTTTTAAAAAAAAGAAAAAAAAAACTACTTCATTTCACTTGTCGAGACATTCCATGTGGCCTTTTGATCAAGATATTTTAAAATTATCTAAACAACGAAATGTCTCGTAAAACAAATTAATGTCAGTCGGCTGGATATTCAAGCTATTAATTCAAGTGTAAACAATCTTCTCTTTTCAAAGCAAACATTCTCATCCTACACCCCTGTTTCAGCGTACAATTAATCGTCATGAAGAGTGTCCTGTTCTAATGTCAGAACCTTGTGGTCAAACTGCTAGCCGTGATAGACTGAGATTAACGACAAATTGTTATCCATATCATAATCATTAATAACTTTAAATAATTTAAACCAGCGTCCCTCTCTTGAAATTGTGTCCTTTCCTTAATTAATTATTGATTTACTGTCCTATCCGTATTTCCATTTGACGTTTGAATAAACAAAGTTGAAAAGTATACCGGTCAGTGAACTATCAATATTTGATCTAAATGAACATTTAGTGAAAATTATAGATCGAAATTTTAAAAGCTTTACGTTGAAGTACACTGCTCAAAACAGTTAAAGGATATTTGAAGTTATATATAAAATAAAGATATAAACGAAATTTTTTTTTGCCGAAAATAGAAGAAGAGAATTACAAATGCAAATTTTTCTGGTTTTTAAACTGTGGAGTATGCAAATTTTGAGTTCGACGTCAAAAACGTCGCTTCAGCGCCAGCGAATGAAATTTGACTTTCAACTGGATAAAAGAGAATGAAGACAAGGATGATCGACATTCAGTGATTGCTTTGTTTCGATGAGTACGATGTCTCAGTGAAGTCATTTGACAGATTCAGAAGCTTGGAGAATTGTTGGTAGGTTAGAAGGGGGCCAAACTCAAGCCGAAGTAGCGCAAGCCATTGGAGTGTCACAAAGTGTCATTTCCAGGATCTGGAACCGTTTTTTGGAGAGTGGATGTACAGGCCGAAGACCAGGGCAAGGTCGTAGACGGGCAACAACGCCCAATGAAGATCGGTATTTAGCGTCAACAGCTCGGAGACACCGAAACATGAACGCTACTCTTCTCCAACAACACTTTCGCTCGGCTACAGGCACCACGATTTCAACTCAGACTGTCCGAAACCGGCTCCATGCTGTAGGTCTGTATGCTCGCCGACCGATGGTATGTGTTAGATTAACATCAAGGCATCGTCGCGATCGCAGGGAGTGGGCAACCGAGCATGTCAACTGGAGGAGAAATGAATGGAGCAATATTCTGTTTTCTGACGAGTCCCGTTTTTCTGTGCATCCAGATAATAGGCGTATTTTCATCTGGAGGGACCGTGGCAGTAGGAATAATTCTGCGTTCGTGCACGAAAGTGTCAGATTTGGCGGTGGAGGAGTGTTGGTGTATGGTGGCATCTCCATTGATGGGCGCAATGTCCTCTACATCATTCGAGATGGAACTCTGACTGGTCGCCGATATAGGGATGAGATCCTCAGACCTATTGTAGTCCCTTACGCTGCAGCAATCGGAGATAACTTCATTTTAATGGACGATAACAGCAGGCCACATCGTGTAAACCTGGTGGAAGATTTCCTTTTCGAGGAAGGAATCGTTCGAATGGAATGGCCAGCGTGTTCTCCAGACATGAATCCAATCGAGCACGTTTGGGACACTCTAGGAAGACGAGTTTCTGGCCGCCAACAACCCCCACAAACACTCCAAGAACTGGAAAGAGCTCTTCTGGAAGAGTGGGGCAGAATACCTCAACTCGTCATTAATAGCCTCATTGAGTCCATGCCTCAAAGGTGTTCAACGTTGCTGGCCGCCCGTGGAAACCATACCCCCTACTGAAAATGATTTTCTTTGAAGAAAACACCTTTTCTTATTCTTTTTTTCTCATATGCACAAATTGTGTTTTTTTCCTTTTGTACACAAATGCGCAATAAAATGCATTTTTTTCTACCAAGCATGTGTAATTTATTCTCATATAACCTACTATGTCTGTCGACCATGTATCAATCAGCTAAAAAGTTTCCCAGATACAAAATCCACCTAAAACTGCAATATCCTTTAATTGTTTTGAGCAGTGTATTTCAAAATTATCAAATATCCTTGTTGTGATATTGGCTAATATTAGCATATATTACTTCTTCAAGATTGAATGCTTTTCAAAACACAAATATTTGATCTTTTAAGGATAAAATGCACTTAAGATTTATTTGATGTAAAAATTAAAAAAAAAAAAAAAAAAAAAAGATTAATTATTAAGTTGCATGTTCTTTAATGAAAAAACAAAATTTCGTGTTAATTTTATTTATTTATTTATTTATTTTTGTCTAACCAGATTTATTGTATTTAACTCTTGTGGCATTGAAATGTGTTATGATTATTACCTGGACCAAGTGTTTTTATTTTCCCAAGAATCCATATTTTTAATTCAGATTTATCATATTTAACTCTTGTGACATAGATATGCCTTATTATCGCAAACACGTGTTTTTATTTAACTAAGAATGCATGTATTGATTAGTTTCCAATTCTTATATATTTAATTCCCCATTCCCATATTTTTACATGTTTAATTTCTATACCGAAATACAAAGTGATAGGAAAGATCATGTAATTGTCCTAGGTAAAAAATATAATTATATTAATCCTGATATAAACCATATAAAGTTATTGTATCATGTTAAATACTCAATATAAACATAAAGAAAACATTCTAAAACAATCGTGATCTTTTATATTAATAGAATAACAAATTGCTCTGTCTGTGTGTGTGTGTGTGTCTGCGGTGGCTAGCAAAATCTACAGCACGTAGGAGGCTCAAAATTTTTATGAGAGTAGCTCAGTATCTCTTGTGATGTACCTGAATCTCAGAATTTTAATTTTTTATTAGTTTCAGATATATTAATTACGAAGCGGAACTCACTCTCATCAAAAAGTCAATTTTTTAGTGTTCGGGGAAAGTAAACATTTGCACATGCGCACAAACTCATTTACGCACCTAAACGAAGGAAGAAACATTTTCCGCATTTATTTCTGTTTTTGGATCATATTTTTTAATCCAAATCAACCAAACTGCTCGACGCAGTTAAACTTAAGGGACATATTTCGAAAGATCTTACTTTTAGGTCTCAAATGCTATAATCAATACGAAAAAATGTTGCAGTTAAACCTTTGAAAAAAAAATAAATAAAAAAGGGTCGTATTTCCCAAAACTATTTTTGTCCCTTTTGTCAATGCCCTTCCAGGGCGTAATTTTTAAGATATAAACAAACAAACAAAAAACTATCTTAAAGTTGAAACTTTTTTCTAAACGATGGTGTAGTCAGTTTTAAAAAATTTCGATTTTAACACTTGTAAATATACGGGTAAAATAAGGTCATTTTGCGACTCTCAGAGAGGATATTTTTACTACGCCAAAACTATCTTAACGTACATATTTCAAATCAATATTTTAAAATCTTCGCAATAGACCAAATTTATATTCTCTTAAAAAATTTTTAAACGTTCAAACGGATAGAAATCTTTTTTACAAAATAAAATGTGCGAAAAATTTGATGAAATCAATAAAAAACAGATCGTTTTCATTGCGGTTTTGACTCAGCAGAGCACAATCTTATTGGTACCGGCGAACAAAAACATGTTTTTAAAGCTTAAAAACATTCTTATAATCTATGATGCAATCGGTTTTTAAAATATAAGATTTAACACTTTCAAATACACCGGCAAAAGGTGGTCAATTTGCGACTCATGGATAAAATATTTTTTCTATGCTAAAAGTATCTAAGCATTCATATTTCAGCACAATCTTTTAAAAGCATCTCAATAGACCAGATTTACACGCTATACGAAAATTTTGAAATGTTCGGACGAGTAGAAATATTTTTTACGAAATAAAAAGTGCGAAAAATTTAACGAAATCAATAAAAACCAGATCCTTTCGTTGCGGTTTTGCCCTTGCAGGGCGCAATTCTATACGTCTCGACAAGCTGAAAATATTTTCTTAAAGCAAGAACATTCTTATAATCTATGGTGCAATTGGTTTCCAAAAATCAAATTACGTAGACGATAAAATACCAAACAGCATGTGCTTTCAATTCAATATCTTTTCGCGATTTTTCCATTTAAAAATATAAATTTCGACAAAATGCACTTAAGGATATAAAAGAAATTTGAGCTTAATTTAAAGATCATTTAGAAAACATATAACAGATTTGAAAACTGAATAACATCACGGGCCCGGGCAACGCCAGACAGGTCAGCTAGTATATATAATATAATACGTTGTATTTTTGCAAGGAATAACCCGCTCCCTGCCACAAAAAAATAATAATAAATAAAATAAAATAAAATGAATGCATAAAAAAAGAGGGGGTGAAAAGTGTTTCGCCGAATTGAAGTCACTAGTGTTAATAGCAATTGTATCCGCCATGCTTACATATGACTCGGAATATACGAAGTGGCATATACCATTTAGTAATCCCTGGAAGAGATTAGCATCAATATTATCCCAGGCGTCGATGATGGCGACCTTCAGTTCTGCCACACACTTGAACTGTCTGCCATTGGCATTTAAAGTTCTACCGAGGTTGCTCCGCGCATTTTCTTGGAGATTGAGATGAATGTACAGCACAGGCCATTCCCTAGAATGTCCTCAATTACCCAAAAAACAATGAAGATTTTGCAAAGGTTATGGGGGCGTTTTCCTGCTGAAAAATCCAACTTAGCTAACCAATTCTCTCTTCATTTGACAGTAAATGGGTTTCTAGAAATTCTTTGTATTTGGTAGCCTAAATGGCGTCTGAGGGAAGAGCCAGATTAAGTTTACCACCACAGTCGAAATTTCCTAACACCATTAATAACCCTCCAACGTGCTGTCTTTTGGAGAAAAATTCCTCTTCTTTCCTCATGTCTTATCAAAATAAAGCAAGATAATCTGAGCCATCCAGACTATTTTTTTTCTTATCTGGGAATATAATAAGATACCACTGGTCCTTCTAGGTTTGATGATATTTGGCCTCATCGACTCTGCTTTGTTTGTGGATTTCTTTCAACATGGGCATGGTCAGCCATGGGTAGATGGAGACATATTTATGGTGTTTGGACTCTTCGACTATGGTGGTAAAATTAACTTGTCTCTTCCCTCAAACAGCATGTAAGCTACCAATTAACAAGAATTGCTAGAAATCCATTTATTGCCAACAGAAGAGAGAATTGGTGGGCTAAATTGGATTTTTCAGCAGGAAAACGCCCCCATTTTAACGAACCATTTTAAGACGAAAAAGCAAACAAACAGCAAAAAGAATGCTAATTTTAAATAAAATCGTCTGAATTTAATCAATGATGCCACCAGTTATTAATTTGTGATAATTAAAGATGGATTAACGTAAAATATTCTAACATTTGGAACACTTGCATAAATATTCTAATAGTTTGGCTTTTAAAAATATCTTTTTCAATATGAGCCTATTCTATTAAATAAAAATTTAAGCTATGTCTTTTAGGCGTTTTATACGTTTGTTCGCGTGGTGGGCTCAGTATTTGTTTTAATGCTTTTCTTGATAGAACGACCGTCCTTGGTTTAGTATATTATACTTCTTCGAATATTACGAAATTCACATGCACTGTTTTTACGCACTGCATCATGTTTTCTTACAGAAAATATGTATGGTTATTTCATTATCATTTATTATTCTTTAATAGGGACACGTAACAGAAATCGATTGCAATACTGACCGTAGACAATATTTGTCTAAAGTGATCTTTATGAAACTGGCATACGTTATTAAGTTGTTTGATAACATATTCTGCGTAGAAAACTTGGCACTTAACATTTTATATGCTTTTACAGTAGCAGCACAAAAGTATTCATTTATATAATGTGATTCGCGATTGTTGACTTTTTTATTTATATCGAACTGATTATACAGTCTAAAGAAAACTTGCCTTAGAAATAATATTTTGTTAATTCGAACTTAATTAAAAAAAATATTTTTTTTTTATTCTAACTTAAATACTTCTTCCATATTACCATGATTCCAAAAAATGCTCTTTATCTTTAGAAATATCAGAAATCAATATACAGGGTGTCCCAGAAATGTTGGGAAAAACTTTAAGGAGAGGTGGGGGACATCACAAGGGTTCAGATTTGTATCGCAACCCATGGGCGGAAAAGTTTTCTTGCCACGGTAGTGATGACACAAAACGCAAGAAGGACAGGACACGACTAAGATGAGAAAATATCTTTATTATCCTTAGTACAGCAGAAAAGTAAGAGAAAAGAACATGAAAGAAACAATAATCGTCATCAAAGTAGGTGTTCGAAATTACGACACTGGGTCTTGATGCATATAAGCGCATCTCCGGTGCATGGAAGATATAATGTTCTCTAGAAAACACCAGGAATGTCCCGAACTTCCTCAGCAGCTTCAGCAATGTGTGCAACAAGTTCCTCAGAACTTTCCAGTGTTATACCGATATTTTTGCAGCACTAAGAATAATAACGGTCGCAGACATTTAGCCGACAACCAAATCAACGACAAGACAATTAGCATACAGAAAAGGTTACTACGGAAAATGTTACTTCGTGTGGGTCTGGAATTTACATTAAAACGCGACCAATAAGAAAAAATAAAAAGTGTGAGTCCATGTGGCCTAAGTCAGTCCTGTGGTTCTTTATCTCAGAACCTTGTTTATACAAACTTTAATTAAAACATATATATATTCAAAACAATTTATATTAAGATACACATAAAAGCAACAATAAAAAGAAATTAGCATGCTGGATATCTTCGACCCCCGGAGTCTTGGGGACCATCTGCCATCCGGGTGTGCTCAAAATAAACATCTTGCGAGTAACTAATCGTCTCAGATACAATGATCTTCCTCATCAGTTTAGCATAACTGTCCGAGCACAATCTCCGGACGACTCTGTCGTTCTTGGGATCCCAAGACCCAAGGGCACCGACCACGATCGCTTCAACTCTCACCCTCTTATTATTAGTAGCAAGCTCTTGCGCAAGATCAGCATATTTATCTTCTTTGGTTTTTCTTGCCACAGCAAAGGCTTCTGCACCGCTTTCAAACGGACAGGTAACATCAATTATAAGTATATCATTATTTTTTTGAAGCACGAGATCGGGTCGGCAATTCTGTGTCCCAATGACCTGGTCCTCACCAAGGACTCTCCACCTACCAGAAGCAGCATTTTTTATTCTACTGACCACTGCGTTATGTCGCTTCTTATACAGAGTACTGTGCATCATGCAGTGGTCAAGTACGTGAGGTAAAGTCTCTGGTAGGGGACATCTTCTAAATTTAGTGTTTGTGTGACCACGGACTTTCTTAATAGCATTGAGTTGGTATAACAAGCCCAGCCGCGCCTTATGAATAAATCTCCAGTCTTTGAACGTTGTATACTTTCCATCACGGAAAAAGTGGCAGCTGGACTTGGCCGCGGCCACACATATATAAGTTTTCCCTTGGTGAGGATGAGCTCTCAGCGACAGGGTACGTTTATTCCTCAAATATTTCCGCATTGACTTGAAAACAAACTTCCTATTGCTGAGGTTCTCCTGCCCAATAACTAAATCGATATTATTTGCATCTTCAATGGACCACCTCACACCCAATCTCTTCGAAGCTTGTAGAGCCCTGGACCAAGGTGATTTATATTTGTCTGAGGTCCGAGTGGCAGGTTCAGAATTTAAATAATTTTGCATATTTAAGTGGCTGATGGAGTCGTGGCGCCAATTCGCAGTTTCAACTAACTCATCCCAGGCCAACTTTTGGATAGTAGTGTCAGTGGAAGTAAGCAGCTTGTACCCCCCGTCAATAAGAGCGATATCACTGTCTTCTGCCGCCAACGGAATACCAAATGGACCATCTTCTCTATCGCCGTAAAGATATTCGTTGGCGGCATTGGACGGGAGGCCAAGAGTCTTCTTAATTAAAGGTCGAAGAGTATCATCAATTAATGTCCAATCTGTTTTAGAAAGCTGTTCAGTTCTTTGCAAAAACTGTAAAGATGGGAAAAAGAAAGACTTAAGGCAGTCGATTCTTTGCCAGGGGGTTAACTGGGAAGTCATTATTTTAATGCCCCTCTGCCGGATATTGTCAACAGTGACCGAGTCACGAGGGAGAAACACCCCAATCGGTTTACCTAAAAACTTAGTGGAATCACCATTCTCCAAATGAGGGATTTGTGACCCGGCCAAGTTGAAGATAGTATCACGACATCCAGCAGGGGGTTTATAACTATGATGAAGAGTTACACATTTTCTTGGGTTGAATTTAAGTCCTATTTTAGAAGTAAGAATATAAATAAGGTGAAGAAGAGCCTGGAGGTCTCCCGCCGATCTAGCGATGAGCAAAACGTCATCGGCATATGCAAGTATAAAGTGGAAGAAGTTTCTCAGTTCCGGGTCCCTACCAGACCCCTCTCTTCGAATCCTAATGAGAATGAAGTTAATGGCCAGGATGAAGAGTACCCCGCTAAGTGGATCCCCTTGCCTGACCCCAGTGGTTGCCTCACGAGGGGTTCAATGACCTTTCGTAGTTTTATAACTTGTTTTAGCACCTTTATAGACGTCCTGTATAATAGAAATAAAATCCTCCCCTGCCCCAGCAAGCCTTAAGGCTTCAAAAATCACCCAATGGGGCAGGGAGCCAAACGCATTAGATACATCTAGCGATGCAAAAAAAGTTCCTTTCTCTTAATTTTAGAATTCCTCATTATCCTATCCAAGACGTAATTATTTTCAAAAACCCCATCGTGAGGCAAAAAGCCCTTCTGGCATGGAATAGAAAAGGGTTACTACAAGAAATGTTACTACGTGTGGGTCTGGAATTTACAATTAGTCGCGACCATTTGAGAAAAAACTAAAGTGTGTGTCCATGCGGCCTAAGTCAGTTCTACGGTTCTTTATCTCAGAACCTTGATTTTACAAAATTTTATGTAAAAACACATACTAAAACTTTATTTAAAAACATACATAAAAACATATTAAAAAACACTAAAAGAATATAAGCAGCAGGCAGGCTAGTGACGACCCGCGGAATCTTGATGACCATCAGCCATCCGGATATGTTCAAAGTACACATTTTGAGAATAGCTAATTGTTTCTAATACTATGATCTTTCTCATTAACTTTGCATAATTGTCAGAGCATAGCCTCCGGATGACTCTATCATTCTTGGGGTCCCAAGATCCAAGGGCCCCGACCACGATCGCTTCTATACGAACTCTTTTATTATTAGTAGCAAGTTCAGTAGCCAGACTCGCATATTTATCTTCCTTTCTTTTTCTGGCTATATCAAAAGCATTTGCACCATTTTCAAATGGGCATGTAACATCCAGTATTAATATATCATTGCCTTTCTGTAGAACTAGATCGGGCCGGCAATTTTGAGTACCAATCACTTGATCCTCACGAAGGATAGTCCACCTACCAGAAGCAGCTTTCTTAATTCGGCTGAGCACCGCATTATGTCTCTTTTTATAAAGAGTGCTATGCACCATGCAGTGGTCCAATACGTGTGGTAAAGTTTCCGGTAGAGGACATTTGCGACATTTGAAATTCGTGTGACCACGGGCTTTTTTGATAGCATTAAGTTGGTAAAGCAATCCCAACCGCGCTTTGTGGATAAAACGCCAGTCTTTAAAAATCGTGTATTTTCCATCTCTAAAAAAGTGGCAGCTGGACTTGGCCGCGGCCACACATATGTTAGTTTTACCTTGATGAGGATGGGCCCTCAGCGACAGGGTACGCTCACTTCTAAGGTATTTCCGCATTTGTTTAAAAATGAGCTTTCTGTTTCTAAGAACTTCCTCACCAATAACTATTTCGAGGCTGCTAGCATCCTCAATACACCATTTGGCCCCTAATCTCCTGGTGGCTTGACGTGCCCTAGACCAAGGCGACTTGTATTTATCGGAGGTCCGGGTAGCAGGTGCAGAATTCAGATAATCTTGTATATTCGAATGGCCGGTGGAGTCATATCGCCAATTTGCAGTTTCCACTAACTCATCCCAGGCCAGTTTCTGCACAGTAGTATCAGTTGAAGTTAGTAATTTGAACGCACCGTCAATCAAGGCGATGTCACTGTCTTCAGCCGCCAACGGAATACCAAACAATCCATCATCTCTATTTCCATATAGGTATTCGTTGTCGGCATTTGACGGGAGGCCAAGGGTTTTCTTAATAAGCGGTATTAAAGAGTCATCAATATATGACCAATCAGTTTTCGATAATTGTTCTGTACGTTGTAGGAATTGCAAAGTCGGGTAGAAAAAGGATTTTATGCAGTCGATCCTCTGCCAGGGGGTAAGCTGGGAGGTCAAGATTTTTATACCCCTCTGCCGGATATCCTCAACAGTGACCGAGTCACGAGGGAGAAAGACGCCGATGGGTTTACCCAAGAAACTTGTTGCGTCACCGTTCTCAAGATGAGGAATGTGTGAGCCGGCCAAGTTGAATTTGGTATTTCTACATCCAGCAGGGGGTTTACTGCTATAGTGGAGAGTAATACATTTTTTAGCATTAAACTTAAGTCCAATTTTGGTAGCCAGTAGGTTGATAAGGTTGAGACGGGCCTGTAGGTCCCCCGCCGACCTAGCGATGAGAAGTATGTCGTCGGCGTAAGCAAGAATGTAAAGGAACATACTTCTAAGTTCAGGGTCCGTATCAGAGCCCTCACGCTGAATCTTCACTATGATAAAATTGATGGCCAGGATAAAGAGTACCCCGCTCAGAGGATCTCCTTGCCTGACCCCGGTGGTGGCTGAAGGGTCGAGTAACCTCTAGTAGTTTTATAGGTCGTTTTTGCCCCCCCATACACATCCCTAATAATAGCTAGAAAATCGTCCCCCGCCCCAGTAAATTTCAGAGCTTCAAATATCACCCAATGGGGCAGGGAACCAAAAGCATTCGATATATCTAGGGAGGCGAAAAACAAATCCCTTCTCTTGATCTTCGTCTTGCGCATTATCATGTCCAGTATATAATTATTCTCGAAAACCCCATCGTGAGGTAGAAAGCCCTTCTGGCATGGAGAGAGGATGTTATTATTCTCCAGCCAGAGGTAGAAACGCTTAGTGAGACAGCTGGCGCAAAGTTTGTAGATAGTATTCCCGAGAGCAATCGGGCGCCAGTTGCCAGGATCGGATTTGGGACCTTTTTTATAAATTAGAATAGTAGTAGTATTCTTCCAGGAGGATGGGACAACTTGAAATTTAAGGCAACAGTTATACAGAGGTGTTAAGGCGATGGCTTTAGGATCAACTATTTTTAAGTGATTATAGGTCAGACCATCTGGGCCCGGAGAGGTGCTTTCACAAGCTCTGAGTTTTTTTAGAAATTTCGAACTTAGTAAAAGGAGTAGTATTCATTTTATCAGCAGCAGGAACATACTCATTCATGAATTCAGTATTATTAGGTTTTTCATAAGTGTTACTATTATAATGATCAGCAACCTCCTCCGGGTCCAGATCGCAAAATTCGGAATCATCGCTATTGATCAATCTGAGGGCCTTTTTCCTATTCTTTCTATAAAGCTTCTGGATTTTGGTGTGGTTATTCGGATTTATTGTTTTAGGGGGGCGGGCTGCCCCATCCTCAGTTTTAGTTTTAAATTTTAGGTGTTTTTTAATTGCGAGAATAAAATCATCGGCGATACTCTGAAATTCATCGAAATTAGAGGTAGGATCGTTATATATTTCAAGAAATCTTTGGGAAAATCTGTCAATAAACGGAGGCTCTGACGGGATTGCTTCAGGAATAGCGTCGCCAGCGCCACTACCACCGGGGTCGTCGTCGTCACCACCATCATCATCACTAGGATCCCCCCCGTTATCATCATTAATACCCACATGGGGGTCAATATTTAAAGTGATGTTGGAATCAGTAAAATTAGACGGTTCAGACACATTATCAGGTTGGCTAGAATTATCAGGCTGCGTAAGCATTTCCTTAGGAACAGTGTTACCATTTTCAGTAACTTCAGATAAACCAATATTACCATCACTATCAACAGCGGGGCACTCATTTGATGCACCTCGGGCAAATAATCCCCAAGAACGCCTAGGAATGTCATTATGAGGGTTAAACGAATTAGAAACAACAGATTCATTAAATATTTGATTATTGGGGGCCTGTATAGGGGGCTGAAAGTTAAAATCATTTGTAGATGTTAAAACCTGATGGTTAAAAACATTAGAAGGAGCAATCACCGGGTACTTATTCACATCAGGGATAAAATCACTAATACCACTACAGTTAACATTACCATGACCCGAGGCTACATCATCCCGACCATCGAAAGAACAAACCTGGACAGAATCCGACTGCTGCGGGACCTGGGATGAGCAGGGATCAAAATCAGGGCCATTAGGGTCACATAAGGTGGAGTTATTGGAAGCACAACTCTTATTACTACTGCACCTAGTGGATGATAAAATTGGATTATCAATTCCACTGCCAGTAACTAAGGTCAAAAATTCGTTGACGTCATCGTCCGTAATTTCAATAGAATTACTAGTTTCCGTATCAATTATAGAAGTTTGACTAGGAGGATCAGAGCTACTTTTCTCTACGAATCTCTTAGTTTCCTCAATAAATCTATCGATATCATCAGTATTAACACTAGGTTTCTCTTTCCTAGCTCTCAAATCTCTATTAGTAGCAGGGACATTTCTTTCAATCTTTTTCCTAGTCTTGGTACTAGGAATAAAGGAACTATTAGACATTTTAGAAACAGATAATTTGCTCCCACCACCAGAAGAAGAGGCGACGACCCCACCAGCACCTTTCCCTCTACTGGTGATCGGCAGGGCATTCTTCAAAGTATAATTATCCTGGATATTATTTTTAACATGTATCTTCTTATGGTTACTCAGTCCCCTCCAGCTAGGAAAAGCAACTTCACATTCGTTGCACCGGAAGGGACAACCATCATTCGTCTGTATTAACATATTCCTATTCTTTAAGCAAGTGTGATTAGACGGGCACCTTCCGATCACCGTGTGACAGATACAGCACCAGTTAGTTCTACCCGTGACCTCGACCTTATGAATCTGCTTCATGTGGCGAACTAAATTGTGCACCACAGAATACTTATCATTCTTGCCAGTGTCGCTCTTGATCATTGTCTGGCACATACCAATCAAGCATATTACTGGACATTTTATCGGCCAGGAGATCGTAAGGTGGGTTCCGTTCAATCTCGGAGGAACTAAAGTTATGTCTTCATCATCATCCTTAGCGTCGTTACCATTTTCTGTACCACTGCCGCTGGGACCGGAGCCAGCCATGCTGCAGAAAATATACAGAAATAACTATTAATTAATTAATTAAGTCAATAAAACCGTACTTGTCAATAGTACATGTAAAGGATAAAAAGTTAAAAACGTGCTTGTAAAAGAGCACATGTAAAGGATAAAAAAACATGATAATGAAATATATACAAATGAGATGAATATTTACATATGAAGTAATGGAGTATATACAATGATATAATTGAATCCCATTCAATGGGCACAAACTAAAAAAGTAAGAAAGAAAATATAATTAAATAAAACGATAAAAAGCACAGTCGTATTTAATAACCTTCTGTGCGCAAGGTTAGTCAAAGAAATAAAAGCACAGTCGTATTTAATCACCTTCTGTGCACAAGGTAAGTCAATATCAAATTAGAGAAAAAACAGAGTCTCAAGACTTATCGAAAAAGTCAATACAGAGCTCAAGTCAAAAACACCACAGAACCAGTAACTGATTCACTATACTAATGCTGAAAGGTAGTTCTCATTATCATCGAACGACGGATGAGACAGGTAACACTGAATACGAAGGTGTTAAAGTAAGATATTAAGGTGAAATATTAAAATAGATAATAAAAACAGACAGCAGTCTGAGAAAAGAACCATTTACAAAAAGAACTGTACAATTAAAACTATAATAAGGAATAAGAATTATTAAAAACAGATGCAGGCCACATGGGACAAAAGCAAGCATATATATTAACTAAAATAAAATAAAAATAAACTTAAACGTATTCCAGACCCGCGTAGTACTCATCTGTTATCGAAAACATAAAATTTATTACAGCTATAAATGAAATTTAAGATTTACAAAGCACAAATTGTTTATAAAACTGACTCGTACATAAAATTCACTAAGAAAACAGAAAAAGTAATTAAAAGCAAATTAAAACTACTTATCATCGTAAAACAGATTAAATTGAAGAATAGTATCATAAAATCCAGTCTAAAAACAGCCATAAAAGTCCATTAAAGCATTTAAAAGTCCAAGAAAATCCAAGATATCACAAAAAGTTCAAAACGGCTGCTCAATCAGACGCGTGTCAAGGACACAGTAACCTTGAACACCTTCTGGCATGGAATAGAAAAGATACTACGAAAAATTTTAATTCGTGTGGGTCTGGAATTTTACAAAAAGCAACATAATTAAAAGTGTGTGTCCATGTGGCCTAAGTCAGTCTATGGTTCTTTATCTCAGAACCTTGTCAACAAACTTTATTTAAAATCACATAATAAAAACACAATAAAACTTTATTAAAAAAAAAAAATACATAAAATAGATAATAAAAAGCAGCATGGCTATTGGCGACGCCCCCCCCCCCCCGAGTCCTGGGGGTCACTCCTAATATGTTCAAACAGGATATTTTGAGAGAAGTTAATTGTTTCACTTACTATTATCTTCCTCATAATCTTGGCGTAATTTTCAGAACATAATCACGAATGACCTTATCGTTCGCAGGATCCCAGGAACCCAGGGCACCGACAACTATCGCCTCGACCCTGGCAATACAGTTATTAACAGAAAGTTCCTTAGCTAAGTCACTATACTTGTCTTCTTTAATTTTTCTAGCATCGCTAAAAGCCGTTGCGCCATTTTCGAATGGGCAAGTAACATCTAAGATTAAGATGCTTTTATCTTTCTTCAATACCAGGTCGGGACGACAGTTGGCACTACCGACAACTTGATCCTCACCAAGTAGAGACCATCTGCCAAGAGCAGCTTTTTTAATTCTCTCGATCACTGCATTATGACGCTTCCTATACAAGGTACTATGTACCATGCAGTGATCGAGAACATGAGGTAAGGTCTCTAACTTGGGACATTTGCGACACTTTTTGTTAGTGTGACCACGGGCGTGATTGTAGGCATTTAATTTATTAAATAAGCCCAGCCGCGCACGATGAATGAAACGCCAGTCTTTGAAGGTGGTATATTGGCCAGTGGTAAAGAAGTGGCAGCTGGACTTAGCCGCGGCCACACATATGTTCGTTTTACCTTGATGAGGGTGGTCCCGAAGAGACTGCGTACGCTTGCTTCTTAAAAATTTTCTCATGGATTTAAAAACAAGCTTACGGTTCCCCAGGGCTTCACCCCCAATAAGTAAATCAACTTGTAAATTGTCATTGACACACCATTCAACATTCAATCTTTTAGACGCTTGACGAGCCCTCGACCAGGTAGATTTGTACTTGTCAGAGGTGCGGGTCGAAGGTGCAGAGTTCAAATATTTATTAATGTTAAGCTGGCTGGTGGATTCATATCTCCAATTGGAGATATTGCCCAACTCATCCCAGGCTTGCTTCTGGATAATTTTATCACCGGATGTAAGAAGTTTGAACCCCCCGTCAATTAAAGCAATATCGCTGTCTTCAGCCGCCAATGGAATACCAAAAAGCCCATCTTCTCTACTACCATAAAGGTACTCGTTGGCGACGTTTGACGGGAGGCCCAAGGTTTTTTTGTACAGGGGCTTCAAAGTATCGTCGATAATAGACCAATCAGTTTTTGCAAGTTGGTCAGTACGTTGAAGAAAAAGCAAAGATGGATAATAAAAAGTTTTTACACAGTCAATCCTCTGCCAAGGAGTAAGCTTAGAGGAAAGGATTTTAATGCCCCTCTGCTTAATGCTGTCGACCGTGACTGAGTCCCTTGGGAGAAAAAAAACAACCGGTTTACCTAAGAATCTCATCGGACTCCCATCAATCATATATGGTAAATCAGACCCAGCCAGGTTGAAGATAGTAGGGCGACAGCCAGCAGGGGGCTTACTACTGTAATGTAAGGTAATGCATTTAGAAGGATTAAATTTAAGGCCTATTTTAATGGCAAGAACGTTTATCAGATGAAGAAGGGCCTGCAGATCCTCGGCAGTTCTAGCGATCAATAATAGATCGTCAGCGTAAGCTAGAATGTAATGGAAAAGATTGTAAGTGCCGGGGTCTCTGCCAGAGCCCTCTCTCTGTATTTTAAGGAGGATGAAATTGATGGCCAGTATGAAGAGCACCCCGCTTAAAGGGTCACCCTGTCTGACCCCGGTGGCTGCCACACGAGGGGTAGACTGGCCTTTAGTAGTTCTATAAATAGTCTTTGCTTCCCTGTACACGTCATTTATAATGGAGATAAAATCCTCCCCCGCACCAGCATGTCTGAGTGCTTCAAAAATCACCCAATGGGGGAGGGATCCAAAGGCGTTCGAAACGTCCAGGGAAGCGAGAAAAAGGTGTTTTTTACTGGTCTTGCTATTTCTAATAATACTTTCAAGAACAAAATTATTTTCAAATACCCCATCGTGGGGCAGAAAACCCTTCTGGTTGGCAGACAGAATCTTAAATTTATCCAACCAGAGGTGTAAGCGTTTGCTAAGGCAGCTGGCGTATAATTTATACAGAGTGTTACCGAGGGCAATCGGCCGCCAGTTCCCAGGGTCAGTCCTATTGCCTTTTTTATATAATAAAATGGTAGTGGTGTTTTTCCACGACGGCGGGACAGCTTTGAACTTTAAACAACAATTGTACAATGGGGTCAGGGCTATTGCATTTTTATCGATGAGTCTAAGACGGTTGTAGGTGAGGCCATCTGGGCCCGGGGAAGTGTTCTCACAGGATCTAAGCTTTTTCGACACTTCAACTCTAGTAAACGAATCGCAACTGACGTGAGCAGCAGCAGGCTCACCCTCTTTCATAAAGTCAGTGCTAGGGGGAGGGTCTGAAGCAACACCTGCATAATGGTCGGCCACCCCCTCCGGCTCCAGATCGCAAAAATCACTATTATCATCTAAAATTAACCGTAAAGCTTTCTTTCTGTTTCTTCTATATAATTTTCGTATATCGGTAGAATTTTCGGGGTCTATTTTCTTAGGGGGACGGACTGTCCCGTCGTCGGGTCGGGATTTAAAATTAAGCTCCATTTTAATTGAAGAAACAAAGTCGTCAGCAACTGAACAAAACTCAGTAAAATTTGCATTATTTTCGTTTAAAATAGAATTAAACCTGTTAGCATATCTTTCGATGAGAGGGGGATCTGACGGGATTGCCTCAGGGATAGCATCGCCAGCGCCACTACCACCGGGGTCATCGTCGTCATCATCATCACCACTTTGATTACCATCAGTGGCGTCATCAAAGACACCAATATGCGAATCAGCAGAAGGAGAATCATTTATCGAGGAATTAGACGAAGACTGAGTTTGGTGAGCATCGAGAGTGGTTTCAACAGTATCAGGGTGACCAATAGATATACTACCAGTATCAATAGACTTAGGGGCAGTTTCAGTGTTCAAATCATGAGCATTCAAAATAGGCACTGTCCTCGCATTATCAGTCAAAACAGCAGGGCGCTCAATGGTGTTATTAGAAAGACCACCAGTCCGGTTACTCAAGTCAAAAGGTATACTAGAATTGTCATTCTTAGGAATAAAGGAATTAAAAATGACGGACTCGTTAAAAATTTTCTCAGCCTGTAAAGGGGGCTGAGACAAGACAGAATAATTAAAAGCATTAGAATCTACAGGGTTAAAATCGGGTAAAATCCTATTGTAATTAGACTCAGTTAAAATATCAGTATTACTTAAAACATAAGGAGTCGTAACACTATCCAGGGTGGTAGGACACTGGCCATCAGTAGTAACAGTTTGGTCAGAGGATGACTGGTTAACAGAAACCTGGGATAAGTGGTTACCATCGGAACTATTACTATCACGGGGGTCACAAAGGTCAGCATCAGTTTTCCTTATAATAGGATTGTCAATCCCACTGCCTGTGACCACTTCAATGAATCTATTAATATCGTCATCCGTAATAACGATTGAATTATCAGCACTTTCCACTGCTAGGCCATTTTGATCATCAATGCCTAAAAAATTCTTAGTGTCTCTAATAAAACTATCAATATCATCTTTTTGTTTTTGGGGAGTCGACACATTATTACAAACGCCAGCGGCCACGGCAGGGGTCACAAATGGTTTAACTTTGACCCCAATACCACCTTTCACAGTTTTACTACTACTAGAAGAATTTCTATTACTGTTGTTAAGGATACTCATGTTACTAGTAGCAGAATTGCGAGAACTACTGATCGAAGATAATCTAATGGAATAGAAAATTTACTACGGTAAATATTAATCCGTGTGGGTCTGGAATTACAATCGTGCAAGTTAATAGTGTGTGTCCATGTGGCCTTAATTTAATCTGTGGTTCCTTATCTCGGAACCTTGTCAAATAAACTTTATTTAAAAACATGATAAAATAACTTTATTTACAAATACATAATAAAAATATTAAAAGCATATAGAGAATATCAAACAGCAGCATGGCTATCTTTGGTGACCCCCTGAGTCCTGTGGATCACCCTTGATATGTTCGTAGTATATGTCCCGGGAGTAGCTGATGGTCTCACTTACAATAACTTTACGCATAATCTTAGCATACTTCTCGGAACATAATCGTCTAATGACCTTGTCGTTGGCAGGATCCCAGGAACCCAGGGCTCCAACAACTATCGCCTCGACCCTGACGTTACATCCATTTGCAGAGAGCTCTTGTGCTAATTCCTTGTACTTTTCTTCTTTAATTTTACGAGCATCACTAAAAGCATTTAGCCCATTTTCAAACGGGCATGTGATATCCAGAATAAGGATGTCCTTGTTCTTCTTAATCACCAGGTCGGGACGACAGTTGGCGCTTCCAACAACTTGATCTTCCCCAAGCAGAGCCCACCTACCAATAGCAGCTTTTTTAACTCTCCCGACCACTGCATTATGTCGTTTTTTGTATAAGGTGCTGTGCACCATGCAGTGATCGAGGACATGAGGCAGGGTCTTCACCTGAGGACACTTGCGACATTTCTTATTACTGTGGCCGCGAGCATGATTATAGGCGTTTAATTTGTTAAACAAGCCCAGCCGCGCACGATGGACGAATCTCCAGTCTTTAAATGTAGTATATTGTCCGTTGGAGAAAAAGTGGCAGCTGGACTTAGCTGCGGCCACGCAAGCGTTAGTCTTGCCTTGATGTGGGTGGTCCCGGAGCGATTGCGTTCGCTTCCCCCTCAGAAATTTACGCATGCTCTTAAAGATCAGCTTGCGATTGCTCTGGGCCTCACCCCCAATAATTAAATTCACCTGAAGAGCGTCATTTGTCTGCCACTGCACATCGAATCTTTTAGTGGCCTGGCGTGCCCGCGAGCGAAATTTTAAAATGGAGGGCCAAAATCACAGTCCGGTGAAATCCAAGCGCATTATTGGTCATTGAGCCGCGTCCTTTTCAGAGAATAATCTCTTAGCGGCAGGGGAAATGTCGCCATACTCCTTTTTCCGAGAAAAAATCGTAGCGGCAATTTTGAAGTAAATCTGATCTGTTTTCATTTATAATCAAAAATGTTCACTCTCGTTCTATAAAATGTCATCAAAATATCTTAACTGAGTAAATTTCGATGGTTTATCGTAAATAAGAACAGACGGTAACAATCGCTTGAAAATTACTTTACCCCTCCTTCTTTTTCAAATGGAGAAACAAATTCGTGATTTTCATCCTTTCCACGACCAATGAGGTTTCTGGATTTTACTTGACTGAGAATTTGGCCCTCCATTTTAAAATTTCGCTGCCCGCGACCAGGGAGACCTGTACTTGTCTGAGGTGCGGTCAGACGGTGCGGAGTTAAGATATTTATCAACATTCAGCTGACTGGTGGACTCGTACCTCCAGTTTGCAGTGTCAATTAACTCGCCCCAAGCTAGCCTCTGAATTATCTTATCATTTGACGTTAGTAACTTGAACCCCCCATCAATTAAAGCTATATCACTATCTTCAGCCGCCAACGGTATTCCGAATAATCCATCCTCTCTATCGCCATATAAATACTCGTTGGCGGCATTAGATGGGAGGCCCAATGCTTTCTTAATTAAGGGCTTTAAAGCATTATCAATAGACGACAAATCGGTTTTGGACAGTTGGTCAGTTCGCTGCATAAAAAGTAATGATGGATAAAAAAAGGTTTTAATGCAGTATAACCTCTGCCAAGGGGTTAACATGGATGACATAATTTTAAGACCCCTCTGTTTTATGCTGTCAACCGTGACTGAGTCCCTAGGAAGAAAACTACCGATAGGCTTACCCAAAAAAGTAGTGGGGTCACCGTCAATAAGGCAGGGTAGTTCAGACCCAGCCAGGTTAAAACGGGTGTCACGACAGCCAACAGGGGGTTTGGAACTGTAATGTAAAGTTACACATTTATTAGGATTGAACTTTAAGCCTATTCTAATAGCGAGAACATTAATTAAATGTAGGAGGGCCTGCAGATCCTCGGCACTACGAGCAAGAAGGAGCATGTCATCAGCATATGCTAAGATAAAATGAAAGAGCTCCTTCGTGCCGGGATCTCTAACATAACCCTCTCTCTGAATCTTAAACAGAATGAAGTTGATAGCCAGTATAAAGAGCACCCCGCTAAGTGGGTCACCCTGCCTGACCCCGGCGGCTGCCACACGAGGGGTAGACTGGCCTTTAGTTGTCCTGTAGTTCGTAATAGCCTCCCAATAGATGTCTCTGACTATAGAAATAAAATCTTCCCCCGCACCAGCATGTTTAAGTGATTCAAAAATCACCCAGTGGGGGAGGGAACCAAAAGCATTCGAGACATCAAGGGAGGCAATAAACAGGTCTTTCTTCCTCACCTTACTGTTTCTCATCACCATGTCTAATATGTAATTGTTTTCGAATACCCCATCGTGGGGCAGAAATCCCTTCTGGTTGGAGGACAAGATCTTATATTTCTCCAACCAGAGGTAGAGACGCTTTGACAGGCAGCTGGCATAAAGTTTGTATATCGTATTGCCGAGGGCAATTGGCCGCCAGTTCCCAGGGTCGGATCTATTGCCTTTTTTATACAGAAGAATGGTAGTAGTTTTCTTCCAGGACGGCGGGACAGCTTTGAATTTAATACAGCAATTATATAGGGGCGTTAAAGCGACAGCATTTTTATCAACTAAGCGGAGATGGTTATAAGTCAAGCCATCTGGACCCGGGGAGGTGTTTTCACAAGATCTCAGCTTCCTCGAAACCTCCACCCTCGTGAAGGGATCACAGCTCATTTGCGCGGCAGCTGGATCACCTTCAGCCATAAAATCAGTTGAGGGCGGGGGATCAGAGGACCGGCCGGCATAGTGATCAGCAACCTCTTCCGGATCCAGATCACAGAAATCACTATTGTCATTTAAAATTAATCTAAGGGCTTTCTTACGGTTCTTGCGGTAAAGTTTCTGTATATCAGTAGCATTAGTTGGATCAATAGTTTTAGGGGGACGGGCTGCCCCGTCGTCCTGTCTATTTTTAAAATTTAATTCTTTTTTAATAGCGCTGATGAAGTCATCAGCCACGGAGCAGAACTCACCAAAATTGGCATTATTATCATTAAGAATTTGAGTAAATCTGTTGGAAAAATGGGGAACGAGGGGGGATCTGACGGGATTGCCTCGGGAATAGCGTCGCCAGTGCCACTACCGCCGGGGTCATCATCATCGTCACCATCGTCACCGTCGTCACCATCCATACCATCAGCAAGATTATCATTAAAGTTATCAGTAACAGTACTCATAGAACTATTCTGACTGTCAGATTCATTTCTATCCTTGCTACCAGTGGTGACATACTGTTCAACATTCTCATGGTCCTGGCTAGGGCAACTATTATCAAAACTACCCACAGAATCATTACAAATTACTTTAGGTATAGTTTCAGTACTATTAGCATTATTATGGTTCACATTACACTGATTCTGATAGTCATTTGCAAGGTGCTCAACAGACGTATTACAACTGCCACCACCCCGATTACTATCGTTAAAAAGCCCAGCAGTGGGGACAAAAGAATTAAAATTTACAGATTCATTAAAAATAGGTTGATTAAAATCAGAACGATTAAAAACGGTCTCACCCTCAACCTGTATAGGGGGCTGGGGGGGGAATAAATGGTTAAAACTAGTAGTATCACCGGGTTGGAAATAAGAATTAAAACCCTTAGAATTAAAATCATTATCAGAAGGTAAAATCTCATTAGGTAAAATCACATCAGCTAAATTATAACCCGAGGTGGCAGCAGACTGGCTATCAATAGGGACCGGGACAGAGGTAGACTGCTCAATGGCCACCTGGGACGGGCACTCAATAGTATTATACTCCACGGATTTAATAGTTAAGTCACACTGGCCACCGGAGTTATCATGATAGTCAACAGACGAAACAGGTTTATCAATTCCACTACCAGTGACCACCTCCACAAATTGATTGATATCCTCATCAGTTATGATAATGGAGTCATTAATTGCGCTATCATTAATCTTCTCAGTATTACTAGTCACATTTAAAAACGCTTTCGTATCCTGGATGAATTTATCAATATTATTCAAATTAGACTTATCAGTATTAGAGGATTTTTTACTGGTGGCTGCGGCAGTGGGATTCCTCCTCACTTCGGTGCCACTGACAAAGGACTACTCCGATTACTAACATTAATATTAGCATTTCTATTGTTGACAGGAGGGGTACGAGAGTTCCCACCAGCTCTTTAATTCCTGCCAGCAATCGGCAGTGCATTTTTTCTATTATAGTTATCCTGTATATTCTGTTTCTTATGAGCAATTCGATGGTTAGACAGTCCGCGCCAGTTAGGAAACGTCTCATCACACTGGTCGCAGGCAAAAGGGCAGTCAACATTAGTTTGAAAAAGCATAGGCCTGAGTTTAAAACATGAATGATTGGCTGGGCATCTGCCGATTGCAGTATGGCATACCCCGCACCAATTAGTCTTCCCCGATACCTCGACCTTATGGATCGTCTTCATATGCCTTATTAACCCATGTACTACAGTGTGCTGGTTCTCACTCTTTATTTTAGTAGTACATTTACCTATCATGCACTGGACCGGGCACTTAATAGGCCAGGTCACCGTTAGGTGAAGCCCATTTAATTTCGGGGGGACGTATAATATCTCTTCCTCCACAACATCTTCATTACTCTCACCGCTAGCTCCAGAACCACCACCGTCGGAAGCGCTAGCCATGCTGCAAAATACAACACAAGATATGAAATAATTATCACAATATCAGAAAATGATACTTTAAAAACCAGATGTCGAATCTGGTTGTAAAGAATAAAAACCAATGTGTTAAAACCGTGTTTGTACAAAAACACATGTAAAGACTAAAAACATTAAAAGTGTGCTTGTATAGAGCACATGTAAAAGCTAAAAACGATGATACTATATACAGGCGCGATGAAAATATATGCAAATGAATATGAAACTATATACACATAAGAATGATGATGAGTTCTCATGCAATGAGAAAAATAAAGATATGAAAATATGTGTGCAGTCGTATTTAACGACCTTCTGCACCGCAAGGTCAGTCAAAACAATTTCTAAAATCTCAGTCTAAAAAGTTGACATATAATACACATACACAAAGCCGACACGTTGTCACTGCTAATGTCAAAATGTTGGTATCAGGCTCACCGGATACTCAAAAGTAACCGGGACAGCAAGAAGTCAAGAATAAAAAACAAACATACAGCCTTACGAGACAGAACCACTTACATTATACATGCATACATAATAGAGTCACACCACATGGACTTAAGAAACAGACAGAATAAATAAAAGTAAAATACTTTTAATTTCCAGACCCACGTAGCATCAATCTGTAATAAAGGAAGCAGTTCAACATAATATGACACGGGAAGCTTCTACAGACTAGCGTAACCCAACAAAAAAACTTAAAAACAGGTGTCAATTAATTCACATTGAATAAAATACATCAAACTAGACAAAAACATTATACATAATTAATAGAGAGTACACAATAACTAAAGCAATTAAAAACTGACTTTAAAAGTATAAAAACCGTCAAATAGTTCAAATTAATAAATAAAATCCACATTAATATATGAAATCCAAATTTTATAAAATCCACATTCTTCAAAACTAAAACTTCAAGTCTAAAACTAATATCAGTCAATTCTAAATTATGGCGAATTTGTATATTATACACACCTTGCAGATAAAATGGCGAGGAGGGAGGCAAGGGACACCAGACGAACAGAGCAATCAGCATACACTATATCAATTACATATAAAGAAAATGTCAAATTTTAAAACACTCTCAATCGCTTACTAAAGTCCTTTTTATTCTTAAGATAATCCTTAAGATAATCTAATGGAATAGAAAAGGTTACTACGGAAAATGTTACTTCGTGTGGGTCTGGAATTTACATAAAACACGACCAATAGGAAAAAATAAAAAGTGTGTGTCCATGTGGCCTAAGTCAGGTCTGTGGTTCCTTATCTCAGAACCTTGTTTAAACAGACTTTATTTAAAAACATATATATATTAAAAGCACTTAATAATGAAATACACAGAAAAGCAACAATAAAAAGAAATTAGCATGCTGGATATCTTCGACCCCCTGAATCTTGGGGACCATCTGCCATCCGGGTGTGCTCAAAATAAACATCTTGCGAGTAACTAATCGTCTCAGATACGATTATCTTCCTCATAAGTTTGGCATAACTGTCCGAGCACAATCTCCGGACTACTCTGTCGTTCTTGGGGTCCCAAGACCCAAGGGCACCGACCACGATCGCTTCAACTCTCACCCTCTTATTATCAGTAGCGAGCTCTTGTGCAAGATTAGCATATTTATTCTCTTTGGTTTTTCTTGCTACAGCAAAGGCTTCTGCACCGCTTTCAAACGGGCAGGTAACATCAATTATAAGTATATCATTATTTTTTTGAAGCACAAGATCGGGTCGGCAATTCTGTGTCCCAATGACTTGGTCCTCACCAAGGACTCTCCACCTACCAGAAGCAGCATTTTTTATTCTACTGACCACTGCGTTATGTCGTTTCTTATACAGAGTACTGTGCGTCATGCAGTGGTCAAGTACGTGAGGTAAAGTCTCTGGTAGGGGACATCTTCTACATTTAGTGTTTGTGTGACCACGGACTTTCTTGATAGCATTGAGTTGGTATAACAAGCCCAGCCGCGCCTTATGAATAAATCTCCAGTCTTTGAACGTTGTATACTTTCCATCACGGAAAAAGTGGCAGCTGGACTTGGCCGCGGCCACACATATATTAGTTTTCCCTTGGTGAGGATGAGCTCTCAGCGACAGGGTACGTTTATTCCTCAAATATTTCCGCATTGACTTGAAAACAAACTTCCTATTGCTGAGGTTCTCCTCCCCAATAACTAAATCGATATTATTTGCATCTTCAATGGACCACCTCACACCCAATCTCTTCGAAGCTTGTCGAGCCCTGGACCAAGGTGATTTATATTTGTCTGAGGTCCGGGTGGCAGGTTCAGAATTTAAATAATTTTGCATGTTTAAGTGGCCGGTGGAGTCGTGGCGCCAATTCGCAGTTTCAACTAACTCATCCCAGGCCAACTTTTGGATAGTAGTGTCAGTGGAAGTAAGCAGCTTGTACCCCCCGTCAATAAGAGCGATATCACTGTCTTCTGCCGCCAACGGAATTCCAAATAAACCATTTTCTCTATCGCCGTAAAGATATTCGTTGGCGGCATTGGACGGGAGGCCAAGAGTCTTCTTAATTAAAGGTCGAAGGGTATCATCAATTAATGTCCAATCTGTTTTAGAAAGCTGTTCAGTTCTTTGCAAAAACTGTAAAGATGGGAAAAAGAAAGACTTAAGGCAGTCGATTCTCTGCCAGGGGGTTAACTGGGAGGTCATTATTTTAATGCCCCTCTGCCGGATATTGTCAACAGTGACCGAGTCACGAGGGAGAAACACCCCAATCGGTTTACCTAAAAACTTAGTCGCATCACCATTCTCCAAATGAGGGATTTGTGACCCGGCCAAGTTGAAGATAGTATCACGACATCCAGCAGGGGGTTTATTACTATGATGAAGAGTTACACATTTTCTAGGGTTGAATTTAAGTCCTATTTTAGAAGCAAGATTATAAATAAGGTGAAGAAGAGCCTGGAGGTCCCCCGCCGATCTAGCGATAAGCAAAACGTCATCGGCATATGCAAGTATAAAGTGGAAGAAATTTCTCAGTTCCGGGTCCCTACCAGACCCCTCTCTTTGAATCCTAATAAGAATGAAGTTAATGGCCAGGATGAAGAGTACCCCGCTAAGTGGATCCCCTTGCCTGACCCCGGTGGTTGCCTCACGAGGGGTAGAATGACCTTTCGTAGTTTTATAACTTGTTTTAGCACCTTTATAGACGTCCTGTATAATAGAAATAAAATCCTCTCCTGCCCCAGCAAGCCTTAAGGCTTCAAAAATTACCCAATGGGGCAGGGAGCCAAACGCATTAGATACGTCAAGCGATGCAAAAAAAAGGTCCTTTCTCTTAATTTTAGAATTCCTCATTATCCTATCCAAGACGTAATTATTTTCAAAAACCCCATCGTGAGGCAAAAAGCCCTTCTGGCATGGAGAAAGGATGTCATTTTTTTCCAGCCAGAGGTAAAGTCTCTTAGAAAGGCAGCTGGCGTAGAGCTTGTAGATGGTATTCCCAAGAGCAATCGGCCGCCAGTTGCCCGGATCAGATTTTTCTCCTTTTTTGTATATCAAAATTGTAGTTGTATTTTTCCAAGAGGACGGGACAGCTTGGAACTTGATGCAACAGTTGTAAAGGGGGGTGAGGGCTATTGCTTTAAGGTCAACTATTTTCCAATGGTTATAAGACAGGCCATCTGGGCCCGGGGAAGTGCTTTCACAAGCCCGGAGTTTTCTAGAGACTTCATTCCTAGTGAAAGGACTAGTATTCATTCTTTCCTTAGCAGGAGTATACTCGTTCAGGAAATCCACATTAGTAGGTTTGTCAAAAGCAGTGCAATTATAATGGTCAGCAACCTCCTCCGGGTCCAGATCACAGAATTCGGAGTCATCATTATAGATCAAACGTAAGGCCTTTTTTCGGTTTTTTCGGTAGAGTTTTTGAATGTCGATAGGGCTATTGGGGTCAATTACTTTAGGTGGACGGACTGTCCCATCCTCAGGTTTCGACTTAAAATTTAAATGCTTTTTAACAGCCGAGACAAAATCCTCAGCAATACTTTCAAACTCAGAAAACTCAGCACTCGGATCATTATAAATATCCATAAATCTCTTAGCATACCTTTCAATAAATTGAGGGTCTGACGGGATTGCCTCGGGAATAATGTCGCCAGCGCCACTACCACCGGGGTCATCGTCGTCACCATCATCGTCATCACCGGGGTCACCATTCATATCATTACCATCATTAACGTACTGGTCAGCATTAATAGTAGACTCAGAGCCATTAGAACTAACATCATCATTAGAGTTATTCAAATCACTAGGCTCATGGGTACCTTGGATCACTTCGATAGTCTTAGGAATAGTATCCTGATCGTTAGGAACATCTAGCACTTTGGGGATGGTAGTCCCAACTTCAGATGGAGTACAAGGATTAATAACATTAATATTAATGGGGTCCAGACTATCCTTCCTACCTGCAGGGCACTCAGAACTGATATCCTTACTACCTCGGGTAAACAAACCCCAAGAATGCTTAGGGATATCACACGTAGGATTAAAAGAGTTAAAAATCACCGATTCATTAAAAATCTGATCAGACGCAACCTGTATAGGGGGCTGCAAATTAAAATCGGGAGTAGAGGTTAAAACATTAAAATCTTTAGAAGTGGGTATATTCACCGGGCATTTTTCCTCGTCAACAGAATTTAAAACACTTATCTCGCCATTATCGCTAATAACCGGACCCGAGGCAGTTGCAACCTGACCATTGTTACAGGCCTGGACAGAGAACGACTGCAACGGGACCTGGGATGAGTCGTGAACTGGGTCATTACCAACATTAGTAGCATCACAGCTAAGAGCACAGTTGGAGTCGCTAGGAGTTTTAATGTCTGGAAGATTACGTCTACAAGACGTGAACGTTGAGTCATTCAAACCACTCCCCGTGACAATAGTCAAAAACTCCTCGACATCCTCATCAGTAATGTTAATAGGCAGGTTGTCATTATTCGTGTTTCTAGAGGTAACAGGCTTCTCTTTATTAATAAACTTCTTAGTTTCACTAATGAAACTATCAATCTGACCCCCATCAATTATAGGCTTTTTAACCTTATTTCTAAGAGTTCTGTCAGTGGGGGAGACATTATTAGCAGCTTTTTTAATCGACTTACTACTGATCATAGAAATATTACTGGTATTCCTACATAAAGAAAGATTACCCTTAGTAACTTTAGTACTAGTGGCACCACCACCAGCCACTTTCCTTTTACCGGTGACCGGTAGGGCATTTCTAACATTGTATTTGTTTTGAATTTCTTCTTTAGTGTGCAATTTCTTATGGTTACTAAGCCCCCTCCAGTTTGGGAAAGCTATGTCGCATTGGTCACACTGGAAGGGACAACCGTCGTTAGTTTGAACAAGCATATTTCTGTGTTTAAAGCACTCATGATTCGAAGGGTACCTACCGATCACCGTATGGCACACACTGCACCAATTAGTTTTCCCGGAAACCTCGACCTTATGGATTTGCTTCATGTGGCGAACGAGTCCGTGCACCACAGAATACTTGTCGTTTTTACCAGTATCACTCTTGATCCGGGTTTGGCAAAGGCCAATCAAACATTTAACTGGGCATTTTATTGGCCAAGAAACGGTGAGGTGGGAGCCATTTAAGCGAGGGGGGACTAAATTAATTTTCTCAGCTTCATCCTCAGCATCATTATCTTCAGTACCACTGCCACTGGGGCCCGCACCGTTATTATTTTGGGACACACCAGCCATGCTATAAAGAGAAAAATCAATACAATAATTATTTACTGAAGAATATTACACCATTTTAAAACGGTACTTGTCAAACATACATGTAAACAATAAAACATTAAAACCGTGCTTGTAAATGAGCACTTGTAAACGCTAAAACCATGAACATGAATATGTACAAATGAAAATGAATATTTACAGATGAATGAATACTATATACAAGAAACAAAAATGAATAAAATTCCCATACAATGGGACACATCGATAACGGAAAAATGAAAGAAAATCACGGTCGTATTTTACAACCTTCCATGTTAAAGGTTGGTCGAGGAATCACGGTCGTATTTTACAACCTTCCGTGTTAAAGGTTGGTCGAGAAATATATGAGCAAAGAGATAACATATAAAAGTTAAAAAAAAGATAAAACGTTAAAAGTTTAAAGGTTAAAAACAGAAGTTTGCTCTCAGAATGTTTTTGTGCTATATACATAAACAGAAAGTCTATGGTCGCATTAAGCAAGTACACATCAACCGACGTTCGTTAGGTTTGGGTACATTAAGCAAACCAGATAAAAATTAAAGTATGACAGAAGTCTGAGACAAGAACCACTTACAAGTAAAGAACTGGACAATTAAATAAGGATAAAACAGAAAGAAATGAACTTAACAGCTGCAGGCCACATTGGACGAATGCGTTAATTGATAAATTATAAGTTCAAAAATATTAAAAATGGACATATTCGCAGACCCACGTAGTACCCATCTGTTAACACGATACATAAAAACAACTTTATATTTAATAGAAGCAGTTAAATCGCTACAGGATCAGTAAGTAAACGACACAAAAACAACGCTAACTGCTAAACAGAAAAAGCAAGAGATTTTTAAACTTAAAATACACTTTATGAGAATAAAACACTTAAAATACAGCTACAATAGATTAAAACCCTAGTCAGTAATAAATAAAAGCTCTAAAATATTCGAAAATATGACTTAAAAAGTCCTAAAATAGCGACAAGGTCCTTAGAGTTCAAAAATAGCAGCCGAGAACTGCGCGTGGCTAGGTCAAGATATAGCAGCTCTATTCAAACAATAGCAAGCGTTTAAAACAAAGTTGATTTAATTAACACAAGTTCGACATTAAAATAAAACTAAAAGCGATAAAATCCAGTCAATGTTAAAATATACTACAGCTAGTTGAAAGTAAAGCTAAAAAGGATAATAATATTTACTAAAACACTGATAAACATGAGATTAAAACCATAAAAACCTTTAAAACAGTCCAAGACATGCTAAAATTCATCAATGGCGGCCAAAACACTACAAGCACAAGACGGCCTGACGCTCGCGCGTGGCAAGGACACGGTGACCTTTAAGCAGCAATGGCGGGGAAGAAGCTCCAGACTCTTTTTTTTCTCCTTAATCTCCTTACTAACAGAAGTTGCGACGATGCCCTCAGAATTCAATATTTCTTCATCGAACCAGACTTGAAATCATTCCTTCGAAATCAATCCTTGAAAGGGGGCCCTCAGATATTTGTAAACTTTTTGTAAACAGTGTCCCGTTCCTCTCTTCCTAGGAAGCAGACATTTCTCGAATTTGAAAATATCTATACAAAACCTCTTTTCTTTTACAAAGTTTATAAATAACTTTTTATTAAAACCACTTTGGGAATGCAGTATATTTATTTTTAAAAAAAATAATTTGAATTCGTAATAGAATCCGCTGCGTTGAATTCGTTGCGTTGAATTCATACAGAAAATCAAGATAATCTAATGGAATAGAAAATAGTCGACATGACGTTTAGCCGACAGGTACATTTAGCAGACACTTACATTTAGTCGACAGGACATTTGGACGAAACGTACATTTAGCCGACAGGACATTTGGCCGAAATGGACATTTAGCAGACAGACAATTGGACGACAGGCAATTGGCCGAACGTAATATTTAGCCGACAGGACATTTAGCCGACAAGACAATTAGCCGACAAGACGATTAGCCAACAGGACATTTAACCGACAGGTCCATTAGCCGACAGGACATTTAACCGACAGGTCGATTAGCCGACAAGACAATTAGCCGACAGGACATTTAACCGACAGGTCAATTAGCCGACAAGACGATTAGCCGACAGGCCATTTAACCGACAATACGATTTGCCGACAGGACATTTATCCGACAAGACGATTTGCCGACAGGACATTTAACCGATTTAACCTATAGACGATTTGCCGACAGGACATTTAACCGATTTAACCTACAAGACGATTTGCCGACAGGACATTTAATCGACAGGACGATTTACTATTCGATTACCGATAGGTAGTAATTAGATTATAGTTAGTTTATAGTTAGGTCATGGCAAGATTATAGTTATTTTATAGATCCGTTACGGATAGGTTACAATTCAGTTACGGTGGTAATAGTAAGCTTTAAATTTGGTCACGGTTAGGTTAAAACTAGATTATGGTTAGACTGCTGGTAGATTATTCTTATACTGCAATATTAGGATATATTTAGGCTATAGTTGGGTCCTGGTTACGTTACATATAGGATATGATTACGCCACTGTTATATTACTCTTAGGTAACAATTAGGTTACGGTTAGCTTACAGTTATGTTACTATAAGGTTATGATTAGGTTATGTACAGGTAAAAGTTTGATAACAATTAAGTTCCGGTTACGTTATAATTTGATTACAGTTAAGTCACGGTATGTTACAATTAAGTTATCGTTACGCCACTGTAAAATAATTTTTAAGGAACAATTAGATTTCGGTTTGCTTAAAGTTAAGTTACTGATAGTTATGGTTAGGTTATGCATAGGTAAAGGCTTTTTAACAGTTAAGTTCCTGTAGGTTGTAATAGGTTACAATTTGGTTGCAGTTACACCACAGATAGGTTACGTTTCCTTCTACAGTAAAAAAAATTGCCTTAAAAGGAATGACTCCTGGAATGATACTGATGTGTAACGTTTCCGGAAATAACGCGTCCGGGTGGACCACTCCTTTCATGAGTAGAATAGACCAATTAGGAAAGGGCTCCGTCTGTGCATCGCCAAGCGATTCCAACCGGGATTGCAAAGCAATATCGAACGGAATCGCGAAGCGATGCCATGGGTATTGGCGAGCGCAGCAAGCAGGGATAGCCTACAACTTAGAATCGCGAAGCGATTACGCGGGGGGTTGGCGAGCAAAGCGAGCAGAGGGGCGGAGCTCCCCTATAGTTTACCATAGTTGTAACTGCTCATTCCAATTATGCATGTTTGGGGCGCAGCACCCCACTCCCCCCCCAAGGGGAACTTATAATTTTTTATCCAAAACACTCGTGCTGCATGTCTTTAGAAAGGTCTGAAACTGCCTTTTCCTATTATGGATGTCTTGTGTGTCCCCCTCCGCTCTGCCCCCAGGGGGGGCACATGTTTAATTTCTTTACAACACCAGCTGTGTGACACATCATTTGAAAGGTCTCTAACTGCTTATTCATATTATGGATGTCTTGTGTGTCACCCCCACTCTGCCCCCTCCAAGGGGAGGCACATTTTTAATTTCGTTACAACACCAGTCATGTGACACATCATTTGAAAGGTCTGCAAATGCTTATTCCTATTAGGGATGTCTTGTGTGTCACCCCCACTCTGGCCCCCCGAGGGGGGGCACATTTTCAATTTCTTTACAACACTAGTCGTGTGACACATCATTTGAAAGATCTGCAACTGCTTATTCGTATTATGGATGTCTTGTGTGTCCTCCTCCGCTCTGCCCCCCCGGGGGGCACATTTTTAATTTCTTTACAACAACAGTCTTGTGACACATCATTTGGAAGGTCTGCAACTGCTTATTCGCATTATGGATGTCTTGTGTGTCACTCCCCACTCTGCCCCCCAGGGGGTCATATTTTTAATTTCTTTACAACACCAGTCGTGTGACACATCATTTGAAAGATCTGCACTTGCTTATTCATATTATGGATGTCTTGTGTGTCAACCCCCCCCTCTTCCCCCCAGGGGGGGCATGTTTTAAATTTCTTTACAACACCAGTCGTGTGACACATCATTTGAAAGGTCTCCAACTGCTTATTCATATTATGGATGTCTTGTGCGTCAGCCTCCCACTCTGCCCCCCCAAGGGGTCACATTTTTAATTTATTTACAACACCATTTGTGTGACACATCATTTGAAAGGTCTGCAACTGCTTATTCATATTATGGATGTCTTGTGTGTCAACCCCCCACTCTGCCTCCCAGGAGGGGGCACATTTTTAATTTCTTTACAACACCAGTCGTGTGACACATCATTTGAAAGGTCTGCAACTGCTTATTCATACCATGGGTTATTGGCGAGGGCAGCAAGGAGGGGTAGCCTACAACTTGGAATCGCGAAGCGATTACGCGGGGGATTGGCGAGCGTAGCGATTTTACAGCTTCGTTACCTGTTAAGTTATTGTTAGTTTATGTATAAATAACGGTTCGATTACGATTAAGTTCCGGTTAGGTTATAATTAGGTTACAGTTAGATCACAATTACGTTAGATTTAGGTTATGGTTACGCCACTGCTAAATAACTTTTATGTAACAAATTGATTATGGTTAACTCACAGTTAAGTTACTATTAGGATATGGTTAGGTTACGTACAGGTAACTTTTCGATTACTTTTAAATGTTGGTTAGGTTATTAGGTACGTTTTGGGAATGAGGAATACCCCCATTCCCCGCTTTACACTTAATCAATGAACACCCAAAATTAATAATAAATCATAGAGGCGCCTCATCAGAATGATCTTGTATCTAAAATGTGAATGAAACCTGATAATTATGCATGAAAAACCCACTTATCTAAATTAAAGGGAGGTTAATCCCCCATCCCCTTTTATGCTTATCCAGTGAATTCCAAAAACTAATGAGGGAAGCGCCTTAAGAGAATAAACCTGTATCCAAAAATTGTAAATCGGATATTTTTATCATGAGTTATCGCGTTCCGTACACTACATGCATACACACATATATACATTACTACAGAACCGGCGGGCACAGAAGCTCTCGGGTTTTGAAAGTCTGTGTGCTAAAAATTCACTTTTTGTTACCACTTTTGTTTTTAGACCTTACCATAATTTCGGGTGTATAAGCCGCAGATCAAGCAATTCTTTTTCGACCCAGATTTTTTTAAGAAACAAATATAACTAGTTAGATCGCCGTAAATATCACTAAAAATGATTTCTGTGTCCAAAAAGAATTGTTTGATCCGTGGCTTATACACCCGAAATTACGGTATTTATTGATAAGTTCAACATTTATCAGTTCCTTGTCACTCTTTTTCTGGTCACTTTTATCGCTCTTACTTGTTATATAATTTTTTTTTTCAGACATTTTTTTTCCCAGACAGTTTTTTCTTTTACCACATTGGGCATCATTTTTTTTAAAAATTTATTATACAAATTTCTAAGCAGGGATAGGGAGATTAAAGGTTTAAAAATATCTGTTTTATTTGATTTATGAAAGAAAAAATAGTAAAATTATTATTATGGACTAAATTAACAAAATGTGTGAAGATAAAATATTATCATATACTAGCTAAGCCCCCCCCCCCCAAAAAAAAAAAAAAAAAAAAAAATCGAAACGAATCCCGCTGCCTACGGTACCGTTTAGCAGAAATGCTGCGTACACAAGGCAAAAAAAAAAAAAAAAAAAAAAAAAAAAAAGGGGGGGGGTGTCTAGAATCTTTTAGTTTTATATTTCAGAACCAAGGGGCGAACTCTTTTCTTAAAAAAAACTTTTTGTAAACTTAAGAAAGATACTTGATGAAATAATTATTCGAAAATAGGGGTAACAATTATGAATTAATATACATCAACAAATACGGGGATACACTTTCTAAATTTCATATTAAATAAGTATTGTTTATCCCAGGGCTATGAAAAATCCGCATCTATAACGGTACGGTTTTAAATATTTGATCACGCCCTCCCTAAAATGGTTATTGCCTGCCTCCTACCCATAATTTGACGCAGAATTCAGACATTTTTCTCCGGGAGAGACTTCAATCGCTCCGGGGGGGGGGGGGATTATAGAGTTCCGGCGGGGGAATCGTACTTTTTGACCATTGAATACGCAAAATTTCAAATGTTCCGGGGGGCATTTTATTGCTCCGTGAGGGGAATGTCCCCCCCCCGGGACATCCCCTTTAATTCAACACTGATTTGACGTCGCTTGCTCTTTAAAATCTATGTTATGTGTTATAAACTATCTGAAAATTTTATATTAAATAAGTAATATTTATCCCAGAGCTTAGTGAAAAGTCAGCATTTGAAATGGCAGGAAACGGTACAATTTTAAGTATTTGACCGCTACCCCTAAACCCCCCCCCCGCCCCTTATTTGATGCTCACTACTCTTTAAAATATATTCTATGTGTTATATTTTATCTGAAAGCTCGAAAACTATCGTTTTGTGAGGTTTTCTTCTTTGTTCTTTTTCTTTTTTTTTTTTTTTTTTTTTTTTTTTTTTTTTTTAGAATTTTAATTAATTTGTGTTTTAGAATTCCTTTTCCTTTTTTACAAAATCTATTTTTTTATTTAAAAAAAACTTGTATTTTTATAAAATTAGATGTTATTAAACAGCGTTTAAAGATATTTTCCTGTGCATAGCTTTAAAATATCCAAATGGTGTATTTAAAAAAAAAATGATAACGTGCCAAAGAATCTGATATAAAAACTATTTATCGTTTCGAAAAACTCGCTTATAAATAAAGCAAGTCATCCAAGTAACGAATTAAAAATTAATATCTAAGGTTGTAATTAAGCGGATGTGAAAAAAATTACACATTTGAAATCAGCAAAAAATTTGTCATCTAAATTTATAAAAATTAAATTTATAAATTTAACATTTGAAAATATTTACAGGTCG
Organism: Maratus speculifer; assembly: GCA_964019185.1. Classification (NCBI taxonomy): domain Eukaryota; kingdom Metazoa; phylum Arthropoda; class Arachnida; order Araneae; family Salticidae; genus Maratus; species Maratus speculifer. The sequence goes on along the minus strand of OZ025293.1, from coordinate 6,856,802 downwards.
TCTAAAAATGCCACTACTATTGGACGCCCAGCTGTCTGCATTCCAAAACACCTGCTCTCATTCCAGAAAGATTTATGGAAATGCTGTTTCTTTGAATGGAAATAAAATGAGATTTTATAAATGGATTTTTACGGATTTTTCAACTATTTACAGAAGTAGAAAAATAATTTTTAGAATTTCTGAAAGGGGATTTTTTTCTGCATGTAACTGTCTAATTTTTGAGTATTTAGGCCCAGAAGAATTTAAAATACAGTCTTTTATTAAAAAGCCTAGTATTCATCGCCATGGCAACCCATGTATTTACATTAACCCTTTTCCTTTTGGCGTTTTCGAAGAAATATTCTGTGGTTTGAACAAACGACCATTTTGAACGAAAGACCATTTTACAAAAATGATATCGATAACAAAAGACAACCCCCCTCCGCTCTAACGAAATCTTACGATATCATGCGCAAGTTCCCCCTCCCCTCTAACATGACAATGTTATATATGCACAGCCCCTAAGACTTTTAAAAGGGACTATGTACAAAAACGTTTCCTTCATTTGAAATTTCGCAACTTTACACCAAGTATAGTGTTTGCAGAGTTAATTATTATTCTAAAATAGAATAAGTAAGAGAATTGTTAGCATTAAAACAAAAGGTACAAAATATATTTAGCATTCCTAATAGAAACCTTTATCCTTATATTAAACATAAAATAAAATTATGAAACAGGTTCATTGGTTAAGTATAAAGGGGGGTGGTGACACGTGGGAGGGTCTTATTTAGATAAAAGGATTTCCTTGCAGAATTATCCGATTTGTTTCATTTTTTTATGTAGATTCATTCTTATAAGATGCTTCCCTATTTAGTTTCAGGGGTTCATTAGGTACGTATAAAGGGTGGAATTATGGCTGCCCTTTTAATTAGATAAAAGGGTTTTTCATGCAGAATCATCCGATCTGCTTCAAATTTTGATATAGCTTCAATCTGATAGGACTCTTCCCAGGTTAATTTTGTGGATTCATTAAGTATAAAAGAAAAAAACGGGAGGACTATTTAGATAAATGGGGTTTTCATGCAGAATTATTCGATTAGCTTTAACATTTGTATATAGGTTCGTTCTCGTAATACGCTTTCCTGATTAGCTTTAGGGATTTATTGGTTACGTATAAAGGGAGGAAGGGCGTAGACTAGTACACCCTTAATTTCATATAAATGTTTTTTACGCAGAATTATCCAATTTGCTTCATACTTTTTATACCAGTTTATTCTGTTAAGGCGCTTCCTTCATTAGATCTGGAGGTTCATTAGTTAAGCATAAAGGATGGAAATGGGAAGCTAATCTCCCTCTCCTCTTAATTTATCTACAGTGGCGCAGCAAGAATGAGTGACACCCGGGGCGGGTGTAAATGGTGTCATCCCCCCACCCCATTCCATCCCCATTCCCATTTCATATAAATGTTTTTTACGCAGAATTATCCAATTCGCTTCATCCTTTTTATACCAGTTTATTCTGTTAAGGCGCTTCCTTCATTAGATCTGGAGGTTCATTAGTTAAGCATAAAGGATGGAAATGGGAAACTAATCTCCCTCTCCTCTTAATTTATCTACAGTGGCGCAGCAAGAATGAGTGACACCCGGGGCGGGTGTAAATGGTGTCATCCCCCCACCCCATTCCATCCGTCATATTTTTTCAATCACAATTCTGTGTTATTACAACAAATGACCATAAAAACCACATTAAAAAAACCACAGGAGCGGCTCAACACTCGACACATAATTTGCTTAAATCAATGCAAAGTCTATATGTAGAAGATAATTCTTTCTTTTAAAGTTTGCTTTCGCTACCCATTTGTTACATAGATTGATTTTTGTTCTTGGGTGCATATCTTATTTAGAAAAAAATTCACATTCTCAAAGGAAAGAAAATTAATTCTATTGAGTCGTGCGCTAGAATTTTCATTTTATTTCAGAATTTGTTTTCAAAATCTTATAAGATTAAATATATATATATTCGCCAAAAAAGATTGGGTGTCACGCCTTAGAGGGTGACACGCGGGGCGGACCGCCCCCTCCGCCCCCGCTTCCTACGCCACTCTTTATCTAAATGGCATTTTTATGCAGAATTATTCGATTTACTGGCATACATGTTTATTCTAATTAGGAGTTTCCCTGATTAGTTTTTGAGATTCATTACTTAAGTTTAAAAGAGCGAAACGGGGCTGGGGATTTTAATCACCTTTCAATTTAATTAAATGGGTATTTCATGCAGAATTATTCTTTTAAATAAAAGCATACTGTACAATTACTCTGAATAGCCTTGAGCCTGTTTATTTGGTTTACTATTTTATTATACTGTACTTTTCCAGTTTGTTACCAATTATAATCTTCTTTCCCCTCCTCTCTCTCCTTCCCTAAAAGTCCCTGTTTTGTTGATTATAATCCTATTCCAATGGGACCTTTTTTGACGTTCTTCCCATATAATTTGCTTACCAACTAAACATTGATTTTATATATACTACTATTGGTAAGCGCCATTTATGGTCATTAATAAAACGTTTTGGCTTTTTTCCATTTCAAACCTTTCATTCTTTGTTTAAAGTCACGATAATTAGGCTTTTCGTTAATTAAGCTGTACTTCTCACGTTTGTCAAGGTGTTTATGTAAGCTGCATTTTAAAATTTCCAGTCGTTTACAACCAAACGTACTGAGTTATAATATTATGAATTTTATAAAATTTAGGGATCTATCTAAAACATAATACATAAGACAAAATAAGTAATACAAATTATTAGTTGTGAGATTAGCATCGATAATTTATAGAGATTAAAAAAAAGGGATATGCGCAAACGCAATAACAACCCATTACTACAGTAACCTCCAACAGCATTAAATATCTATATATACATCTAAAAAAAAAAAAGTCTTAAATGTTTAACTATGGGACCTACCTTTTCCCAATGCCAATAATGGGCTCTAAATAAACTTTATTTATAGCTTAAAAAATTTCGTCAAATTGTGCATTTTTAAAAAGAATGACGTTTAGGTTTAGAGGAAGTAAAATCTGTTAAGTTGGAGGGGATAAAACTAGAAAGCATTGCTGCTCCAAAAGAATCATCACTTCTTTTTTTATATTTATTGGGTTTGAATTGTGCATTATGACGTCTTTTTTTATTATAAATTTTACTCTGAAATAAGGTTTATACTAGGGTAATGCGCAGACATGCCAAAATATCCTAATAAAATATTTTATCTTTAATTTGGTAACAATTTCACCTCGTAATTCGATGACGTGATAGTGCCAGTAATGCCAAAATAGCATGAAAAGCTCTACAGAATAACCGTGATTAAAATAAAAAACAAGTTGAATGTAGATTCTGCCATTGCAGAATTCAGTTTCGCCTCCGATTAGAAAAAAAAAATCGATAGACGTTTTTTATATACATTTCATCAGAACGAATTTTTCGGGAGTCCGAAAAAATAGTTCCGGATGATCGAGGTTACTGATATTAAATAGGGCTCGTCCTATTTTTACTTACTAAGTACATACAAAATTTTAAGTCTCTATCTCCATTTGTTCGTGAGATTGAGCGTTTACAGACAGACAGACAGACGGCAATTTTTTTTCTTAAAATATGTTTATCGGAATCTCCAGTATCTGAAACGTGTAAATCCGTCAACATTTTTTTTCGAGAGTCCAAAAAAAAAATTCCGGATAATCGAGGTTACTGATATTAAATAGGCTTCGTCCTATTCTTATTCACTAAGTACATACAAAATTTTAAGTCTCTATCTCCATTTGTTCGTGAGATTGAGCATTTACAGACAGACAGACGGACGACAATTCATTTTTCTAAACTAATGGGGCTCCGCCCCCTTAATGTGACCTCTTGTGCCCTTAAAAATGTGACCCCTTGGGGGGGCAGAGTGGGGGGTGACGCACAAGACATCCATAATATGAATAAGCAGTTGCAGACCTTTCAAATGATGTGTCACACGACTGGTGTTGTAAAGAAATTTAAAATGTGTCCCCACCTGGGGTGGGGCAGAGTGGGGGATGACACACAAGACATCCATAATATGAATAAGCAGTTGCAGATCATTCAAATGATGTGTCACACGACTGGTATTGTAAAGAAATTTAAAATGAGCCCCCCTTGGGGAGAAGAGGGGGATGACACACAAGACATCCATAATATGAATAAGCAGTTGCAGACCTTTCAAATGATGTGTCACACGACTGGTGTTGGAAAGAAATTTAAAATGTACCCCCCAGGGGGGCAGAGCGGAGGGGGACACACAAGACATCCATAATAGGAAAAGGCAGTTTCAGACCTCTCTAAAGATATGCAACACGAGTGCTGTGGATAAAAATTTAAAAATTTTCTACTATAGAAGGGAATATGTTTTTCAGAATCTCCAGTATCTGAAACGTGTAAATCAGTCAAAAAAATTTTTCGAGAGTCCGAAAAAAATAGTTTCGGATAATCGATGTTGCTGAATTAAATAAGCTATTAAATAGGCTTCGTCCTATTCTTACTTATTGAGTACATACAAAATTTTGCAAATACAAATCGTCTAATCGGCTTGTCGGCTAATTGACCTGTCGGCTAATCGGCTTGTTGGCAAATTGACTTGTCGGCTAATTGTTTTGTCGGCCCATTGACCTGTCGGCTAAATGTCCTGTCGGCTAATCGTCTTGTCGGCTAAATATCCTGTCGGCTAATCGTCTTGTCGGCTAATTGACCTGTCGGTTAAATGTCCTGTCGGCTAATCGTTTTGTCGGCTAAATAACCTGTCGGCTAATCGTCTTGTCGGTTAATCGTCTTATCGGCTAATTGACCTGTCCGCTAATCGTCTTGTCGGCTAATTGACCTGTCGGCTAATCGTCTTGTCGGCTAATTGACCTGTCGGTTAAATGTCCTGTCGGCTAGTCGTTTTGACGGCTAAATAACCTGTCGGCTAATCGTCTTGTCGGCTAAATGTCCTGTCGGCTAATCGTCTTATCGGCTAATTGACCTGTCCGTTAATCGTCTTGTCGGCTAATTGAACTGTCGGCTAAGTGTCCGTGTCGACTAATTGTACGTTTGGCCAAATGTTCTGTAGGCTAAATGTACGTTTCGGCCAAATGTTCTGTCGTTCTGAGAAGTATGCTAAGATTATGCGTAAAATTATTGTAAGTGAGACGATCAGCTACTCCCGGGACATATACTACGAACATATCAAGGTTGATCCACAGGACTCAAGGGGTCATTAAAGATAGCCATGCTGCTGTTTGATATTCTCTATATGCTTTTAATATTTTTATTATGTGTGTGTAAATAAAGTTATTTTATCATGTTTTTAAATAAAGTTTATTTGACAAGGATCCGAGATAAGGAACCACAGATTAATTTAAGGCCACATGGGCACACACTATTAACTTGCACGATTGTAATTCCAGACCCACACGGATTAATATTTACCGTAGTATCTTTTCTGTATGCTAATTGTCTTGTCGGTGATTTGTTTGCTGATTGCTCTGTTCGTCTGGTGTCCCTTGCCTCCCTCCTCGCCATTTTATCTGCAAGGTGTGTATAATATACAAATTCGCCATAGTTTACAACAGACTAATATTAGTTTTAGATTTGAAGAAGTTTTTAAAGTTTTAGTTTTGAAGAATGTGGATTTTATAAAATTGTTAAAAGACGCTTTAAATCAAATAAAAAGAACTTTAGTAAGCGATTGAGAGTGTTTGTTTTGAAATTTGACATTTTCTTCATATGTAATGAAATGGATATAGTGTATGCTGATTGCTCTGTTCGTCTGGTATCCCTTGCCTCCCCCCTCACCATTTTATCTGCAAGGTCTGTATAATATACAAATTCGCCATAGTTTAGAATAGCCTGATATTAGTTTTAGACTTGAAGAAGTTTTTAAAGTTTTGGTTTTGAAGAATGTGGATTTTATAAAAATTTGGATTTCATATATTAATGTGGATTTTATTTATTAATTTGAGCTATTTCACGGTTTTTATACTTTTAAAGTCAACTTTTTAATTGCTTTAGTTATTGTCTACTCTCTATTAAATATGTATAATGTTTTTGTCTAGTTTGATGTATTTTATTCACTGTGAATTAATTGACACCTGTTTTTAAGTTTCTTTTGTTGGGTTACGCTAGTCTGTAGAAGCTTCTCGTGTCAGATTATGTTGAACTGATTCCGTTATTACAGATTGATGCTACGTGGGTCTGGAAATTAAAAGTATTTTACTCTTATTTATTCTGCCTGTTTCTTAAGAGCCCACAATAGTCACAGAAAAAGTACACAAAAAGACCCGGATGATCATGTAAAGTCTATGGGAGCGTTCTTTTCTAATATCTCGCTCAAATTTTAATATTTTTGCATGATTTTTTTGCACAAGATAGCTGAGGGCAATCCACAACCGGGCTAGTTTTTACTTTTCCGATTTTGGTTACATATTTTTTTATATTAAGATAGTTTCAGTTTCAGGACCGGTTTAAACCGGTTTCGAAAGTAAAAGTAATTTTTTAAAGAAAATCTGAAACAAAAATTGAAAAAGTAAAAACTAGCCCGGTTGTGGATTGCCCTCAGCTATCTTGTGCAAAAAAATCATGCAAAAATATTAAAATTTCAGCGAGATATTCGAAAAGAACGCCCCCATAGACTTTACATTAGCGCTCGGCTTTTACCGCGTGACTAGTGTACGCTCTTAAGAGCCCACAATAGTCACAGAAAAATTACTCAAAAAGACCCGGATGACCATGTAAAGTCTATGGGAGCGTTCTTTTCTAATATCTCGCTTAAATTTTAATATTTTTGCATGATTTTTTTGCACAAGATAGCTGAGGGCAATCCACAACCGGGCTAGTTTTTACTTTTTCGATTTTGGTTATATATTTTTTATATTACGATAGTTTCAGTTTCAGAACCGGTTTAAACCGGTTTCGAAAGTTAAAGTAATTTTGTAAAGAAAATCTGAAGCAAAAATCGAAAAAGTAAAAACTAGTCCGGTTGTGGATTGCCCTCAGCTATCTTGTGCAAAAAAATCATGCAAAAATATTAAAATTTGAGCGAGATATTAGAAAAGAACGCTTCCATAGACTTTACATGGTCATCCGGGTCTTTTTGAGTAATTTTTCTGTGACTATTGTAGGCTCTTAAGAGCACACACTAGTCACGTGGTAAAAGCCGACCGCTAATGGTAAGTCTATGGGCGATATCTTTTCGAATATCTCGCTTAATTTTCAATATTTTTAAATGATTTTTTTTCACAGGATAGCTGACGACATTCTATTACCGGGCTAGTTTGTACTTTTCTGATTTTCGTTGTAGTTTAATTCTGAGGACCCTTTAAATTTTGGATTGAGTGAAATTAGAGGTGTTGTGCCCTTTTTACTCTTATAAAATCTATTTCAGCAAAATTTAGAAAAAATTAAAAACGCTTCACGGAATATTAGTGTTTAAGCTCTCCAATGATATTTTTCCATATTTCTACTGCAATTAGGCTGAGCAAAATTTGGAAATATTTTGATCAGAAATGGAACAAAAAAAGCGTTTTAATTATATGCGCTCCGCCTCAGCCAGTCTCCGCCTCTCCTGCCCTTTTGAAAATTACAATTGGTTAACACCAATCCATTTTAGCAAATGAAAGTAACTTTTTTCCTTTCCTTGTATTTCCTTTCTGTTATTGGTTTATAGTAACGTGTTAAAATAACCTCCCTTATTTCAAGGTTTGGATATATTTTTTCTACAATTATTGATAAATTTTAACAAAAATAGTCTTGAAAAAAATCAATGACTTCTAATTTTTTGTTTTTATAAAACTAACGCTATTTTTAAGTTATAACTAACTTCCAAAGAAGAAAATTATATATTTCTTTGTATATATATTTTTTTTCAAGTCCATACAAAACAAGGTAGATTTGATACAAATTACAGTAAGCTCCTTTTTAGCAAAAAGGAAATTCTGATAATTTAAAAATATAATTGGAACTTTTGTGAAACACATAGGTAACATTAAAAGGACAAGGAGCTATATTTGGAATTTATAAATTTCCTTATACAGCTTGCAAAATACATGAAACAGGGGGGGGTTCAGGGGTGTGCAAAGAGAAAACTGCGCCCGGAGTAAAGTTCAGTTTGGCGCCCTATTCCCTGAACTTTTTTTTGTGACAGACTAAAAATTACGTTAGTAGTAAAAATTTGGCTCCCCCTAAATTTCGATCCCGGGGCGCATATTTCAGATGTGTATATTGCTGGGACGATTACTGTTTCTAAACCAATAGGAGACCCTCATTATCACGGACAAGTACACGCCCACACAGTTTGATTGACAGGAACTCGTGGACAATTGATCGTGTGTGTTTATTATTTATTTCTACTCGGATTGTTTGAATTTGTACTCAGTAATTAAAAATTAAAGGTACGAAAGAATTTTTTTTTTCAAAATGACTGAATTTTATTTACTTCAATTAGAAATTATACTTCCTCTGATCCTGAAATAAATAAATAAATAAATAAATAAAAATTAAAGTAAGAATTTTGCTTATACGGATATTTTCGCAGAATACTTTTTTCCCATTTGTTTAATATATATATAAATCATTTTGGAACGATATTTAGAATATTAAAAGGGTTTGAAATATATTTTTTTAAATGTCTTATTTATTAATAAAAGACAGCCTCCAATAATTAAAAAAAATCACCAACGGACTCTCAGCCCGCGATGGACTCGAACCCATATCCTCCGGTTTCAAGCTCGACGCTCTAACCATTCAGCCAGTCAGCTCACTTTCACCCGCAACAGATTATCGTTATAATTAGCACCGTCAATTGTCCACGAGTTCCTGTCAATCAAACTGTGTGGGCGTGTACTTGACCGTGATAATGACGCTCTCCTATTGGTTTAGAAACAGTAATCGTCCCAGCAATATTCACATCTGAAATATGCTCCCGGGGCAACCACCCCCTTCGTCCCCCTCTTTTTCGCACGGCGCTGCAAGGAGTACATTTTGAGGAGGCTTATTGAACACTGCTCCGTCCGAGGGGGGGGGGTGGCGCCACATTTATACTATCAACATCATTCTTGGGCTGTTACAAGAAAAGGTTGGGAAAGGGGGCGCCAAATTGAAACTTTGCCCCGGGCGCAGTTTTCTCTTCCCTGTGTTTGTTTTTGGTACTATACGATACTAGGCAACCCAATTTCAGTCCAGTATTATTAAGTAAAACAGTAAAAAAAAAATAAGCATTTTCAGTTCGAAAAACAGTTTTATCAAAAATAAGCAGAAATTAAAGTTAGAAAGTTTTAAAGATTGGTAATTTTAAAATTACTGATCAACTTGTTTCAAACTTTAAAGAAATATTTTTTAATATTTATTACTTTTGACGAAAACGATACACTTTTAACAGCCGTTAAAAATGGGAAATTTATCCTGCGTAATACATTTTATTTGAATATAACATAAAGGTATATTTGCAAAGACAACGAATTGCAAATATTTATCATTATTTATCTATACTAATATTATAAAAAGGAAAGATTTGATTGTTTGTTTGTTTGCATTGAATAGGCTCCGAAACTACTTGACGGATTTGAAAAATTCTTTCGCCGTTGGAAAGCTACACTATTTCCAGTGAACATAGGCTATAGTCGCCGCTTAAAAGGATAAAAATAAAACGCCGGATAAACGAATCAAAAGCAATTTGAGAAACTAAATGTTACCTGACCCACTAGACACATGACAATCACTGAAACACATATGAAAATCGTAACTATGCAACCCCCTCCTCCCCCCCCCAAAAAAAAAAATGTAAACTTTTTAGCCCGACCTGATATAAAACCGTGTTTTTTAATTTTTAAAACTATTTAGCAATTACTAAAAAAAGGAAAAGAAATGCTGAAACGCAAATTAATTAAAGTTAAAAATAAATCACGAAACGATTGTTTTGGGGTTTTCAAAAAAGTTATAACAGATAGTAAATATTTTAAAGTGTAGTGAGCATCAAATATGGGGAGGGAGGATTTTTTTTTTAGGAGGAGCAGTCAAATATTTAAAATTGTAACGTTTTCTACAATTTCAAGTGCGGACTGTTTCAATAAGCCTAGGGATAAATATTACTTATTTAATTTAATATAAAATTATAAAGAGGAAAGATTTTTTTGTTTGTTTGTTTGAATTGAATTGAATAGGCTCCAAAACTACTTGACGGATTTGAAAAATTCTTTTACCGTATGAAAGCTACACTATTTCCGGTGAACATAGGCTATATTATATTTTCAAAAAAATTATTTCAAATCCTTATTAAAATGCCAATATTGTAACCCAAGGAGTAGAAAAATTAACTTAAAAAATCTTTACATCGCGTGCGTTGCGAATACTATTGATTATAGAACAAAATAATGTACTACGACTTTGTTAACATGTAATTATCTACAAAAAATGTCGCAACAGCATATGTGTAACTGTTATAGTTATGTCACAATAAGTTTTTTTTATTTAAAAAAATAATTAAAATGCCGTTTCTGTAAAAGCTCTTTATTGTTACTTTGGTATTGATTCTTATCAAAATAAATTACTTCAAAATCAAGACTTATTTAATGGTTGCCGTTTACCCCGCTCGACTAGGCTGCATCATAATGTGTGATATAGGCGTGACTGGGGCACGGGAGGGGAGTCAATGTCAGAGACAGCATTTTAATTATTAGGTTATGAGTGTGTGTGTAAAAATTTATAACTTGAAATTTTTCTTAAATATCCGTGAGAAGTCGGGGCGGGCTGCCATAATCTATATACGTAAAGCAAAATCGTATTAGTTACACCATTTATAACTCAAGAACAGATGGATCGATTTTTATGAAATTTTGTATGGAGGTATCTGGCACCTTAGATTAACATATAAGCTATTTTTTATCCGACTACCTAAAATAAGGGTAATGTTTTTAGTAGTTGAATTTAATGAGATGAAGTGGTAGAAACAATTTGCGGTGTCATTAGTGGCGGGGGACTGGGCGACTTGCTCTACCCGGAGAAAAGCGAGGGCGGGGCCGCCAGTTATAGTATAAAAGTAAAAATAATGAAACTGTAAGGCAAAATATAGCAATTTTTTTAAAGTCTGCTATTCAGCAAATTTTACTCTCTAATACTTTTCAGAATTGTTTCTTCTTTGGAGTTTTTTGTCGACGTTAAACTAATGCAGATTCTATCGAGCAGAAGGCTTTTGTATGTTTCAAAACATCATAGAACAAAGTATCGTGGACAAGATTTGTCAAGATATTTACAAACTTTACAAGTTCGTATATGTTTAATGGGTGACAATTCAATATAACATTGTAAAACTTTTAGACTATTTTGCAGTTTTCAGCAGTTTTTGTTTGTCCTGGTCGAAGGGCAGATCTGGAGACTCCTCAAAAAAAGAGGGGGGGGGAGACTTTTCAGAAATTTGGAGATTCACATCGCACCTGCAGCTCACGTCGGGACAATTTTTTTTCATCATGAGTAGGATCGGGGCTAATTTTTTTCGTTGCAGGTCGGGTTGCGGTCCGGTTTACTTTCATTTTTTGCCGTTGTTCTGGTTAAATACTTTTTTTTGCGAGTCGTGTTTGGGTAAGGTTCAATTCTACTTTGCCGCTGCGGGTTGGGTTGGGGTCCGGTTTTCTTTCTTTATTGCTTCTGGTTGGTATTGGGTCTGGTTGATTTCTATTTTGTGTGTGGGGGGGGGCAGGGCCGTAGCTAGAAGTGAACAATTGGGGGGGCTCAAGTGAATGTAGGGGGGGGGGGCTCAAGAGAATGTAAGGGGAGCTCATAATTTTTTTCTCTCGCATTGCCACAGAAAGATAAAGTAATGCATATTCATATTGTAGGTACTATGTTTCTTATTAAAAAGTGTTCTAATAACTTCCTTTTATACTAAGAAAATTATAGGATGATGAAAATTTTGAGTGTATAGCTGATCAAAATTAAACATCATGCTAGCTTCTTATGTGCCAATAGGATGAGGGAGGTGTTGAACACACTTATTTTAGATACAATTTAGTAATCCTGCAAAATTGTGAAAGGTTTTCAAGACTAAGTTAGATTTGTGAACAGAATTTCATTTGAATTTTCGGAACAGAAATTCATTGAGTGACCTTGGAATCTTTTCCAGGGGGGGCTCAAAATATTTTAGGGGGGGCTGGGCCGCCCATAGCGCCCCCTTAGCTACGGCCCTGGGGGGGGGTTGAGTTGAGTACTATTTTATTGACGCTGGTTTGGTTTCGGTCAAGTTGACTTCTTACTTTTTTGCTACTGGTCGAGTGGATTTTTACGTTTTTCTTGCGAACAGAGTGGAATTCTACTTTTTATTTGCTTTTCTCTGCAATCTTTTTTGTTGCTGTAGTTGTTTTGGGGTAAAGTTAATTTACACTATTTTGGGTTCTGATCTGATTCATAGTGAATTTTCAATCTTGCAAGAAAGATTCGATTCGACCCCATATTTCAAATGAAAGTCTAAATATTTTCTCAGTTATGAAAGAAAATAGTTTAAAGGAGTATTATAAAAGAAAATATCGAAGATACTATAAAATGAAACTATATAAACGCCATAACAGACATTTCCAAATAGTTAATTATGAATATTTAAGATTTTACTTTTCAATTTACATGTTAACACTGCTATTCGCAAGTGTTAACATGTACATTAAAATATCCATACGGAATGTCTCGAATAGAAGATACCTCTATTTAACGAACACTTTTCAACAATTTAGCCATCTTTCTTTGGTTGATTCCGTTATGAGTATATATTAGATACTTATTTTCTATATAAAAGATAAAATTGATATTAGAAATATAAATGACGACATTTTATAATTCCATTAAAACATGAATTGTTTTTCTTTCATTTCGATTCTAAATTGACAAAAAAATTTTGGGTCGGGTTTTGATTTGATTTCCAATGGTATTTTCGGGTTCGGATCGGAAGCAGGGCAATACTATACGCTCAGGGGTCAAATAAATTTTTTTGTCGAATATTTGAAAAATGAAGTTATTTTAAGTACAATTCTTAGAGGAACGCTCTTTTTTGATTCAAGGGGGAACACGAGAATCCTCAAGGGGGAGCGATTTCAAAATTTGGAGGTTCGGGCAGGAGGTGATATTTTTCATTGCTGGTGGAGATTATTTCTAAATTTTGCAGTGAGTCGTGTTCGAATCGGCTTGACATTTTTGCTGTGGGTTGGATTTGGGTCACTTACATTTTTTCAAATTCGGTTCTGTTCTGGATAAAATTTCACTTCTGAGAGTAGGACTCAGGTTGATTGATTGGTTGGTTGAATGGGGTTTTATGGCGCAAAGTTACATCAGGATATGCTGCGCAAAGAACAAGGTGGGGATTTGAGTTAATTAAAAAGTTTGGTTAGGGATTTTTTTTTTTTTTTTTTGAGTTTGTTTTTTGTAGTAGGGCGGATAGATTTATACTTTTTTGCTACGGACCAAGTTTGAGCAGGCTGACTTAGGAATAGGTTTTGCACTAAAGAGCAAATACTAGATTTTTTTTTCTCTGTAAATTATAACATTCAAGTTGAAGATATAAAACACATTTTTTAATTCTATTAAAATACATGAACTTATTTTCATTCATTTCAGTTTCAGGTGTTCGGGTAAGGGCTCGATTTGACATAATTTGTAATTTTTGGGTTCGGATTGATATATTATGGGTCGGGTTGACTTTAAACGTTTCGGATTCGGGACATTTCTTCTTTTGGATTTTGACAAATTCGGATCTAGTATAAACTGGTTGATGACTGGATTTTTCAATAGATCAGACAATTTTTTATATGAAAAACTATATGTTTGAATATTGACGAGTACATTACATATATATTCATTTTTCTACTTAAACAAAAAAAATATTGATATAATTATATGAGATACCTTTCCCAATTTCCTTCAAATATTAGATTGATTTTGTTTCATTTTGGATTTGTTGATCTGTTTTGTATCAGGCTATTCGGTACTGAATCAGATTTTTTTTCTTTTATTTATTTATTTATTTATTTTTAGCGAGCTTGGGTTGGGTTAAAATTGAATTGCTTTTTGAGCCTGGGCATGGAAATTTAGGTTCGGGCAGACCTCTAAAAGAACGAAGTCCACGCCAGGCCCGAAGTGGAAGAAAAAATATAGTATGGTCAAGTTTTGCAGAAAAAAAGTAAGATCCGAACTCGGAACGGTTTCCGAAAGAGTGAAGACTTGAGTAGAGATCTGGACGGGCTGGAGTTTCCAGTCTCGCCCCGGCCCGGACCGAATGAATGTTATTTTAGCCCGGCCCGGTATAAAACAAAATATTCGTCCCGAGCCTGGCCCGCTCGTTTACACTTTTACATTTCTAGGCCAGGCCCGGCCCGTACAGAAATCAGTGAAAACAGTCCAGGCCGAAATCGGCCTGCATCTTTATTTCAAAACAAAATCAGATTTTTATCATACAATTAAGATTTTTTAAAGATTACTGCATTCATATTTATTGGATGATTTTATAGAAATTTTTTACTGGCAATACACAATAAGAACATTAATGATTACTTAGGTTCTTAGACTTTCAACATTCAAATAAATATGCAATGAAAAATTATTATGGTATAGAATAAAAGAAAAAAAAGGAAGTTAAAATTATCATAACTTTTGAAGCTGTGTTATAAAAAGTACATTTATGAAAATACTTCTTTATCATTTTATCAAAGATTTTCTCAAATTTAGAGGAGCTATTTTTTATGCATTTCTTATTTCATTTCTTTTTGGAAACACATGAGTTTAACAGGTGTTTTTATTCAGAAACAATGTAATGGAATGGCGTTGTCCATTTTTTGATACAAGCAAATACAATGCGCAACACACTATATAAAACGCTAATTTTCATGATATTTATGAAAATATTGTGACTATTAGAGTTTTGAATCGAATTTCCGGAAGCGACAACATGCAAAAAGAGAAAAATCTGAAACCACGTGACAAGAATCTCTTATACCTTAACAAGTACAGTAGAACCCCGCAAATCCTGACCCCGTTATTCCGGATCTCCGGATAATCCGGATCAGTTAGGTCATTTTTTTTTCAAGTTTCAGAAGCGATTTGGCTAATTTCCATAACATTAACTTCTTTCATACTCATATTCTGAATAAAAATCCTTTTTTCTGAAATATTTTAGGACGAATACATTAAGCTTTCTTATTTAAACTATACCCAACGATCTACTTATGCTCAAACGGATGCATGATCGTACGGCTCGCAAAAGGTACAGAAAACTGGCACTGCAAAAAATTACAAACTTTTTTATTACAAAGTAAACATTTTTACTGTCTGTAAATAATCAATAAGTTAAACATAAAGGTGATTTTCTGTTATTATGTTTTATTTTATTTAATTTTTTTCTAATTCTCCGGATAATCCGGATTGGGTCTGGTCCCAATTAATCGGAATTATCGGTGTTCTACTGTATATACAAATATCTTATTTACCAAAAATGAAATATGCTGTTCGATTCCAAATCCCTTCAATAGTCAGGCTTGTCAATTTTGTACCTTTATAGTTAAAAATTAGTCAGAAAATGTGTCAAACTTTCGTGTTGTTCAGAAATGAATTTAAGAAACACCAAGGAGTACATTTGCAAAAAGTACGTTAACAGTAAAATAATAGTTTTTATCCCTTTTACGAATAATGTTGTCTGCCCTATACGTCTTACGAGTAATTAAGTCTAGTTCTGACCTCGACTATATGTAGAAAAACAGTGCAAACCTGATCTTGGCCCGACTCCAGTTTGCCAAAAAATTATTATACCCATATAGACACAAAGCAACTGTCCGATGCTGATTTCTACGCTGTACGAGTTACATTTATGTATTGATGTTGTTAAACTAGTATCTACTCGTGACGCACATTTATACTTATGGTCGTTAAACCCATATTCATTGAAAACATACCTCATTTTAGCGTTTTTGCCGAAATCTGTATAACACGCCGGCAGACCTGTTAAACTTTTTTATCGGACTGGCCCATACGGCCTGTTTATTTTTTTTTGCCAGTCTGATACAGGCCGATGCAGATCTCTAGACCTAAGCAAGCCCTAGTCTCATGAGTTAAAACTGACCCGGCCCAACCCGGGCAGTGACAGCTTCGTCGAGTCCGATCAGGTCGCACCATTCTCAATCTTAAACACGATTCATTTATCCCATGGACATCTAATATCATTTTGCAGACCCTTCATTGGGCTCAAAGGGGAGGGGGTGATCGCCCCATCGCTTCTGGTATTCATCATATTGAAATCTTGCTATTGAATCGCATCTTTTTATATGTCGACAGATGGTTCGTGGGAATTAATACATTGTTCTGCAATGAATAATAGATTTTGAAAGAAAACTTAATTGTAAAACACTGTAACATTAATAAAGCTGGACTGAGTGTGCGGTATCTTCCTTAAAAAAACAAAAAAAAAAAACAAAAAAAAAAAAACAAAAAAAAAAAAAAAAAAAGGACGGCGGGAAACAGATGACCAATTTCAACAGGTTTAATTTGATTATATATATAAATGGAATGTTTTTATGGAAATTCTTTTTAACAGAGAGTATACACGAAACAGCATTTCATTGCATTTCATGTTCAAAGTAGTGAACATAATTTAAATACGCTAGGAACAGTTTTTCTCCGAAGAGCTTTTTACAACCGAATTCTTTTGTGTAACTCTGTAATTGAATGGCAATTTTTTTTCGCCAAATATTATACCGCAAGCATTCTTAAGTCCATTTTAGAAGTTCGTATAAATTTAATTGTTTGTAAAAGAGTAACATTATTACAACAATACATCGCGAAAATATTTTTAGACCAGAATATAATAGATTACTATGGAGATCCTCTGTGTGTATACTGTAAGTGCTATACATGACATATTTTTTTATAATTGTCTTCCAGAGTACCTCAGTAATGTATATGAATTTCATTACTTTTAAATTAGTATGGCGCTCCTTGAAACACCGCAAATGATTTATCTACATAGAGCTACATAGAGCTAATGTAGCGGAATAATTTTGAATGATCCTACACATTTCTTATGTTTCTTCAATTTTTTAAAAAGTGTTTAATTTTTTAAAAGTAATTTTTGCTCCTTAAAAAACTTTTTTAGTGTTATGCAGAATTTGCAAAAAGTCCTTAAAAATATTTAAATTTTTTGTTATTTATTAATTGGAGGTGA
This sequence comes from Maratus speculifer, assembly GCA_964019185.1. NCBI lineage: Eukaryota > Metazoa > Arthropoda > Arachnida > Araneae > Salticidae > Maratus > Maratus speculifer. The sequence continues at coordinate 6,839,601 of OZ025293.1, read as the reverse complement.
AAATCTGAGTTCTCTGAAATTCTGATTCAGAAAAATAATTTATATCACCCTTCCCCCCCCCCCCCTTGTATCAAAATTTCGTTCCCGCCTTTTACTCTCATCACAGCCTTCAATATTATCCCTTCCAGAAGTATCACTTCGCTGTTTTGCTGTCTATCTCACTGTATCCATGTTTACACAATATAGCCACTTTGTTGTAACAATAAAAAATCTATCACAAAAATCTCCTCCCCAATAACTAAAAATGAGATTTTTCCCTCTCATCCTATTAGTAAATGCCTAGAATTTATTCATTGAAACTTTCCCACATTTTATTATTTTTTAAGCCCATATGTTAATGTTTTAAAAGGCAAATAAAAGTAAGTCATTTAAAAAACTTCTCCATCCCACATACACACCAAAATAAATAATTAATAAATTGTTTCTCCCCAACCCCAGCTCACAAATTTTAAACTTTTAAAGTCATCGATTTTTCTAAAACTTTTACTGTAGTAATAAATAATCAATCATAGTTTTACTCTTAACCCCACAAAAATTGATGTTTTCCCCCTATTTCTCCTTACCAAGTACATAAAATTTAGTCTTTAAATCGCTTTATTTTGTGTTTAGCCATATTTGTTAATCTTTAGTCATATAAAATAAGTCATCTAACAAATTCCCTCCATCCCCCTTCAAAATAAATAAACAAACACTCTTCATTTTTTCCTTCTCAGAAATCTCCAACAATTATATAAAGGAAATTTTAAACCACTTATTTATATGATTTACGATATTCGAACGAAATGTGGTAATTCAGCATAAAAACCTTTTTCTAAATTTAAAGGTTGGGGGGGTAGCTACCCTTTCTCCCCCTATACTTATTCAATGAATTCTTAAAACTAATCGCCCCCAGCAGGATACCTTCTTTAAATATTCACAGGTTCCCTAACCCAAGCCACCTGAATGATCTTTAACTTTTCTTTTTCCTCTGATTTCTATTGTATTCCTTTTTTCTTTGTTTCACTCTCGTTGTGGTTTTTTCCCCGGGGTTAGGGCAATTTGTATGAGCCGATATCACTCTGTATATCGATGGAGAATTGTAAACCACCCACGTGTTTGCTGTGTGTAAAGTCACGTGTTTGTAGGAAAGAGTAGAAGTTAACCTGATTCAAACGCAACCCACAACAAAAAGTAAAAAATTAAACCCGACCAGCAGCAAAAAATAGAAGCGAACCGGACAACAAATTTTGTAAAATGATCGCGGAGAAAACACGAATTTCTTCAAAATATCGTGAAACAGACGCACATTTTGTACAAAAATTGCAAAAAAGAACGAACATTTTACCAAAGAATTCACCCCAATAAATTCGGGTCAACCCGAAATCTTCTCGATAAAGTAACAAGTAAGAAAAATCATGCGTTAAGCATTGATTATAAAGCACTTTCCAACACTTAATGAAATCTTTAACAAAACTTTGTTATTTAGGGAAATAATAGTGTATAGCCAAATATACCCAAATATGTATTCCAGTACTTTTGAACAGGTCTGTATTTCATATGTCACATGATATAATGGGAAAATTTAGTTTAGCAAGAAAATACCCAGTAGCTTGAAATTTATTTTTCAGCATTTCATACTATCAGATGGAAACATACTTGAATACTTTTGTTCAGCCCTGTAGTTTACATTGTACCTTTATTACACGTCAGCATTAGGCTAAAATTTATTGTAAATTAAAACACTTTTAAAACAACTGAAATCACATTCTCATAAATTATCATTCATAGGCGTCCATGTACCGAATCCTTGCGTGGCCCTGTATATCCTTTTATCTATATTCTGCAAACATTTCTCAATAAATTCAATGAAGCTCAGCGTAAAAATGCATAGCTTATTTAAGAACCACGTTTAAATAATTTATGCTCATATTCAGTAACGTTGATGAGCTCTTTTGGGTAGCCCTGTATATCAACTATAACATTTATACACACCATATAATGTGCATATTTTTAGCGAAATATAAACGCGCATATTATAATTAAAATGCATTTCATCCCTCCATCAGCCATCATCGGACACATATACGGTACTTCGGAAAGAATATGCTATTTGAAATCTTTTGTATGGCCCTGTAAATGCTATGTACTCCATATTATGCAAGACAGTAGCGTATAATTTATATTAAGCGTCAGTGACATATATCAATTTTATTATACATGAAACAGCTTAATATATTTAAAATATGCCACACACAATTCCCCCTTTTACCATTATCTAATGGAATTCTTTTGTGTGGCCATGTAAATGAATAATAGCTAAATTTTCACCTTATATTTTATAGAATGCATATTTTAATATGTTTGACAGGGTATAACATCTTTAAAATTCCTTTGAAACGATTTTCCCATGTAGGCCGTAATGTAATGGGAAACTTTTGATTCGCCCTGTAGATAAACTAATCATGGTAGAAACTTCATTTTCAATAGGGTTCGTGCTAGGGTAAACGTCAATAACGTCCTAATATTTCATGGCAATTCGAGTATATAAACGATTTTTCCCTATGGGCCGTAATGTAATGGAAAACTTTTGATTCTCCCTATAGATAAACTAATCATGGTAGAAACTTCATTTTCAATAGCGTTCGTGCTAGGGTAAACGTCAATAACGTCCTAAAATTTCATAGCAATCCGAGTATATTAACGATTTTCCCCATACGCCGTAATGTAATGGGAAACTTTTGATTCTCTCTGTAGATAAACTAATTATGGTAGATACTTCATTTTTAATAGGTATCGTGCTAGGGTAAATATCAATAACGTATAAAAATTTCATAGCAATCTGAGTATATTTACGGGAGTTAGAGAGCGGACAGACGGACAGACGGCCATCCGACCAGACGGACAGACAAACCGAATGCATAAGCAATTTTCAACTTTGTTGGAAAGTGCTAAAAACCAAATACTAAAGTGTCTCAAATGCGCTAAGCACTGCTAAAAAGTAAAAGTCAACCAGATTAAAAACAAAATGTAGCAGTCAACGAGACCCTAATCTGACAAAAAAAAAAAAAAAAATCAGAAATTAACTTGAACAGCAGCAAAGTGTCGAAGTCAACCCGACCCAATCTCAAACCAAGTAAGAATTAACCCAGACAGGAGCAAAAAATGGAAGCCAACCGGACCCAAACCCGACCCACAGCAAAAAAGTAAAAAAAAAACCACGACCCACATAAAAAATGAGCTCCGACCCGTGCATTACACTGGAGTATCCAAATTTCTAAAATCCTCCCCCCCCCTTGAGGTCTCTCAAGATCAGCCCTTGGTCTTCGCCTCCCTTTATATCAAAATTTCGCTTCGCCTTTTGAATCTGTCACAATGTTCTAAATTGCACCTTACAAAAATATCACTTCGTTTTGTAGTCTACTCCACAATACCCATATTTGTAGCATATAATTCACTTTAGTATATCAATAAACAATCAATCACAAAATTTCCCCCCCCCCTCCCCACGACTGAAATTAGGATTTATTATTTTGTTCCTTTAAGTGAAGAAAATTTAGTTCTTTAAATAATTCCCACTTTTATTATTTTTTTAAACCGATTTATAAAATTTTGAATGGCAAATAAATAATAAGTCATCTAATAAACATCTCCCCCCTACACACACACACGAAAATAAATAATTAATGTGCTTATTTCTTTTTTTTCCTCAGCTCACAAATTTTAAACAAACACAAATTCCACCATTTTTTGAGGGGGTCATTGCACTATTTTCTCCCCTACCCATATGTCACTAAATTTAAAATCTTTGAAAGTTTTTCTTTTGTTTTTTTTTCCCATAGGTTTATACATATTTTATTCAAATAAATAATTAATCGTAAACAACCCATAAATATCGTTGTATATCCCCCCCCTCGTTCTTTTGAAGTACACAAAATTAAAAATCTTTAAAACACTTTTAAGTTACATTTTTCGTCCTATTAATAAATATTCAAGAAGGTAAATAAGCTGTCATCTATAAAACTGTCCTACTATCTCCCCCCCCCCAAAAAAAATCCGTTTTTGCCTCTACTCTCCCCCCCCCCTTCTCAACTTGCAAAATTAAATTCTTTCTTTTTTCTCTCCGTATTTTGATAAAAAAAATAATTAAAACCTGAAATCCTCCTTCTGCACAAATAACTAAATCTTTAAATATGTTTATTTTCTTTATGTGCTAATTATAAATCTCTGCTAACTATAATATTAACAAAATCTTTTTAACTATGTAGGAAAGTGTTAAAAATAAAGCGATAGATATGCATTAAATTCTACACAAAACACGTTTACACTTTTTGCGTATTGTGTTTGTGCATTTCATACAGTAAAATATCTTTAGAGAGATATTTAAATAAAATATTGTGATTTTCCATTAATGTGCAAGTAAATTTTCACTACTTTTCGCAGTTATTTCCTTTCTATTAGCTCAGAATTGAACCACTAAACATAAATACCAAAATTACCCGAGTTTTCGGCTGAGTTGAGTAAATCCATAAAAAAATGAATCAGTACAATATATCGTATCAAAACAAAAACCATTCTTAACTGACTGTATCATTTAAAAAGCAGTTTTCAGAATCCCCCCCTCCCCTCCCTCCTATAGACTTTACTGCTATGTCAGTGCTCAAAATTAAAAATTGTTAGAGCTCCTTGCGGTATTTATATAATGCTTGTAAAAATCATCAAGAATCTAAATTTTCTTCCAGCTGAAATATTGACAGAATATTTTGCTTTATTGACTTAACATCACACAAAGTTTTTAAAATTTGCTACACTTTTTCTGTCACATTTGTCACTACAAAAAATAATAAATTATGTATTATGTCTATAAACGACTAGGCTGGGATTAACATCTATTTCTCCTTTCTTCAAAATTTTTATTTCCTTTTCGCCCTTGCTTGCTTGCCTCTCCGCAAAAAATTAACAATGTTTAAATATTTAAATTTGTCTAAATATTTTTCTCATAATTTTATGAAGTATTTATGACTTTAACCTTCAGTGCTATTTATCTTGATAAGTTTCGTATTCTAAAAAGAATCCCTCCCCCTTACCCCCCCCCCCTCATTCAATATTAATTTTTTATTTATTTATTTTTTATTTTTTTGTGATTTCGTTAAGTAAATAAAATAGTTTTTATTTTATAGTAATCTATCGAAATTAATTATTCGTTTATTTTCTGAAAATCAAACCATTTTAATTTTGGAACGCTAATCATAAAGAGATTGAAATTCTTTTGAAGCTTGACAACATTGCATTTACCCAAAGTAATGGGAAATCAGTTGAAAAAAATCCTTTAAACATGAAATCGGCTAGAATTGCGCACCTTTGAAGAGAAAAATCGTCGCAGATAATTGGTTAAGAGCATTCTATTTCCTAATTGGATGATTGCATGTCAATCAAAGTAATTTTAGCCCATCCTTCGAATCCGCTGAAAAATCGAGTCGCCATCTTGAATTGTCTTGGCTTGTGACTATTGTGGGATCTTAAGAGCCCACAATAGTCACAGAAAAAGTACACAAAAAGACCCGGATGACCATGTAAAGTCTATGGGAGCGTTCTTTTCTAATATCTCGCTCAAAATTTAATATTTTTGCATGATTTTTTTGCACAAGATAGCTGAGGGCAATCCACAACCGGGCTAGTTTTTACTTTTTCGATTTCGGTTATATATTTTTTATATTACGATAGTTTCAGTTTCAGAACCGGTTTAAACCGGTTTCGAAAGTTAAAGTAATTTTTTAAAGAAAATCTGAAACAAAAATTGAAAAAGTAAAAACTAGCCCGGTTGTGGATTGCCCTCAGCTATCTTGTGCAAAAAAATCATGCAAAAATATTAAATTTTGAGCGAGATATTAGAAAAGAACGCTCCCATAGACTTTACATGGTCATCCGGGTCTTTTTGTGTACTTTTTCTGTGACTATTGTGGGCTCTTAAGAGCACACACTAGTCACGCGGTAAAAGCCGAGCGCTAATGTAAAGTCTATGGGAGCGTTCTTTTCTAATATCTCGCTGAAATTTTAATATTTTTACATGATTTTTTTTTTCACAGGATAGCTGAGGACATTCTAAAACCGGGCTAGTTTGTACTTTTCTTATTTTCGTTGTAGTTTAATTCTGAGGACCCTCTAAATTTTGGATTCATTGAAATTCGAGGTGTTGTGGCCTTTTTAGTCTTATAAAATCTATTTCAGCAAAATTCAGAAAAAAATAAAAACGCTTCACGGAAGATTAGTGTTTAAGCTTTCCAATGATATGCTTTCCATATTTCTACTGCTATTAGGATGAGCAAAATTTGAAAAGATTTTGACCAAAAATGGAACAAATAATGTGTTATAATTATATGATCTCCGCCTGCGCCAAATCCCGCCCTTTTGAAACTTTGATTGGTTATCACCGATCCAGTTTAGCAAATGTAAAGAAATCACTTCTTTTCCTTGCGTTTTTTGTGGTGATTGGAGTATAGTAAAGCGTTGAAATAAACGCCTCCTTTCGAAATATTGGATTTAATTTTTTCAACGATTATTGGTAAATTTTAACAGTATTTATTCTTGGAAAAAAATGACGATTTCAAATTCTTTATTTTTATGAATTAATACTATTTTTAAATTTTAGCTAACTTCCAAAGAAGAAAATTATGCATTTCGTTTGTATATATATAATTTTTCAAGTTCTTACAAAAAAAGGTAGATTCGATACAAATTACAGAAAGTTTCCCTTTAGCAGAAAGAAAATTTTGATAATTTTAAAGGCTGCTTATAATTGGAACTTTTGTGAAATAGATAGGTATCTTTAAAAGGACAAGGGGCTATATTTGGAATTTATAAATTTCCTTATTCACCCTGCAAAATATATGAAAGGGGGGGGCAGTGGTGTGCGAAGAGAAAACTGTGCTCGGGGCAAAGTTTCAGTTTGGCGTCCCATTCCCTGAACTTTTTCTTGTGACAGACTAAAAAGGACGTTGGTAGTATAAATTTGGCACCCCCTAAACTTACGCAGCTGGTGCAACCGCCCCTTTTGCCTCCCCTTTTTTTTCGCGCGGCGCTGCAAGGGTACATGTGGAGGGGACTTATTCAGCGCCTTCCGAAAGAGGGGGGGGGGCGCCACATTTATACTATCAATGCCATTTTTTGGACATTACAAGAAAAGGTTGGGGGAGAGGACGCTAACTTGAAACTTTGCCCCGTGCGCCAATTTTCTTTTCATGTGCCCCTGGGCTTGTTTTTGGTACTATACGAAACTATAGGCACCCGATTTTAGTCTAGTATTATTAAGTAAAATAGTAAAAAAAAAAATGCGTTTTTTTCTACGTATTTTTACAGTTAAAATAGTTAACAATTAATAAAATTACATAATCAAAAAATACTAGTACTTGTTTATGTTATATATGTCCTACTTTTATACATGTATAAAAAAACTGACAAATTAGCATTTTGAGTTTGAAAACAGTTTTTATCAAAAATAAGTTGAAATTAAAGTCAGAAAGTTTTAAAGATTTAAAACTTTAAAATTATTGATCAACTTGTTGAAAACTTTAAAGAGATATTTTTAATATACATTACTTTTTAGGAAAAAGATGCACTTTTAACAGTCGTTAAAAATTGGAAATTTATCTTGCGTGGTACATTTTATTTTAATGTAACAAAATGGTATACTCGCTAAGACAAGGAATTGCAAAAAATTATCATTATTTATTTATACTAATATTATAAAGAGGAAATATTTGTTTGTTTGTTTGTTTGAATTGAATAGGCTCCGAAACTACTTGACGGGTTTGAAAAATTCTTTCGCCGTCGGAAAGCTACACTATTTCCGGTGAACATAGGCTATAGTCACCGCTTAAAAGGATCAAAATAAAACGCTGGATAAACGAATCAAAAGCAATTTGAGAAATTAAAAATTACCTGACACCCTAGATACATGACAATAACTGAAACACATATGAAAATCGTAACTATGCAACCCCCCCCCCAAAAAAAAAAAAAATAAAAAAAAATAAAATAAACATTTTAGTTGGACCTGATATAAAAGCGTGGGTTTTAATTTTTAAAACTATTTAGCAATTATTAAAAAAGGAAGATAAATGCTGACACGCGAATTAATTAGAATTTAAAAAAAATCACAAAACGCTTGTTTTGGAGTTTTGAAAATAGTTATAACAGATAGTAAATATTTTAAAGAGTAGTGAGCGTCAAATATGAAGCAGGAGTATTTTTTTTTTACGGGGAGCGGTCAAATATTTAAAATTGTAACGTTTTCTACCATTTCAAATGCGGACTTTTCACTAAGCCCAGGGATAAATATTACTTATTTAATTTAATATGAAATTATAAAGAGGAAATATTTGATTGTTTGTTTGTTTGTTTGAATTGAATAGGCTCCGAAACTACTTGACGGGTTTGTAAAATTCTTTCACCGTTGTAAAGTTGCACTATTTCCGGTGAACATAGGCTATATTTATATTTTCAAAAAAATGCAGGGATTCTTACTAAAATGCCAATAATGTAACCCAAGGTGTAGAAAAATGACCTTAAAAAATCCTTACATCGCGTCCGCTGCGAATACTATTGATTATAGAACAAAATAATGTACTACGACTTTGCTAACATATAATTATCTACTGTAACGTCTTGATGACTCCTCTTTGAAATGCAATACATGGCCACTCAAACATTTCATAGACAGTATTTACTAATTGACCACCTCGGTTGAAATCGAACTTATCCACTGAAAGACTCCAGATGGCTATAACTCTGTTAAATAAAATACTAAATTTCAGAGAGAAGTGCCAGGACTGACATTTCGGTAAATATGAACTAATGAGGGCTAAGATGGTCATGTGACCAAAGTTTTGGAGTTGAACGCAGCCAGAAGGGCAGATGCTCGAGAAAGGCGATGGAAAGCGGTCGCGTAGGCCATTTCCTACTTGTTTAACTAAACTCCCTTTTATTTTCAGTGCGTGTTCTGTCATTATATGTCTGTGTTTTTTACGTAACGTGATTGTTGTTAATAAAAAGTAAAAAGACCAAGTTTGCAGTAGGGTTTTATTTAAATCCGTTACAGAATTGGTCGTCAGAAGTTGGGATTATAGACAGACACACACGGGCCTGATTTTTTTTAATTGAACATTGTTTCGAGAAACAAATCGCGCCATGCGATTGGACTATTTATTAAGGAAATAAAAAGGGACACCATGAAAACTGCTATGCTGATTCCTGTTTAAGAATTGGAAAGGATAGAAAAGATTGCTTCGTCGACGAATTGAATCTCGTCGGAAGGGTCGCTGATGTGAAAAGCGCAAAGATTCTCCGGCTGCTGTGAGACGGAAATTTCCTACGGAACTGAGGGGTCGTTGGCCTTGGCTCCCTGAGAGGAATTACCTGTGAACAGGGAAAAATTGATTTCGCGTTTGTGGGCTGTTAGCCGAAAAAAGTGATTTCGCGTTTGTGGGCTGTTAGCCGAAAAAAGTGATTTCGCGTTTGTGGGCTATTAGCCGAAGAAAGTTTTCGCGTTTTGTGGGAAATTGGCCGAGGAAGATGTATTGGATTATAAAACCACAAGTCGTCAAATGGGGTAAGTCAAAATCTTGATTGATTTAGGAGTTAATATAAATGTGAAAAAAATATATATAGTAAGAGATATTTTTTTTGTTTTGGTAATAAAAAAAAAGTTTTTTTTAGGAATAAAATTTAAGAAATTTTATGGAAATTGTTGGGAGTGAGTCAGTAATATACAATTTTTGTTGTTGTTTACTTTTGTTTGTTTGATTGTGTATTGTGTATGCCATTAAATAAAAGGTTTTTTATTGTTTAATAATAATAATAATAACAATATCAAAATCAAAATGTCATTTTTGGGTAAGGGTTTAAAAGAAAATTTAATGCAATTGGTAGATGAGTTAGAAATAGAACGCCGTGGAAATGAAAAGAGGGCGGAATTAAAAAAGCTAATTGTAGAATCAGAGGATTATGACGAGGATTATGTTAGGGTGCTATACGAAAACATATTGTTAACCGCTCAAGCGGAACAAGAAAAAAAAGAGAAAGCAGAAGCCCGATTAGAGAAAATTTCGCGCGACGAGGCTTTGCAAAAGGCAAAAATTCTTCAAGAAAAAGAACTTAAAACAAAAGAGTTAGAATTAAATTTTCAATTAGAAAAATTAAGAATCGAGAAAGGGGTCCCTCCTGCCCAAGAAAATGCGACAGATATTCATTCACATTCCACAGAGAAAAATTAAAAAAAATTAATCCCAGAATTTAATCCTGAACGAACAGATAATAGCTTATATTTAATTTTATTTGAACGCCAAGCTAAACGAATAAAAATACCGAAAGAAAATTGGGTCTCACATCTTATTGGTTTGTTGCCAATTGATATTATTTCTATAATTGCTCGACAGCCTGAAACTGAATCCGAAGATTATGATAATATTAAGAGCATATTACTAAAAAAATTTAAATTAAACCCAGGAGGCTTTCGACAAAAATTTGTAAATCATCAAAAATTACCCGCTGTTAATTGGGAAGATTTTGCATATGAAATTCGAAATTATTTAAATGAATGCCTAATTGGTTTGTCTGTGAACACATTTGAGGAGTTAAAAGATCTTTTAGTGGCAGATCAAATAAAACGGCATGTGAAAAGTGAAATACGCGAACATTTTATAGATAAATGGCCTCTATTGAAAACGGAAGCCGAGATTGTGGAATTGTTGGATGGATATGAGTGCGTGAGGGCCTCTACTTCTCTTCCCAGGATAGGCCAGAAAGCAAAAGACATGAGAGATGATAAGGCGGAAAGAACGCACTTTTTTTTCAAGACAGGCCTCGGGAAAATAGACCGCGTTTCCCTCCTCCTTCGAATGAAAATTCCTTGCGCAGGCCGGGAAATCGGGAGAGAGCATTCGAAAGGAGCGTAAATTTGAAGTGTTTTGTGTGCAATTCCGAATCTCATCTACGCTCATCGTGCCCGAAGTTACAAAAAAAACCTCAATCAGGTTCAGTAAATAAGTTGCAAGAGCCCCAGAAAACCGGCTTGTTGGACTCTTATACCTTTCCTGGGATTGTAAATAAACAAAAAGTCGAAATTCTAAGGGATACAGGTGCGACTTTAGACGTGGTTTGTAGAAAATTCATTGATCCGCAAGATTTTTGTGGAGAGACAATTTGGGTGCAGCAGGCTCTTAGTTTGGAGTTGATTTGCTTACCATTGGCGCGTGTCGAGATAGAAGGAGACTTTGGAAAAATTTATACGAAGGCCGCTGTTTGCGGAAATCAGTTGAACCAAAACAGATATATTTTAGGAAATAAGACTGCTGCGATGATAAGAGAGGAAACTGGCTATGAATTCCTGCCTACGGAACAGGTAAATGCAGTACAAACACGGGCGATTACTAAACGTTTAAAAGAAGAAACGGGAGATCGTGAAGCTCCGGATGCCGGTAACCCCGATGACAAATTAGCGAACCAGGAAGAATCGGGACTTAGGGATTCAACGGAAGGGGACGAACCTATTACTATTCCAGCGTTAGAGGCTGATGCCCCGGATTTAGAGTTGTTAAAAATAGACAAAGAGGGGTTTTTGAAAGCACAACACGAATGCGTCGACTTAAAGGGATTATTTGAGCGAATGGGCGAGACTGGAGACAAAAAAAATTATTCGGTTATCAACGGGTTACTAGTAAGAAATCGTGAAGATCGTTTTGGAAACGTTACTCGATTATTAGTTATTCCAAAAGAGTTGAGGCCGAAAATAAAAGCATTGTGTCATGAAGGCATTTCCGCACATTTAGGTGGTACGAAATCAAAGGATAAATTAATTCGATATTTTTATTGGCCAAACTGTTATAAAGAAATGGACGAATTTGTGCGTAGTTGCGATGTTTGTCAAAGGGCAGGCAGAGCAAACGAAAAAAAGAAAGCCCCGCTAAAACTTGTTCCGGTGATTCAGGAAGTTTTCAGCAAAATAAATATTGACGCATGTGGACCCTTACCGCTAACTACTGATGGACATCGGTATATTTTAACTGCAGTATGCATGGCGTCCAGGTATCCGGAGGCCGTTCCGCTTGTGGACCTCACCTCAATTAGAGTGACTGAGGCGCTGCTGAATATATTCAGTCGTATCGGATTTCCCCGTCACATCCAAAATGATCAAGGAAAATCATTCACCTCAGTTTTAACGACCGAATTTCTAAATAGATTTGGCATTAAGATCAGTCGTAGTTCGGTTTACCATCCACAGTCAAATCCTGTGGAGAGGTATAATAGGACTTTGAAACGACTATTGAGGGCGTTGTGTATCGAATCAGGTACCGATTGGGACAAACATTTACCTGTGATTTTATTGGCTCTTCGAAATGTGATTCACGAAAGTACGGGTTATTCACCAGCTGAGTTGGTGTATGGAAAAAACCTCCGAACACCAGAAACGTTAATAATGGAACGTTGGTTAGATCCCCCACCTGAAAATGATATAGTGACCGAATATGTATTCAAATTAATAAATCGTTTGAAACGTTGTCACGAAGTAGCTGTTACACACATGGAAGAAATGCAAGGTAAAAGAAAGCTGTGGTACGATAAAAATGCAGTTAAACGAGAGTTCAAGGAAGGGGATTTAGTGTTGGTTTTAGCCGTAGCTAGACCAAATAAACTGTCCGTACAATGGATCGGTCCGGGAAAAATTAAGAGTAGAATATCCGAAACTAATTATGTAGTAGAACTACCAGAAAAAAAAAATCTCAAATTTATCATGTAAACATGCTGAAACCCTATTATACCCGACCCGAACATGTAAATTTGTTGTGCTCCGAGGAGGATTTAAGTTTAATGGAAGATCAAGATTTAGACATTCCATATTTAGATAATAATTCTACCATTTTTGACTTCCAGGAGATAGTTTATGAGTTAGAGAAACGTTTAAATGAAGCACAAATTATCCAATTGAAAGAGATTTTGACTAAATATGCTGCATGTTTTTCGAACGACCCCGGCCTAACCAATTTGGTGGAAGACGGTATAATTCTAACTAGTGATGAACCCGTTCGTGCGAAACCTTATCGGATGTCGCATAGACAAACCGAAATTTTAAAAATGGAGATTCAAAAAATGTTAAAATTAGGAATTATTGAACTGGGCGAGTCGGACTATACGTCGCCTTTAATATTGGTAGAAGTTCCCGGAAAAGACCCGAGACCGTGCATTGATTATAGACAACTAAACAAAAAAATTAGAACGGAATATTTTCCCCTCCCTAGTATAGAAGAACGGGTTGAACAAGTAGCCTCAGCTAAATACATAACCATCCTAGATTTGGCAAAGGGATATTGGCAAATTCCTTTAAGTCCCAGAGCTCAACGTTATACAGCGTTCTGTACAACTTTCGGATCCTTTCGCTGTTTGCGAATGGCGTTTGGATTAAAAAATGCTCCGTTTTTCTTCAGTAAAATGATGGCAGGACTACTACGAGAGATGGAAGCATTCGCAGTTCCTTATCTAGATGACGTTGCGGTATTTTCGGACACCTGGGAGGATCACTTAAAACATCTTACTGTAGTTTTGGATAAAATCAACAAGGCAAATCTGAAAATAAAACCGTCAAAATGCAAATTTGCCCAAAACAACGTTCATTATTTAGGTCACGTTGTAGGAAATGGGTCTCGGTCACCAGCAGAAGCCAAGGTAGAGTGCGTAAAAAAAATTCACCACTCCCCAAACGAAAACACAGGTCCGAGCTTTTCTCGGCCACGCAGGCTACTATCAGCGGTACATAAAAAATTTCTCCGTAATCGCTGCTCCTCTCAGCGATGCACTAAAAGGGAAAAGGACGCGCGAAAAGATTGAATGGACGTCCGCGTGTGAGACCGCTTTTTGCACTCTCAAAAGAAAACTTACGGAAAAACCTGTCTTGCATGCACCGAACTTCCAGCGGGAATTTATTGTTCAGGTAGACGCCTCGGCCTGTGGTGGTGGAGTAGTGTTAAGCCAAAAAAAACGAAACAGGGGACGAGCATCCGATTTTATACTTAAGCCGAAAGTTCTCTCCGGTGGAAAGGCGCTACAGCACCAGCGAACGAGAATGTGTCGGTATTGTTTTTGCCGTAAAAAGGTTGCACTACTACTTAGACGGTCGAAAATTTAGAATCATAACAGATCACAATCCTTTGCGGTTTTTACAAACTCATGCGAGTTCGAATTCAAGACTGATGCGATGGAGCCTTGCTTTACAACCGTACGATTTTGAGATCGAACATCGTGCAGGAAAAAAACATAAAAATGCTGACAGTCTCAGCAGAGCGGCTTTTGACCAGTAACATTGTATCATTAAAATATAACTTAAGGGTATTTGTTTTAATACTATATATTTAGAGGATACTTATTGTTGTTGTTTTGTGTTGTAACTAAAAGTGTCATATAAGGAATAAGATTTATATCCGAGTAGACATTTCTCGCATTTTTAGAAAAATGAATGAGAATGAGCAATTTAGGTTTACAGTAAAAGGGTTGCATTATTATTAAGAATAGTTTACGCGTCTTTGTTTAGTATTGTATAAGTATATATATTTGTTTCTGATTTAAACTATCCTTAGAAGATATTTATTGTTTTAAAAACATGATAACATGAAAGATAGATTTATTGTGTAAAGTACCTGTGATTTTTTTTTTAATTTTGTTTATGCTAAAGGTAAAGCCTTGAACGAAGGTACAGTTTTTTATGTTATTGGTGTGAATATCATTATTATTATTCTTCTTGTATAACTAGTGTTCAATTGTATTGTGATAATTATTCTTCTTGTATGACTAGTGTTCAATTGTATTGTGATAATAGTATATTGCTGAATCCCTCCCACCATAATAATAGAAATAATTAAAGGAATCTCATAATAATAAATAATAATAATAATAAAAAAAAAAATATATATATATATATTCACATAAATGTTTTGTTTTGATTTTAAAAATAAAATTTGTTAGAGTAGATTGCTTTTATTTTGTATTACAGTTAACTCCTGAATTAATAGTGATTTTGCACCTGTGTGTTTAAGAAAATTTTTTCTTGAGAAAAAATTTTAAATTTTGGTAGGGAGGAGCTCTAACGTCTTGATGACTCCTCTTTGAAATGCAACACATGGCCACTCAAACATTTCATAGACAGTATTTACTAATTGGCCACCTCGGTTGAAATCGAACTTATCCACTGAAAGACTCCAGATGGCTATAACTCTGTTAAATAAAATACTAAATTTCAGAGAGAAGTGCCAGGACTGACATTTCGGTAAATATGAACTAATGAGGGCTAAGATGGTCATGTGACCAAAGTTTTGGAGTTGAACGCAGCCAGAAGGGCAGATGCTCGAGAAAGGCGATGGAAAGCGGTCGCGTAGACCATTTCCTACTTGTTTAACTATACTCCCTTTTATTTTCAGTGTGTGTTCTGTCATTATATGTCTGTGTTTTTTACGTAACGTGATTGTTGTTAATAAAAAGTAAAAAGACCAAGTTTGCAGTAGGGTCTTATTTAAATCCGTTACACTACAAAAAATGTCGCGTCAGCATATGTCTAACTCTTATAGTTACGTCACAATAAGTGTTTTTTTTTATTTAAAAAAATAATTAAAATGCCGTCTCTATAAAAGCTCTTTATTTTTACCTTAATATTAATCCTTATCAAAATAAATTACTTCATAATCAAGACTGATTTAATACCTTTATATGACTTTTTTAATTATTTGATTTGGACTTTCCATTCGAAAGATATCACGAATTTAAAAATGTAAGTATTAGAAAAAAGTCGCGTGGTTGTCGTTCAACCGGCTCGGCTAGGCTGCAGTATAATATGTGATGTACGCGTTACTGGGGCACGGGAGGGGAGTCAATATCAGAGACGGTATTTAAATTATTTGGTTATGAGTGTGTGTGAAAAAATTTATAACTTGAAAAATTTTTTTAATACCCGTGAGAAGCCGGAACGGGCTGTTATAATCTATATACATAAAACAAAGTCGTGTTGGTTACACCATTTATAACTCACGAACGGCACGGATAGATCGATTTTTATGAAATTTTTGTATGGAGGTATCTGATACCTTAGATTATCCTATAGGCTACTTTTTATCTGACTACCTAAAAGGAGGGTAATGTTTTTAGTAGTTGGATTTAATGAAATGAAGTGGTAGTAACAAATTGCGGTATCAGTAGTGGCTGGGGACTGGTCGACTTGCTCTGCCTGTAGAAAAGCGAGGGCGGGCCGCTAGTTACAATATAAAAGTAAAAATAATGAAACTGTAACGCAAAATATACCCTTTTTTTAAAGTCTGCTATTCAGCAAATTTTATTATCTAATACTTTTCAGAATTGTTTCTTCTTTAGAGTTTTTTTTTCGACGATCAACTAATGCAGCATCTATCAAGCAGAAGGCTTTTGCATATTCCAAAACATCATATAAAGTATCGTGGACAAGATTTGTCGAGATATATACAAACTTTACGAGTTTGTATATATTTAATGGATGACAATTCAATACAACATTGTAAAATTTTTAGACGATTTTGCTGTTTTAGCAGTTTTTGTTTGCACTGGTACAAAGGCAGATCTGGAGACTCCTCAAAAAGAGGGGGGAGGGGGGACTTCAGAAATTCAGAGATTCCAATCGCACCTGCAGCTCGTGTCGGGATTATTTTATTTTTCATCATGGGTAGGGTGGGGGTAAATTTTTGTTGCGGGTCGGGTTTGGGTCCGCTTTACTTTCATTTTTTGTCGTTGTTCTGGTTAAATCCTAATTTTTTTGCTGCGAGTCGTGTTTCAGTTAGGTTCAATTCTACTTTGCCGCTGCGGGTTGGGTTGGGGTCCGGTTCTCTTTCTTTATTGCTGCTAGTTGGAATTGGGTCTGGTTAATTTCTATTTTTTTTGTGGGGGGGTGAGTACTATTTTATTGGCGGTGGTTTGGTTTCGGTCAAATTGACTTCTTACTTTTTTACTACTGGCCGAGTTGATTTTTACATTTTTATTGCGGACCGAGGGAATTCTACTTTTTATCGCTTTTCTCTGCATTTTTTTTGCTGTTGTTGTTGTTGTTTTCGGGTCAAATTAATTTACATTATTTTGAATTCGGATCGGTTTCATACTGGATTTACAATCTCGCAAGAAGGATTCAATTCGACCCGATATTTCAAATGAAAGGTCTAAATATTTTCTTCGCTATGCGAGAAAATATTTTAAAAAAGTATTATAAAAGAAAATATAGAAGACACTATAAAAGGAAACTATATAAACGTCATAACAGACACTTCGAAAAAAATTAATTATGAATATTTAAGATCTTACGTTGAAAATTGCTATTCGTAAATGTTAACATCTACATTAAAATCTCCATATGGATTGTCTCCAATAGAAGATACCTCTATTTAACGAATACTTTTCAACAATTTACACATCTCTATTTGGCTGTTTCCTTATTTAGAGGATCTACAGTTATTTTAATATTAACGAGTGTATATTAGATATTTATTTTCTATATAAAGGATAAAATTGATATTAGAAATATAACTGTCGACATTTTATACTTTCATTTAAATTTGGATTTTTTTTTCTTTCATTTCGGTTCTAAACAATGAAAATTGTTTGGTCGTGTTTTGGTTTGATTTCCAATGAAATTTTCGGGTCTGGATCGGAAGAAGGAAATAACATACGCTCAGGGGTGAAATAAATTATTTTAGTCGAATATTTGAAAAATGAAGTTGTTTTAAGTGCACTTCTTAGAAGAAAACTCTTTTCTGATTCAAGGGTGCTGGAAGAAGAGAATCCTCAAGGGGAAGCGATTTAAAAATTTAGAGGTTCGGGCGGGAGGTAATGATTTTCATTGCTGGGGGGGATTATTTCTAAATTTTGCAGTGAGTCGTGTTCGAATCGCCTTGACCTTTTTGCTGTGGGTCGGGTTTGGGTCAGTTCACTCAAAGAACCGAATTAAAAGAAATGTAATTCAATTACATTTTTTCAAATTCGGTTCTGTTCCGTTCCGGGATAAGGTTTAACTTCTGAGAGTTGGATTCGGGTTGATTGGTTGGTCGGTTGAATGGAGTTTTACGGCGTAAAGACCTTTTAGAGATATGCTGCGCCAAGAACAAGGTGGGGATCTGTGTTAATTAAAAAGTTCGGTAAGGGGATTTTTTTTTCTTTTAAATTGAGAGTCCGGCTATTTCCACTTGTTTTCAGTAGGCCGGGTAGATTTATATTTTTTTGCTTCAGACCGTGTTTGAGCAGGCTCACTTACGAATAGGTTTTCAGTAAAGTGTATATACTAGATTTTTTAGCTCACAGGCTATCACAGCCTGAGAGCTTATGTGCCCGCCCGTTCTGTATGTATGTTCGTACGTAACGCGATAACTCATGATAAAAATATCCAATCCACTTGAAATTTTGTATATAGGTATATCCTGACAAGGCGCTTCCCTGATTAGTTTTTGGAGTTCATTCGATATGTATAAGAGGGGGAATGGGGGGCTCATGCCCCTCCCCTTAATAGAAATAAGTGGGTTTTTGATGCAGAATTAAGTTTTCGTTCAGAATTTAGATATAGGATCATTCTGATGAGACGATTCCGTGACTGTTATTAGGTGTTCATTGAATAAGTATAAACAGGGGGAACGGGGGTTCTAATGCCCCTCCCCTTAATTTATATAAATAGGTTTTTCAAGCAGAATTGTCAGATTTCATTCAAATCTCTGAATAATTTTGGAAGTTTAATGGTTAAGTATAAAAGAGGGGGATAACTCCTCTTAAATTATACAAATGCTATATGGGTTTTTATTAAGAATTATCCGATTTGCTCTGAATTTTGGATACAGATTTTTTATATGATAAAGCATATCCTTGATAGTTTAGGAGGTTCAATGATTAAGTATAAAAAAGGGGAAAGAGGAGAGCTGTTTCCCTTTCTTAATTTCTTTTTTCGAACGGAATTAACCCTTGAAAATATAAGGCTGTAATGTACAATTAGTATGCGTAGCCTGTGAGCTCAATGCCATCAGTTTAACTGGGCAGTATTCTTTTTATTTTCTATATAAATTATGACATTCATGTTAAAGTTGTAAAATACATTTTATAATTGGATTGCAATACATGAATTTATTTTTTTCATTTCAGTTTCAGAACGACAAAAATGTTTGTGCCGTGTTCGGGCAAAGGCTCGATTTGACATAATATGTAATTTTTCGGTTCGGATTGATACATTATGGGTCGCGTTGACTTTAAACGTTTCGGATTCGGGACATTTTTTTTCTTTTGGGTTTTGACACATTTGGATCCGGTATAAACTGGGATTACCTTTAAATTACCTTTAAATATCGATCGATTTTACGGCCAATTACCTTTAAATATAGATTGATTTTGTTTTAATTTGGATTTGTTGGTCTGTTTTGTATCAAGTTATTCTACGGCAGATTTTTTTTTTATTTTAGCGAGCTTGGGTTGGATTAAAATTGAATTGCTTTTGGAGACTGGGCATGAAAATTTAAATCCGGGCAGACCTCTAGAAGAACAAAATCCACGTCAGCCCCGATATGGAAGGGGAAAAAAAGTCTTGTCAAGTTTTGTATAAAAAAGTAAGATCCGAACTCGGAACGGTTTCCGAAAGGTTGAAGACCTGACAAGAGGTCTGGACGGGTTGAAATTTCCAGTCTCGTCTCGGCCCGGATCGAATGAATGTTATTTTGGCCCGCCCCGTCATAAAATTCAAAAGTCGGTCCGAGCCCGGCTCGATCAGGCCCGACATAATTTCTATTATTTCGAAAAAATTCAGATTTTTATCATACAACTAAGATTTTTTTTAAATATTATTGCTTATATATTTATGGGGTGATTTTACAGAAAATACACTTATAAAAACATTAATGATTACTTAGATTCTTAGACTTTCAACATTCAAATAAAGATGCAGTCAAAAATTAATAAGGTTTAGAATAAAATTTTAAAAAAAGTTAAAATTATCATATTTTTGGAAGCTGTGTAATAAAAACTAGATTTATGAAAATACTTCTATATCATTTTATCAAAAATTTTCTCAAATCTAGAGGAGCTATTTTCTTATGTATTCCTATATTCATTTCTTTTCGGAAACGCATGAGATTAACAGGTGTTGTTATTCAGAAACAATGTAATAGAATAACGTTGTCTTTTTTTTTTTTTTTTTTTTTTTTTTTTAAACAAGCAATTTAAGAAAATATTGTGAAAATTAGCGTTTTGAAAAGAATTTCCGAAAGCAAAACATTGAGAAGGAGAAAAATCTGAAATCACGTGACACGAATCTCTTATATCTCAACAAGTATATACAAATATCTTAATTAACAAAAATAAAATGTACTATTCGATTCCAAATCTCTTCAAAGTCAGGCTTGTCAATTTTGTACCTTTACAGTTAAAATTAGTCAGAAAATGTGTCAAACTTTCATGTTGTTGAGTAATGAATTTAAGCAACACCAAGCAGTATATTTCCAAAGGGTACTGTGAGACTCCTTAGGTGTGGGTGCTTCTTTGTGGGCCAATAAATTCTTGGAACAGTTCTATTCTACGAATATATTTTATTTGCAGGACTTCACTGGACGAACACAACAAAACACTAACAGGGACACAAAATCACCAACATACACATAACATTTACATCTCGTTCCACATTAATTCCATCTACGGTCGGAGTATCCGGACCGCCCTTTATCGCACCTTCTCAGGTGGAGACCATTTCTCGTTCTACTAGTTTTCTCTCAGCTCCCAAGAGGGGGCGCTACAAGACAAGAGGGGGGGGGGGGCGCTTGAGAACAGAGGTATGCGCGGGCATCACACCTCCCCCTTTCGAAGTTTTGATTTAGTCCTTATGACTAATCAAAATCTGATGCATCTATAATCTATATACATATTCAGAATACACAACATTAGTAAAAATCAAAATTAATATACTTACTTAATACAAAGATAATAAAAAAAGAAATATCTAATATACTATGCAACATAACAACACTGTAAAAATATGAAAAACTTTAAAGTTCTAGAATGTTCAAAAGTCTGTTTCAAAGTTCAAAAGAAGAAAAAATAAAAGAGTTCAAGAAATAACAAGTAAAAGTTCAGTAGGTGTCACAGGATCAGCATGCGAACTAGTTCAGTATCCTGGTGCATTTCAAACGGAAAGTTTCTTGGTCTAAGTCCAGTGTGACGCATACAGTCTACTCAGGGAATCGGCGTTACCATGGAGGTTTCCACGTCGGTAAGGAGATTTGGGCTTGAAATCTCTGCAATGGAAGAGCCCACCTTTGAAGACGCGCACTTTGAGAGGCACAATCAGACAAGAACTTCAAGGGATTGTGATCGCTCACGACAGTCACTTGTGATCCGTAAATGTTATGTTCAAACTTTTTCAAGGCGAAAATCACTGCATATGCTTCTTTCTCGATGGTGGCATATCTTTCTTGGCACTTAGACAATTTTTTGCTCAAGAAAGCTATGGGATGCTCTCTTTCATTTTCATCTTTTTGGGATAGGCAAGCACCTATCGCATATGAAGATGCATCTGCGTGAATAATAAAAGGTTTCTCAAAGTTTGAAGAATAACATACTGGCGTTTCGCTAATGGCCTGCTTCAGATCTTTGAAAGCTCTTTCACATGGCTAGGTCCATATAATTTCATTAGGTGCTCGTTTTTTGGTTACTTCAATCAAGGGACGAGCTATTTCGGAAAATGTAGGAACATAGGATCTGTAATAAGATAGAAGACCTAAAAGGCTTCTGACATCTTTCTTCGATTTCGGAATTTCTAAGTTCTGGATCGCTGCTACTTTTTCTGGATCAGGAGCATGTATGCCAGATCCTACTACATGTCCTAGAAATTTGACTTGT
Organism: Maratus speculifer; assembly: GCA_964019185.1. Lineage (NCBI taxonomy): Eukaryota > Metazoa > Arthropoda > Arachnida > Araneae > Salticidae > Maratus > Maratus speculifer. Next base: position 6,817,710 of record OZ025293.1, on the reverse strand, counting down.
GGTTTAGCAAACTCACATTTTTTAAAGTTTACTGTAAATTTTGCTTCTTCGAGTGTGGTCAATACAGCATCTAAGTGTCTAAGATGATCAGACCAATTATCCGAAAAAATAATTACATCGTCTATATATGTTTCGGCATAGTCTTTATGTTGGACAAGGGTACGGTTCATTGATCTTTGAAAGGTCGCGCTAGCATTCCGAAGCCCAAAAGGCATAACAACGAAGGAATACTGTCCACGATGTGTGACAAATGATGTCAAATGTTTGCAATCTTCACTTAACCGTATTTGCCAATAGCCTTTTAGTAAGTCTAACAGACTAATAAATTTCGCTGACGCTACTTTGTATATCAGATGAGTTGCATTAGGCATAGGAAATGAATCAATTTCGGTTTGGGAATTTAAACATCGATAATCGACGCATAGCCTGATTGAGGAATCCTTTTTAGCTACGCAAACGATCGGGTGAGCATACTCGCTTTCTGAATGTTCGATAAGTCCTAAACTCAATAATTCCTCAATTTGCCTATCTACTTCACTTTTAAGTGCTTCTGGAATTCGGTACGGTTTTTGGCGTTTAGCTTGGCTATCTGGTTTCAATTTAATCCGATGTTCGCCTACATTTGCAATTTTTGGGATACCCGATTGGAGATTCGAATGTTTGTGTAAAACAGCAATAAGTTGTTTCCTATCTTTATGTGTTAAATGGTCAAGGTGTAATTCCTTATCAAATTTATTCGGATCATGTTTAGTAATTTTCGGAACATTTTCAATTTCACCAAAATCAATATCGTCATCATATATAACTCCTATATGTGTCGTTTGAGCCTTTAATTCTCGGATTTTATTAGCGTGTAAGTGCCTTATACTATTGGCTGGTAATTGTACTAAATAACTATAGGGGGACTTCTTTTCGAGTATTGTAGCTGGTGCTGTCCATCTAGCATAAATTTTATGGTTACTGTCTGGAATTAATACAATAACTTGATCATTAGTTTTAAATTCTTTATGTCTAGCTGTCCTGTTATGATAATAAGCATACGCTCGCTGCTTATCCGTACAAGAAATTCCGGCATGTTCGGCGGCCTTTTCTAGTTTCATTTTCAAATCGTTCAAATAATTGGTAACTGAGCCTAACTGACCAATTGGTAACGGTGTTTCATTAGTCCACGACGATTTTAATATGGAAAGAGGACCAGTTGGATGCCTACCGTATAACATCTGGAGTGGACTAACACCTGTCGTAGCATTTGGTACCTCTCGGTAAGCCCATAAAAGGAAGGGTATATGTTTATGCCAACTTCCGGCGTTTTTTCTTATAACATGGTGTATCATTCCTTTAAGGACACCATTCCATCTCTCAACTAAGCCATTGGATTGTGCGTAACCCGGTACGGAAAAACGCGGGGAGGTCCCTAAACGTTTCATAAATTCCTTCGTGAGAGCTGAAGTAAAATTTCTACCCTGATCGCTAGCTATTAATTTGGGAATTCCAGTTCGTGAAAATATTTGTAAAAGGGCATCGCATGTAGTTTTAGCAAAAATGTTTCGTAAACAAACAGCATCCGGCCAACTCGTACACTGATCTATCGCGGTCAGTACGTATTTATATCCTCCACTGGTGGGTTCAATTGGACCAATTATGTCAATGTTCATAATTTGCATAGCTTCATCAGGACGAATAACTGGGGTTATAGGTACATTATCGAACTTATTTGTTTTCGCTCGAAGCTGACAGGATGAACACCTTTCGCAAAAATCGGTCACATCTTTCTTAATACTAGGCCAAAAAAAGGAATATTTTAACCTTTGCGTAGTTTTCTTTACCCTTAAATGACCACCCCAAGGACTTGAATGTGCTAACTCTAACAATTGCTTTCTACGTGATTCGGGTACCAGTAATTGGTGCACTGTTTCTCCCATTATTTTATCTCGGTGATACAAAAGATTATCATGAACAAAATAATTATTGCGATTATTATTAGCATCAATCCAACACTGCTTAAGTGACGCATCGTTTCTCTGCTCACATTTAAATTTTTCCGAATCATTCGAAAAAATATTAGTATTTTTACTACAATCGGGATCAATGTTCTCGTTTACATTCCTTATTTCAATTGGAACTAAATCTGTGGCAGCGCCGAATACGTCTGCCATTCTAATTTCTTTCGTACAGGGCAAATTTACATTATTACAATCATTTATTGCACTGTCAGCTTCGGTACATTCACTTACCGGGTGTCCCAAAAATAACTGATGGATTTTAAAATTCAATAACTTGCAAACGGTGACAGCTATTTAAAAAAAAATTGTAGGAGGGCTATGTATAATGTCAGGAGTTTTTTTACCGTAATTTTTTATTTTAGTTCGCATCTCAAACAATAGGTGGCGCTGATTGCGATTGAAGGCCAGGTCGACGCTTCACTCAGCATTGATCACCTGGCCTTCAATCGCCGTCAGCGCCACCTATTGTTTGAGATGCGAACTAAAATAAAAAATTACGGTAAAAAAACTCCTGACATCATACATAACCCTCCTACAAAAAAATTTTAAATAGCTGTCACCGTTTGCAAGTTATTGAATTTTAAAATCCATCAGTCATTTTTGGGACACCCGGAATATTATTCAATTCATTATATGCATTCATAGACAATAATAAATCATTTATTAAATTATCAACCATCGCACATGTTATTACCATTTTTGGTAATAACATGTTTTGGTAATACAACCAAACCATTTTTGGTAACCATTTTTGGTAATAATTTGGTACCACACCGTACAACGTAATTTATCAGTCGCTAAACTTAGGGGAACATTTATTAATGGTGCTTTCAACTCATGCCCGAAAGCAGATTTAAGTATTATCGACCCGAAAGGATTTTTAAAATATTCTGGTACGCACTCAGTCTTTATAATCGAAATTTGAGTTCCGCTATCAATCACCCCTTGTAGTATTTTATTTTCTATTTCGACTTCAACCGTTTGAAGTGATTCAATTAATTTTCCTTTTTCTCGTGGCTGTTTTAAACCAAATAACACCTTCGAATTTACTCTTGCGATGAATGCGTCATTCGTATCACTTATTTCTTTTTTCTGTTTATCCTTTCCAAGTAAATAATTACAAATTGCGGTATTATGCGATTTGAAACAAAGCCTACATTTAGTTTTCACGGTACAATTTTTAATTAAATGGCGGCCCCTTAAGCAAGCGTAGCATATGCCTTCACTTTTTAATTTATTTTTTCTTTCCTCAACTGAATATTTGTCGCAATTCTCTGATAAATGACTAAGCGAATTACAAAAAACACAAATATTTTCATCAACTTTGACATGAGTTAGATTGGCCTTGAATTTATTGCTTTTTTGTTTCATTTCAGGTAACAAATCTGATGGATATTCTTTCGTTCTCGAATCGAAAGCATTAATTAGATGATTCTGTTTTTCGCGCGCTTCCAATTCTGTTCGGATAAAAGATAATAATTTATCGATACTATACTGCGATCGTTCCGGACTTTTAATACATTCTTTTTCAAAGCTAAGTGACAAGCTGTAGGGTAAACTTTTTAATATTATTGGTGTTAAAACAGAGTCAAAGCTATTTGATTCAATCTCTAACGATTTTAAGCTGCGTATTTGCGTTTGAATCGTGTCATATAGTTTTCTTAAACCGATTATATCATTTTGCTTTGTAACAGGTCGTAAAGTTAAAAGAGTGTTAATGTGACTGGATACGATTAAATCTGTTCTCCCAAATTGACTTTTTAAAACATCAATTGCTTCCAAATAATTTTTATCGGATAAAGCGAAACCAGAAACCGCGTTATATGCATTCCCGCCTAAATAATTTAACAGATAATTCATTTTTTCTACGTTCGACAGTTGTTCGTTATCGTGTACCGCTATTTTAAAAGAATTCCAGAAATTTTGAAAAAGGGTTATATCTCCATAATATTTTTCAATTTTAAGCGTTGGAAGCTTAATTGTAATCGCGTCTACGGGTTTGTTCTCGTTGTTTATAATGGGGGATTCTTTTTTATTGTTTTGTTTTCCTTCTTTCAGTTTTTTGTTGATTCTGAACCTCCATAAATTAATTTTATCGTGGTATTCTGCCGACGCTTTCACATCTTTTTCTATTTCGTTTAAATCGTCTAACAAATTAAAAATTTCCTTGTCATCCGCTTTTAAATCGCACCCTTTTTGTTCAAATTGGGCGAGATTCTCTTCTAATTCATCTAAATCGGGTGGGTCTGCTATAAATAGTTCTTCGATTTTCTTAATTATAGAGGTAATCGCGGATTTAGTGACCCCCCGAGTTTTTTAATTTTAGCAATTTTATCGGCCATATTCAGAATAATAATTAAAATGCCTTACCTGAACTATAAAATCGATTCTTCAAATTATTCCAAACGCGCAAAGGTAGTTATACTAGGATGCTGTAGATGCACACTCGAGGAAGTTAGGCCCACATATCTCACTTCTGACACCAATGTGAGACTCCTTAGGTGTGGGTGCTTCTTTGTGGGCCAATAAATTCTTGGAACAGTTCTATTCTACGAATATATTTTATTTGCAGGACTTCACTGGACGAACACAACAAAACGCTAACAGGGACACAAAATCACCAACATACAGATAACATTTACATCTCGTTCCACATTAATTCCATCTACGGTCGGAGTATCCGGACCGCCCTTTATCGCACCTTCTCAGGTGGAGACCATTTCTGGTTCTACTAGTTTTCTCTCAGCTCCCAAGAGGGGGCGCTACAAGACAAGAGGGGGGGGGGCGCTTGAGAACAGAGGTATGCGCGGGCATCACAGGTACGTTAACAGAAATTCTTTATCCCTTCTAATACTTTTTACAAATCATCTTATCTGCCAAACACGTTTCATGAACAATTAAGTCTAGTTATGACCCATCTCGCTTATATTAGAAAAACACTGCAAGCCTGCCCTTGGCCCGACTACAGTTTGCCAAAAAATTATTAATCCCCTATAAAAAAGTAACTGTCCGATGCCGATCTCTACGCTATAAAAGTTACATTTCTGTATTGATGTTGTCAAACTAGTATCGAGTCGTGACACAGGTTTATAGCTACGCTCGTTAAACCCATATTCATTGAAAATAGTTCACATTTTAGCGTTTTTGCCGAAATCTTTATAATAGGACGGCAGGCCCGTTTTTTTTTTTTTTTTTTTTTTTTTTAATCGACCCGGCCCGTATGGCCTTCTCATATTTTTTTTTCCTGGTCTAATTTAAAATTCGGAAATATTTTGCCAGCCTGGTCCGATCCGTGCAGATCTCTAGATCTAACCCAAACCTTGTCTCATGAATTAAAACTGGCGCGGAACGATCCGGACTGCGACTGCTTGGTCGAGTTCGGTCAGGTCGCACTTTCTCAATCTTAAATACGATTCATTTATCCTCTGGACATCTAATACCATTTTGCAGACCCTTCATTAGGCTTAAAAGAGGGGGGGGGGGCGATCGCCCCATCACTTCTGGTATTCATCGTATTGAAATCTTGCTATTGAATCACACTTTAGCTTTTTATACAGTTGGCAAAAAAAGTATTTGTACACTTCATTTTTTTTAAATTATAATGAAATTAAACAAAAGATTTAAGCAAAAAATACTGCAAATAAATAACGCAAATTAGATTAAATGTCAGAAAAATATAATATGAAGTTAAAAATTATTAACAGCTTCTGTATAAGTAGTCCTTTGAACCATAAACACTATAAAACACAGTACATATCAGGATGGAGAAATGTACAAATACTTTTTTGCAAGAAATTTTTAAACTTTTCCTATTAGAAAATTATTTTACATCTTTATCGAAATTTTCTGTTGTGTAATTTAAAACGCACAGTAAACAGACTGTATTAAAACTATTTTTGACAAAATATCTGTTTTTATTTAGTTAAAAATTAAACATATTAGAGTGTACAAATAATTTTTTTGCCAACTGTATGTCGACAGATGGTTCGTGGGAATTATTACATTGTTCTGCAATGAATAATAAAATTAGAAAGAAAACTTAACCGTAAAACACTGTAACATTGATAAAGCTAGATTGACTGTGCAGTATCTCCCTTTGAAAAAAAAAAAAAAAAAAAAAAAAAAAAAAAAAAAAAAACGAACAGTGAAGAAGAAGAGACTTTGTAAGTGATAAAAAAAGCGGGAGCGGCGGGGAACAGATGAGCAATTTCACCAAGTTTAATTTGATTAAGTATACAAATAGAATGTATTTATGGATTTTTTTTAAAAACAGAGAGTATAGAAGAAACAGCATTTCATTGAATTTGATGTTCCAAGTAGTGAACATAAATTAAATACGCTAGAAACAGTTTTTCTCCGAAGAACATTTTACAACCGAAATCATTTTTATAACTCTGTAATTGAATGAGTAAATGCTTTTCACCAAATATTATACCGCAAGCATTGTTTAGTCCATCTCAGAAGTTTGTATCAATTTAATTGTTTGTAAATGCGTAACATTATTACAACAATACATCGCGAAAGATTTTTAGACTATAATGTAATAGATTATTATGGAGAGCCTCTGTGCGTATACTATAAGTGTATTATACCTATGATATTTTTTAATAACTATCTTCAAGAGTACCTCAGTAGTATATATGAATTTCATTACATTTAAATTAGGATGACGCTCTTAAAAACACCACAAATGATTTATCCACATAGACCATAATGTAGCGGAATAATTTTTATTGATTCTACACGTTTCTTATGTTTCTTGAATTTTTTAAAACGTATTTACTTTTTCAAAAGTAATTTTTGCTCCTTAAAAAAACTTAGTTTTATGCAGAATTTGAAAAAAAGTCCTTAAAAATATCTAAGTCTTTAATTATTTATTAACTGAAGGTGAAAATCTGAATTCTCTGAAATTTTGATTTAGGAAAAATAATCTATATAACCCTTGCCTCCCCTTATTATCAAAATTTCGTTCCCTTCTTTTGCTCTCATCACAGCCTTCAATATTACCCCTTCCAGAAGTATCACTTCGCCGTTTTGCTGTCTATCTCACTTTATCCATATTTACAAAATTTAGTCACTTTGTTGTAATAATAAACAATCGATCACAAACATTCCTTCTCTCTAACTGAAATTGGGATTTATCCCTCTCACCCTATTACTAAGTGCCTAAAACATATTCATTGAAATTTTCTTACATCTTAATCTTTTTTTAAACGTATTTGTAAATGTTTTGAAAGGCAAATAAATAACAAGTCATCTAATGAACTTCTCCCCCCCCCCCAACACACACCGAAGTAAATAAATAATAAATCTGCTTGTTTCCTTTTCCCCCTCAACTCGCAAATTTTAAACTTTTAAGGTCATTGATTTTTCTAAAACTTTTACTGTAATAATAAATAATCAGACATATATTTTTACTCTGAACCCCACCAAAATTGATGTTTTCTTTCTATTCTCCTTACCAAGTATATAAAATTTAATCTTTAAATCTCTTTATTATGTTTTTAGCCATATTTGTTCATATTTACTCATGTAAAGTAAGTCATCTAATAAATTTCTTGCATTGCCCTCAAAATAAATAAATTAAAAAAAAAAATGCTTTTTATTCCCCCCCCCCCTTTTATATCTTACGATGTAGTATACATAGTATTTCTCACGAAATCTACCTAAACCAGGTAATATAAATAATCATGGTACTGTTCTTTACAGGTCTAACATTTAAAAAATTTCAATGTGACACCGATTCTCGATTGTCCTTCTACTGGGGTTTGATAATTAAACAAGTTAGAAATTGCTCGACAAACATGGAAAATGGGGTGCTTTCGTACTATAAATATTTTTATAGTTATATACGTAAAAGTCATTAAAATACACAGTTAAAGTTTAAAAACAAAATTTGAAATTCGATCTATATAACATAGTGCTGTGTTTCTGAACTACAAGTATATGTATATGTAATAAAGCGTGACATGTGACAAATGGGAGGGAAGGGGTTAAAAATATTGGACAACTGTGTGGCATCATTTATGAACAGCCCCATAAATGAACAGCCCCTCCATTCTTCGAAATTTATGTTTCCCGTTTGACACCCCCCCCCCTCCTGCTTGTTCTATAGTATAAAATATGCAATGTTTAAAATCGTTTAATTTGTTAAATATTTTTTTTCCTCATTTCATGAAGATCCTATCTTATACTTTAATATCATTTAGCTTATGTAATTCTCTTGATAAATCTCGAGTTCTGCAAAGAATCTTCCAAAATACAGTTATTTTAATATATTTGTACATAATAATTTTCGCTTCTTTCAAAATTCTTCTTTTAACTGCGTAACGTGAAAAAAAATCACGCTACAAGAATATTTTATTTGCTAATTGGAGGAATTCGTTTGACATTTTTCAATCATTTGGAAAATGATCGAGCTGTGCGTCTTTTACAGCCAAATGAAATCCATATTAGCAAAATTCAGAAGGAAAAAAACGCACAATAATCGCTCAGAGATTAAACTTCTAATAATATACTTTTTATAGTTTTACCATAATTAGAAAGACCAAAATTACGAAAGATTTTTGTAAAAATTTTAGCAATAACGGCCAATACTCTACGATTGATTCTAATCTCGTCTCCACTCGTACGTCAACCTATTTTCTTGAAACTGACCGCGCTACCTTTAAATATCGAATCTTGGTAGGTTGGTTGGATGACACAGAATCTTTTTCATTACGGTGCTACAACGCGAAAAATTTGTAGAAGTTTGTCCATCGATTTTAAAGGGCTTATATGGGTTATTTCCAAATGCTGACTTATTTTTCCTATAATCTATTTTTTAAATTTCAATAAATTACTACTGAAAAATGATTGAAGAGTATTTTCACAAATGAAATCTTGACGTACTGTTTCACTAGATTCAAGAAATTTCTTTCCAGTCCATATCCAAGAGGAATATTTTTGTGAAAATAATAGACTGTGTATATTTATGGCAATCTTCAGAAATTTAATTTGGTATAATAAATTGCATAAGTAATTAATGGAGCGTTAAGTTTACTATTCTTTTTAAAAGCCGTAAAAGCCAACTAGTAGCCCTCACCCGTTACACTGGGTCGGTTTTTCTAAAGAATCGCAAATCCAACGAAATATATCTAGCAAATGTGAAATAAAATAAACATTTTCTTAAATATCTAATCATATAACCATAATTGCTGCCTTAATCTTACGTTATCCAGTTCAAAGTCGATGTTGATGACTTAATAGACACAAAAGGAATAAAATCACTGAAATATTAAATTGAAATATATTTTTAGTTGCTTTATTATTCTGATTTTCCTGTTTATATTGAAAAGTGCTGTTGATATATGGCAAAATGTGCTAAAATTTTCACCCTTCCCCCCTGCACACACATATTTATTACCTTCTTAGGGAAAGAAATTCTAAAGCCGCTATAATAACTATTTAATTATATTGTCAAGAAGTTTGGTATCCTGAATTTCAGGTTCTTATCTAAAACGGCTAATCAGATAGGCAGAATGTTCTATATATTTTTTTACCTTCCTCCTTTGTACTCACTTTAGAGATCTGATCGGGGCAGGCCTCGGTATGAAGCCCGAGCACGTCCCGCGGACCGGGTTCGCGCCGATTTCCATTAACGGCATTCGGGCTGGTCCGAATTAGGTCTTTACTTGTGATTCGGGCCGGGCCTAGTCACTAATGTTTTCGGGCCGAGCTCGGGCCATATTTTTTCCAGGAACATCGAACAGGGCCTAACGTCCCAATAAATGATCTGCAGAAGGACATTAGATGCCCGCACAGAAAAATTATTGTGTCTTAAACTCTAGACCGGTGCGACCCCGGTCGGGTGGCGCCAACTTTAATTTATTATACTGGGAGAAGGTCAGGTTTTCGCACTTTCAAAACCAGGTCGGGACGGGGCTTATTTTTTGCTGCAGAGCTGGGTCGAGCCACACTGTTTTTTCCAGGTCGGGTCTGGCGTGGACTTCCTTCCCACTAGAGATATACATGGGAAAAAAATTTTAAGCCCAGGCTGCATCTGGTATAAAGTCTAAACGGTCGATGTGGGATCGACACAGCCCGAATGCTGTGACGGTTCTCAGGGGTGAGGGAAAAGCGCGAAGTCCCCTCCTCTTGGGCTAATAAAGGATTTACAAAGTGACATTATGCATTCTCACGAGAAATAACTTGGGGCGAAGTTCGAGCCCGTCACGGCCTGGCACAGGTCGCGCCAGTTAAAGTCCACGAGACTTGGACTGGGTAAGCTTTTCTCTCATTTTGAATCGGTTCCTGTCCTGATCTTCTTTTTTTTTTTTTTTTTTTTTTTTTTTTTTTTCGGAGATTCGGGTGGTGACAGGCTTCTTTTTCTTCCAGACCGAGCCTGATCTGGATATCATTTTTCTTAGAAGTTTGCATTGAACAAAATTTCCAGGTCGTAGCTCGTCCCGGGATAAAAGCTAAATATTCGGTCCGTCTCTTATCTAGGGAGTATGATAAACATTACTGTCCCGACCTCAACCCGTGGAGATAAACTTTCGGTACAACTCTCATTTAGATAGTATGATAAACATTACTGGCTTGAAAGCGACCCGTACACTTCTCAATTTTTTTTTGCCACGAGCCTAAATTGGATTGAAAACTTTTTTTACTTGTTAATCGTAAAAATTATAAAATAGAGAAAACGCGAAATTCATCATATAGCCGCAAATAAGGGCAAACTTCATTAAAGAAATGCGAATTTCGTTAAAGGTTGCAAAAGAAACACGCATTTTATCAAATGGTCGCAAAAAACCCTCAAGTTTTGCGAAGGGATCACGGTGATAACGTGAATTTCTTCAAAGTATCCCGTTCACGCATAAAAGTGAATTTCGTTAAAGGATCACGGAAAAACGCAAATTTTTTCAAAGGATCGCGATCAAAACTGAGGTCAATCATTTACTGGGCTCAATCCGCAAGAGTTAAAACGGAATCTGTAACTTAATTCCAAATCTTATCTATATTAATCCTAATATAATCTTAAATCCAAAATATTAAGACAATTTGCCCCGATGAGCTAAGCGCAGCTAAACAGTAAAAGTCAAGCCGACCATTTGCAAAATAGAGCTGTTAACCGGACCCAGACCCGACCCGACGCAAAAAATCAGAAATTAACTTGATCCGCAGAAAACAGTAGAAGTTAACCGGATCCAAACGCGACCCACAACAAAAAGTAAAAATTAATCCGACCAGCATCAAAAAATAGAAGCGAAACGGACATCAAATTTTGTGAAATGATAGCGGAGAAAACACGAATTTCTTCAAAGGATCGTGAAACACACGCACATTTCGTTCAAAAATTGCGAAAAAGAATGAAAATTTTATCAAAGGACTCACCCCAATCGATTCGGGTCAACCCGAAACATTCTCGCAAAATTATAACCAAATCCTAAACTGCCCCAAATGCTCTAAGCACAGTTAAAAAGTAAAAGTTAACCCGACCAACTAGTAAATGTAGCAGTCTTCCAGACCCAAACCCGACCAAATTGCAAAAAATCAGAAATTAACTCTAACAGCAGCAAAGAGTACAAGTCAACCCGACCAAAGTAGAAATTAACTCGGCAAGGAGCAAAAAAGTGGAAGCCAACCGGACCCAAACCCGTCCCACAGCAAAAATGTAGACGTAACACGACCGCATTAAAAAACTGAGTCCGACCCATGCATCAGACTAAGTTTCCAAATTTCTAAAATGCTCCCCCCCCCCCTTGAGGACTCTCCAGATAAGTTCTTAGCCTCCTTTTATATCAAAATTTCGCTTCGCATTTTTAACCTGTCACAATCTTTTAAATTGCACTTTTCGAAAATATCACTTCGTCGTTTTGTAGCCTATCCCACAATTCCCATATTTGTAGCATATAAGTCTTTATTGTAACTTTATTGTATCAATAACAAATCAATAACAAAAATTCCTCACCGCCCACGAATAAAATTGGGTTTTATCACTCCCTTCCTTTTATTAAGTGCAGAAAATTTAGTTCTTTAAATATTTCCATTTTTATTATTTTTTAAACCGATTTATAAATATTTTGAAAGGCAAATAAATAATAAGTCATCTGATAAACATCTCCCCCTCCACACACACACGAAAATAAATAAATTAATAAATAATGTGCTTATTTCTTTTTTCCCTCAGCTTTCAAATTTTAAACCTTAAAAGTCTTCGATTTTTCTAAAACTTTTATTGTAATAATAAATAATGAATCATATAATTTTACTCTTCACCCACCAAAATTGACGTTTTATTTATATCTTTACTTGCAAAGCATACAAAAATTCGTCTTCCTGTTTATTAATTTTTAATACTATTTTTTAATATTTAGTCGTGTAAATAAGACAAGTCATATAACAAACTCCCTGCACCCCTTCTTCCAGGACTCAAAATTTCTTAGAGCTCCTTGTGATATTTACAAAATGCTTGTAAAAATCATCAAAAATCTAAATATCCTTCCACCTGAAATTTTGACAAAATATTTTCCCTACTGACCTAACGTCACACATTTTTTTTTTAATTCGCGACACTTTTTCTGTCACATTTGTTACTACTAACAATAGGAAATTGTGTATTATGTCTATAACCGACGACTAGGCTGGGATTAACACCTATACCTCCTTTCCTCAAAATTTCTATTTCCCGTTCTCCTTTGCTGTTTAACCTTTTACGCAAAAATATACAAATGTTTAAAATATTTAAATTTGTCTAAATATTTTACTCATAATTTTATAAAGATCTTATTTTTAACCTTCAGTGCTATTTGTCTTACATAAGTCTCTCGATAAGTTTCGTATTCTAAAAAGAATCCCCCCCTCTCATTCAATATTTATTTATTTTTAATTTATTTATTTATTTATTTTTGTAATTGCGTTAAATAAATAAAATAGTTTTTATTTTACAGCAATCTATCTAAATTTATAACTCATTTATTTTCTGAAAATCAAACCGTTTAATTTAGAGACGTTAAAGCTAAACAGATTGAAATTCTTTTACAACTTTTATAAACTTTAAATCATCGAATGTGATCAAAGTAATGGGAACACTATTGAAAAAATCCTTTAGTGAAGAAACCGTCTAGAAAACACGCCTTTGAGGAGAAAAATCGTCACAGATAATTGGTTAAGAAAATTCTATTTCCTAATTGGATAATTACATGTCAATCATTTCAATTTTAGCCCATCCTTTGAATGAACTGAAAAAGAGAGTCGGCCATCTTGACTTGACTTGACGTGTGACTAGTGTGGGCTCTTAAGAGCACACAATAGTCACAGAAAAATTACTCAAAAAGACCCGGATGACCATGTAAAGTCTATGGGAGCGTTCTTTTCTAATATCTCGCTCAAATTTTAATATTTTTGCATGATATTTTTGCACAAGATAGCTGAGGGCAATCCACAACCGGGCTAGTTTTTACTTTTTCAATTTTTGTTTCAGATTTTCTTTAAAAAATTACTTTAACTTTCGAAACCGGTTTAAACCGGTTCTGAAACTGAAACTATCGTAATATAAAAAATATATAACCAAAATCGAAAAAGTAAAAACTAGCCCGGTTGTGGATTGCCCTCAGCTATCTTGTGCAAAAAAAATTATGCAAAAATATTAAAATTTGAGCGAGATATTAGAAAAGAACGCTCCCATAGACTTTACATGGTCATCCGGGTCTTTTTGTGTACTTTTTCTGTGACTATTGTGGGCTCTTAAGAGCCCACAATAGTCACAGCTTCAAACGATTCAAGATGGCGGAGCACATCCAGAACTAAGTTGAAAGGCTGTCCAAAATTAAATGATTGACAAGGGGCTTCTTCCAATTAGACAACAAAGTAATTCGAACCAATTAACTACGACATTTTCTTTTGAAGGGGAGGGCGTTACTATTTGTGCTCAATTTTCTATTGGATAATGTCCACTTCATGTCAATGTGAGTAAATACCAATGGGGACAAAGACTTCTGGAAAAATACTTTATCGTCGTTTACAGTCATTTTTATTTCAAATTTACTTTTCCGCCGACGAATCTGCACTAGTGACAAAAAAGCATTCGGGAGCTTATTTACGTTAAACTGATAGCAGCTTTTTTTTTTCTTTTCTTTTTTTCAAATTTATCATTTGCATTTTAATATACTTAAAATATTTTCTTTTTCTTGGATAGAGGATATTTGAAATCGATCGCCAACAGAGGAACTTTTCTACTTTATTTTATTTTAGAGGTTTTTTTTTCTTCTGCTTGGAAGATACTTCGAAAGTAAAACTGTACTTTGAAAAAAAAATAAAAATTGAAAAAGTAGAAGGTACTTGTTTTGATATAAACTTCAAAAGCCAATATAAACTCGAGCTTTTAAAAGTACAAAAAAGAAGTAATTGACGCACAATTTATGACAAAGAAGTAATAAAAAACTCAATAAATTCAAGGCAAGAATTCTCTGATGAAAATTAACTGAAAAATTAATTATATATGTCTAAAAAGGATTTTATTATTTTTATTAGAGTATAACATTTGTACAGTTTTATTTTCCGGAAATAAATGAATACTTTTTCAAGAGATTTTTTCTATTTTAACATTTATTTTCTACCTTTTACAATCGAAATAATAATATTAGTAGGAAAAAAATTGCATTATTACAAGTAGGATACGGTTTATGTTTATATATAAAACATAGTTTTATTTATAGTAAATATATTTACTTGGGGGAGGGTAGATATTTATGGCAAGGGCAAAGGGAGGTTGAGTAAATTATGAAAATATTACTGATCGCGATTTTGAAAACAGGTGTTCCCCGGAAATTCAACCAATGATTTAATAACTAATTTCACAAGCATTTCGCTTAAGTCTGTGTAATTTTTATTAAAAAAAATCAAATGTAAGTTTATTTTTCCAAGTTAAATGTTTGCGAAGGGCGAAGTTTTCCATCCCGGCTTAGTCCGATGTGAAGGTGAAATATTTAACTCGTACCGACAGGTCAATTTTTTAAAAAAGTTCATGGTTCCAAGAATCCGTAGAAACATAAAAATAAAATCTAGATAATTTTAAATCTGGTATCATCTGACCCGGATCATTCTACACCTCTTTCTTTTAAAAAGCCACATTTTCTCAACGACACCTTACATTACAATTCTTATATATATATATATATATATATATAAAGATATTTATGTTCAAGGTATTACATACATCTATCTATGTATACAGGGTGTTTGAAAATTACATGTCAGTAAAGGAAAGGAAATTTGAGAAAGTCGTAGTAAGCAGATTTCGTATAGGAATCTGAGTGCGGAAATGCAGCGTTCAGGCGGTGAAAGGTGCTTTTATGTTCAGTGGATAAAAGCATTTCGCTGGCTTGATTCGTCGTTCTCTGCTGCATTCCTGCACAACATTTGCTTAGTAAGGTCCCCTGTATTTACTTTTAAATTTTCGACACATAATTTTGAACCCGCCCCCCTCTCCCTCTCTCTACATACATATATAGATATAGATAGATATAAATGTGTTTGTCCGGATTGACTTATAATCAAAACACGGTTCAAGCTACTGAGCTTTGAACATGAAAATTGGGGGGGGGGAATACTTCTTATGACATAAGAAAGGATTTTTTTAAAATCCTCTCATCTCCCCCCTAACGGAGTTAAAGAGAGGTCAAAAATTTTAGTCGATTTTACAAAATTGCACTTTAGAGGATAAAAAGGGGGGGGGTGCGAAAATTTTAGAATACTTGGCATATATCAGCAGCCGTTTTAGATAGGCGCATGAAATTACAGAAAATAAATCTACTAAACAAATAATTAAACAAGTATACCAGTGGTGCTAGAAGTCACCCCTTATAAGGGGTTCAAAAGGGGAGAATAAAAATTTTAGAACATTTGGCACATCTCAGCACACTTTGTAGGTAGGAACATGGAATTCCAGAAAATAAATCTGATAAATAAAAAAATAAAATAAAATAAAATAAACACATATTTCAGCAAATTTAGAAATTCTACTTCTAAAAAGTTTGAAGGGGGGGGGGGTGATAGTTTTGAAACATTTGACCAAATCTCTGCAGCTATTTTAGGTAAGGAGCATGAAAATGCAGAAAATAAATCTAATAAAAAATAGATAAACACAGGTACTTGAGCGATTTTACATTACCTCTATCTCTTCTTAAGTGAGTTAAAAGGGAGATCGAAAATTTTATAACATTTGGGATATTTTAGCAGCCGTTTTAGATAAACGCGTGAAATTACAGAAAATAAATCCTAATGAAAAAAAAAAAAAAAAAAAAAACTAGCCTTAAAAGGAATGACTCCTGGAATAATGCGCATGTGTAAGATTTCGAAATAACGAATCAGGGTGGACCACTCCTTCATGAGTCGGAGGGCTCCGTCTATGCATCGCGAAGCGATTCCAACCGGGATTGCAAAGCAATACCGAACGGAATCGCGAAGCGATGACGCGGGGGATTGGCGAGCGTAGCGAGCAGGAGGGCGGAGCCCCTCTATAGTTTACAACAACTGTAACTGCTCATTCCAATTGTGCATGTTTGGGGCGCTGTACCCTACTTTGCCCCTCCGAAGGGGAACTTTTTAAATTTTTATCCACAGCACTCGTGCTGCATATCTTTAGAAAGGTCTGAAACTGCCTTTTCCTATTATGGATGTCTTGTGTGTCTCCCCTTCGCTCTGCCCCCCAGGGGGGCACAATTTTAATTTCTGTTCCGCACATGTCCTGTGACACATCATTTGAAAGGTCTGCAACTGCTTATTCATATTATGGATGTCTTTTGTGCTTTACAACACCAGTCGTGTGACACATCATTTCAAAGGTCTGCAACTGCTTATTCATATTATGGATGTCTTGTTTGTCACCCCCCATTCTGCCCCCCAGGGGGGGGACATTTTAGTTTTCTTTACAACACCAGTCGTGTGACACATCATTTGAAACATCTGTAACTGCTTATTCATATTATGGATGTCTTGTGTGTCACTCCCCCCTCTGCCCCCCAGGGAGGGGCTTATTTTTAATTTCTTTACAACACCAGTCGTGTGACACATCATTTGAGAGGTCTGCAACTGCTTGTTCATATTATGGATGTCTTGTGTGTAACCCCCAATCTGTCCCCCCAGGGGGGCACATTTTTAATTTCTTTACATCACCTGTCGTGTGACACATCATCTGAATGTTCTGCAATTGCTTATTCATATTATGAATGTCTTGTGTGTCAACCCCCCCATCCTGACCCCAGGAGGTGGCACATTTTCAAATTCTTTACAACACCAGTCGTGTGACACATCATTTGAAAGGTCTGCAACTGCTTATTCATACCATAGGGTATTGGGTGAAGCAAGCAGGGGTAGCCTACACCTTGGAATCTCGAAGCGATACCAAACGGAATCGTGAAGCGATTACGCAGGGGGGGGGGTTGACGAGCGTAGCGAGCAGTGGGGCGGAGCTCCCCTAGACTACTAAAAAATAATTAAAGCGATTTTTAAAATTCCCGCATTTCCACGTTTCCAATGCTTTTTTAAATCAAATCCGCTTTATACGGAAGGGTGATATGCGGCTGTCGTACCTGCTTTCATTTTGCACCCATTTCCATACGCAAACATAAAATCTATCCCCCCCCCCCTAAAGAATCCAGAAACTGCACAACTTTTCGTTCAGACTTTTGATTGGCTAATTGGTGAAATTGAGCAGGAACTTCCGGTGTAAACACAAACAAAAGGAGTTATGTTACGTTTGGCGTGCTTAAATCTTATTTTTTTTTCTTTTTTGCTTCTGTTTTCACTTTGTTCTTGTTATTACAAACTTTTATCGAATTGGAAACAAATGCTAATTTAACATTGTAATGCGAAATGGTTAAAACAAAAATAATAAAGTAAGAAGTTTTTAAGAAGACTTTTAATTTTATGGGAAAAGGGAATGTGGAGTTTCGGAAGAGGGGACTTTAGATGAAATTTTAATGAAATGAATGTAAATTCTTAATGAAATTTATGATTAATTATTTATTTTTGTTATAAAGAAAAAATAAAACAGAAAAGTATATAATAATAATAAATTGTTGAATTTAATTACTGTGTGTTTGTATTGGGGAGAGGGGGGGGGGGGAATCAAGTGATGAAGTAAAAATTCGGAAGAAGAGCAGGGAAGAATTGGTTTAATGATTTTTTTTTTCTTTTAACTCAGAAAAATTCCAAATTTGATTAATAAATAATACAAAAATAAAATAGGACTTTTTGCAGATTTCGCATAAAAATAAATAATTTTAAGAACAAAAAATTACTTTAAAAATTATTCAGGTCTTTCACACCCATACAAATCCTGTAGTAAATTGTAAAACATTTTAGTAATTTTTATTTTTTGTTTTATTTGCAAGTATATTTTTTCTTTCTGAATTCCCAACTTGGAAAATAAAAATTTTGATCAGTTTATTCTTTGCTTACAACTGTGATTGATGTGATGATTGTGAATTATCATTTTTTTATATTTTGTTATTATTAATGTGGAATACCTATATAATATAATTTATTGTTATAGAAATTGGAAGGTAGGTGGATGTAAGAGCAATGGACAGCCTTCACTGTTTTTGATTTATAAAAAATAATAATAATAATAATCAATGTAAAATTAGCTTTTACTTTTTTTCATAATTCCCTCTTGCATGTTTTGTAATATTGGTTATTATTGACATTTTTAATGAAACCAATCATGAAACAAAAAATCATGTTTCAAAGTTTCACTGTTTTTCTGTAATAATCTGAACGAACACGCTAAGAGCTGATTTCTCTTAATAAATGTATACATTCTTTATTTTCACGCAAAATTTGTATATTTTTGCTTTGCTAGCAATAGAAAATTTTGAATTTTCATAGTAATGGTCATTTACAAAATTTCATTTTTTATTTTATTATTATTATTATTATTATCATTATTATTATTATTATTATTATTATTATTATTATTAAGATTTTAAGACTCGTGTTCATTACGTTCATCGTGTTCATCAGGAATATTCAAATGGTCAATTTTCAGTAATGGACATCCTGAAGATTCGTTTACATTGAACTTACTGTAAACTCCTAAAAATGTAACTTTAGTATAAATTCATAGTGCATAAAATATTTTGACTTTTAACTGAAAACCCAAGTAATCAAATTTAATTTTTAAATTGCATTTACCAGAATGTAATAACACTGAAATTTTTACAAACAACTGCTTTAATTGGTTTCGTATAATTAATAAAATTTTCAGTAATTTTTTTTTAAATTTTGCCTTGCGTATTTTATAATCTAGTAATCATTAAACCAAATCAGAAACCAGAATATTCATTAAGGCTCTATTACACACACTCTTTGCGTGGAGATCCCGATTGTATTTTTCTCATGTCGTAAAAATTTCCTTGTGCTATCTTGTCCCTGTATATTGACGACAACTTATAAACATCCTTTCATCTCAATCACACAAGCGAGAAGTATGTTGTTGAATAAATAATTAAATAAGTATTCGTTTTTAAAAGCTGCTGTACACTGCCTAATGCAGTTGGTACTCAACCCTAGGTTAGTTTGACTGGGTTTTCATTTAAAAATATAAAACCATACAAATTGGAGAATGTGCGATACAGAAAGCAATGAACCTCCAGACATTAATTTTGTTTTAAAAGATTTTCTTCTAAAAATATAAACCAACATGCATTTTAGTTATTTTTAATGTTATTATCACGGTACCGAGCTGTGCAGTGTTAGTATACAGTTATAGTACCTTGTTATATGACTAGTTCGGATATATAGTCCCATTTTCACACATTCCAAATAAATAATAAGTTGTTAATTGCATTATTATGCCGCCATACATAAATATTCATTGTATAATGAATATCTCTTTTCTAATGACTATCTTTGAGAAAATCGGAATATGTATGTAATGTAGTGATGGTTGATATCGATTTTATCGCCATTAGGACAACTCAACTTTATCAATACAGTAAACAAATCGATTTTATGTTCAACTCAATTTTATGATACTACTAGCAGGCTATGCCCGCTGCGCTGGTCAATATTTCAAAATCAACCGTGGATGAAACGAACTGGTGAATTTAAATTTGTATTTTAAATAATTTGGACCTCCAGCAGCACCTTGCTCATTGCTGAAAACGATTTAGACATTATTGTGATATTAAATTATCTTAAAAGTTGCGCAAAAACCAGCTATTTAGAAGTAACTATTTTAGTTTATTACTAACAGTGCACATTTGGAAGCGAAATGAGACCATTATGGCAACAGGATTTAAAATTTCCCCTTATCTGAAGAAATATTAATTATTACAGTCGTTACCATGGTACAACTTCTGAAAAATTTCTTCACAACTTTTCATTATGTGAAGCCAGGAACCCAAAGCTACTCCCACCTAAAAAGTTTATATGTATATTAAATTTTGTCCGCGCGATAAAAGGCACAATTATGCAAGAATCATCTTCAAACTCGTCAAGTACATTGAGATGGTTAATATCTCAGTGGGAATTGCAAATGAGCAAAATCGGCCCATGGGGGTGGTAATTGGAAAAGGTTTATTTGAATACCATCTTAACATGGCTTTCACAAAACCAGCTCTTACAAAACAATAGCAGGGAAAAAAATAAACATTTTTCGTTACAGCAAGTTGTCAACGATAAAAAAAAACACACATTAAAATTCTCACTACAACAATTACTTTATTATTGCAAAATTTCCTCCTGAAAAATGAAAACAGAATTATTTGCTCCTTCATATTTAAGCATTTTCTCTTTAGTTATTTAATATAAAATTATGTAAATTTGCATAATTTGGGGAACGATTTGGCGAAATTGGTTGACGTGATAATCAAGTAGTAGCCAATTTACACTTTTCATATTTCACAAAAGATTCCTACACGGACATCATGTACGCAATAGGTTTAGCACGATTATCTTGCAACTACAATTTGGCAAAATCCTCGTTTTAGAATACCAAAGAAATTTATGTATATTTTATTATTTTCTATCATTTTAAACAGCAATTAACAATAAATAAAAAGTAACTGTAGAACAAAACAACAAATATCATTTTTAAAAAAGAAAAAAAAATGAAAGTAAATAAACAACTTATCATCAGATAAACAACTATAGCTGGGTTACCATATGAGGCAAATAATGCCATTTTGGAGCCAGTCAGATACCTCAATGAGTATCGACCAAATCCGTGACAAAATTTCCATTTGGAAAAAACTTTAATCGGTATTTATACTGCATTCTCCCTACTTATGTATAAGAAAAAACTTTGACACAGATGTCATGTATGCACCACATTGGCGCAATTTTTTCTGGCGCCAATTTGGAGAACTTTGGTTTTTAATTACCAATTTCATAAATATTTTTTAATTATTTTGTATTATTTGAAAAAAAAATAAAAAAGTTTAATTAATAGCTATAGAAAAAAATGATTTATATTACTTAAAAAAAAACAAAATGAAAGTTAATAAATAGTTTATTAATAAATAAACAACCATAGTCGGTTTACCATGTGTGGCATAAAATCGCCATTTTGTTGCAATCATGCGAATGTGGTGCGTATATGACATCTGCGCCAAAACTTTAAAAAGTTGCAATTAAATTATTTAACAGTTTGGATGATACTAAAATTTAAACATTATACGCATTTTTTTTTTTTTTGCTATAACTGCTATTTATGTATTTACAATTAAACATAAAAAAATATCCTAAAAATGCTCTCACACATTTAAAAGAGAGTGAGAGAATTTAGTAATTGTCAACATCCCTCCGGCTTATGCCTTCTTGGTATAAAATCGCATTGTTTGATGACAAAAGTAAATTCAAACACCCAAATTAACAAATAACATACAATTAACAGATAAAACCATTTTTAAAAGTAATTCTGCTATTTTGTCCTGTAAGACACATAATGGTAGAATTAGATTTAAAAAATATTTAAAAAAAAAATAGAAAAATGTTATTTACATTTTATCTAATAAAATATTTAAAATACATTTTTATTAGCCTGCGCGAAAGAGAATAGCTAAAGTTTGATTGAAGAAATATTGAAGAGGAAATGGTCTATTAAAAAAGACTTGTAAATTTTATTCAGCGGGAATTTTTCATTTAAAAATGTTGAATTTATTTATAGTAATAACGCGTAATTGCAAAAATTTACTTTGAATTGCAAAATTTTTCCTTCAGTACTACTTGGTTATACCGTCAACCAATTTCGCCAAATTATACAAATCGCCAAACTATTAGCCAGATTATATGGATTAGCATTAATTTTCATTTAAATAACGAAAAACAAATTAGCAGATTATATATAAAAGTAGAAATAAAATGTCGAATTAAAAATAACTTGATGACATAATTAATATTTATATTATGCTTAATGTCAAGTGAATGTGACATTTACGATCATCCATTATTGACATTTAATCTTAGAATTTGGGGGTAGATTTTTAATCGATGGGGTAATCTTTCCTTTTTCAGTTTTTAAATTTTAAAACTGAATTTTTTCCTGTAAGTGAAATTGGCGAAATTGCGCAAGAAATATTAAATTAACAATGAAAACATTTGCAAAAAGAAATAAAAGAGCTATACTCATACCTATATAATTTACGATTGAATATTAAAATATACTCTAAAAATTATCTTCACTTGAAAAAAAAAAAGAAACATTATTGCGACCATTAAGAACCTAAGTCAGGCATTAAGTCAGTACTGCATTTTCGGCTTAAAAACACATTCTTTGGCGACAAAAGCAAGATGAAAATGGTATAGAAACGAATAATAACTCACAACTTACAGTGTCTTTTACAATCAGGACTGCTTTTTTCTGCTGTAAGTTATATTATACGGAAATTCGATAAAAAAGAGAAAGAAAATAATAAAAAGGGAAATAACTATCATTCAAAATTCATTTAATCAATTTCTGAAATTCATGTTTTATTCTAACACCAGGGATAAGTCGCCAAAAGTTGAACCGATTGTTATATTTCGCGTTAATTTATTTTTTAGCATTACAAATATTTTTTTCATTTTCAAGATAAATATATTTTTATAATATTACGCCTCATTTAAGGGGTCTTTCTTTACTATTATTAATATTATCAGTAGTTATTTTCTGCTATTATTTGAAAGATATTTGTAATATTTCTAATAGATATAGCCATTTTAATTCTTTTAGCAATTATACTTTCCGCCAAAAACAACTACTGGCAACCCTTTTGTCAAAAATAACCGAAAAATACGAAATTTACTACGAAAAATCAGAGTTATCCCTGTAAATTTGAATGATAAACCTTCGGAAAAATATTTCCTATCGAATGATACAATCGGCAAAAAAATCCATCGGGTAGTTTTTGAAAACACTCGTTTGGAAGTTTCAGAACTTCTGCTTTATAATATATATATGATATACACACTATATGGCCAAAAATGACCGTCCACTGCGATTTTTGACATTTTGTAAAATATCTAGAAAAATACTAGAGGAATTACTCTGAAACAATAAGTGTATAAACATAAAAGTACATTACATATATTTTCGTGAAGATTTTTTCTCGAAACTCCATAGGGGACAGTCAACAAATTGAAAAAGAACGAATACCTTTTGGATAACTCTGTCAAAACTAATGTAAGCAAAAGCGCTCAAACTCTACATTATAATTAAGTGGTTTAAATTAAATAAACATGCATACTCGTAGAAATATTAAGGTTTTTATAAAAACATTCCCCATTTTTTCTTCAAGTTTTTTTTGCTTATAATTTGCAGAGTTCTTACTAATATAACAATGTTCTTTTTCGCAAACATGACAAAAAACACTGTACATTGTACCCTCTAATCAGAATTACAAAATAATAAAAATAGTTTGAAAAATGAGCAGTTTTACTTAATATATTTTCATTGCGCATGCGTCAGCGTTATCAAAATTTCATTTTCATTCTCCTTACAGAATAGCAATGTGCAGCATATAGTCCACACGCGAGAAGGAAATGAATTCGCAAAATATAAAAACCCTATTTTTCCTATTGTTGTAAGCTGAGAAGTACCCAAATATTAATATTCTAGATGATGCCAGTCGATTTTAAAGTCTAACTGTTTATATATATACATATATATATATATATATATATATATATATATATATATATATATATATATATATATATATATATATATATATATATATATATGTTACCGGGCAAACCCGATTTGAGGCCAAACTAGTTTGCCTCACATGACAAACATATTAAGACTTATATGCATTTACGAAATGCTCTACAATATACATTTTGTAAAATATACTTTGGAAAAAAAAAAAAAAAGCTAATGTTTCATTTACATGCCCACACGAAACAATTCCATTACGAAATGGTAAAGGGGTAGGGGAATTGTGTGCGACATATTTTAATTATATTAAATTATTTTATGAATAACAAAATTTATATACGTCGTTGAGGCTTAATATCAGTTATACGATATAGTGATGCATAATACGAAGTGCATAGCATTTACAGGTACACACAAAATATTTCAAATGACATATTCCTTCCGAAGCACATGTATCTGACGATAGCTGATGGATGGATGAAATGCATTTTAGTTATGATATGCTTTTTTTTTAAGTTTCACTAAATCTATGCATATTATATGGCGTGTATAAATACTATAGTTGATATACACTTCCAGCAATTATTGCTCAAATACAATAGATTTATTTTGTGTGTCTTTGTAAATAAATGACAAATGATATAAATGCTCTATTCTATCGTAATCATCTTTTAGTAAAATTCAACGATTTATATCAGTTTCAATCCATTATAAATAGCGTAATGTCAATAAAATACTCTGCAAACAATTTTTCCTCATGAACCATATAGCTATGAAATATATTCTTTTGAGTGTCCTTGTAAATAAACTATTAATGTATATGCACCTCATATACAATACCAAACATGCTATGGTAAGTATCATTGACTGATTTTAATTGCATGAAAAGCTGAATATAAGGTACCCTGGGGTAATAACGCCACGTTAAGGTTCTAGCAATTTTCACGGCTCAGTTTTAGTTTGTATTTTTCAAACAAATATGTGATTTGATACAGCAACTCATTGACTATCTATATAAAAAAAATAATTTAACAGATATGAATACATAAAATGTAATGGCGTGATTTCTTGACCAATGCTATTTGGCATTATTACCCACCTACACTGGTGTCCAAAAGTTAAGCATAATTGGTAATTAAGTAATTATTTTTAAGTAATGAAAGAAATATGAATCGGAATGTGCTGAAACTCCAGGTGTGTAAACAAAATAGTACGCGTCACATATTTTCGCAAAGAGTTTTCCCCGAAATCGAACAGGGGACCGTCAACAAATTGAAAAAGAACGAAGATCTTTTGGATAACCCTGTCAAAACTAATGTAGCAAAAGCGTTCAAACTTCACATTATGATTAATTGGCTTATTGTAATGTACTGTGTTAATTTTTACAAGGATAGCATGTACACTCGTAGAGAAATTAAGGTTTTTATAAAAACAGTCCTAAATTTTTCCAAGTTTTTTGCTTATAATTTGCAGAGTTCTTAATATAAAATAATGTTCTTTTCTGAAAATATGACAAACATGATTGTACACAATACCCTCTCATCAGAATTTAAAAATAATAAAAATTGTATGAAAAATGAGTATGTTTAGTAAATAATTTTTCATTGCGCATGCGTCAACGATATCAAAATGTCATTTGTATATTGTGTTAGCTAAATGTATAGAGCAACTTCTGTAAAAGTTTCAAAAACATAGCTTGAAAATTCTGAAAATGGGAGCCTATAGAATCAACTCAAAATCCGTTATTCCTAAAGGAAGCAAAAAAACCAGGGGTTTTACCTAAATATAGTTGTACGTGCAATATTGTGTAGGCACTAAACAATGGAATATGGATACAGCCCCTCATCTTTTTGCTTCATTTAGGGAATAAAGGATTTTGAGTTGATTCTATAGGCTCCCATTTTCAGAATTTTCAAGCTATGTTTTTGAAACTTTTACAGAAGTTTCTCTATACATTTAGCTAACACAATATGCAAATGACATTTTGATATCGTTGACGCATGCGCAATGAAAAATTATTTACTAAACATACTTATTTTTCATACAGTTTTTATTATTTTTAAATTCTGATGACAGGGTATTGTGTACAATCATGTTTGTCATATTTTCAGAAAATAACATTATTTTATAATAAGAAGTCTGCAAATTATAAACAAAAAACTTGGAAAAATTTAGGACTGTTTTTATAAAAACCTTAATTTCTCTTGTACGAATATACATGCTATCCTTGTAAAAATTAACACAGTACATTACAATAAGCCAATTAATCATAATGTGCAGTTTGAACGCTTTTGCTACATTAGTTTTGACAGGGTTATCCAAAAGATCTTCGTTCTTTTTCAATTTGTTGACGGTCCCCTGTTCGATTTCAGGGAAAACTCTTCGCGAAAATATGTGACGCGTACTATTTTGTTTACACACCTGGAGTTTCAGCACATTCCGATTCATATTTCTTTCATTACTTAAAAATAATTACTTAATTACCAATTATGCTTAACTTTTGGACACCAGTGTATATGGGTAATAACGCCATGCAAACAAAACTATGAAATAAGTTGGAATAATTGCATGTAGATTGCCCAGTTCTAAAAATACAAACTCTCAGCTCTAGAAATTGACAAATTGCATCCTAAGCTATTGAAAATGCTCATTTTTTTGTGAAAGTGTAAGAAAAATAAAGGCGTGGTGTGGGGAGGGGGGGATGAGGCAAAAGAATATCAGACCGTGAGCTTCTTTTTGCTTAAAAAGGACCGCTTAAATAGAATTATTCGAAACATTGCACAGTTTTAACTGTGTTTATTTGAATCAGTATTTAGGATGTAGCTCGGCCACTGTAGGGAATCAACCGGGTTAAAAATTGCAAGGATTGGCGTTATTACCCCGTTATAGTTATTGCGCTGAACATTTTAAATTACAAATGATCTCGAGAAGATATCCAAAATCTTCAACAACATTTTGAAAGGCCATGAAATGTACGACAAATTTATGTAATTAACAAAGTATTTCCGGATAAAAAAAATAGTCTTCACATCACAAAACGTATCTCGCAAGTTTTAGATCAAGCGTTAATTTTAGCTGCTGCTTGTAAAAACAATAAAACTTAAAAATGAAACAAATTAACTTGAAGCTGTTTTTTGCGATTTATATGACTCAAAAAACTTCTCCGCAAAACACATGAGTATCATTTACCAGATTATTTCATAATTATGCAAAATATTAGCACTTGGCGTTATTACCCCAGAGTACCTTATTTACGTGAGTTAGAGTGTGGAAACGGACAGACAACCAGAATCAATAAATATTTTTCAAACTTATTGGATAGTGTTACTTAACAATAAAGACATTTATTTTCCGACTGCTGCGCACTACAAATATCTTGCAATATATAGCATTTGCCATGAATAGATTACAACAATTTAAGCTCCTTTGATGCTTATACACAAAGTGTTCACTTTCAATAGTGGCCAATGTCTAATTCCTAAATTGTTAGTCATAGACATGTAGTTCCAATAACAAAAATGGGGTAAAGAGCAATTTGAATCAATAAAAACATTTCTTAAAAAAAAAAACACGAAATTTAAACTTTCACACGGTCTTCCGCTGCTATAAAATATATTCAGTAAAATTTTTATATTATACCGACAAGTAAGAGAAAAAAAAATAAAGGTTTGGTTATTTAATGATTAAAATTGCCCGAGTGATAGTTGTTTAAAGTTGGAACATATTTTTTACTGCTAATTAGAGATCATTCACAAATTTAATAGAAATATAATTTCATCATATATATTAAAAATGGTTGAGAGTAAAATTAACATTGCAATGTAAGTCTGAAATCTTTAACCGTTATAACAAAATACATAATTTATAATAAACATACAACGGGAAAAAACGGATTTTTTGTTAAATAAAATAATGATTAACTGTTTACAAAATGATACATATTTTGAAATATTATTAGATAACACTGGTTTGCAAAAGTAGGGTTACATCATATTTTTTAACTTTTGATAATTGAATTTTATGCATTTTGTGCCGCTGAATCCGATAAATGAAGAAGAATAAAATATAAAAGATAATGAAAAAGTATTTTGCAAATCATAAATTTTAAAGTTTAAAAAAAAAAAAGAAAAAATAACGAAAATTTCGTTTTATAAAATAGATGTGTTTTTAACCTTTGATAATTACTTTTTATGCATTTTTTACCGTTGAAACTAAAGACCTTCATTTATAACTATCGAGTCCCAATTTTCAGCAAATTGTAAATTTCAAGTTAAAAAGTTAAAATTTAAAATTGAACCTCTTCTCCCACATCATCTAAACCTTCAGATGTTAGCTGTAAGAAATTTATAAGGAAAGGATCCGAGGCTTGTGTCATGGAATCTACCAAACCTTTATGCATTGCTAGAGTATAGTCAATACATAAAGATGTCACAGTCACAATGATAAAGTTTAATATTCAGGGGGAAGGGGCTTAAAAATGATCCCCAAAGTTCACACATTATTGAAGCTTTAGTATTTAATCAGATAAATTCTACTCCTTTGCAAGCCCGAGCGTCTGGATTGTACAGTTGGCAGTTCGCCAGACATTTATTTTTCCTTTGAAGAATCTAGAGACAGTACCCTCACAGAATGCACAGCACATAGGTTTCATTTAGGATTCTTCCGAGGGGCGAAAACCGGTTTTCTCGAGATACAAAAGTAACGTTACTTAGAAAGTTACAGTATGAGCGCTCGCTTCTACAGTGTTGGTGTGCAGTCTATGCGATGCCAACGAGATGGATCTTTTTCGTTGCATCTGAATACTTTAAAATGTTTGTTTAAAAGGCAGCAAATATGTTGAAAATGCATTACATATTAACAAAAATTGAATAAAATATTTTCAGAATATAGATTTTTGAATTTCGAAAACATTTCATAATTTTTTTTAATAGTATCAGCAAATTTGCGTTATTATTACTTCAAAATTAAAATTTTATTTCTTTATCTTTTCATTTGTTCAGTTTGTATTGCTATGTAGTTAAGGACTTTTTTAAATGTGTCTAAAAAATGAAAAATATAAAAACTATTACTTACTACTATCATAGTACAAAATACGTAAATTACAAAGATAAGAGATAGCAAAAATTTAGATCGTTTTTCAATTTAAAATATTGACTTATGAATTATAAATTTTAAAAAAGGGTAATTTTAAACTATGGAAATAGACACACAATATACAGATTTCCTGATATTTACAGGATTAATATGATAATGCTTGAAAATAGCTTGAAAATAGCTTGAAAATAATGAAAACATAATATCAGTAGCATATCATAAGCGTCATAACATTAATTTATGTTAAAAAATATTGTAAATAAAATAAATAATGTTATTATTATCAGGCATCTTGAAATATAATTCTGTTTTTTTTGTCGCTGTCGTGTCTTGAAAATTAGATTAAATGTGAAAATTAATACCCCCCCCCCTTTTTTTTTCTTTTTTCTTGAAAAATAAATTTATTTTTATGGTGAAATGTGGAAAGTTATTTGAATTCTTAGTACTTAAATAATTACACCAGCTACTTTTATGCAGTTACGAGTGATAATGATTTTGGGGACGGATCAGAAATTTGCGATTATGGATTTAATAAATAATAACCTTTTCTGTAAACATTTTCGAGGGAGGAGGGGGTGTATTTTCTTATATTTATTTTAAGTTTAACTAAATATTTATTTGTAAATGCATGTTATCTAATGCTTTCAATCAATCAAACTAGCTGTGTATTTTGAAATTAAGGTGTTTTTTTAATTAAAAAACGTAATTTTTTGACATAAGTTGTAATTTATTTTTTGTTCGGAAATGCATGAAACAAGCAGGTGTTATTGTTCAGAAACTACCTAATCGCACGCATTTTCTTGTTTTTTTTGCAAACGCAATATATCCTTCAGAAAATAGTGTCAAAGTGGGCGTTTTGAACCGAATTTCTGCACGAAAGAAGAATAGCCACTCAACAGATGTGAAAAACGTGTTTGTCGCGTGATCAAAAATGCGTATAATTCAGTATGTAATTTATTGATCAAAAAAGTTAAATTCGATTCGATTCCAAACCGCTTCCATAGTTAGGTATTCCAATATGAAACTTTCCGTTGAAAAATGAATTTGTAAATTTGTCAAAATTTTTTGCACCTACAATCTTAAAAAAAAAAAAAAAAAAAAAAAAAAAAAAAAAAAAAATGGAAAATTACAAAAAAATTTCTAGTAAAATTATATGTCAAGAACTTTTTATGCAATGACAACAATAAAAATTCATGTAACAGATTTTGAATTAAAAAAATTTAAAGTTATTTAGAAATTTTTGGGAAAATCGGATTATCAGAACTTTTTAAGTAACGGTAACCAGGATTACAGATAAAATTTTTGTAAAATTACCAAAATTTTTGTAGATTCTTTTGTAAAGTTACAGATGTCTCTAGTTTTGCTTACAAGTTTAGTAGATTGACATCATTTTCTCGTACAGCGTACATATAAATTTTTGAAAGCATAACAAATTTCGGTAAATTTAGATTACTAAAGTTACACTTTTTTTTTTTTTTTAATACAGTGTATTGAGAAGCGCAGTTTAGAACAGCCTTAAAATAACCTGTAAAATAAAGATTCATCAGAATACATGTATATGGTATCACTTAAAGAATGGGATATGAATGAAAACTGTTCCATAAAAAAACTTTAATAATAACTATAATGAAGTTTTTCATTCACATATCTGTGATGGTATCATGAAATATCGCATTTAAAGTTCATATTAATCTACAGTTATAACAATTTATTGGAATTTAATGAAATTTTCCTCACATAAAGCTTAGTTAAGCTTAATAAAGTTAAAGCATTGCTAATCTGAAGAAAAATGTTTCGTTCAATTTATAATGAATAAAAGTAAATAGAAGAATAAAAAAAATACACTTACATAGTAAATAAATTTATGTCTTACTAAATCAATCAATGAATGCAATAAAAACAAGTTGGAAATTGTTCGTGAAGCATAACAAATGCGGTATTTCGTACGATAACGAAGTTTTAAGAATATTCAGACCTTGCTGTTATAATGGACAACACTTCGGAAACAGTATAGTGGTCGAAATCTATTTTGTGTTCCTGTAAGTATGCAGGAAGTAACTTGTATTACACCTCAGCAACGTATATCATAAAATGTGAAATAGTTCAATATAATTAACACACACCCCAAACAAAGTTTCCACGAATAGAATTATGTAGTAGAACACTTTTGTGTTAACCTGTAATTTAAAAATTAATATTCTTTGCATCACAGATTGTACAGAATGTATATTTTAATATATATATATATTATAAGTTCATGTCAATTCTATTATATTCGGAAGAGTTTAACATCTTTAAAATGTACTTGAAACTGTTTTTTCCTATTGATCCCAATGTAATGGAGTACTTTTGATTGTCCCTCTAATTAAACTATGCATCCGATTTTCATAAAATTTAAAATGACTCGACAAAATTAAGGTAAAATTATATAATTTAAATATCGTGCGATTTTGTTGGGCAGTTTTTTTTGTTTTGTTATAAGCGGACGAACGGACAGACGGACTGACAACTGAACGAAGAATATAGGTGCTAGCAATTTATATAATTACGGACCCATTTAAAATTAATCAGATCTTGATGTAATAGTACACAGTATTCCGGATACAGCATAGTGACCAAAATCTTCTGTGCGTCCCTGTAAATACTATCTGCTTTCTTTTATACAGGAAATAACAGGATATAGTATTCCTCAGCAACGCAAAAATAAAATTTTAAATAGTTAATTACAGGGTCAATCCATTTCAAGTGGTCCAGCACTGGTCGCTCGACCATTTTTGAAAAATCTGAAATTTTTTGTACAACCCTAACATGATGGAAGTTCGAAATGACCGCTATTTTAATTTTACTATTTTTTGTTTGTGCATGGCGGCCATTTTTGTTTCATCGTGCGCAGCGATTTTCTCAGATACTAGGATACACAAAATTGTAAATATCTCGTCTTTTATTTTCCCAATTGAAATGGGGTTTGCAGCATTTTGTTCAGAATAAAATAGGCTAAATGAATGGTGGTAGAAAATTTTTTTAAAATAAAATTTTACAGGTGGAATTTTAGCACAAAATTTAAGATTTTTCCCAAAATCTGACCGTTTGCAAGAGGAAATTTTTCATGCAAGGAAAATTGTCACACTTACACAATTTTTTCTACAAATAGGTCAAAAGTGCATGTACGCATACACCAAGTCCCAGATCTGGGAGTTGATTTCTCTTTGTAAAAAAAATTCCGAAATTCGTCAAAAATTCCAAAAATCGCACTTTTTAGGCTTTGATATCGCTGGTGGGGCACAATTTAAAAATCTGAAATTCTGGCCTTTAATAGTATTGTGTAGTAATGTTATGTACAAAAAATTTCAAGAAGGAGATTTGACTACAAGCGGAGATATGACATGGACAATATGTGAAAACAATACTGCCAAACTATTGTAACCTACTATGTAATTGTTCAACAAGACTGTCAACCTTACACAATTTTTTCTACAAATAGGTCAAAAGTGCCTGTACTCATACACCAAGTCCCAAATCTGGGAGTTGATTTCTCTTTGCGAAAAAAATTCCGAAATTCGTCAAAAATTTCAAAAATCGCACTTTTTAGGCGTTGATATCTCTAGTGGAGCACGAGATAAAAATCTGAAATTCTGACCTTTGATAGTATTCTGTAGTAGTGTTATGTACAAAAAATTTCACGAAGGAGATTTGACTATAAGCTGAGATACGGTGATTAAAAAATGTTAAGAAATGCTATTATGAGTACATTAGGAGAAATGAGATTAGTCTCATTTATTACAATATTTACACAGAAAATATCGTTTGTTGAAAACAGTTTAATATTATATATTTAATTTACAACTATACCAATATTAATAAATGTTCAATTTACTATTAATAATAAATGTTTAATTTACAAAGATACTATATATGCTCAACAAAGAGCTTAACACTATTTACGAGAGATGTTATGAGTTAGACCAGTTACTCTTGTCAGTCCATCAAGCTGTTCTTTCTCAAAATTTTATTTGAAGCCATCAAAGTCTCGTCATCCCTTGTTAACTTGAATGAAATTCTCTGGGCTTAATAATTGAAACCATGTCAATTCGATCAGTTGCAATCCATTGTCTGAAATTTACTTTTCCTGAAATGTGCATCGAGTAAAATTGTTTCAATAGGTTTCTAGTAGGTTTGTTCCTCTGGACAAATAGTGTATTGGCTTAGCATACATTCTGAATTGTTTAAATCACACAGACGCATTTGAAGAAGATATTTGTAATTAACATTTAACTTTGATTTAACTTTGTACCATAAATAATTAATTTAAAATTTTGGAGTTATGAACAATTACATAGTAGGTTACAATAGTTTGGCAGTATTGTTTTCACAAGTTGTCCATGTCATATCTCAGCTTGTAGTCAAATCTCCTTCTTGAAATTTTTTGTGCATAACACTATTACACAATACTATCAAAGGCCAGAATTTCAGATTTTTATCTCGTGCTCCACCAGAGATATCAAAGCCTAAAAAGTGCGATTTTTGAAATTTTTGAGGAATTTCGGAATTTTTTTCGCAAAGAGAAATCAACTCCGAGATCTGGGACATGGTGTATGAATACACGCACTTTTGACCTATTTGTAGAAAAAATTGTGTAAGGTTGACAGTCTTGTGGAACAATTACATAGTAGGTTACAATAGTTTGACAATATTGTTTTCACATATTGTCCATGTCATATCTCAGCTTGTAGGCAAATCTCCTTCTTGAAATTTTTTGCACATAGCACTACTACACAATACTATCAAAGGCCATAATTTAAAATTTTTATCTCGTGCCCCACCAGAGATATCAAAGCCTAAAAAATGCGATTTTTGAAATTTTTGACGAATTTCGGAATTTTTTTCGCAAAGAGAAATCAACTCCCAGATTTGGGACTTGGTGTATGAGTACAGGCACTTTTGACCTATTTGTAGAAAAAATTGTGTAAGGTTGACAGTCTTGTTGAACAATTACATAGTAGGTTACAATAGTTTGGCAGTATTGTTTTCACATATTGTCCATGTCATATCTCCGCTTGTAGTCAAATCTCCTTCTTGAAATTTTTTGTACATAACATTACTACACAATACTATTAAAGGCCAGAATTTCAGATTTTTAAATTGTGCCCCACCAGCGATATCAAAGCCTAAAAAGTGCGATTTTTGGAATTTTTGACGAATTTCGGAATTTTTTTTACAAAGAGAAATCAACTCCCAGATCTGGGACTTGGATCCGGGACGAATTTCGGAATTTTTTTCGCAATGAGACATCTACTCCCAGATCTGGGACTTGGTATATGAGTACACGCACTTTTGACCTATTTGTAGAAAAAATTGTGTAAGGTTGACAGTTTTCCTTGCATGAAAAATTTCCTCTTGCAAATGGATAGATTTTGGAAAAGTTCTTAAATTTTGTGCTAAAATTTCACTTGTAAAAATTTATTTTAAAAAATTATTCTACCACCGTACATTTAGCCTATTTTATTCTGAACAAAATGCTGCAAACCCCATTTCAATTGGGAAAATAAAAGACGAGATATTTACAATTTTGTGTATCCTAGTATCTGAGAAAATCGCTGAACACGATGAAACAAAGATGGCCGCCATGCACAAACAAAAAATAATAAAATTAAAATAACGGTCATTTTGAACTTCCGTCGTTTTAGGGTTGTTGTACAAAAAATTTCAAATTTTTTAAAAATGGTCGAGCGACCAAAAAAATATTTTCTGGACCACTTGAAATGGATTGACCCTACAATTAAAACGCAAACCAAACAATGTTCTTTCTATACCATAATGTAATGGAATAGTTTTGTGTGGCCTTTTAAATTAATAATAAATGTTCTTTATACCACAGATTGTGCAAAATGTATATTATAATATGTATTTCATAGATGCATATCAATTTTATTATGTTCGAATGAGTGTAACACCATTGAAAATACATTTGAAATTTTTTCCTCATTGACCGTAATGTAACTGAATACTTTTGGTTGTCCCTGTAATTGATCTATGCATCCGATTTTCATAAAATTTTAAATTATTATGTAATATTTATATATTTTAAATTTCAAATGATTCGGTTAGGCAATTTTTCTGCTTTTATATGCGGACGGATGGACGGACTGACTGAACGACAACTATATGTGCTACGGATTTACATAATTACAAACGCACCTAAAAATGGGTTGAAGTCAGACTGTTATAATAGCAGAGGTTCATTTCGATGTGCCTCTACTCCTATCCTCATCCTGACCTTGTAAAAATTAAAAGAGCCTGATGGAATAAATACAGATAATTTTTAAATTTTGAAGTCTCAAACATTTAAAAACTGAAAAGACTGTTCATACTATATATAAACATGATAATACAGGATGGAGAAGCCGTACTACTCACGTTAAGGATGCAAATGAGTATAGTTCCAAAACAAGTTGATTTTACTATCATATTGGTTATGGAAAATCTTGATTTGAATTACTTAAACATGTTTTGTGCATGTTCTTAAAATAAATTTACACTGTCTATTAAATTATTATGAATATGTATATAAATTTATCATGTAAATAATTTCATCACGTCACATAGTTTTCTTTTATTTATTAACAATACAGGCTACACATACTAACTGTATATTACAGCCTTACATTTACAAGGCTTAATGCTGTTCGAATGTCATTAAGAAATTTATTCATTAAGATTTTCTTTATAACTTATAAACTCATGTTGAGCGTAAAAGCTTTATGCTCGAAACACAAACTTGTCGGCATGATGAAGGATTTTGAAACTTTCATAGCATAAAAATTAAAGCTACACAATATTAATAGAGGATTTCATAACACATTAATACTTAAATGACGAAAACGTTAATATTAGATACGAGAGAAAGCAGTATAAGCAGTAAAAATATTTGCGTGGAATACGCACAGATAGGAAACGATTTAGTTCAAACGCATGCGCAATAAAAAGCCAATGGTCGAAAAACGGACGAAAACCGGTAAGATCAATGATCAATGGGTCAGATAAATGATCGAAACCGAGACTTGTGTTTTGTTTATAAATTTTGTGAGGGTGCGATGTAAAAAAAACATTGGTTAGATATGTAAATTGGGTGTATTTTAAATCAACAAACGACGAATTCCAACAACAGTTGTAATTTATCTATCGAAGAATACATATCAAATTGAAAGTGAATTGAATGCATTATCATTTACAGAAACATAGAATTGTGTGTTTGAAAGGAATATGTCTAAAATCGCAGTTATTAGTTCCTATATTTTCCAAAGTTATTAACTACAAAACTGTTATTTAAACTAAAAAAAAATAATCATCCCGATCGATTCTGATATATAACAAATGTTTTAATAAATATTGAAATTAACAACACAATTTTCGAAATTACACTACACATTTTATGTCCCTTTATCCTGTCTAATAAAAAAACGAATACAAATATATTTATATGAGTTTTCACAATCCAGAACAATATGATATATACGGTAAATACCGAGAAAAAGACTATGTTTACTGTTTACTTAATTCATTTTATGTTAAATTATTTTCAATGTTTTAACTAATTTTTTAATCAAAG
Source organism: Maratus speculifer (assembly GCA_964019185.1). NCBI lineage: Eukaryota > Metazoa > Arthropoda > Arachnida > Araneae > Salticidae > Maratus > Maratus speculifer. The sequence continues at coordinate 6,780,881 of OZ025293.1, read as the reverse complement.
AAAAAAAGACGAATACAGACATTGTATCTTCAAACAGCGACTAATTTGACCTTAAAAGCCTTCAATCAAAGAAATATGAATGAAAATCCACTTATAAAGAGATTAGCCATTTTTTTAAAATCATAATTCAATTTTTTTAAAGCCGATAAAATTAGTGTGCTTTGAGAATCCTGGGTGTCTGGACGGGTGTTGTTTACAGAACCTTTTAGTACAGTAAAAACATCCCAACGAAGAAGCTTCAAAACGTAAATTATAATAGGAACCATTTAATTTTTAAATATATAGCATAGGTACAGACATAAGTATAAATAAGTGTAAAAAAAACGTGCAGAAGGGGGAACAAAGGGGGTAGTCGCACCGGGCGCGGAAAGTTAGGAGACGCCAAGTTTATTCTACGGACGTCATTTTTGACCTGCCACAAGAAAATATTGGGAGGAGGACACTAAATTTCAACTTTGCCCCCGGCGCAATTTTCTCATCACACGCCACTGAGTGTAAAATAACTGTATGTAATTTTAAAATAGATGTATGTAATTGTAAAATAAATATTAATAAATTACAAAAATTCAATCATGTCAAATGTGAAAGAAATACGTTTATAAATTGCATATGATTTTTGTTTTATTTTTTTTCTCTGTATCCATTACTTTCATTGAAATTCTCTCACTCTTTGCAAATACATAAATATATGTTAATGATCCTAGAAAAATGTCCTTATTTATATTTGTCTTACATTTAAATAATCATATATATTAGTTTGAAAATAACTAATCATTATTTTGTAAAAAAAAAAATCTTGTCGGAGACAGAATTTTTAGACAGCCGTGTGCAAAAGAAATATTAGATGTCTGGCGTGTTGCCAACTGAACAATTCAGGTGCTCGCAAAGGAGTAGGATTTATCTGATTATATACTAAAGCGTCAATAACGGTTGAACACTGAGGATTAAGCTCCCCCCCTCAGAATATTGCTATTTATCCTTGTGATATGCTTATGTAGAGACATTACTCTAACAAGGCTCGCTGGATTATGTGACATAAGTCTTAGACCCTCTCCTTGTTAGTATAACAGTTGAATAAATTACTGAATTAAATGAAATTTTATTTAATAAAAAAAAGTTTTAGATCTATTTCAGAGTATTAAACTTTTACTATTTTTTAACTTTGAAATGTACGACTTACAAAAAAAATTCTTACGTGATGGCTTAACAATGAAAGTCATTTTCAGATTCAATGCTTAAAAAATACACAAAAATAAAGTATCAAAAGTAAAAAAAAACACAGCCACCTCTTCTATTTTATAGCATCTGATTTTTGTTATTTTTAATTATGACAACTTACGAATTACGAAAAATCCTGACATCTTAGTTAAAATTTAAGGTAATTTAGGGTTTCATTCATAAACTTGTCAGATGTTGCAATCCCAAAATTTTCTTTTATCTTATACATGTTAATACTTAATGAAAAATGCAGCATAGCAACACCAACTGTTTGATGGTTTAAACAAAAATCTAATCAGCAACAACTTAAGTCAGCTTATTACTGAATCTGAAGTTTCATAAAAATCCGCGCATTAGTTTTTGAGATAGAGCTATTGGAAAATGATTTTAAAATATCTGCATAACAGGGCCACATGTTGGGTGATGTACACCAAAAACTAATCAGGATCAATCTTTTTATCAGGTACTAACTCAATCTGAAGTTTGATGGAAATCCGTGCATTAGTTCTTGAGATACATTTATTGCGAAATCGTGAAAAATGCAGCATAGCAACGCCATTTGTAGGGCAATTTACACCAAAAAACTAAGCAACACTAATCTATATCAGAGACTAACTGAATCTGAAGTTTTAGAAAATGTCGTGTATTAGTTCTTGAGATAGAGCTATTGAAATAATCAAGAATAATGCACCATGGCAGTGCCTCCTATTGAGCGATTTGCACAAAAGCGCAATCAAAGCTATATCATATCAAGTACTAACTAAATATAAAGTTTTATGAAAATTCATGCGCGTGTTCTTAAGATATGGTTGTTGTGGAAATTGTAAATAATGCGGAATAGTAGAGTCGCCTGTTGGACATTATGCATGAACCCAATCTGATCTAATTCATATTAGTGTCTCACAGTATCAAAAGTTTTGTAAAATTCCGTGCATGTTCTTGAGATAGAGCTATTGCGATAATCGCGAATAATGCACCATGGCAGCGCCATCTGTCGAGCGATTTGCACTAAAACGTGTAATCAGCACCATGTTATATCAAATACTAAGTATAAAGTTTTATGAAAATCCATGCAGTAGTTCTTGAGATAGGGCTATTGTGGAAATTGTAAATAATGCATCATAGCAGCACTACCTGTTGAGCCACATACATAAAAAATTAATCAGATCTAGTTTATATCAACTTTTAACAGAAACTAAAGTTTTGTGAAATTCCGTGCTTTAGGATTTTAGATAGAGCATCCACAATATGTTTTTCACACACAGAGAAACAAACTCACAGACTCACAGACAGACATTTTGTAAAAATATGTTTTTCGAGTTCTTTGACCCTTAAACCGTGTTAATCCGTCGAAAACAAGATTTCGAAAATTTCCACGAATCTAATACTTTCTCCTTGTAAAGTTAGAAGAAAGTAAAAATACATAGCAGTTAATAAACAAAAACATCGTCGTCCTGTGTTATCTAACATAATTTTTTTTCTTAAACTTCTTAGCAGTAGTTTACCTGACATTTTTTGTGTTATCCTGAATAACTATAAACGGTAACAACCGAAAATCAAAATAATATTAGATTTTCATCGAATTTACATCAGCATGTAAAATTAAATTTTGATCGGATATTTGAAAATGAAAACCAAATTTTGAACTGAAAAAACATACATACGTATAATCGTTGAAGTTAAGAAAAAACTTATAAAACTAACATATTTTTTATTAAAAGAAATCATGAAAAGAAAATGTCTCAACTCTTTACAAAATAAAACATATGTTAAAATGTAATTATTTTAGACAATCTTAAACTTAATAAAAGTTAATTCAGTCACAATATGTGTACGATTTTTTTTTCAAGGGCATATACACATGAAATAAATTCTTCGATTACTGTAGTAACTTGGTTTGGATTTTTTGCTTTGAGCCCTTCAGCAGTTATGGCTTTCGCCTTGAATGATATATTACATATAGTCAATGACAATACAGAGATATTTTATTATTCAATAAATACTTTCAATGTATTACAAAGGGGCAAAAACACCACCCATCTCATATCCTGGATTCGAACCTGGAACCTTCGATGTAGCAATAGCTGCCGTTACTGATCACGCCACTGGGGCGACAGTAACTTGGTATATGATCCACAAATCATAGCCTAACTCATTTGTTTTCAACGCAGGAAAGTAGTCATGTATTTTTAGTCATGTATTTTAAGTCATGTATTTTAAGTCATGTATTTTAAGTCATGTATTTTTAAAGCTTCATATAGCTGAATCAATTTAAGTGTTGTAAGAATGGGAACTTTTTTGTCTTACTTATTAGTGTAACAGGAAAAAATAACTAAATATAATGATTTAAAAAAAAATAAAAACGGGAGACCATATAAAAATTTAAATTTCGTATTTTTAAAAGAAATGATTTTATTGACTCAAATCAACTCAGTTGAACTTAAAATATTTCTTTACCTCATTCAAATCATTTTTATTTTTGAAACTATATGTCTATGATTAACGGTTTAGGAATTTGCCTTTCATTACCGTTGGATACCTTGTATCTATTGTCTTGTACTATTGTCTCTAGACACACCACTTTTATGCTTATACAAGTGCAATGGCTATTCAAAAACATGCTTCACTACAATTTAAAAAAAAGATGGTTTCGAAGAGTGACGAGTTTGATGTATTTTAACTTATTGAAGTGCAATTTGCACAATTGTGTTTTACAGATAGAAATGTATCTCAAAGTTTTATCGTCGTGTAATACACATCGCCATATGTGACCGGCCATTTGTGATTTCAGACGTTTTGTTAAATATCTAGGCAAAAACTTGAGGAATTATTCTGAAATTCCAGTGTGTGAACAGAATAGTACAGGTCATACATTTCCGTGAAGATTTTTCTTTTCGCGAAATCCCATAGGGCTAGTCAACAAATTGAAGAAGTACGAAGATAACCCTGTCAAAACTAATGCAGCAAAAGCGTTCAAAATGCATATTATGATTAATTTTCACCTTATAATAAACTGTGTTCATTTTTATGAATATAGAATGTATACTCGTAGAGAATTGAGATTTTTATAAATACAGTCCTAAATTTTGTTGAATGTTTTGCTTATAATTTAAAGTTTTCTTAATATAAAAGAAATTTCTTTTGCGAAAATATGACAAAAAACATTATCCATAGATATATATATAGAGCAACTTTTATAAAAGTCTCAAGATTCTGAAAAATATCGTCAATAGAATGAGCTAAAAATCCGTTATTCCCAAAAAGAAATAAAAAGATGAGAGGCTGTATCCAAATACTTGTACCCAGTACTTGCAATACTGTATATGCTCTATTGACACTAGTCAATGGATGTATGGACACAACCCCTCATCTTTTTGCTTTATTTTGGGAACAACGGATTCTTAGCTTATTCTATCGACGATAATTTTCAGCCTATGTTTTTGAGATTTTCACATTTGTTGCTCAATACATTTAGACACTATGCAAATTATATTTTGTTTGCATTCGCGCATGACCAGTCAAATATTATTCAACATGTAAACCTGAAACCTTTGTAAATTTGTTCATTTTCCTTACAATTTTTCTTATTTTTTAATTCTGATTTCAGGATATTTTGTACAATAATGGTTGTCATATTTTCTGAAAGGAACATTTTTTTAATATTAAGAACTTTATTAATTATAAGCAAAAAAATTGGCGAAATTTAAGACTGCTTTTGTAAAAACCTTAATTTTCCTACAAGTGTACATGATATCTACATAAAAATGTAGAGATGCAGGTGCGATTGGAATCTCAAAATTTCTGAAAAGTCCCCCCCCCCCCTTTTTGAGGAGTCTCCAGATCTGCCCTTGTACCAGGACAAACAAAAACTGCTAAAAACAGCAAAATCGTCTAAAAATTTTACAATGTTGTATTGAGTTGTCACCCATTAAATATATGCGAACTTGTACAGTTTGTAAATATCTCGACAAATCTTGTCCACGATACTTTGTATGATGTTTTGGAATATGCAAAAGTCTTCTGCTCGATAGATGCTGCATTAGTTGATCGTCGACAAAAAACTCCAAAGAAGGAACAATTCTGAAAAGTGTTAGAGAATAAAATTTGCTGAATAGCAGACTTTTAAAAAAGGCTATATTTTGCATTACAATTTCATTATTTTTACTTTTATATTATAGCTAGCGGCCCGCCCTCGCTTTTCTTCGGATAGAGCAAGTCGCCCAGTTCCCTTCTACTACTGATACCGCAAATTGTTACTACCACTTCATCTCATTAAATTCAACTACTAGCCTCCTGACTGCCCAGCCAAAGGGTAATATTGTAATGTTATTTTCTCTGTAATTTATTAAAAATATTTAAAAAAAGATGTTTTTTCCAACCTGATACAAAATATGTTATTGGTATCGGTGTATAATCTTTGATAGCATCAATCCTAACTTAATTTTTCAGAACTGGGTTCTATTTGTGGAATTATACTAATTTAAATATTGCTTATGTTGCAGTGAAACCTGCAGCTTAGTGTGTGAAAAAATCAGCCGGCGGCAGTCAGGAGGCTAGAAACATTACCCTCCTTTTAAATAGTCGGATAAAAAGTAGCCCATATGTTAATCTAAGGTGTCATATACCTCCATACAAAAATTTCATAAAAATCGATCTATCCGTTCTTGAGTTATAAATGGTGTAACTAACACGACTTTGTTTTATGTATATAGATTATAGCAGCTCGTTCTGGCTTCTCACGTGTATTAAAGAAAAATTTCAAGTTATCAATTTTTACACACACACTCATAACCTAATAATTAAAATGCCGTCCCTGACATTGACAGATAGTTCCCGTTTCCCAGTGACGAATACATCACATATTATATTGCAGCCTACCCGAGCGGAGTGAACGACGACCACACGATTTTTTTCTAATACTTACATTTTTTAATTCATGATAACTTTCGAACAGAAAGTCCGAATCGAATAATTTAATAAAGAATACTGCCCAGTTAAACTGATAGCATTGAGCTCACAGGCTACAAATACTAATTGTACATTAAAGCCTTATATTTTCAAGGGTTAATTCCGTTCGAAAAAAAATTAAGAAGGGGAAACAGCTCTCCCCTTTCCTCTTTTTTTATACTTAATCATTGAACCTCATATACTATCAAAGACATGCTTTATCATATAAAAAATCTATATCCAAAATTCAGAGCAAATGAGATAATTCTTATTAAAAACCCATTTAGCATTTATATAATTTAAAAGGAGTTATCCCCCTCTTTTATACTTAGCCATTAAACTTCCAAAACTATTCAGAGATTTGAACAAAATCTGAAAATTCTGCTTGAAAAACCCATTTATATAAATTAAGGGGGAGGGGCATTAGAACCCCTGTTCCCCCTATTTATACTTATTCAATGAACACTAATAACAGTCACGGAATCGCCTCATCAGAATGATCCTAATCTAAATTTTGAACGAAAACTTAATTCTGCATGAAAATCCCATTTATATCAATTAAGGGGAGGGGCATGATCCCCCCGTTCCCCCTCTTATACATATCGAATGAACTCCAAAAACTAATCAGGAAAGCACCTTGTCAGGATATACCTACATATAAAATTTCACGTGGATCGGATATTTTTACCATGAGTTATCGCGTTACGCACGAACGAACATACATACAGAACGGACGGGCACATAAGCTCTCAGGTTATGATAGCCTGTGAGCTAATAAGTCATATAAAGGTATTAAATCAGTCTTGATTATGAAGTAATTTATTTTGATAAGAATTAATATGAAGGTAAAAATAGAGGGCTTTTACAGAGACGGCATTTTAATTATTTTTTTAAATAAAAAAAAAACACTTATTGTGACGTAACTATAACAGTTAGACATATGCTGACGCGATATTTTTTGTAGATAATTATATGTTAGCAAAGTCGTAGAACATTATTTTGTTCTATAATCAACAGTATTCGAAGCGCACGCGATGTAAGGATTTTTAAGGTCATTTTTATACACCTTGGGTTACATTGTTGGCATTTTAGTAAGGATCCCTTCATTTTTTTGAAAATATAATATAGCCTATGTTCACCGGAAATAGTGTAGCTTCTTAACAGTGAAAGAATTTTTCAAATCCGTCAAGTAGCTTCGGAGCCTATTCAATTCAAACAGACAAACAATCGAATCTTTCCCCTTTATAATATTAGTATAGATAAATAATGATAAATTTTTGCAATTCCTTGTCTTTGCAAATATACATTTATGTTACAATAAAATAAATATATCACGCAGGATAAATTTTCAATTTTTAACAACTGTTAAAAGTGTATCTTTTTCCTTAAAAGTAATAAATATTAAAAAATATTTCTTTAAAGTTTCAAACTAGTTGATCAATAATGTTAAAGTTACTAATCTTTAAAACTTTTCTGACTTTAATTTCTACTTATTTTTGATAAAAACTGTTTTTCGAACTTAAAATGCTAATTTGTCAAATATTTTATGCATGCATAGCAGTAAGACATATATAACATAAACCAGTACTAGTATTTTTTGATTATGTAAATTTATTAATTGTTTTATTAACTGATTAAATGCGTAGAAAAGAAAGCTTTTTTATTGTTTTACTTAATAATATTAGACTAAAATCGGCTGCCTAGTATCGTATAGTACCAAAAACAAGCCCGGAGGCATATGAAAAGAAAATTGCGCACGGGGCAAAGTTTCAATTTAGCGTCCTCTCCCCCAACTTTTTCTTGTAATGGCCAAAAAATGACGTTTATAGTATAAATGTAGCGCCCCCCCCCTCTTTCGGACAGCGCTGAATATGTCCCCTCCAAATGTACCCTCGCAGCGCCGCGTGAAAAGAAGGGGGAGGCAAAGGGGGCGGTTGCGCCGGCTGCGTAAATTTATGGGGCGCCAAATTTATACTACAAACGTCATTTTTAGTCTGTCACAAGAAAAAGTTTAGGGAATGGGATGCCAAACTGAAACTGCCCCGAGCGCAGTTTTCTCTTCGCACACCACTGCCTCCCCCCCGTTTCATATATTTTGCAGGTTGTATAAGGCAATTTTTAATTTTCAAATGTAGCCCCTTGTCCTTTTAAAGGTACCTATCAATTTCACAAAAGTTCCAATTATAAGCATCCTTTAAAATTATCAAAATTACCTTTCTACTAAAGGAGAAATTACTGTAATTTGTATCAAATCTATTTTCTTTTGTATGAACTTGAAAAATATATATATATACAAATGAAATGTATAATTTTATTGTTTGAAAGTTAGCTAAAACTTAAAAATAACATTAATTTATAAAAATTAAGAGTTTGAAATCGTCATTTTTTTTCAAGAGTAATACTGTTAAAATTTACCAATAATTGTTGAAAAAATTAAATCCAATGTTTCTAAAGGAGGGTTTTATTTCAACGCATTACTATACTCCAATCACGACAAAATACGCAAGGAAAGGAAGTGATTTCCTTACATTTGCTACACTGCATCGGTGTTAACCAATCAAAGTTTTAAAAGGGCGGGTATTTCAAATTCTTGGCGCAGGCGGTCCGCATATAATTAAAACGCATTTTTCGTTCCATATTCGATCAAAATCTTTCCGAATTTTGCTCAGCCTAATTGCAATAGAAATATGGAAAGCATATCATTGGAAAGCTTAAACCCTAATATTCCGTGAAGCGTTTTTAATTTTTTCTGAATTTTGCTGAAATGGATTTTATAAGACTAAAACGGACACAACACCTCGAATTTCAGATATTCCAAAATTGAAAGTGTCCTCAGAATTAAACTACAACGAAAATCAGAAAAGTACAAACTAGCCCGGTAATAGAATGTCCTCAGCTATCCTGTGAAAAAAAAAATCATTTAAAAATATTGAAAATTAAGCGAGATATTAGAAAAGAAAGCCCCCATAGACTTACCATTAGCGTTCGGCTTTTACCGTGTGACTATTGTGGGCTCTTAAGAGCCCACAATAGTCACAGAAAAATTACTCAAAAAGACCCGGATGACCATGTAAAGTCTATGGGAGCGTTCTTTTCGAATATCTCGCTCCAATTTTAATATTTTTGCATGATTTTTTTGCACAAGATAGCTGTGGGCAATCCACAACCGGGCTAGTTTTTACTTTTTCGATTTTGGTTATATATTTTTTATATTACGATAGTTTCAGTTTCAGAACCGGTTTAAACCGGTTTCGAAAGTTAAAGTAATTTTTTAAAGAAAATCTGAAACAAAAATTGAAAAAATAAAAACTAGCCCGGTTGTGGATTGTCCTCAGCTTTCTTGTGCAAAAAAATCATGCAAAAAAATTAAAATTTGAGCGAGATATTAGAAAAGAACGCTCCCATAGACTTTACATGGTCATCCGGGTCTTTTTGAGTAATTTTTCTGTGACTATTGTGGGCTCTTAAGAGCCCACAATAGTCACAGCTTCAAACGATTCAAGATGGCGGAGCACATCCAAAACTAAGTTGAAAGGCTGTCCAAAATTAAATGATTGACAAGGGGCTTCTTCCAATTAGACAACAAAGTAATTCGAACCAATTAACTACGACATTTTCTTTTGAAGGGGAGGGCGTTACTATTTGTGCTCAATTTTCTATTGGATAATGTCCACTTCATGTCAATGTGAGTAAATACCAATGGGGACAAAGACTTCTTGAAAAATACTTTATCGTCGTTTACAGTCATTTTTATTTCAAGTTTATTTTTCCGCCGACGAATCTGCACTAGTGACAAAAAAGCATTCGGGAGCTTATTTACGTTAAACTGATAGCAGCTTTTTTTTTTCTTTTCTTTTTTTCAAATTTATCATTTGCATTTTAATATACTTAAAATATTTTCTTTTTCTTGGATAGAGGATATTTGAAATCGATCGCCAACAGAGGAACTTTTCTACTTTATTTTATTTTAGAGGTTTTTTTTTTCTTCTGCTTGGAAGATACTTCGAAAGTAAAACTGTACTTTGAAAAAAAAATAAAAATTGAAAAAGTAGAAGGTACTTGTTTTGATATAAACTTCAAAAGCCAATATAAACTCGAGCTTTTAAAAGTACAAAAAAGAAGTAATTGACGCACAATTTATGACAAAGAAGTAATAAAAAACTCAATAAATTCAAGGCAAGAATTCTCTGATGAAAATTAACTGAAAAATTAATTATATATGTCTAAAAAGGATTTTATTATTTTTATTAGAGTATAACATTTGTACAGTTTTATTTTCCGGAAATAAATGAATACTTTTTCAAGAGATTTTTTCTATTTTAACATTTATTTTCTACCTTTTACAATCGAAATAATAATATTAGTAGGAAAAAAATTGCATTATTACAAGTAGGATACGGTTTATGTTTATATATAAAACATAGTTTTATTTATAGTAAATATATTTACTTGGGGGAGGGTAGATATTTATGGCAAGGGCAAAGGGAGGTTGAGTAAATTATGAAAATATTACAGATCGCGATTTTGAAAACAGGTGTTCCCCGGAAATTCAACCAATGATTTAATAACTAATTTCACAAGCATTTCGCTTAAGTCTGTGTAATTTTTATTAAAAAAAATCAAATGTAAGTTTATTTTTCCAAGTTAAATGTTTGCGCAGGGCGAAGTTTTCCATCCCGGCTTAGTCCGATGTGAAGGTGAAATATTTAACTCGTACCGACAGGTCAATTTTTTAAAAAAGTTCATGGTTCCAAGAATCCGTAGAAACATAAAAATAAAATCTAGATAATTTTAAATCTGGTATCATCGGACTCGGATCATTCTACACCTCTTTCTTTTAAAAAGCCACATTTTCTCAACAACACCTTACATTGCAATTCTTATATATATATATATATAACGATATTTATGTTCAAGGTATTACATACATCTATCTATGTATACAGGGTGTTTGAAAATTACATGTCAGTAAAGGAAAGGCAATTTTAGAAAGTCGTAGTAAGCAGATTTCGTATAGGAATCTGAGTGCGGAAATGCAGCGTTCAGGCGGTGAAAGGTGCTTTTATGTTCAGTGGATAAAAGCATTTCGCTGGCTTGATTCGTCGTTCTCTGCTGCATTCCTGCACAAAATTTGCTTAGTAAGGTCCCCTGTATTTACTTTTAAATTTTCGACACATAATTTTGAACCCGCCCCCCTCTCCCTCTCTCTACATACATATATAGATATAGATAGATATAAATGTGTTTGTCCGGATTGACTTATAATCAAAACACGGTTCAAGCTACTGAGCTTTGAACATGAAAATTGGGGGGGGGGGAATACTTCTTATGACATAAGAAAGGATTTTTTTAAAATCCTCTCATCTCCCCCCTAACGGAGTTAAAGAGAGGTCAAAAATTTTAGTCGATTTTACAAAATTGCACTTTAGAGGATAAAAAGGGGGGGGGTGCGAAAATTTTAGAATACTTGGCATATCTCAGCAGCCGTTTTAGATAGGCGCATGAAATTACAGAAAATAAATCTACTAAACAAATAATTAAACAAGTATACCAGTGGTACTAGAAGTCACCCCTTATAAGGGGTTCAAAAGGGGAGAATAAAAATTTTAGAACATTTGGCACATCTCAGCACACTTTGTAGGTAGGAACATGGAATTCCAGAAAATAAATCTGATAAATAAAAAAATAAAATAAAATAAAATAAACACATATTTCAGCAAATTTAGAAATTCTACTTCTAAAAAGTTTGAAGGGGGGGGGGGTGATAGTTTTGAAACATTTGACCAAATCTCTGCAGCTATTTTAGGTAAGGAGCATGAAAATGCAGAAAATAAATCTAATAAAAAATAGATAAACACAGGTACTTGAGCGATTTTACATTACCTCTATCTCTTCTTAAGTGAGTTAAAAGGGAGATCGAAAATTTTATAACATTTGGGATATTTTAGCAGCCGTTTTAGATAAACGCGTGAAATTACAGAAAATAAATCCTAATGAAAAAAAAAAAAAAAAAAAAAACTAGCCTTAAAAGGAATGACTCCTGGAATAATGCGCATGTGTAAGATTTCGAAATAACGAATCAGGGTGGACCACTCCTTCATGAGTCGGAGGGCTCCGTCTATGCATCGCGAAGCGATTCCAACCGGGATTGCAAAGCAATACCGAACGGAATCGCGAAGCGATGACGCGGGGGGTTGGCGAGCGTAGCGAGCAGGAGGGCGGAGCCCCTCTATAGTTTACAACAACTGTAACTGCTCATTCCAATTGTGCATGTTTGGGGCGCTGTACCCTACTTTGCCCCTCCGAAGGGGAACTTTTTAAATTTTTATCCACAGCACTCGTGCTGCATATCTTTAGAAAGGTCTGAAACTGCCTTTTCCTATTATGGATGTCTTGTGTGTCTCCCCTTCGCTCTGCCCCCCAGGGGGCACAATTTTAATTTCTGTACCGCACATGTCCTGTGACACATCATTTGAAAGGTCTGCAACTGCTTATTCATATTATGGATGTCTTGTGTGCTTTACAACACCAGTCGTGTGACACATCATTTCAAAGGTCTGCAACTGCTTATTCATATTATGGATGTCTTGTTTGTCACCCCCCATTCTGCCCCCCAGGGGGGGAACATTTTAGTTTTCTTTACAACACCAGTCGTGTGACACATCATTTGAAACATCTGTAACTGCTTATTCATATTATGGATGTCTTGTGTGTCACTCCCCCCTCTGCCCCCCAGGGAGGGGCTTATTTTTAATTTCTTTACAACACCAGTCGTGTGACACATCATTTGAGAGGTCTGCAACTGCTTGTTCATATTATGGATGTCTTGTGTGTCACCCCCAATCTGTCCCCCCAGGGGGGCACATTTTTAATTTCTTTACATCACCTGTCGTGTGACACATCATCTGAATGTTCTGCAATTGCTTATTCATATTATGAATGTCTTGTGTGTCAACCCCCCCATCCTGACCCCAGGAGGTGGCACATTTTCAAATTCTTTACAACACCAGTCGTGTGACACATCATTTGAAAGGTCTGCAACTGCTTATTCATACCATAGGGTATTGGGTGAAGCAAGCAGGGGTAGCCTACACCTTGGAATCTCGAAGCGATACCAAACGGAATCGTGAAGCGATTACGCAGGGGGGGGGGGGGTTGACGAGCTTAGCGAGCAGTGGGGCGGAGCTCCCCTAAACTACTAAAAAATAATTAAAGCGATTTTTAAAATTCCCGCATTTCCACGTTTCCAATGCTTTTTTAAATCAAACCCGCTTTATACGGAAGGGTGATATGCGGCTGTCGTACCTGCTTTCATTTTGCACCCATTTCCATACGCAAACATAAAATCTATCCCCCCCCCCTAAAGAATCCAGAAACTGCACAACTTTTCGTTCTGACTTTTGATTGGCTAATTGGTGAAATTGAGCAGGAACTTCCGGTGTAAACACAAACAAAAGGAGTTATGTTACGTTTGGCGTGCTTAAATCTTATTTTTTTTTCTTTTTTGCTTCTGTTTTCACTTTGTTCTTGTTATTACAAACTTTTATCGAATTGGAAACAAATGCTAATTTAACATTGTAATGCGAAATGGTTAAAACAAAAATAATAAAGTAAGAAGTTTTTAAGAAGACTTTTAATTTTATGGGAAAAGGGAATGTGGAGTTTCGGAAGAGGGGACTTTAGATGAAATTTTAATGAAATGAATGTAAATTCTTAATGAAATTTATGATTATTTATTTATTTTTGTTATAAAGAAAAAATAAAACAGAAAAGTATATAATAATAATAAATTGTTGAATTTAATTACTGTGTGTTTGTATTGGGGAGAGGGGGGGGGGGAATCAAGTGATGAAGTAAAAATTCGGAAGAAGAGCAGGGAAGAATTGGTTTAATGATTTTTTTTTTCTTTTAACTCAGAAAAATTCCAAATCTGATTAATAAATAATACAAAAATAAAATAGGACTTTTTGCAGATTTCGCATAAAAATAAATAATTTTAAGAACAAAAAATTACTTTAAAAATTATTAAGGTCTTTCACACCCATACAAATCCTGTAGTAAATTGTAAAACATTTTAGTAATTTTTATTTTTTGTTTTATTTGCAAGTATATTTTTTCTTTCTGAATTCCCAACTTGGAAAATAAAAATTTTGATCAGTTTATTCTTTGCTTACAACTGTGATTGATATGATGATTGTGAATTATCATTTTTTTATATTTTGTTATTATTAATGCGGAATACCTATATAATATAATTTATTGTTATAGAAATCGGAAGGTAGGTGGATGTAAGAGCAATGGACAGCCTTCACTGTTTTTGATTTATAAATAATAATAATAATAATAATCAATGTAAAATTAGCTTTTACTTTTTTTCATAATTCCCTCTTGCATGTTTTGTAATATTGGTTATTATTGACATTTTTAATGAAACCAATCATGAAACAAAAAATCATGTTTCAAAGTTTCACTGTTTTTCTGTAATAATCTGAACGAACACGCTAAGAGCTGATTTCTCTTAATAAATATATACATTCTTTATTTTCATGCAAAATTTGTATATTTTTGCTTTGCTAGCAATAGAAAATTTTGAATTTTCATAGTAATGGTCATTTACAAAATTTCATTTTTTATTTTATTATTATTATTATTATTATTATTATTATTAAGATTTTAAGACTCGTGTTCATTACGTTCATCGTGTTCATCAGGAATATTCAAATGGTCAATTTTCAGTAATGGACATCCTGAAGATTCGTTTACATTGAACTTACTGTAAACTCCTAAAAATGTAACTTTAGTATAAATTCATAGTGCATAAAATATTTTGACTTTTAACTGAAAACCCAAGTAATCAAATTTAATTTTTAAATTGCATTTACCAGAATGTAATAACACTGAAATTTTTACAAACAACTGCTTTAATTGGTTTCGTATAATTAATAAAATTTTCAGTAATTTTTTTTTTAATTTTGCCTTGCGTATTTTATAATCTAGTAATCATTAAACCAAATCAGAAACCAGAATATTCATTAAGGCTCTATTACACACACTCTTTGCGTGGAGATCCCGATTGTATTTTTCTCATGTCGTAAAAATTTCCTTGTGCTATCTTGTCCCTGTAAATTGACGACAACTTATAAACATCCTTTCATCTCAATCACACAAGCGAGAAGTATGTTGTTGAATAAATAATTAAATAAGTATTCGTTTTTAAAAGCTGCTGTACACTGCCTAATGCAGTTGGTACTCAACCCTAGGTTAGTTTGACTGGGTTTTCATTTAAAAATATAAAACCATACAAATTGGAGAATGTGCGATACAGAAAGCAATGAACCTTCAGACATTAATTTTGTTTTAAAAGATTTTCTTCTAAAAATATAAACCAACATGCATTTTAGTTATTTTTAATGTTATTATCACGGTACCGAGCTGTGCAGTGTTAGTATACAGTTATAGTACCTTGTTATATGACTAGTTCGGATATATAGTCCCATTTTCACACATTCCAAATAAATAATAAGTTGTTAATTGCATTATTATGCCGCCATACATAAATATTCATTGTATAATGAATATCTCTTTTCTAATGACTATCTTTGAGAAAATCGGAATATGTATGTAATGTAGTGATGGTTGATATCGATTTTATCGCCATTAGGACAACTCAACTTTATCAATACAGTAAACAAATCGATTTTATGTTCAACTCAATTTTATGATACTACTAGCAGGCTATGCCCGCTGCGCTGGTCAATATTTCAAAATCAACCGTGGATGAAACGAACTGGTGAATTTAAATTTGTATTTTAAATAATTTGGACCTCCAGCAGCACCTTGCTCATTGCTGAAAACGATTTAGACATTATTGTGATATTAAATTATCTTAAAAGTTGCGCAAAAACCAGCTATTTAGAAGTAACTATTTTAGTTTATTACTAACAGTGCACATTTGGAAGCGAAATGAGACCATTATGGCAACAGGATTTAAAATTTCCCCTTATCTGAAGAAATATTAATTATTACAGTCGTTACCATGGTACAACTTCTGAAAAATTTCTTCACAACTTTTCATTATGTGAAGCCAGGAACCCAAAGCTACTCCCACCTAAAAAGTTTATATGTATATTAAATTTTGTCCGCGCGATAAAAGGCACAATTATGCAAGAATCATCTTCAAACTCGTCAAGTACATTGAGATGGTTAATATCTCATTGGGAATTGCAAATGAGCAAAATCGGCCCATGGGGGTGGTAATTGGAAAAGGTTTAAAAATTTGAATACCATCTTAACATGGCTTTCACAAAACCAGCTCTTACAAAACAATAGCAGGGAAAAAAATAAACATTTTTCGTTACAGCAAGTTGTCAACGATAAAAAAAAAACACACATTAAAATTCTCACTACAACAATTACTTTATTATTGCAAAATTTCCTCCTGAAAAATGAAAACAGAATTATTTGCTCTTTCATATTTAAGCATTTTCTCTTTAGTTATTTAATATAAAATTATGTAAATTTGCATAATTTGGGGAACGATTTGGCGAAATTGGTTGACGTGATAATCAAGTAGTAGCCAATTTACACTTTTCATATTTCACAAAAGATTCCTACACAGACATCATGTACGCAATAGGTTTAGCACGATTATCTTGCAACTACAATTTGGCAAAATCCTCGTTTTAGAATACCAAAGAAATTTATTTATATTTTATTATTTTCTATCATTTTAAACAGCAATTAACAATAAATAAAAAGTAACTGTAGAACAAAACAACAAATATCATTTTTAAAAAAGAAAAAAAAAATGAAAGTAAATAAACAACTTATCATCAGATAAACAACTATAGCTGGGTTACCATATGAGGCAAA
The DNA here is from genome assembly GCA_964019185.1 of Maratus speculifer. Lineage (NCBI taxonomy): Eukaryota > Metazoa > Arthropoda > Arachnida > Araneae > Salticidae > Maratus > Maratus speculifer. The sequence continues at coordinate 6,763,844 of OZ025293.1, read as the reverse complement.
TAATGCCATTTTGGAGCCAGTCAGATACCTCAATGAGTATCGACCAAATCCGTGACAAAATTTCCATTTGGAAAAAACTTTAATCGGTATTTATACTGCATTCTCCCTACTTATGTATAAGAAAAAACTTTGACACAGATGTCATGTATGCACCACATTGGCGCAATTTTTTCTGGCGCCAATTTGGAGAACTTTGGTTTTTAATTACCAATTTCATAAATATTTTTAAATTATTTTGTATTATTTGAAAAAAAAAAAAAGTTTAATTAATAGCTATAGAAAAAAATGATTTATATTACTTAAAAAAACAAAATGAAAGTTAATAAATAGTTTATTAATAAATAAACAACCATAGTCGGTTTACCATGTGTGGCATAAAATCGCCATTTTGTTGCAATCATGCGAATGTGGTGCGTATATGACATCTGCGCCAAAACTTTAAAAAGTTGCAATTAAATTATTTAACAGTTTGGATGATACTAAAATTTAAACATTATACGCATTTTTTTTTTTTTTTTTTTTTTTTTTTTGCTATAACTGCTATTTATGTATTTACAATTAAACATAAAAAAATATCCTAAAAATGCTCTCACACATTTAAAAGAGAGTGAGAGAATTTAGTAATTGTGAACATCCCTCCGGCTTATGCCTTCTTGGTATAAAATCGCATTGTTTGATGACAAAAGTAAATTCAAACTCCCAAATTAACAAATAACATACAATTAACAGATAAAACCATTTTTAAAAGTAATTCTGCTATTTTGTCCTGTAAGACACATAATGGTAGAATTAGATTTAAAAAATATTTTTTAAAAAAATAGAAAAATGTTATTTACATTTTATCTAATAAAATATTTAAAATACATTTTTATTAGCCTGCGCGAAAGAGAATAGCTAAAGTTTGATTGAAGAAATATTGAAGAGGAAATGGTCTATTAAAAAAGACTTGTAAATTTTATTCAGCGGGAATTTTTCATTTAAAAATGTTGAATTTATTTATAGTAATAACGCGTAATTGCATAAATTTACTTTGAATTGCAAAATTTTTCCTGCAGTACTACTTGGTTATACCGTCAACCAATTTCGCCAAATTATACAAATCGCCAAACTATTAGCCAGATTATATGGATTAGCATGAATTTTCATTTAAATAACGAAAAACAAATTAGCAGATTATATATAAAAGTAGAAATAAAATGTCGAATTAAAAATAACTTGATGACATAATTAATATTTATATTATGCTTAATGTCAAGTGAATGTGACATTTACGATCATCCATTATTGACATTTAATCTTAGAATTTGGGGGTAGATTTTTAATCGATGGGGTAATCTTTCCTTTTTCAGTTTTTAAATTTTAAAACTGAATTTTTTCCTGTAAGTGAAATTGGCGAAATTGCGCAAGAAATATTAAATTAACAATGAAAACATTTGCAAAAAGAAATAAAAGAGCTATACTCATACCTATATAATTTACGATTGAATATTAAAATATACTCTAAAAATTATCTTCACTTGAAAAAAAAAAAAAAAAAAAAAGAAACATTATTGCGACCATTAAGAACCTAAGTCAGGCATTAAGTCAGTACTGCATTTTCGGCTTAAAAACACATTCTTTGGCGACAAAAGCAAGATGAAAATGGTATAGAAACGAATAATAACTCACAACTTACAGTGTCTTTTACAACCAAATCTGCTTTTCTCTGCTGTAAGTTATATTATACGGAAATTCGATAAAAAAGAGAAAGAAAATAATAAAAAGGGAAATAACTATCATTCAAAATTCATTTAATCAATTTCTGAAATTCATGTTTTATTCTAACACCAGGGATAAGTCGCCAAAAGTTGAACCGATTGTTATATTTCGCGTTAATTTATTTTTTAGCATTACAAATATTTTTTTCATTTTCAAGATAAATATATTTTTATAATATTACGCCTCATTTAAGGGGTCTTTCTTTACTATTATTAATATTATCAGTAGGTATTTTCTGCTATTATTTGAAAGATATTTGTAATATTTCTAATAGATATAGCCATTTTAATTCTTTTAGCAATTATACTTTCCTCCAAAAACAACTACTGGCAACCCTTTTGTCAAAAATAACCGAAAAATACGAAATTTACTACGAAAAATCAGAGTTATCCCTGTAAATTTGAATCATAAACCTTCGGAAAAATATTTCCTATCGAATGATACAATCGGCAAAATATTCCATCGGGTAGTTTTTGAAAACACTCGTTTGGAAGTTTCATAACTTCTGCTTTATAATATACTAGCAGGCTATGCCCGCTGCGCTGGTCAATATTTCAAAATCAACCGTGGATGAAACGAACTGGTGCATTTAAATTTGTATTTTAAACAATTTGGACCTCCAGCAGCACCTTGCTCATTGCTGAAAACGATTTAGGCATCATTGTGATATTAAATTATCTTAAACGTTGGACAAAATCCAGCTATTAAGAAGTAACTATTTTAGTTTATTACTAACGGTGCACATTTGGAAGCGAAATGAGACCATTATGGCAACATGATTTAAAATTTTCCCTTATCTGAAGAAATATTAATTATTACAGTCGTTACCATGGTACGACTTCTAAAAAATTTCTTCACAACTTTTCATTATGTGAAGCCAGGAACCCAAAGCTACTTCCACCTAAAAGCTTTATATATATACTAAATTTTGTCCGTGCGATAAAAGGCACAATTATGCAAAAATCATCTCCAAACTTGTCAAATACATTGAGATGGTTAATATCTCAGTGGGGATTGCAAATCAGCATAATCGGACCAAGGGAGTGGTAATTTTGAAGGGTTCAAAAATTTGAATACCACCTTAACATGGCTTTGAGAAAACCAGCTCTTACAAAACAATTTCAGGATAAAAAATAAACATATTTCGTTACAGCAGTTGCCAACGATTAAAAAAAAAATCTCACTACAACAATGACTTTGTTATTGCAAAATTTCCTCCAGAAAAATGAAAAAAAAATATTTGCTTTTTCGTATTTAATTATTTTCTCTTTAGTTATTTAAGATAAAATTATGTAAATTTGTATAATTTGGCGAACAATTTGGCTAAATTGGTTGATGTGATAATCAAGTAGTAGCTAATTTACACTTTTCATATTTCACAAAACAATCCTACAGAGATATCATATTCGCAATAGGTTTAGCGCGATTTTCTTGCAACTCCAATGTGGCAAAATCCTCGTTTTAGAATACCAAAGAAATTTAGGTACTTCTAGGTTATCCCGTCGACCAATTTTGCCAAATTTTACAAATCGCCAAAGTAATAGCCAAATTATACATGTTGACATAATTTTTATTTTAAATAACGAAAAAACAAATAATTAGTAGAATATTAATAAAAATATTAATAAAAAGGCGAAATAAAAATCACTTAATGACATTTTAAACACGTGAATCGCATTTAATGTCATTGAATGTGACATTCACGATCATCCATTATTGGCATTTAATCTTATAGTTTGGCGATAATTTTTTGGTCGACGGGATAACCTAGAAGTACCGAAAATTACATATATTTTATAATTTTCTATCATTTTAAACAGGAATTAACAATAAATTAAAAAAGTAACTGTAGATCAAAACAAAAAATATCATTTCAAAAAAGAAAATGAAAGTAAATAAACAACTTATCTATAGATAAACAACTATAGCTAGGCTACCATATAAGGCAAATAATGCCATTTTCGCGCCATTGAGATACCTCGATGAGTATATGACCAAATCTGTGACAAAATTTTCATATTTGGAAAAAACTTTAATCGGTATTTATACTGCATTTTTCCTACTTATGTATAGTGAAAAAACTTTGCCACAAATGTCATGTACGCACCACATTGGCGCAATTTTTTTCTGACTCCAATTTGGAGAAAACCTCGCTTTTAATTACCATTTTCATACATATTTTTAAATTATTTTCTATTATTTAAAAAAATATTAATAAATAAAAAAGTTTAATGATTAGCAATAGAACAAAATGATTTATATTATTTTAAAAAACAAAATGAAAGTTAATAAATAGTTTATTAATATAAATAAACAACTATAGTCGGTTTATCATGTGAGGCATAAAATTGCCATGTTATTGCAATCGTGCGGATGTGGTGCGTATATGATATCTGCGCCAAAACTTTAAAAAGTTGCAATTAAATTATTTTACATTTTGGATGAGGAAGACATTTATACTAAAATTTAAACATTGTACACATTTTTTTTTTTTTTTTTTGCTATATGTATAGTTACATTTAAACATAAAAAAATATGGTACTTCTAGGTTATCCCATCGACCAATTTCGCCAAGTTATACAAATCGCCAAACTAATAGCCAAATTATGCATGTTGACATAATTTTTATTTTAAATAACGAAAAAACAAATATTTAGTAGAATATTGATAAAAATACAAATAAAAAGTCGAAATAAAAATCACTTAATGACATTTTAAACACGTGAATCGCATTTAATGTCATTGAATGTGACATTCACGATCATCCATTACTGGCATTTAATCTTATAGTTTGGCGATAATTCTTCGGTCGACGTGATAACCTAGAAGTATCAAAATGATCCTAAAAATGCTTTCACACATTTAAAAGAGAGTGAGAGAATTTAGTTATTGCGAACATCGCTCCTGCTTATGCCTTCTTGGCATAAAATCGCATTGTTTGGTGACAAAAGTAAATTCAAACATCCAAATAAACAAATAACATACAATTAACAGATAAACCATCTTTGAAAGTAATTCTGCTATTTCCTCCTGTAAGACACATAATGGTAGAATTAGATTTTAAAAATATTTTTTAAAAAATAGAAAAATGTTATTTATGTTTTATCTAATAAAATATTTAACATGCAGTCATTTTTTTTTTTAGCCTGGCACGAAAGAGATAAATAGCGAAATCTTGATTGAAAAAATATAGAAGAGGAAATGGTTAATTAAAAAAGACTTGTAAATTTTACTCAGCAGGAATTTTTTATTTCATATTGTTGAATTTATCAATAGTAATAACGCATAATTGCATAATTTCCTTTGAATTGCAAAATTTTTCCTTCAGTACTACTTGGTTATACCGTCGACCGATTTCGACAAATTATACAAATCGCCAAACTATATAGATTAGCATAATTTTTCATTTAAATAACGAAAAACAAATTAGCAGAGCATATATAAAAGTAGAAATAAAATGTCGAATTAAAAGTCACTTGATGACATAATTAATATTTATATTGTACTTAATGTTAAGTGAATGTGACATTTACGATCATCCATTATTGACATTTAATCTTGAAATTTGGCGGTAGATTTTTAATCGACGGGATAACCTTTCTTTCTTCAGTTTCTAAATTTTAAAACTGTAATTTTTCCTGCAAGTGAAATTGACGAAATGGCGCAAGAAATATTAAATTAACAATAAAAAACATTTGCAAAAAGAAATAAAAGGGTTATATTCGTTGATCTCATTCTTCAAAATTACGGTGAAAAACTTTTGAAAAAGTATGACATTATTTTATAATATATATGTGTGGCAAAAATTCATATTAAAGCTAAAATTTAAATATTTGATTTAATTTTTTTAAATATTAACTCATATCTATATTATTTACGATTGAATATTAAAATATACACCAAAAATTATCTTCACTTGAAAAAAAAACAACATTATTGCGACCATTAAGAACCTAAGTCAGCCATTAAGTCAGTAGTGCATTTTCGGCTTAAAAACACATCCTTTGGCGACAAAAGCAAAATGAAAATTGCATAGAAACGAATATATAACTCACAACTTACAGTGTCTTTTACAACCAAATCTGCTTTTCTCTGCTGTAAGTTATATTATACGGAAATTCGGTAAAAAAGAGAAAGAAAATAATAAAAAGGGAAATAACTATCTTTCAAAATTCATTTAATCAAATTTTCAAATATTCATGTTTTTATTCTAACGTAAGGGATAAGTCGCCAAAAGTTGAACCAAATGTTATATTTCGCGTTAATTTATTTTTTAAGCATTACAAATATTTTTTTCATTTTCAAAATAAATATATTTTTATAATATTACGCCTCATTTAAGCGGTTTTTCTTTATTATTATTATTATTATTATTATTATCAGTAGTTATTTTCTACTTTTATTTGCAAGATATTTGTAATATTTCTGATAGATATAGCCATTTCAATTCTTTTAGCAGTTATAATTTTCGCCAAAAATAATTACTGGCAACCCTTTTGTCAAAAATAACCGAAAAATACGAAATTTATTATGAAAAATCAGGGTTATCCCTGTAAATTTGAATTATAAACCTTCGGGAAAATATTTTCTATCGAATGATACAATCGGCAAAAAGATCCATCGGGTAGTTTTTGAAAACACCCGTTTGGAAGTTTCAGAACTTCTGCTTTATAATATACTAGCAGGCTATGCCCGCTGCGCTGGTCCATTTTTCCAAACAAATCTTGATTCAAACAAAATGGTGATTTGAAATTTCTTTTTTAAAGCAGTGTAGACCATCACTTGGAATGTCCTTCCGCAATGCTGAAAACGATGCCAATGCCAATGTCATTGCGATATTGCACTATTGTATACCTTGGACAAAATTTGGGTAATTAAGTACCATCTCTCTTATTAGATCATTTATAGTAGAGTTTGATATGAAAATGAGACCGTTGTGACAGTAGGAATCAAAATGTTCTCTACTCATCACATTATTTTGTCAGAAAGCATTGCAATGATTATCAAACTCTATTAATTTTCAAGTATCATATTATCATTTGTTAGTTCTTAAACTCCTGAATCTGAACTTGCACTATGTGCAGATCTGGAAGCCTAAATACAATCTCATTACATGTTGCATTACATTTTTTAATAACCGACCTCTTCTGGCAACTCTACTACAGTTTTCTATCTATCTTGTTCTGTTCCAGCAAAGTGCATAGCAAAAAAAATGTATAAAATAGTGTTTAACTTATATATTTATTAGAACAATGAAGCATAAAAGGTGTGTTTTAAAGCTGAATTATTTGGGTAAAATTAAAATTATATGAGTTTCACCATTTCAGCCTCTTCATTTTTTTTAAACCAGTTGCAGGGCTGCTACAGGCGACTGTTTTTATAATCCGTTCTCACCACTATTTTTCTAATATAAATTTCAAAATAAATTTTTCTTGCAAGTGTTGTCAAAGTGTATGTTAAGGATTTCTGTTTAAAGAAAGTGGTGCCAGTTAGAGTTAAAAAATAATCGCCTGTGGCAGCCCTGCAGTTGCAAACATGTAGCTGTTAAATCGGGAATAATCTTGATGCTAAATTTTGTAGAAAAATAAACCTCCAGCTTGTAATCAATTCCATTATGATTTTTGGCGTCAAACATTAGTATTGCTTATAACGATTTGTTACAAATGTATCAGACTTATTTCGTGTTTATTGTCAAATGAAAGTGAAGTTTACAATCATCTATTATTGGCATTTAATCTTATATCTTGGCGATAGTTTTTTTTTTTTTTTTTTTTTTTTTTTTTTTTTTTTTTTTTTGACGGGGTAATGAAGTAGTATTTAATAGTTAATTTTTGATAAAATTCTGTTGATAGGGCTTAATGTTAATTAAAACTGCAACATAAACATCATAAACAAAATTTTCTACTGTCGGTATTTAACGTATATTTTTTTCTTAGCCGATTTTAAAGTATTTTTTTAACCTGAATGATTGATAAATTAATTGCAAATATATATTTTTTTAATTCTATATCATTGATATTCCGAATATTTTTCCTGCACATTTCAAATATTGCTTTTTAGGGATAGTAAAATAACTACAGATGAAAAATACATAATAAGATTAAAACACAGAATTAACGACAACTTGGCGAATGTCTCTACGGAGACTTGAAAAGTACGCCAGTTCTGTCAACTTAAATATCCAAATAGAATTTTAATAAATAATAGGTACTACTTTATTATTCCATAGATCAATTTCGCCAAATTATACATATTGCAAAACGATTCAGCATATTATACAAATGAACATAACTTTTATTTTAAATAACCAAAGAATCCATAAATTGAGAAAATATTAATAGAAATACAAATACCGGGTGATCCAGAAGTCCCGGGACTTTTGAAATGCTAATAATTAGAAAACCATAAACAATAGAAGTATGCGGTTTTCACAGAAATGCTGAGAAACTTGTGGGATTTGTTTTTTCGATGAAAAAAACATATTATGTTAGTTGCACTTTTTGACAGCAGGTGGCGCTAAAATTGATAGTATTGTTTTTATAGTATGATGCAGTTCATTTAAAAGAACGGATTAGTGTCCAAGGGTTACAAAGTTTAATCATGACGCTCATGGCTTATAAGTACCGCCGTGAGCCGATGCAAAACAGCGTGCACAGTATCCTCAGAGCAGAAAGAAATTTCAGAAGAAATTTCAGTTCATCATGATATCACAAGTTTACTGCACTCACCATGAACTGGTGATTTCTACAGAGTATTGGCATAGAATCCTACCTAATTTACGATTGTAACAGACATTTGGGATCTCTTGTTTCTATTACGATCTTCCAATGAGCCTTTTTCTCAAACGTTGCTTACCATAGCATTTCACATTTGCAATGGCCATCGATTCTTTTGCAGTTTTAATTTGACGTATTGTACGATATGAAAACAACGCGACATGCAAAGATGTGTCTAAACATAGTCTAGACAATGTCTAAACACTGCAGTTGCTCATGAAATTTTGTATCAAATTTCCCTTACAATGCAATTTCATTTACCTTACAAAAAATGTTTGAACATAAACCACCCTTAAAACGAAATCTCATCAATATCATAGAAAAGAAGTTTTGCAATGAACTCATGTGTCTATATAACGCATGGTATAGGTACATTCAATCTTATACAACAGCGCCACCTGTTGCTAAAAATAGTAACTATATATATTTAAAAAAATTCATTCTAAACAAAAATCCCACATGTTTCTGAGCATATATCTGAAAACAGAACCTTTGTATTATACATAGTTTCCTAATTATCAACTTTTCAAAACTCCCGAAACTTCTGGATCACCCGGTAAAACGTCGAATTAAAAAGTAGTTAATGACGTAACAAACGCATGTAACATGTTTAATTTCAAATGAATGTGGCATTTACGATCATCCATTATTGACATTTAATCTTTTATTTTGGCGGCAGTTTTTTGGTCGAAGGGATAATCAAGTAGTACTAAATAATGTAAAAAATATATAAATAATAATATAGCCAATAATATTTTGGTCAGGTGTCATGTATGGATCACGTTGGTGCGATTGCAACAAAATTGTGATTTTATGGATTGCTTGGTAATCTGGTTGTTGTTGTTCATTTACTAATAAACTTTGTTTCTTCACTTTTCTTTATTTTTTTCTTTCTTTATTGTTTTGTTCTATAATTATTAATTAAATTTCACTTATTTATTATTGTTTCCTTTTTAAAATAATAGAAAATAATTAAAAATAACATAACATGTAACTGGTATTTGAAAGCGCAGTGTTTGCCAAACTGATGTCAGATTTAAAAAAAACGCGCCAAGGTGATGCGTATATAAAAATGGAAAAATGCTTATAATAATGTAAACAAAAAAAGTAAACATATAATTAAAAAATCGCCTTTTCGATTAAAAAAAAAAAAATAACGCCAAGCAGTCATTAATTCTGTAGTTGCATCAATAGTAAATTTTCTTTTCTTCGTTTGTTTCATAATGAAAAACCATAAATTTAATAATCTCAAATAAAATAATCTGACAAATTTTCTATGATCTCGTTGATGATCTAGAAATCTCCTTATTACATAAACAAAAAGGCAAAGATGTCATATGCGCCAAGTTTGGCGCGATAATTTTTTATGCTAATTTGGCGGAAACATTGTTTTCGAATACCAGTTACATGTGTATATTTAAATTATTTTCTATTATTTAAATAGTAATAAAAATTTATGAAAAAAGTTTAATTAATAAGTATATAACAAAACAATTTATATAATTTATAAAGTAAATAAGCATTTTATTTATAAATAAATATTAATAGTCGGGTTAATATATCTCAGACAAAATAATGCCAATTTAAAGTCTATTAGTTACCTCGGTGATATATAATATCTGTGCCAATAAAACTTTCAACAATATAGTAAATATGCTATTTGGCGGTGCTCAATTATTGAAGATTAGTCCAATATCATTTTAAATATTATCTAACACAGGAAAAATATGAAGAAAATTGAAGAAGAAATGGCTAATTAAAACAAACTTGTAAAATATTTTGGCACAAATGCCTTATGTGCACCACATTTGTGCATTTTTTCCCTTTATTACGCCAATTTGGCGAAAACTTCATTTTAAAATATCAGTTACATATATATTTTTAAATTGTTTTCTATTATTTTAAGGAAATAAAAATAAATAAATAATGTTTTGTTAATAATTGTAAAATAAAACAATTTACATCATTTAAAAAAATAAATAAGAGTAAATAGTTTATTAATAAATATACAATAGCCGAGCTACCATATGAACATAAAATAGACGTTTCGTTGCAATCGCGCCAATGTGGTGCATATATGACATCTGTGCCATTTTTTTCAGCAGGCAATTTTTATTTCAAAATGTTTAAATTATTGATAGTAATAACGCGACATTGCATAAATTTAATTTAAATTGCATAGATTTCCTTGTTCAGTTTGTAAATTTTAAAACTAATTTTCGCTGGAAGAAAATTTGACAAAATGGCGCAAAAAAGTATGTTTGTTGATTACAATTTTCAAAATTGTGGTGAAAAACTTTTGAAAAATAATGACATTATTTTACAATATATATGTGTGTGGCAGAATTTCACACTAAAGATAAAATTTAAATATTTGATTACAATTTTTAAAATATTAACTTATTTTTATTGAATTTACAATTGAATACTAAAATGTACTCCAAAAATGATCTTCTTTTGGAAAAAACAACATTATTGCGACCTAATGTTAGACATATGCATTTTTGGCTTACTTCTTTGCCGACAAAAGTAAAAAAAAAAAATCTCAAAGAAACAAATATATAACTCACAATTACTTTTATAATTAGATCTGCCTTTTTCTGGAGTAAGTTATATACTATCGAAATTTGATAAAAAAGAGAAAGAAAATAATAGAAAGGAAAATATATATCGTTCAAAATTCATTTAATCAAATTTTCAAGTTATTTTTTTTTTTATTCTAACGCAAGGATAACTTGCCAAATGTTGCATCAAATGTAATATTTCACGTTATTTTTTAAGCATTACAAACATTTATTTTTAAGTTAAATATTTTTTTTATAATATTATGCCTCATTAAATGGTTTTATTTATTATTATTATTATTATTATTATTATTATTATTATTATCAATAGTTATTTTCTGCTTTTATTTGCAAGATGTTTGTAATATTTCAAACAGATATATCATTTTTAATTTGTTTGGTAATGATAATTTTCGCCAAAAAATAACTACTGGCAACCCTTTTATCAAAAATAACCGAAAAATACAAAATTTACTACGAAAAATCAGAGTTATCCCTGTAAATTTGAATTTTAAACCTTCGGAAAAATATTTCCTATCGAATGATACAATCGGCAAAAAAATCCATCGGGTAGTTTTTGAAAACACCCGTTTGGAAGTTTCAGAACTTCTGCTTTATAATATATATGATATGATATGATATACACACTTTATGGCCAAAAATGACCGTCCACTTGCGATTTTTGACATTTTGTAAAATATCTAGAAAAATACTAGAGGAATTACTCTGAAACAATAAGTGTATAAACATAAAAGTACATTACATATATTTTCGTGAAGATTTTTTCTCGAAACTCCATAGGGGACAGTCAACAAATTGAAAAAGAACGAATACCTTTTGGATAACTCTGTCAAAACTAATGTAAGCAAAAGCGCTCAAACTCTACATTATAATTAAGTGGTTTAAATTAAATAAACATGCATACTCGTAGAAATATTAAGGTTTTTATAAAAACATTCCCCATTTTTTCTTCAAGTTTTTTTTGCTTATAATTTGCAGAGTTCTTACTAATATAATAATGTTCTTTTTCGAAAACATGACAAAAAACATTGTACATTGTACCCTCTAATCAGAATTACAAAATAATAAAAATAGTTTGAAAAATGAGCAGTTTTACTAAATATGTTTTCATTGCGCATGCGTCAGCGTTATCAAAATTTCATTTGCATACTCTTTACAGAATAGCAATGTGCAGCATATAGTCCACACGCGAGAAGGAAATGAATTCGCAAAATATAAAAACCCTATTTTTCCTATTGTTGTAAGCTGAGAAGTACCCAAATATTAATATTCTAGATGATGCCAGTCGATTTTAAAGTCTAACTGTTTATATATATGCATATATATATATATGTTACCGGGCAAACCCGATTTGAGGCCAAACTAGTTTGCCTCACATGACAAACATATTAAGACTTATATGCATTTACGAAATGCTCTACAATATACATTTTGTAAAATATACTTTGGAAAAAAAAAAAAAAAAAAAAAAAAAAAAGCTAATGTTTCATTTACATGCCCACACGAAACAATTCCATTACGAAATGGTAAAGGGGTAGGGGAATTGTGTGCGACATATTTTAATTATATTAAATTATTTTATGAATAACAAAATTTATATACGTCGTTGAGGCTTAATATCAGTTATACGATATAGTGATGCATAATACGAAGTGCATAGCATTTACAGGTACACACAAAATATTTCAAATGACATATTCCTTCCGAAGCACATGTATCTGACGATAGCTGATGGATGGATGAAATGCATTTTAGTTATGATATGCTTTTTTTTAAGTTTCACTAAATCTATGCATATTATATGGCGTGTATAAATACTATAGTTGATATACACTTCCAGCAATTATTGCTCAAATACAATAGATTTGTTTTGTGTGTCTTTGTAATTAAATGACAAATGATATAAATGCTCTATTCTATCGTAATCATCTTTTAGTAAAATTCAACGATTTATATCAGTTTCAATCCATTATAAATAGCGTAATGTCAATAAAATACTCTGCAAACAATTTTTCCTCATGAACCATAATGCTATGAAATATATTCTTTTGAGTGTCCTTGTAAATAAACTATTAATGTATATGCACCTCATATACAATACCAAACATGCTATGGTAAGTATCATTGACTGATTTTAATTGCATGAAAAGCTGAATATAAGGTACCCTGGGGTAATAACGCCACGTTAAGGTTCTAGCAATTTTCACGGCTCAGTTTTAGTTTGTATTTTTCAAACAAATATGTGATTTGATACAGCAACTCATTGACTATCTATATAAAAAAAATAATTTAACAGATATGAATACATAAAATGTAATGGCGTGATTTCTTGACCAATGCTATTTGGCATTATTACCCACCTATATGGGTAATAACGCCATGCAAACAAAACTATGAAATAAGTTGGAATAATTGCATGTAGATTGCCCAGTTCTAAAAATACAAACTCTCAGCTCTAGAAATTGACAAATTGCATCCTAAGCTATTGAAAATGCTCATTTTTTTTTTGTGAAAGTGTAAGAAAAATAAAGGCGTGGTGTGGGGAGGGGGGGATGAGGCAAAAGAATATCAGACCGTGAGCTTCTTTTTGCTTAAAAAGGACCGCTTAAATAGAATTATTCGAAACATTGCACAGTTTTAACTGTGTTTATTTGAATCAGTATTTAGGATGTAGCTCGGCCACTGTAGGGAATCAACCGGGTTAAAAATTGCAAGGATTGGCGTTATTACCCCGTTATAGTTATTGCGCTGAACATTTTAAATTACAAATGATCTCGAGAAGATATCCAAAATCTTCAACAACATTTTGAAAGGCCATGAAATGTACGACAAATTTATGTAATTAACAAAGTATTTCCGGATAAAAAAAAATAGTCTTCACATCACAAAACGTATCTCGCAAGTTTTAGATCAAGCGTTAATTTTAGCTGCTTGTAAAAACAATAAAACTTAAAAATGAAACAAATTAACTTGAAGCTGTTTTTTGCGATTTATATGACTCAAAAAACTTCTCCGCAAAACACATGAGTATCATTTACCAGATTATTTCATAATTATGCAAAATATTAGCACTTGGCGTTATTACCCCAGAGTACCTTATTTACGTGAGTTAGAGTGTGGAAACGGACAGACAACCAGAATCAATAAATATTTTTCAAACTTATTGGATAGTGTTACTTAACAATAAAGACATTTATTTTCCGACTGCTGCACACTACAAATATCTTGCAATATATAGCATTTGCCATGAATAGATTACAACAATTTAAGCTCCTTTGATGCTTATACACAAAGTGTCCACTTTCAATAGTGGCCAATGTCTAATTCCTAAACCGTTAGTCATAGACATGTAGTTCCAATAACAAAAATGGGGTAAAGAGCAATTTGAATCAATAAAAACATTTCTTAAAAAAAATACGAAATTTAAACTTTCACACGGTCTTCCGCTGCTATAAAATATATTCAGTAAAATTTTTATATTATACCGACAAGTAAGAGAAAAAAAAATAAAGGTTTGGTTATTTAATGATTAAAATTGCCCGAGTGATAGTTGTTTAAAGTTGGAGCATATTTTTTACTGCTAATTAGAGATCATTCACAAATTTAATAGAAATATAATTTCATCATATATATTAAAAATGGTTGAGAGTAAAATTAACATTGCAATGTAAGTCTGAAATCTTTAACCGTTATAACAAAATACATAATTTATAATAAACATACAACGGGAAAAAACGGATTTTTTGTTAAATAAAATAATGAAGATTAACTGTTTACAAAATGATACATATTTTGAAATATTATTAGATAACACTGGTTTGCAAAAGTAGGGTTACATCATATTTTTTAACTTTTGATAATTGAATTTTATGCATTTTGTGCCGCTGAATCCGATAAATGAAGAAGAATAAAATATAAAAGATAATGAAAAAGTATTTTGCAAATCATAAATTTTAAAGTAAAAAAAAAAAAAAAAAAAGAAAAAGAAAAAATAACGAAAATTTCGTTTTATAAAATAGATGTGTTTTTAACCTTTGATAATTACTTTTTATGCATTTTTTACCGTTGAAACTAAAGACCTTCATTTATAACTATCGAGTCTCAATTTTCAGCAAATTGTAAATTTCAAGTTAAAAAGTTAAAATTTAAAATTGAACCTCTTCTCCCACATCATCTAAACCTTCAGATGTTAGCTGTAAGAAATTTATAAGGAAAGGATCCGAGGCTTGTGTCATGGAATCTACCAAACCTTTATGCATTGCTAGAGTATAGTCAATACATAAAGATGTCACAGTCACAATGATAAAGTTTAATATTCAGGGGGAAGGGGCTTAAAAATGATCCCCAAAGTTCACACATTATTGAAGCTTTAGTATTTAATCAGATAAATTCTACTCCTTTGCAAGCCCGAGCGTCTGGATTGTACAGTTGGCAGTTCGCCAGACATTTATTTTTCCTTTGAAGAATCTAGAGACAGTACCCTCACAGAATGCACAGCACATAGGTTTCATTTAGGATTCTTCCGAGGGGCGAAAACCGGTTTTCTCGAGATACAAAAGTAACGTTACTTAGAAAGTTACAGTATGAGCGCTCGCTTCTACAGTTGTGGTGTGCAGTCTATGCGATGCCAACGAGATGGATCTTTTTCGTTGCATCTGAATACTTTAAAATGTTTGTTTAAAAGGCAGCAAATATGTTGAAAATGCATTACATATTAACAAAAATTGAATAAAATATTTTCAGAATATAGATTTTTGAATTTCGAAAACATTTCATAATTTTTTTAATAGTATCAGCAAATTTGCGTTATTATTACTTCAAAATTAAAATTTTATTTCTTTATCTTTTCATTTGTTCAGTTTGTATTGCTATGTAGTTAAGGACTTTTTTAAATGTGTCTAAAAAATGAAAAATATAAAAACTATTACTTACTACTATCATAGTACAAAATACGTAAATTACAAAAATAAGAGATAGCAAAAATTTAGATCGTTTTTCAATTTAAAATATTGACTTATGAATTATAAATTTTAAAAAAGGGTAATTTTAAACTATGGAAATAGACACACAATATACAGATTTCCTGATATTTACAGGATTAATATGATAATGCTTGAAAATAGCTTGAAAATAGCTTGAAAATAATGAAAACATAATATCAGTAGCATATCATAAGCGTCATAACATTAATTTATGTTAAAAAATATTGTAAATAAAATAAATAATGTTATTATTATCAGGCATCTTGAAATATAATTCTGTTTTTTTTTTGTCGCTGTCGTGTCTTGAAAATTAGATTAAATGTGAAAATTAATACTCCCCCCCCCCTTTTTTTTTTCTTTTTTCTTGAAAAATAAATTTATTTTTATGGTGAAATGTGGAAAGTTATTTGAATTCTTAGTACTTAAATAATTACACCAGCTACTTTTATGCAGTTACGAGTGATAATGATTTTGGGGACGGATCAGAAATTTGCGATTATGGATTTAATAAATAATGACCTTTTCTGTAAACATTTTCGAGGGAGGAGGGGGTGTATTTTCTTATATTTATTTTAAGTTTAACTAAATATTTATTTGTAAATGCATGTTATCTAATGCTTTCAATCAATCAAACTAGCTGTGTATTTTGAAATTAAGGTGTTTTTTTAATTAAAAAACGTAATTTTTTGACATAAGTTGTAATTTATTTTTTGTTCGGAAATGCATGAAACAAGCAGGTGTTATTGTTCAGAAACTACCTAATCGCACGCATTTTCTTGTTTTTTTTTGCAAACGCAATATATCCTTCAGAAAATAGTGTCAAAGTGGGCGTTTTGAACCGAATTTCTGCACGAAAGAAGAATAGCCACTCAACAGGTGTGAAAAACGTGTTTGTCGCGTGATCAAAAATGCATATAATTCAGTATGTAATTTATTGATCAAAAAAGTTAAATTCGATTCGATTCCAAACCGCTTCCATAGTTAGGTATTCCAATATGAAACTTTCCGTTGAAAAATGAATTTGTAAATTTGTCAAAAATTTTTGCACCTACAATCTTAAAAAAAAAAAAAAAAAAAAAAAAAAAAAATGGAAAATTACAAAAAAATTTCTAGTAAAATTATATGTCAAGAACTTTTTATGCAATGACAACAATAAAAATTCATGTAACAGATTTTGAATTAAAAAAATTTAAAGTTATTTAGAAATTTTTGGGAAAATCGGATTATCAGAACTTTTTAAGTAACGGTAACCAGGATTACAGATAAAATTTTTGTAAAATTACCAAAATTTTTGTAGATTCTTTTGTAAAGTTACAGATGTCTCTAGTTTTGCTTACAAGTTTAGTAGATTGACATCATTTTCTCGTACAGCGTACATATAAATTTTTGAAAGCATAACAAATTTCGGTAAATTTAGATTACTAAAGTTACACTTTTTTTTTTTAATACAGTGTATTGAGAAGCGCAGTTTAGAACAGCCTTAAAATAACCTGTAAAATAAAGATTCATCAGAATACATGTATATGGTATCACTTAAAGAATGGGATATGAATGAAAACTGTTCCATAAAAAAACTTTAATAATAACTATAATGAAGTTTTTCATTCACATATCTGTGATGGTATCATGAAATATCGCATTTAAAGTTCATATTAATCTACAGTTATAACAATTTATTGGAATTTAATGAAATTTTCCTCACATAAAGCTTAGTTAAGCTTAATAAAGTTAAAGTATTGCTAATCTGAAGAAAAATGTTTCGTTCAATTTATAATGAATAAAAGTAAATAGAAGAATAAAAAAAATACACTTACATAGTAAATAAATTTATGTCTTACTAAATCAATCAATGAATGCAATAAAAACAAGTTGGAAATTGTTCGTGAAGCATAACAAATGCGGTATTTCGTACGATAACGAAGTTTTAAGAATATTCAGATCTTGCTGTTATAATGGACAACACTTCGGAAACAGTATAGTGGTCGAAATCTTTTTTGTGTTCCTGTAAGTATGCAGGAAGTAACTTGTATTACACCTCAGCAACGTATATCATAAAATGTGAAATAGTTCAATATAATTAACACACACCCCAAACAAAGTTTCCACGAATAGAATTATGTAGTAGAACACTTTTGTGTTAACCTGTAATTTAAAAATAAATATTCTTTGCATCACAGATTGTACAGAATGTATATTTTAATATATATATATATTATAAGTTCATGTCAATTCTATTATATTCGGAAGAGTTTAACATCATTAAAATGTACTTGAAACTGTTTTTTCCTATTGATCCCAATGTAATGGAGTACTTTTGATTGTCCCTCTAATTAAACTATGCATCCGATTTTCATAAAACTTAAAATGACTCGACAAAATTAAGGTAAAATTATATAATTTAAATATCGTGCGATTTTGTTGGGCAGTTTTTTTTGTTTTGTTATAAGCGGACGAACGGACAGACGGACTGACAACTGAACGAAGAATATAGGTGCTAGCAATTTATATAATTACGGACCCATTTAAAATTAATCAGATCTTGATGTAATAGTACACAGTATTCCGGATACAGCATAGTGACCAAAATCTTCTGTGCGTCCCTGTAAATACTATCTGCTTTCTTTTATACAGGAAATAACAGGATATAGTATTCCTCAGCAACGCAAAAATAAAATTTTAAATAGTTAATTACAGGTTCAATCCATTTCAAGTGGTCCAGCACTGGTCGCTCGACCATTTTTGAAAAATCTGAAATTTTTTGTACAACCCTAACATGATGGAAGTTCGAAATGACCGCTATTTTAATTTTACTATTTTTTGTTTGTGCATGGCGGCCATTTTTGTTTCATCGTGTGCAGCGATTTTCTCAGATACTAGGATACACAAAATTGTAAATATCTCGTCTTTTATTTTCCCAATTGAAATGGGGTTTGCAGCATTTTGTTCAGAATAAAATAGGCTAAATGAATGGTGGTAGAAAATTTTTTTTAAATAAAATTTTACAGGTGGAATTTTAGCACAAAATTTAAGATTTTTCCCAAAATCTGACCGTTTGCAAGAGGAAATTTTTCATGCAAGGAAAATTGTCACACTTACACAATTTTTTCTACAAATAGGTCAAAAGTGCATGTACGCATACACCAAGTCCCAGATCTGGGAGTTGATTTCTCTTTGTAAAAAAAATTCCGAAATTCGTCAAAAATTCCAAAAATCGCACTTTTTAGGCTTTGATATCGCTGGTGGGGCACAATTTAAAAATCTGAAATTCTGGCCTTTAATAGTATTGTGTAGTAATGTTATGTACAAAAAATTTCAAGAAGGAGATTTGACTACAAGCGGAGATATGACATGGACAATATGTGAAAACAATACTGCCAAACTATTGTAACCTACTATGTAATTGTTCAACAAGACTGTCAACCTTACACAATTTTTTCTACAAATAGGTCAAAAGTGCCTGTACTCATACACCAAGTCCCAGATCTGGGAGTTGATTTCTCTTTGCGAAAAAAATTCCGAAATTCGTCAAAAATTTCAAAAATCGCACTTTTTAGGCGTTGATATCTCTAGTGGAGCACGAGATAAAAATCTGAAATTCTGACCTTTGATAGTATTCTGTAGTAGTGTTATGTACAAAAAATTTCAAGAAGGAGATTTGACTATAAGCTGGGATACGGTGATTAAAAAATGTTAAGAAATGCTATTATGAGTACATTAGGAGAAATGAGATTAGTCTCATTTATTACAATATTTACGCAGAAAATATCGTTTGTTGAAAACAGTTTAATATTATATATTTAATTTACAACTATACCAATATTAATAAATGTTCAATTTACTATTAATAATAAATGTTTAATTTACAAAGATACTATATATGCTCAACAAAGAGCTTAACACTATTTACGAGAGATGTTATGAGTTAGACCAGTTACTCTTGTCAGTCCATCAAGCTGTTCTTTCTCAAAATTTTATTTGAAGCCATCAAAGTCTTGTCATCCCTTGTTAACTTGAATGAAATTCTCTGGGCTTAATAACTGAAACCATGTCAATTCGATCAGTTGCAATCCATTGTCTGAAATTTACTTTTCCTGAAATGTGCATCGAGTAAAATTGTTTCAATAGGTTTCTAGTAGGTTTGTTCCTCTGGACAAATAGTGTATTGGCTTAGCATACATTCTGAATTGTTTAAATCACACAGACGCATTTGAAGAAGATATTTGTAATTAACATTTAACTTTGATTTAACTTTGTACCATAAATAATTAATTTAAAATTTTGGAGTTATGAACAATTACATAGTAGGTTACAATAGTTTGGCAGTATTGTTTTCACAAGTTGTCCATGTCATATCTCAGCTTGTAGTCAAATCTCCTTCTTGAAATTTTTTGTGCATAACACTATTACACAATACTATCAAAGGCCAGAATTTCAGATTTTTATCTCGTGCTCCACCAGAGATATCAAAGCCTAAAAAGTGCGATTTTTGAAATTTTTGACGAATTTCGGAATTTTTTTCGCAAAGAGAAATCAACTCCGAGATCTGGGACATGGTGTATGAATACACGCACTTTTGACCTATTTGTAGAAAAAATTGTGTAAGGTTGACAGTCTTGTGGAACAATTACATAGTAGGTTACAATAGTTTGACAATATTGTTTTCACATATTGTCCGTGTCATATCTCAGCTTGTAGGCAAATCTCCTTCTTGAAATTTTTTGCACATAGCACTACTACACAATACTATCAAAGGCCATAATTTCAAATTTTTATCTCGTGCCCCACCAGAGATATCAAAGCCTAAAAAATGCGATTTTTGAAATTTTTGACGAATTTCGGAATTTTTTTCGCAATGAGACATCTACTCCCAGATCTGGGACTTGGTATATGAGTACACGCACTTTTGACCTATTTGTAGAAAAAATTGTGTAAGGTTGACAGTTTTCCTTGCATGAAAAATTTCCTCTTGCAAATGGATAGATTTTGGAAAAGTTCTTAAATTTTGTGCTAAAATTTCACTTGTAAAAATTTATTTTAAAAAATTATTCTACCACCGTACATTTAGCCTATTTTATTCTGAACAAAATGCTGCAAACCCCATTTCAATTGGGAAAATAAAAGACGAGATATTTACAATTTTGTGTATCCTAGTATCTGAGAAAATCGCTGAACACGATGAAACAAAGATGGCCGCCATGCACAAACAAAAAATAATAAAATTAAAATAACGGTCATTTTGAACTTCCGTCATGTTAGGGTTGTTGTACAAAAAATTTCAAATTTTTTAAAAATGGTCGAGCGACCAAAAAAATATTTTCTGGACCACTTGAAATGGATTGACCCTACAATTAAAACGCACACCAAACAATGTTCTTTCTATACCATAATGTAATGGAATAGTTTTGTGTGGCCTTTTAAATTAATAATAAATGTTCTTTATACCACAGATTGTGCAAAATGTATATTATAATATGTATTTCATAGATGCATATCAATTTTATTATGTTCGAATGAGTGTAACACCATTGAAAATACATTTGAAATTTTTTCCTCATTGACCGTAATGTAACTGAATACTTTTGGTTGTCCCTGTAATTGATCTATGCATCCGATTTTCATAAAATTTTAAATTATTATCTAATATTTATATATTTTAAATTTCAAATGATTCGGTTAGGCAATTTTTGTGCTTTTATATGCGGACGGATGGACGGACTGACTGAACGACAACTATATGTGCTACGGATTTACATAATTACAAACGCACCTAAAAATGGGTTGAAGTCAGACTATTATAATAGCAGAGGTTCATTTCGATGTGCCTCTACTCCTATCCTCATTCTGACCTTGTAAAAATTAAAAGAGCCTGATGGAATAAATACAGATAATTTTTAAATTTTGAAGTCTCAAACATTTAAAAACTGAAAAGACTGTTCATACTATATATAAACATGATAATACAAGATGGAGAAGCCGTACTACTCACGTTAAGGATGCAAATGAGTATAGTTCCAAAACAAGTTGATTTTACTATCATATTGGTTATGGAAAATCTTGATTTGAATTACTTAAACATGTTTTGTGCATGTTCTTAAAATAAATTTACACTGTCTATTAAATTATTATGAATATGTATATAAATTTATCATGTAAATAATTTCATCACGTCACATAGTTTTCTTTTATTTATTAACAATACAGGCTACACATACTAACTGTATATTACAGCCTTACATTTTCAAGGCTTAATGCCGTTCGAATGTCATTAAGAAATTTATTCATTAAGATTTTCTTTATAACTTATAAACTCATGTTGAGCGTAAAAGCTTTATGCTCGAAACACAAGCTTGTCGGCATGATGAAGGATTTTGAAACTTTCATAGCATAAAAATTAAAGCTACACAATATTAATAGAGGATTTCATAACACATTAATACTTAAATGACGAAAACGTTAATATTAGATACGAGAGAAAGCAGTATAAGCAGTAAAAATATTTGCGTGGAATACGCACAGATAGGAAACGATTTAGTTCAAACGCATGCGCAATAAAAAGCCAATGGTCGAAAAACGGACGAAAACCGGTAAGATCAATGATCAATGGGTCAGAGAAATGATCGAAACCGAGACTTGTGTTTTGTTTATAAATTTTGTGAGGGTGCGATGTAAAAAAAACATTGGTTAGATATGTAAATTGGGTGTATTTTAAATCAACAAACGACGAATTCCAACAGCAGTTGTAATTTATCTATCGAAGAATACATATCAAATTGAAAGTGAATTGAATGCATTATCATTTACAGAAACATAGAATTGGGTGTTTGAAAGGAATATGTCTAAAATCGCAGTTATTAGTTCCTATATTTTCCAAAGTTATTAACTACAAAACTGTTTATTTAAACTAAAAAAAAAATAATCATCCCGATCGATTCTGATATATAACAAATGTTTTAATAAATATTGAAATTAACAACACAATTTTCGAAATTACACTACACATTTTATGTCCCTTTATCCTGTCTAATAAAAAAACGAATACAAATATATTTATATGAGTTTTCACAATCCAGAACAATATGATATATACGGTAAATACCGAGAAAAAGACTATGTTTACTGTTTACTTAATTCATTTTATGTTAAATTATTTTCAATGTTTTAACTAATTTTTTAATCAAAGAAAAAAAGACGAATACAGACATTGTATCTTCAAACAGCGACTAATTTGACCTTAAAAGCCTTCAATCAAAGAAATATGAATGAAAATCCACTTATAAAGAGATTAGCCATTTTTTTAAAATCATAATTCAATTTTTTTAAAGCCGATAAAATTAGTGTGCTTTGAGAATCCTGGGTGTCTGGACGGGTGTTGTTTACAGAACCTTTTAGTACAGTAAAAACATCCCAACGAAGAAGCTTCAAAACGTAAATTATAATAGGAACCATTTAATTTTTAAATATATAGCATAGGTACAGACATAAGTATAAATAAGTGTAAAAAAAAACGTGCAGAAGGGGGAACAAAGGGGGTAGTCGCACCGGGCGCGGAAAGTTAGGAGACGCCAAGTTTATTCTACGGACGTCATTTTTGACCTGCCACAAGAAAATATTGGGAGGAGGACACTAAATTTCAACTTTGCCCCCGGCGCAATTTTCTCATCACACGCCACTGAGTGTAAAATAACTGTATGTAATTTTAAAATAGATGTATGTAATTGTAAAATAAATATTAATAAATTACAAAAATTCAATCATGTCAAATGTGAAAGAAATACGTTTATAAACTGCATACGATTTTTGTTTTATTTTTTTTCTCTGTATCCATTACTTTCATTGAAATTCTCTCACTCTTTGCAAATACATAAATATATGTTAATGATCCTAGAAAAATGTCCTTATTTATATTTGTCTTACATTTAAATAATCATATATATTAGTTTGAAAATAACTAATCATTATTTTGTAAAAAAAAAATCTTGTCGGAGACAGAATTTTTAGACAGCCGTGTGCAAAAGAAATATTAGATGTCTGGCGTGTTGCCAACTGAACAATTCAGGTGCTCGCAAAGGAGTAGGATTTATCTGATTATATACTAAAGCGTCAATAACGGTTGAACACTGAGGATTAAGCTCCCCCCCTCAGAATATTGAAATTTATCCTTGTGATATGCTTATGTAGAGACATTACTCTAACAAGGCTCGCTGGATTATGTGACATAAGTCTTAGACCCTCTCCTTGTTAGTATAACAGTTGAATAAATTACTGAATTAAATGAAATTTTATTTAATAAAAAAAAGTTTTAGATCTATTTCAGAGTATTAAACTTTTACTATTTTTTAACTTTGAAATGTACGACTTACAAAAAAAATTCTTACGTGATGGCTTAACAATGAAAGTCATTTTCAGATTCAATGCTTAAAAAATACACAAAAATAAAGTATCAAAAGTAAAAAAAAAACACAGCCACCTCTTCTATTTTATAGCATCTGATTTTTGTTATTTTTAATTATGACAACTTACGAATTACGAAAAATCCTGACATCTTAGTTAAAATTTAAGGTAATTTAGGGTTTCATTCATAAACTTGTCAGATGTTGCAATCCCAAAATTTTCTTTTATCTTATACATGTTAATACTTAATGAAAAATGCAGCATAGCAACACCAACTGTTTGATGGTTTAAACAAAAATCTAATCAGCAACAACTTAAGTCAGCTTATTACTGAATCTGAAGTTTCATAAAAATCCGCGCATTAGTTTTTGAGATAGAGCTATTGGAAAATGTTTTTAAAATATCTGCATAACAGGGCCACATGTTGGGTGATGTACACCAAAAACTAATCAGGATCAATCTTTTTATCAGGTACTAACTCAATCTGAAGTTTGATGGAAATCCGTGCATTAGTTCTTGAGATACATTTATTGCGAAATCGTGAAAAATGCAGCATAGCAACGCCATTTGTAGGGCAATTTACACCAAAAAACTAAACAACACTAATCTATATCAGAGACTAACTGAATCTGAAGTTTTAGAAAATGTCGTGTATTAGTTCTTGAGATAGAGCTATTGAAATAATCAAGAATAATGCACCATGGCAGTGCCTCCTATTGAGCGATTTGCACAAAAGCGCAATCAAAGCTATATCATATCAAGTACTAACTAAATATAAAGTTTTATGAAAATTCATGCGCGTGTTCTTAAGATATGGTTGTTGTGGAAATTGTAAATAATGCGGAATAGTAGAGTCGCCTGTTGGACATTATGCATGAACCCAATCTGATCTAATTCATATTAGTATCTCACAGTATCAAAAGTTTTGTAAAATTCCGTGCATGTTCTTGAGATAGAGCTATTGCGATAATCGCGAATAATGCACCATGGCAGCGCCATCTGTCGA
Source organism: Maratus speculifer (assembly GCA_964019185.1). Classification (NCBI taxonomy): domain Eukaryota; kingdom Metazoa; phylum Arthropoda; class Arachnida; order Araneae; family Salticidae; genus Maratus; species Maratus speculifer. Next base: position 6,738,346 of record OZ025293.1, on the reverse strand, counting down.
GCGATTTGCACTAAAACGTGTAATCAGCACCATGTTATATCAAATACTAAGTATAAAGTTTTATGAAAATCCATGCAGTAGTTCTTGAGATAGGGCTATTGTGGAAATTGTAAATAATGCATCATAGCAGCACTACCTGTTGAGCCACATACATAAAAAATTAATCAGATCTAGTTTATATCAACTTCTAACAGAAACTAAAGTTTTGTGAAATTCCGTGCTTTAGGATTTTAGATAGAGCATCCACAATATGTTTTTCACACACAGAGAAACAAACTCACAGACTCACAGACAGACATTTTGTAAAAATATGTTTTTCGAGTTCTTTGACCCCTAAATCGAGTTAATCCGTCGAAAACAAGATTTCGAAAATTTCCACGAATCTAATACTTTCTCCTTGTAAAGTTAGAAGAAAGTAAAAATACATAGCAGTTAATAAACAAAAACATCGTCGTCCTGTGTTATCTAACATAATTTTTTTTCTTAAACTTCTTAGCAGTAGTTTACCTGACATTTTTTGTGTTATCCTGAATAACTATAAACGGTAACAACCGAAAATCAAAATAATATTAGATTTTCATCGAATTTACATCAGCATGTAAAATTTAATTTTGATCGGATATTTGAAAATGAATTAAAGTTCGAAAACCAAATTTTGAACTGAAAAAACATACATACGTATAATCGTTGAAGTTAAGAAAAAACTTATAAAACTAACATATTTTTTGTTAAAAGAAATCATGAAAAGAAAATGTCTCAACTCTTTACAAAATAAAACATATGTTAAAATGTAATTATTTTAGACAATCTTAAACTTAATAAAAGTTAATTCAGTCACAATATGTGTACGATTTTTTTTTTCAAGGGCATATACACATGAAATAAATTCTTCGATTACTGTAGTAACTTGGTTTGGATTTTTTGCTTTGAGGCCTTCAGCAGTTATGGCTTTCGCCTTGAATGATATATTACATATAGTCAATGACAATACAGAGATATTTTATTATTCAATAAATACTTTCAATGTATTACAAAGGGGCAAAAACACCACCCATCTCTTATCCTGGATTCGAACCTGGAACCTTCGATGTAGCAATAGCTGCCGTTACTGATCACGCCACTGGGGCGACAGTAACTTGGTATATGATCCACAAATCATAGCCTAACTCATTTGTTTTCAAAGCAGGAAAGTAGTCATGTATTTTTAGTCATGTATTTTAAGTCATGTATTTTTAAAGCTTCATATAGCTGAATCAATTTAAGTGTTGTAAGAATGGGACCTTTTTTGTCTTACTTATTAGTGTAACAGGAAAAAATAACTAAATATAATGATTTAAAAAAAAATAAAAACGGGAGACCATATAAAAATTTAAATTTCGTATTTTTAAAAGAAATGATTTTATTGACTCAAATCAACTCAGTTGAACTTAAAATATTTCTTTACCTCATTCAAATCATTTTTATTTTTGAAACTATATGTCTATGATTAATGGTTTAGGAATTTGCCTTTCATTACCGTTGGATACCTTGTATCTATTGTCTTGTACTATTGTCTCTAGACACACCACTTTTATGCTTATACAAGTGCAATGGCTATTCAAAAACATGCTTCACTACAATTAAAAAAAAAGATGGTTTCGAAGAGTGACGAGTTTGATGTATTTTAACTTATTGAAGTGCAATTTGCACAATTGTGTTTTACAGATAGAAATGTATCTCAAAATTTTATCGTCGTGTAATACACATCGCCATATGTGACCGGCCATTTGTGATTTCAGACGTTTTGTTAAATATCTGGGCAAAAACTTGAGGAATTATTCTGAAATTCCAGTGTGTGAACAGAATAGTACAGGTCATACATTTCCGTGAAGATTTTTCTTTTCGCGAAATCCCATAGGGCTAGTCAACAAATTGAAGAAGTACGAAGATAACCCTGTCAAAACTAATGCAGCAAAAGCGTTCAAAATGCATATTATGATTAATTTTCACCTTATAATAAACTGTGTTCATTTTTATGAATATAGAATGTATACTCGTAGAGAATTGAGATTTTTATAAATACAGTCCTAAATTTTGTTGAATGTTTTGCTTATAATTTAAAGCTTTCTTAATATAAAAGAAATTTCTTTTGCGAAAATATGACAAAAAACATTATCCATAGATATATATATAGAGCAACTTTTATAAAAGTCTCAAGATTCTGAAAAATATCGTCAATAGAATGAGCTAAAAATCCGTTATTCCCAAAAAGAAATAAAAAGATGAGAGGCTGTATCCAAATACTTGTACCCAGTACTTGCAATACTGTATATGCTCTATTGACACTAGTCAATGGATGTATGGACACAACCCCTCATCTTTTTGCTTTATTTTGGGAACAACGGATTCTTAGCTTATTCTATCGACGATAATTTTCAGCCTATGTTTTTGAGATTTTCACATTTGTTGCTCAATACATTTAGACACTATGCAAATTATATTTTGTTTGCATTCGCGCATGACCAGTCAAATATTATTCAACATGTAAACCTGAAACCTTTGTAAATTTGTTCATTTTCCTTACAATTTTTCTTATTTTTTAATTCTGATTTCAGGATATTTTGTACAATAATGGTTGTCATATTTTCTGAAAGGAACATTTTTTTAATATTAAGAACTTTATTAATTATAAGCAAAAAAATTGGCGAAATTTAAGACTGCTTTTGTAAAAACCTTAATTTTCCTACAAGTGTACATGATATCTACATAAAAATGTAGAGATGCAGGTGCGATTGGAATCTCAAAATTTCTGAAAAGTCCCCCCCCCCCCTTTTTGAGGAGTCTCCAGATCTGCCCTTGTACCAGGACAAACAAAAACTGCTAAAAACAGCAAAATCGTCTAAAAATTTTACAATTTTGTATTGAGTTGTCACCCATTAAATATATACGAACTTGTACAGTTTGTAAATATCTCGACAAATCTTGTCCACGATACTTTGTATGATGTTTTGGAATATGCAAAAGTCTTCTGCTCGATAGATGCTGCATTAGTTGATCGTCGACAAAAAACTCCAAAGAAGGAACAATTCTGAAAAGTGTTAGAGAATAAAATTTGCTGAATAGCAGACTTTTAAAAAAGGCTATATTTTGCATTACAATTTCATTATTTTTACTTTTATATTATAGCTAGCGGCCCGCCCTCGCTTTTCTTCGGATAGAGCAAGTCGCCCAGTCCCCTTCTACTACTGATACCGCAAATTGTTACTACCACTTCATCTCATTAAATTCAACTACTAGCCTCCTGACTGCCCAGCCAAAGGGTAATATTGTAATGTTATTTTCTCTGTAATTTATTAAAAATATTTAAAAAAAGATGTTTTTTCCAACCTGATACAAAATATGTTATTGGTATCGGTGTATAATCTTTGATAGCATCAATCCTAACTTAATTTTTCAGAACTGGGTTCTATTTGTGGAATTATACTAATTTAAATATTGCTTATGTTGCAGTGAAACCTGCAGCTTAGTGTGTGAAAAAAACAGCCGGCGGCAGTCAGGAGGCTAGAAACATTACCCTCCTTTTAAATAGTCGGATAAAAAGTAGCCCATATGTTAATCTAAGGTGTCATATACCTCCATACAAAAATTTCATAAAAATCGATCTATCCGTTCTTGAGTTATAAATGGTGTAACTAACACGACTTTGTTTTATGTATATAGATTATAGCAGCTCGTTCCGGCTTCTCACGTGTATTAAAGAAAAATTTCAAGTTATCAATTTTTACACACACACTCATAACCTAATAATTAAAATGCCGTCCCTGACATTGACAGATAGTTCCCGTTCCCCAGTGACGAATACATCACATATTATATTGCAGCCTAGCCGAGCGGAGTGAACGACGACCACACGATTTTTTTCTAATACTTACATTTTTTAATTCATGATAACTTTCGAACAGAAAGTCCAAATCGAATAATTTAATAAAGAATACTGCCCAGTTAAACTGATAGCATTGAGCTCACAGGCTACAAATACTAATTGTACATTAAAGCCTTATATTTTCAAGGGTTAATTCCGTTCGAAAAAAAATTAAGAAGGGGAAACAGCTCTCCCCCTTTCCTCTTTTTTTATACTTAATCATTGAACCTCATATACTATCAAAGACATGCTTTATCATATAAAAAATCTATATCCAAAATTCAGAGCAAATGAGATAATTCTTATTAAAAACCCATTTAGCATTTATATAATTTAAAAGGAGTTATCCCCCTCTTTTATACTTAGCCATTAAACTTCCAAAACTATTCAGAGATTTGAACAAAATCTGAAAATTCTGCTTGAAAAACCCATTTATATAAATTAAGGGGGAGGGGCATTAGAACCCCTGTTCCCCCTATTTATACTTATTCAATGAACACTAATAACAGTCACGGAATCGCCTCATCAGAATGATCCTAATCTAAATTTTGAACGAAAACTTAATTCTGCATGAAAATCCCATTTATATCAATTAAGGGGAGGGGCATGATCCCCCCGTTCCCCCTCTTATACATATCGAATGAACTCCAAAAACTAATCAGGAAAGCACCTTGTCAGGATATACCTACATATAAAATTTCACGTGGATCGGATATTTTTACCATGAGTTATCGCGTTACGCACGAACGAACATACATACAGAACGGACGGGCACATAAGCTCTCAGGCTATGATAGCCTGTGAGCTAATAAGTCATATAAAGGTATTAAATCAGTCTTGATTATGAAGTAATTTATTTTGATAAGAATTAATATGAAGGTAAAAATAGAGGGCTTTTACAGAGACGGCATTTTAATTATTTTTTTAAATAAAAAAAAAACACTTATTGTGACGTAACTATAACAGTTAGACATATGCTGACGCGATATTTTTTGTAGATAATTATATGTTAGCAAAGTCGTAGAACATTATTTTGTTCTATAATCAACAGTATTCGAAGCGCACGCGATGTAAGGATTTTTAAGGTCATTTTTATACACCTTGGGTTACATTGTTGGCATTTTAGTAAGGATCCCTTCATTTTTTAGCTCACAGGCTATCATAGCCTGAGAGCTTATGTGCCCGTCCGTTCTGTATGTATGTGCGTATGTGCGTAACGCGATAACTCATGATAAAAATATCGGATCCACTTGAAATTTTGTATGTAGGTATATCCTGACAAGGCGCTTCCCTGATTAGTTTTTGGAGTTCATTCGATATGTATAAGAGGGGGAACGGGGGGCTCATGCCCCCCGTTAGTTGATATAAATGGGATTTTCATGCAGAATTAAGTTTTCGTTCAAAATTTAGATTAGGATCATTCTGATGAGGCGATTCCGTGACTGTTATTAGGTGTTCATTGAATAAGTATAAATAGGGGGACAGGGGTTCTAATGCCCCCCCCTTAATTTATAGAAATGGGATTTTCATGCAGAATTAAGTTTTCGTTTAAAATTTAGATTAGGATAATTCTGATAAGGCGATTCCGTGACTGTTATTAGGTGTTCATTGAATAAGTATAAATAGGGGGAACAGGGGCTCTAATGCCCCCCCCCCCGTTAGTTGATATAAATGGGATTTTCATGCAGAATTAAGTTTTCGTTCAAAATTTAGATTAGGATCATTCTGATGAGACGATTCCGTGACTGTTATTAGGTGTTCATTGAATAAGTATAAATAGGGGGAACAGGGGTTCTAATCCCCCCCCCCCGTTAGTTGATATAAATGGGATTTTCATGCAGAATTAAGTTTTCGTTCAAAATTTAGATTAGGATCATTCTGATGAGACGATTCCGTGACTGTTATAAGGTGTTCATTGAATAAGTATAAATAGGGGGAACAGGGGTTCTAATCCCCCCCCCCCCCGTTAGTTGATATAAATGGGATTTTCATGCAGAATTAAGTTTTCGTTCAAAATTTAGATTAGGATCATTCTGATAAGGCGATTCCGTGACTGTTATTAGGTGTTTATTGAATAAGTATAAATAGGGGGAACAGGGGCTCTAATCCCCCCCCCCGTTAGTTGATATAAATGGGATTTTCATGTAGAATTAAGTTTTCGTTCAAAATTTAGATTAGGATCATTCTGATGAGACGATTCCGTGACTGTTATTAGCTGTTCATTGAATAAGTATAAATAGGGGGAACAGGGGTTCTAATCCCCCCCCCCCGTTAGTTGATATAAATGGGATTTTCATGCAGAATTAAGTTTTCGTTCAAAATTTAGATTAGGATCATTCTGATGAGGCGATTCCGTGACTGTTATTAGGTGTTCATTGAATAAGTATAAATAGGGGGAACAGGGGTTCTAATGCCCCCCCCTTAATTTATATAAATGGGTTTTTCAAGCAGAATTTTCAGATTTCGTTCAAATCTCTGAATAGTTTTGGAAGTTTAATGGTTAAGTATAAAAGAGGGGGATAACTCCTTTTAAATTATATAAATGCTAAATGGGTTTTTATTAAGAATTATCTAACTTGCTCTGAATTTTGGATATAGATTTTTTATATGATAAAGCATGTCTTTGATAGTATAGGAGGTTCAATGATTAAGTATAAAAAAAGAGGAAAGGGGAGAGCTGTTTCCCCTTCTTAATTTTTTTTTCGAACGGAATTAACCCTTGAAAATATAAGGCTTTAATGTACAATTAGTATTTGTAGCCTGTGAGCTCAACGCCATCAGTTTAGCTGGGCAGTATTCTTTTTATTTGAAAATATAATATAGCCTATGTTCACCGGAAATAGTGTAGCTTCTTAACAGTGAAAGAATTTTTCAAATCCGTCAAGTAGCTTCGGAGCCTATTCAATTCAAACAGACAAACAATCGAATCTTTCCCCTTTATAATATTAGTATAGATAAATAATGATAAATTTTTGCAATTCCTTGTCTTTGCAAATATACATTTATGTTACATTAAAATAAATGTATCACGCAGGATAAATTTTCAATTTTTAACAACTGTTAAAAGTGTATCTTTTTCCTTAAAAGTAATAAATATTAAAAAATATTTCTTTAAAGTTTCAAACAAGTTGATCAATAATGTTAAAGTTACTAATCTTTAAAACTTTTCTGACTTTAATTTCTACTTATTTTTGATAAAAACTGTTTTTCGAACTTAAAATGCTAATTTGTCAGATATTTTATGCATGCATAGCAGTAAGACATATATAACATAAACCAGTACTAGTATTTTTTGATTATGTAAATTTATTAATTGTTTTATTAACTGATTAAATGCGTAGAAAAGAAAGCTTTTTATTGTTTTACTTAATAATATTCGACTAAAATCGGCTGCCTAGTATCGTATAGCACCAAAAACAAGCCCGGAGGCATATGAAAAGAAAATTGCGCACGGGGCAAAGTTTCAATTTAGCGTCCTCTCCCCCTACTTTTTCTTGTAATGGCCAAAAAATGACGTTTATAGTATAAATGTAGCGCCACCCCCCTCTTTCGGACAGCGCTGAATATGTCCCCTCCAAATGTACCCTCGCAGCGCCGCGTGAAAAGAAGGGGGAGGCAAAGGGGGCGGTTGCCCCGGCTGCGTAAATTTATGGGGCGCCAAATTTATACTACAAACGTCATTTTTAGTCTGTCACAAGAAAAAGTTTAGGGAATGGGATGCCAAACTGAAACTGCCCCGAGCGCAGTTTTCTCTTCGCACACCACTGCCTCCCCCCCGTTTCATATATTTTGCAGGTTGTATAAGGCAATTTTTAATTTTCAAATGTAGCCCCTTGTCCTTTTAAAGGTACCTATCAATTTCACAAAAGTTCCAATTATAAGCATCCTTTAAAATTATCAAAATTACCTTTCTACTAAAGGAGAAATTACTGTAATTTGTATCAAATCTATTTTCTTTTGTATGAACTTGAAAAATATATATATATACAAATGAAATGTATAATTTTATTCTTTGAAAGTTAGCTAAAACTTAAAAATAACATTAATTTATAAAAATTAAGAGTTTGAAATCGTCATTTTTTTTTCAAGAGTAATACTGTTAAAATTTACCAATAATCGTTGAAAAAATTAAATCCAATGTTTCTAAAGGAGGGTTTTATTTCAACGCATTACTATACTCCAATCACGACAAAATACGCAAGGAAAGGAAGTGATTTCCTTACATTTGCTACACTGCATCGGTATTAACCAATCACAGTTTTAAAAGGGCGGGTATTTCAAATTCTTGGCGCAGGCGGTCCGCATATAATTAAAACGCATTTTTCGTTCCATATTCGATCAAAATCTTTCCGAATTTTGCTCAGCCTAATTGCAATAGAAATATGGAGAGCATATCATTGGAAAGCTTAAACCCTAATATTCCGTGAAGCGTTTTTAATTTTTTCTGAATTTTGCTGAAATGGATTTTATAAGACTAAAACGGACACAACACCTCGAATTTCAGATATTCCAAAATTGAAAGTGTCCTCAGAATTAAACTACAACGAAAATCAGAAAAGTACAAACTAGCCCGGTAATAGAATGTCCTCAGCTATCCTGTGAAAAAAAAATCATTTAAAAATATTGAAAATTAAGCGAGATATTAGAAAAGATTGCGCCCATAGACTTACCATTAGCGTTCGGCTTTTACCGCGTGACTAGTGTGTGCTCTTAAGAGCCCACAATAGTCACAGGAAAATTACAGAAAAAGACCCGGATGACCATGTAAAGTCTATGGGAGCGTTCTTTTCTAATATCTCGTTCAAATTTTAATATTTTGACATGATTTTTTTTGCATAAATTAGTTCAGGACGATCCACAACCGGGCTAGTTTTCACTTTTTCGATTTTGGTTATATATTTTTTATATTATGATAGTTTCAGTTTCAAAACCGGTTTAAACCGGTTTTGAAAATTAAAGTAATTTTTTAAAAAAAATCTAAAACCAAAATCGAAAAAGTAAAAACTAGCCCGGTTGTGGATCGTCCTGAACTATTTTATGCAAAAAAAATCATGTCAAAATATTAAAATTTGAACGAGATAATAGAAAAGAACGCTCCCATAGACTTTACATGGTCATCCGGGTCTTTTTGTGTACTTTTCCTGTGACTATTGTGGGCTCTTAAGAGCACACACTAGTCACGCGGTAAAAGCCGAGCGCTAATGGTAAGTCTATGGGCGCAATCTTTTAGAATATCTCGCTTAATTTTCAATATTTTTAAATGTTTTTTTTTCACAGGATAGCTGACGGCATTCCATTACCGGGCTAGTTTGTACTTTTCTGATTTTCGTTGTAGTTTAATTCTGAGGACCCTTTAAATTTTGGATTCAGTGAGATTCGAGGTGTTGTGCCATTTTTACTCTTATAAAATCTATTTCAGCAAAATTCAGAAAAAATTAAAAACGCTTCACGGAATATTAGTGTTTAAGCTTTCCAATGATATGCTTTCCATATTTCTACTGCAATTAGGCTGAGCAAAATTTGGAAATTTTTTGATCAGAAATGGAATAAAAATAGCGTTTTAATTATATGCGCTCCGCCTCAGCCAGTCTCCGCCTCTCCTGTCCTTTTGAAAATTACAATTGGTTAACACTAATCCACTTTAGCAAATGAAAGTAACTTTTTTCCTTTCCTTGTATTTCCTTTCTGTTATTGGTTTATAGTAACGTGTTAAAATAACCTCCCTTATTTCAAGGTTTGGATTTATTTTTTCTATAATTATTGATAAATTTTAACTAAAATAGTCTTGAAAAAAATCAACGACTTCTGATTTTTTGTTTTTATAAAACTAACGCTATTTTTAAGTTATAACTAACTTCCAAAGAAGAAAATTATACATTTCTTTGTATATATATTTTTTTTTCAAGTCCATACAAAACAAGGTAGATTTGATACAAATTACAGTAAGCTCCTTTTTAGCAAAAAGGAAATTCTGATAATTTTAAAATATAATTGGAACTTTTGTGAAATACATAGGTAGCATTAGAAGGACAAGGAGCTATATTTGGAATTTATAAATTTCCTTATACAGCTTGCAAAATACATGAAACAGGGGGGGGGGCAGGGGTGTGCAAAGAGAAGACTGCGCCCGGAGTAAAGTTCAGTTTGGTGCCCCATTCCCTAAACTTTTTCTTGTGACAGACTAAAAATTACGTTAGGAGTAAAAATTTGGCTCCCCCTAAATTTCGATTCCAGGGCAACTACCCTCTTCGTCCCCCACTTTTTCGCACGGCGGTGCAAGGAGTACATTTTGAGGAGGCTTATTCAACACCGCGCCGTCCGAGAGGGGGGGGGTGGCGCCACATTTATACTATCAACATCATTCTTGGGCTGTTACAAGAAAAAGTTGGGAAAGGGGGCGCAAATTGAAACTTTGCCCCGGGCGCAGTTTTCTCTTCCCTGTGTTTGTTTCTGGTACTATACGATACTAGGCAGCCCAATTTCAGTCCAGTATTATTAAGTAAAACAGTAAAAAAAAAAAATAAGCATTTTCAGTTCGAAAAACAGTTTTATCAAAAATAAGCAGAAATTTAAGTTAGAAAGTTTTAAAGATTGGTAATTTTAAAATTGTTGATCAACTTGTTTCAAACTTTAAAGAAATATTTTTTAATATTTATTACTTTTGAGGAAAACGATACACTTTTAACAGTCGTTAAAAATGGGGAATTTATCCTGCGTAATACATTTTATTCTAATATAACATAAAGGTATATTTGCAAAGACAACGAATTGCAAATATTTATCATTATTTATCTATACTAATATTATAAAGAGGAAAGATTTGATTGTTTGTTTGTTTGCATTGAATAGGCTCCGAAACTACTTGACGGGTTTGAAAAATTCTTTCGCCGTCGGAAAGCTACACTATTTCCGGTGAACATAGGCTATAGTCGCCGCTTAAAAGGATAAAAATAAAACGCCGGATAAACGAATCAAAAGCAATTTGAGAAACTAAAGGTTACCTGACCCACTAGACACATGACAATCACTGAAACACATATGAAAATCGTAAGCATGCACCCCCCTCCCCCCCCAAAAAAACATTTTAAACTTTTTAGCCCGACCTGATATAAAACCGTGTTTTTTAATTTTTAAAACTATTTAGCAATTACTAAAAAAAGGAAAAGAAATGCTGAAACGCAAATTAATTAAAGTTAAAAATAAATCACGAAACGATTGTTTTGGAGTTTTCAAAAAAGTTATAACAGATAGTAAATATTTTAAAGAGTAGTGAGCATCAAATATGGGGAGGGAAGATTTTTTTTTAGGAGGAGCAGTCAAATATTTAAAATTGTAACGTTTTCTACAATTTCAAATGCGGACTGTTTCAATAAGCCTAGGGATAAATATTACTTATTTCATTTAATATAAAATTATAAAGAGGAAGGATTTGTTTGTTTGTTTGTTTGAATTGAATTGAATAGGCTCCAAAACTACTTGACGGATTTGAAAAATTCTTTCATCGTATGAAAGCTACACTATTTCCGGTGAACATAGGCTATATTATATTTTCAAAAAAATTATTTCAAATCCTTATTAAAATGTCAATATTGTAATCCAAGGTGTAGAAAAATGAACTAAAAATTTTTTTACATCGCGTGCGTTGCGAATACTATTGATTATAGAACAAAATAATGTACTACGACTTTGTTAACATGTAATTATCTACAAAAAATGTCGCAACAGCATATGTCTAACTGTTATAGTTATGTCACAATAAGTGTTTTTTATTTAAAAAATAATTAAAATGCCGTTTCTGTAAAAGCTCTTTATTGTTACTTTGGTATTGATTCTTATCAAAATAAATTACTTCAAAATCAAGACTGATTTAATGGTTGCCGTTCACCCCGCTCGACTAGGCTGCATCATAATGTGTGATATAGGCGTCACTGGAGCACGGGAGGGGAGTCAATGTCAGAGACGGCATTTTAATTATTAGGTTATGAGTGTGTGTGTAAAAATTTATAACTTGAAATTTTTCTTAGCAGTTTTTGTTTTTCCTGGTACAATGGCAGATCTGGAGACTTCTCAAAAAAGAGGGGGGGGACTTTTCAGAAATTTGGAGATTCCAATCGCACCTGCAGCTCGTGTCGGGACAATTTTTTTTCATCATGAGTAGGATCGGGGCTAATTTTTTTTCGTTGCAGTTCGGGTTTCGGTCCGGTTTACTTTCATTTTTTGCGTTTGTCCTGGTTAAATACTTTTTTTGCGAGTCGTGTTTGGGTAAGGTTCAATTCTACTTTGCCGCTGCTGGTTGGGTTGGGGTCCCGTTCTGTTTCTTTATTGCTGCTGGTTGGTATTGGGTCTGGTTGATTTCTATTTTGTGTGTGTGTGTGTGGGGGGGGTGTTGAGTTGAGTACTATTTTATTGACGCTGGTTTTGTTTCGGTCAAGTTGACTTCTTACTTTTTTGCTACTGGTCGAGTGGATTTTTACGTTTTTCTTGCGAACAGAGTGGAATTCTACTTTTTATCTGCTTTTCTCTGCATTCTTTTTTGTTGCTGTAGTTGTTTTGGGGTGAAATTAATTTACACTATTTTGGGTTCTGATCTGATTCATAGTGAATTTTCAATCTCGCAAGAAGGATTCGATTCGATCCCATATTTCAAATGAAAGTCTAAATATTTTCTCCGTTATGGAAGAAAATAGTTTAAAGGAGTATTATAAAAGAAAATATCGAAGATACTATAAAATGAAACTATATAAACGCCATAACAGACAGTTCCAAATAGTTAATTATGAATATTTAAGATTTTACATTTCAATTTACATGTTAACACTGCTATTCGCAAGTGTTAACATGTACATTAAAATATCCATACGGAATGTCTCAAATAGAAAATACCTCTATTTAACGAACACTTTTCAACAATTTAGCCATCTCTCTTTGGTTGACTCCGTTATGAGTATATATTAGATATTTATTTTCTAAAGATAAAAATGATATTAGAAATATAAATGTCGACATTTTATAATTCCATTAAAACATGAATTGTTTTTCTTTCATTTCGATTCTAAATTGACAAAAAAAAATTTGGTCGGGTTGATTTGATTTCCAATGGTATTTTCGGGTTCGGATCGGAAGCAGGGCAATACTATACGCTCAGGGGTCAAATAAAATTTTGTAGAATATTTGAAAAATGAAGTTACTTTAAGTGCAATTCATAGAGGAACGCTCTTTTCTGATCCAAGGGGGGAACACGAGAAACCTCAAGGGGGAGCGATTTCAAAATTTGGAGGTTCGGGCAGGAGGTGATATTTTTCATTGCTGGTGGAGATTATTTCTAAATTTTGCAGTGAGTCGTGTTCGAATCGGCTTGACATTTTTGCTGTGGGTTGGATTTGGGTCACTTACATTTTTTCAAATTCGGTTCTGTTCTGGATAAAATTTCACTTCTGAGAGTAAGACTCAGGTTGATTGATTGGTTGGTTGAATGGGGTTTTATGGCGCAAAGTTACATCAGGATATGCTGCGCAAAGAACAATGTGGGGATTCGAGATAATTAAAAAGTTTGGTTAGGGATTTTTTTTTTTTTTTGAGTTTGTTTTTTGTAGTAGGCCGGATAGATTTATACTTTTTTGCTACGGACCAAGTTTGAGCAGGCTGACTTAGGAATAGGTTTTGCACTAAAGAGCAAATACTAGATTTTTTTTCTCCATAAATTATAACATTCAAGGTGAAGATGTAAAACACATTTCTTAATTCTATTAAAATACATGAACTTATTTTCTTTCATTTCAGTTTCAGGTGTTCGGGTAAGGGCTCGATTTGACATAATTTGTAATTTTTGGGTTCGGATTGATATATTATGGGTCGGGTTGACTTTAAACGTTTCGGATTCGGGACATTTCTTCTTTTGGACTTTGACAAATTCGGATCTAGTATAAACTGGTTGATGACTGGATTTTTCAATAGATCAGACAATTTTTTATATGAAAAACTATATGTTTGAATATTGACGAGTACATTATATATATATTCATTTTTCTACTTAAATAAAAAAAAAATATATTGATATAATTATATGGGATATTTTTCCCAATTTTCTTCAAATATTAGATTGATTTTGTTTCATTTTGGATTTGTTGATCTGTTTTGTATCAAGCTATTAGGTACTGAATCAGATTTTTTTTCTTTTATTTATTTATTTATTTATTTTTAGTGAGCTTGGGTTGGGTTAAAATTGAATTGCTTTTTGAGCCTGGGCATGGAAATTTAGGTTCGGGCAGACCTCTAAAAGAACGAAGTCCACGCCAGGCCCGAAGTGGAAGAAAAAATATAATGTGGTCAAGTTTTGCAGAAAAAAAGTAAGATCCGAACTCGGAACGGTTTCCGAAAGAGTGAAGACTTGAGTAGAGGTCTGTACGGGCTGGAGTTTCCAGTCTCGCCCCGGCCCGGACCGAATGAATGTTATTTTGGCCCGGCCCGGTATAAAACAAAATATTCGGCCCGAGCCTGGCCCGCTCGTTTACACTTTTACATTTCTAAGCCAGACCCGGCCTGTACAGAAATCAGTGAAAACAGTCCAGGCCGAAATCGGCCTGCATCTTTATTTCGAAACAAAATCAGATTTTTATCATACAATTAAGATTTTTTAAAGATTACTGCATTCATATTTATTGGATGATTTTATAGAAAATTTTACTGACAATACACAATAAGAACATTAATGATTACTTAGGTTCTTAGACTTTCAACATTCAAACAAAGATGCACTGAAAAATTAATATGGTTTAGAATAAAAGAAAAAAAAGGAAGTTAAAATTATCATAACTTTTGAAGCTGTGTAATAAAAAGTACATTTATGAAAATACTTCTTTATCATTTTATCAAAGATTTTCTCAAATTTAGAGGAGCTATTTTTTATGCATTTCTGATTTCATTTCTTTTTGGAAACACATGAGTTTAACAGGTGTTTTTATTCAGAAACATTGTAATGGAATGGCGTTGTCCATTTTTTGATACAAGCAAATACAATGCGCAACACACTATATAAAACGCTAATTTTCATGATATTTATGAAAATATTGTGAAAATTAGAGTTTTGAATCGAATTTCCGAAAGCGACAACATGCAAAAGGAGAAAAATCTGAAACCACGTGACAAGAATCTCTTATATCTTAACAAGTATATACAAATATCTTATTTACCAAAAATGAAATATGCTGTTCGATTCCAAATCCCTTCAATAGTCAGGCTTGTCAATTTTGTACCTTTATAGTTAAAAATTAGTCAGAAAATGTGTCAAACTTTCGTGTTGTTCAGAAATGAATTTAAGAAACACCAAGGAGAATATTTCCAAAAAGTACGTTAACAGTACGTTAATAGATTTTATCCCTTTTACAAATAATGTTGTCTGCCCTACACATCTTTTGAATAATTAAGTCTAGTTCTGACCCCGACTATATGTAGAAAAACAGTGCAAACCTGATCTTGGCCCGGCTCCAGTTTGCCAAAAAATATTATACCCGTATAGACACAAAGCAACTGCCCGATGCTGATTTCTACGCTGTACACGTTACATTTATGTATTGATGTTGTTAAACTTGTATCTACTCGTGACGCACATTTATACTTATGGTCGTTGAAATACTTATGGTATACTTATGCTATACTTACATTTATACTTATGGTCATTGAAAATAGACCTCATTTTAGCGTTTTTACCGAAATCTTTATAACACGCCGGCAGGTCCGTTAAACTTTTTTATCGGACTGGCCCATACGGCCTGTTTATTGTTTTTGCCAGTCTGATGCAGGCCGATGCAGATCTCTAGACCTAAGCAAGCCCTAGTCTCATGAGTTAAATCTAGCCCGGCCCAACCCGGGCAGTGACAGCTTCGTCGAGTCCGATCAGGTCGCACCGTTCTCAATCTTAAACACGATTCATTTATCCTATGGACATCTGATATCATTTTGCAGACACTTCATTGGGCTCAAAGGGGGAGGGGGCGATAGCCCCATCGCTTCTGGTATTCATCATACTGAAATCTTGCTATTGAAGCGCATCTTTTTATATGTCGACAGATGGTTCGTGGGAATTATTACATTGTTCTGCAATGAATAATAAATTTTGAAAGAAAACTTAATTGTAAAACACTGTAACATTAATAAAGCTAGTCTGGGTGTGCGGTATCTTCCTTAAAAAAAAAAAGACGGCGGGAAACATATGACCAATTTCAACAGGTTTAATTTGATTATATATATAAATTATTTTATGGAAATTCTTTATGTTTTTATGGAAATTCTTTTTAACAGACAGTATACACGAAACAGCATTTCATTGCATTTCATGTTCAAAGTAGTGAACATAATTTAAATACGCTAGGAACATTTTTTCTCCGAAGAGCTTTTTATAAACGAATTCTTTTGTGTAACTCTGTAATTGAATGGCAAATGTTTTTCGCCAAATATTATACCGCAAGCATTCTTAAGTCCATTTTAGAAGTTCGTATAAATTTCATTGTTTGTTAAAGAGTAACATTATTACAACAATACATCGCGAAATTATTTTTAGACCAGAATATAATAGATTACTATGGAGATCCTTTGTTTGTATACTGTAAGTGCTATACATGACATTTTTTTATAATTGTCTTCCAGAGTACCTCAGTAATGTATATGAATTTCATTACTTTTAAATTAGTATGGCGCTCCTTGAAACACCGCAAATGATTTATCTACATAGACCATAATGTAGCGGAATAATTTTAAGTGATCCTACACATTTCTTATGTTTCTTCAATTTTTTTAAAAAAGTGTTAAATTTTTTAAAAGTAATTTTTGCTCCTTAAAAAACTTTGTTAGTGTTATGCAGAATTTGCAAAAAGTCCTTAAAAATATTTAAGTTTCTTGTTATTTATTAATTGGAGGTGAAAATCTGAGTTCTCTGAAATTCTGATTTAGAAAAATAATTTATATCACCCTTCCCCCCCCCTTGTATCAAAATTTCGTTCCCGCCTTTTACTCTCATCACAGCCTTCAATATTATCCCTTCCAAAAGTATCACTTCGCTGTTTTGCTGTCTATCTCACTGTATCCATGTTTACACAATATAGCCACTTTGTTGTAACAATAAAACATCTATCACAAAAACTCCTCCCCACTAACTAAAAATGAGATTTTTCCCTCTCATCCTATTAGTAAATGCCTAGAATTTATTCATTGAAACTTTCCCACATTTTATTATTTTTTAAGCCCATTTGTTAATGTTTTAAAAGGCAAATAAAAGTAAGTCATTTAAAAAACTTCTCCATCCCACATACACACCAAAATGAATAATTAATAAATTGTTTCTCACCCCCCCAGCTCACAAACTTTAAACTTTTAAAGTCATCGATTTTACTAAAACTTTTACTGTAGTAATAAATAATCAATCATAGTTTTACTCTTAACCCCACAAAAATTGATGTTTTCCCCCTATTTCTCCTTACCAAGTACATAAAATTTAGTCTTTAAATCTCTTTATTTTGTGTTTAGCCATATTTGTTAATCTTTAGTCATATAAAGTAAGTCATCTAACAAATTCCCTTCATCCCCCCCCCAAAAAAAAATAAATAAATACTTTTCATTTTTTCCTTCTCAGAAATCTCCAACAATTATATAAAGGAAATTTTAAACCAATTATTTATATGATTTACGATCTTCGAACGAAATGTGGTAATTCAGCATAAAAACCTTTTTCTAAATTTAAAGGGGGGGATAGCTACCCTTTCTCCCCCTATACTTATTCAATGAATTCTTAAAACTAATCGCCCCCAGGAGGATACCTTCTTTAAATATTCACGGGCTTCCTAACCCAAGCCACCTGAATGATCTTTCTCTTTTCTTTTTCCTCTGATTTCTATTGTCTTCCTTTTTTCTTTGTTTCACTCTCGTTGTGGTTTTTTTCCCGGAGGTGAGGGCAATTTGTATGAGCTGATATCACTCTGTATATCGATGGAGAATTGTAAACCACCCACGTGTTTGCTGTGTGTAACGTCACGTGTTTGTAGGAAACAGTAGAAGTTAAAGCCCCTGTCCTCGCTCGAGGAACCGCTCGCGAGCTAATGCTATTCCTATGGAGAAGCATTTTTCTAATAACTCTTTCGCATTTTGACATTTTTGAATATTTTTTTTTGCATTGGATAGCTGAGGTGCATGCCAAAAGCGCACCTTTTTTACTTTTTCGATTTTGGTCGCAGATATATTTTTTAAAAAGCACTTTTAGTTTCGAAACAGGTTTTGAAAGTGAAACTAACTTTGTAAAAAATATCTGCAACCAAAATCGAAAAAGTAAAAAAGGTGCGCTTTCGGCCTGCTCCTCAGCTATCCAATGCAAAAAAAAATATTCAAAAATGTCAAAATGCGAAAGAATTATTAGAAAAATGCTTCCCCATAGGAATAGCATTAGCTCGCGAGCGTTTCCTCGAGCGAGGACAGGGGCTTTAACCGGATTCAAACGCAGCCCACAACAAAAAGTAAAAAATTAAACACGACCAGCAGCAAAAATAGAAGCGAACCGGACAACAAATTTTGTAAAATTATCGCGGAGAAAACACGAATTTCTTCAAAATATCGTGAAACAGACGCACATTTTGTACAAAAATTGCAAAAAAGAACGAACATTTTACCAAAGAATTCACCCCAATAAATTCGGGTCAACCCGAACCCTTCTCGATAAAGTAACAAGTAAGAAAAATCATGCGTTAAGCATTGATTATGAAGCACTTTCCAACACTTAATGAAATCTTTAACAAAACTTTGTTATTTAGGGAAATAATAGTGTATAGCCAAATATACCCAAATATGTATTCCAGTACTTTTGAACAGCTCTGTATTTCATATGTCACTTGATATAATGGGAAAATTTAGTTTAGCAAGAAAATACCCAGTAGCTTGAAATTTCTTTTTCAGCAATTCATACTATACATACTTGAATACTTTTGCTCAGTCCTGTAGTTTACATTGTACCTTAATTACGCGTCAGCATTAGGCTAAAATTTATTGTAAACTAAAACACTTTTAAAACAACTGAAATCACATTCTCATAAATTATCATTCATAGGCATCCATGTACCGAATTCTTTGCGTGGCCCTGTATATCCTTTTATCTATATTCTGCAAACATTTCTCAGTAAATTCAATGAAGCTCAGCGTAAAAATGCATAGCTTATTTAAGAACCACGTTTAAATAATTTATGCTCATATTCAGTAACGTTGGTGAGCTCTTTTGGGTAGCCCTGTATATTAACTATAACATTTATACACACTATATAATGTGCATATTTTTAGCGAAATATAAACGCGCATATCATAATTAAAATGCATTTCATCCCTCCATCAGCCATCATCGGACACATATACGGTACTTCGGAAAGAATATGCTATTTGAAATCTTTTGTATGGCCCTGTAAATTCTATGTACTTCATATTATGCAAGACAGTAACGTATAATTATATTAAGCTTCAGTGACATATATCAATTTTATTATACATGAAACAGCTTAATATATTTAAAATATGTCACACACAATTCCCCCTTTTACCATTATCTAATGGAATTCTTTTGTGTGGCCATGTAAATGAATAATAGCTAAATTTTCACCTTATATTTTATAGAATGCATATTTTAATATGTTTGACAGGGTATAATATCTTTAAAATTCCTTTGAAACGATTTTTCCATATAGGCCGTAATGTAATGGGAAACTTTTGATTCGCCCTGTAGATAAACTAATCATGGTAGAAACTTCATTTTCAATAGGGTTCGTGCTAGGGTAAACATCAGTAACGTCCTAAAATTTCATGGCAATTCGAGTATATAAACGATTTTTCCCCATGGGCCGTAATGTAAAGGAAAACTTTTGATTCTCCCTGTAGATAAAATAATCATGGAAGAAACTTAATTTTCAATAGAGTTCGTGCTAGGGTAAACGTCAATAACGTCTTAAAATTTCAAGGCAATCCGAGTATATTAACGATTTTCTCCATACGCCGTAATGTAATGGGAAACTTTTGATTTTCTCTGTAGATAAACTAATTATGGTAGATACTTCATTTTTAATAGGTGCCGTGCTAAGGTAAACATCAATAACGTATAAAAATTTCATAGCAATCCGAGTATATTTACGGGAGTTACAGCGCGGACAGACTGACAAACAGAATGCATAAGCACTTTTCAACTTTGTTGGAAAGAGCTAAAAACCAAATCCTAAAGTGGCCCAAATGCGCTAAGCGCTGCTAAAAAGTAAAAGTCAACCAAATTAAAAACAAAATGTAACAGTCAACAAGACCCAAATCTGACAAATAATAAAAAAAAATCAGAAATTAACTTGAACAGCAGCAAAGAGTCGAAGTCAACCCGACCCAATCTCGACCCCAGTAGGAATTAACCCAGACAGGAGCAAAAAATGGACGCCAACCGGACCCAAACCCGACCCACAGCAAAAAAGTAAAAAAAAAACACGCCCCACATAAAAAAATGAGCTCCGACCCGTGCATTACACTGGAGAATCCAAATTTCTAAAATCCTCCCCCCCCCCCCCCTTGAGGACTCTCAAGATCAGCCGTTGGTCTTCGCTTCCCTCTATATCAAAATTTCGCTTCGCCTTTTGAATCTGTCACAATCTTCTAAATTGCACCTTACAAAAATATCACTTCGTTTTGTAGTCTACTCCGCAATACCCATATTTGTAGCATATAAGTCACTTTAGTATATCAATAAACAATCAATCACAAAATTTCCTCCCCCCCCCTCCCCACGACTGAAATTAGGATTTATCATTTTGTTCCTTTAAGTGCAGAAAATTTAGTTCTTTAAATAATTCCCACTTTTATTATTTTTTTAAACCGATTTATAAATATTTTGAAAGGGAAATAAATAATAAGTCATCTAATAAACATCTCCCCTCTACACACACACACACGAAAATAAATAAATAATGTGCTTATTTCTTTTTTTTACTCAGCTCACAAATTTTAAACAAACACAAATTCCACCATTTTTTGAGGGGGGGGGGGGGCATTGCACCATTTTCTCCCCTACCCATATGTCACTAAATTTAAAATCATTGAAAGTTTTTTTTTGTTTTTTTTTTCCATAGGTTTATACATATTTTATTCTAAAAATAAACACTTAATCGTAAACAACCCATAAATATCGTTGTATACCCCCCCCCCTCATTCTTTTGAAGTGCACAAAATTAAAAATCTTTAAAACACTTTTAAGTAACATTTTTCGTCCTATTAATAAATATTCAAGAAGGTAAATAAGCTGTCATCTATAAAACTGTCCTACTATCTCCCCCCCCCCAAAAAAAAATCCATTTTTTCCCTCTACTTCCCCCCCCCCCTTCTCAACTTAAAAAATTAAATTCTGTCTTTTTTTCTCTCCGTATTTTAATTAAAAAAAATAATTAAAACCTGAAATCCTCCTTTTGCACAAATAATTAAGTCTTTAAATATGTTTAATTTTTTTTTAAGTGCTAATTATAAATCTCTGCTAACTATAATATTAACAAAATCTTTTTAACTATGTAGGAAAGTGTTAAAAAAAAGCGATAGCTATGCATTAAATTCTACACAAAACACATGTTTACATTTTTTGCGTATTGTGTTTGTGCATTTCATACAGTAAAATATCGTTAGAGAGATATTTAAATAAAATATTGTGACTTTCCATTAACGTGCAAGTAAATTTTCACTACTTTTCGCAGTTATTTCCTTTCTATTAGCTCAGAATTGAACCACTAAACATAAATACCAAAATTACCCGAGTTTTCGGCTGAGTTGATTAAATCCATAAAAAAATGAATCAGTACAATATATCGTATCAAAACAAAAACCATTCTTAACTGACTGTATCATTTAAAAAACAGTTTTCAGAACCCCCCCCCCCCTCCTTTCCTATAGACTTTACTGCTATGTCAGTGCTCAAAATTAAAAATTGTTAGAGCTCCTTGCAGTATTTATATAATGCTTGTAAAAATCATCAAGAATCTAAATTTTCTTCCACCTGAAATATTGACAAAATATTTTGCTTTATTGACTTAACATCACTCAAAGTTTTTAAAATTTGCTACACTTTTTCTGTCACATTTGTCACTACAAACAATAATAAATTATGTATTATGCCTATAAACGACTAGGCTGGGATTAACACCTATTTCTCCTTTCTTCAAAATTTCTATTTCCTTTTCGCCCTTGCTTGCTTGCCTCTCCGCAAAAAATAAACAATGTTTAAATATTTAAATTTGTCTAAATATTTTTCTCATAATTTTATGAAGTATTTATGACTTTAACCTTCAGTGCTATTTATCTTGATAAGTTACGTATTCTAAAAAGAATCCCTCCCCCTTACCCCCCCCCAAAAAATAGTTATTTAAACTACTTGTACCTGATATCCCGCCCCCTCATTCAATATTAATTTTTTATTTATTTATTTATTTATTTTTTATTTTTTTGTGTTTGCGTTAAGTAAATAAAATAGTTTTTATTTTATAGTTATCTATCTAAATTAATTATTCGTTTATTTTCTGAAAATCAAACTATTTTAATTTTGGAACGCTAATCTTAAAGAGATTGAAATTCTTTTGAAGCTCGACATCATTGCATTTACCCAAAGTAATGGGAAATCAGTTGAAAAAAATCCTTTAAACATGAAATCGGCTAGAATTGCGTACCTTTGAAGAGAACAATCTTCGCAGATAATTGGAGCATTCTTTTTCCTAATTGGATGATTGCATGTCAATAAAAGTAATTTTAGCCCATCCTTCGAATCCGCTGAAAAATCGAGTCGCCATCTTGAATTGTCTTGTCTTGTGACTAGCGTGTCCTCTTAAGAGCCCACAATAGTCACAGGAAAAGTACAGAAAAAGACCCGGATGACCATGTAAAGTCTATGGGAGCGTTCTTTTCTAATATCTCGTTCAAATTTTAATATTTTGACATGATTTTTTTTGCATAAAATAGCTCAGGACGATCCACAACCGGGCTAGTTTTTACTTTTTCGATTTTGGTTATATATTTTTTATATTATGATCGTTTCAGTTTCAGAACCGGTTTAAACCGGTTTTGAAAATTAAAGTAATTTTTTTTCAAAAAATCTAAAACCAAAATCGAAAAAGTAAAAACTAGCCCGGTTGTGGATCGTGCTGAACTATTTTATGCAAAATAAATCATGCAAAAATATTAAAATTTGAGCGAGATATAAGAAAAGAACGCTCCCATAGACTTTACATGGTCATCCGGGTCTTTTTGAGTAATTTTTCTGTGACTATTGTGGGCTCTTAAGAGCATACACTAGTCACGCGGTAAAAGCCGACCGCTAATGTAAAGTCTATGGGGGCGTTCTTTTCTAATATCTCGCTCAAATTTTAATATTTTTGCATGATTTTTTTGCACAAGATAGCTGAGGGCAATCCACAACCGGGCTAGTTTTTACTTTTCCTGTGATTATTGTGGGCTCTTAAGAGCCCACAATAGTCACAGGAAAAGTACACAAAAAGACCCGGATGACCATGTAAAGTCTATGGGAGGGTTCTTTTCTAATATCTCGCTCAAATTTTAATATTTTTGCATGATTGTTTTGCACAAGATAGCTGAGGGCAATCCACAACCGGGCTAGTTTTTACTTTTTCGATTTGGGTTATATATTTTTTATATTACGATAGTTTCAGTTTCAGATCCGGTTTAAACCAGTTTCGAAAGTTAAAGTAATTTTTTTAAGAAAGTTTGAAACAAAAATTGAAAAAGTAAAAACTAGTCCGGTTGTGGATTGCCCTCAGCTATCTTGTGCAAAAAAATCATGCACAAATATTAAAATTTGAGCGAGATATTCGAAAAGAACGCTCCCATAGACTCCCACAGACTTTACTTTTTCTGTGACTATTGTGGGCTCAAGAGCCCACAATAGTCACAGAAAAAGTACGCAAAAAGACCCGGATGATTATGTAAAGTCTATGGGAGCGTTCTTTTCTAATATTTCGCTCAAATTTTAATGTTTTTACATGATTTTTTTTGCATAGGCTAGTTTAGGACGATCCACAACCGGGCTAGTTTTTACTTTTTCAATTTTGGTTTCAGATATTTTTAAAAAAATTATTTTAACTTTCGAAACTGGTTTAAACCGGTTCTGAAACTGAAACTATCGTAATATAAAAAATATATAACCAAAATCGAAAAAGTAAAAACTAGCCCGGTTGTGGATCGCCCTCAGCTATCTTGTGCAAAAAAATCATGCAAAAATATTAAAATTGGAGCGAGATATTAGAAAAGAACGCTCCCATAGACTTTACATGGTCATCCGGGTCTTTTTGCGTACTTTTTCTGAGACTATTGTGGGCTCTTAAGTCCAAGTGGTGTGACTGTATTATGTATGCATGTATAATGTAAGTGGTTCCGTCTCGTAAGGCTGTATGTTTGTTTTTTATTCTTAAGTATTTTGTTGTTTTCGTTGTTTGCTTGACTTCTTGCTGTCCCTGTTACCTTTGATTATCCGGTGAGCCTGATACCAACATTTTGACATTAGTAGTGACAACGTGTCGGCTTTCTGTATTTGTATTATATGTCAACTTTTTAGACTAACAAGGGCACCACCAAACATGGTACACACAGATTTTGATGATTTCTAAGTATGTTGTAGGGGTCATACCACTAATTATTCAGCTGAAAGGATTCTTTCAAATGGGCCTTGGTTTTTGAGAAATTGAGGGTCAAATTTCAGCGTATATTTCAAATACTTATTAGTACAAGCGCCGCATGTGAACCGGTGGCGTTCTGGTAATGTACGATCCTGCAAGTCAAAAGGTTGCGGGTTCGAATCAGTCATCGGCTTTTATTTATTTATTTTTGTATTTTTACACGTTACAAATTTTAAGTATTTTTATTACAAAATTGCTATAGCTTTTGATATTTTCTTAATAAATTACATTTACATTTTTAAATTTTTTCATGAAAATTTATTCTTTTTCTGCAATTTTTAAACGAATATTTCTATTGACAAAACTACAAAACTAGTTTACGCCTAGAACATTTTTTTATTAATTATTATTCGCGTTTTTTATTTTAAGCACAATATTGAAATAATGATTTTTTTTCCTATCGCTTTTTTATTTTATAGCATTCTAAATAAAAACTTGCCTTTTTTTGTATATTTATAAATAATACAAAATAATTTTCGGGTGAAATTTTTTAAATGTCTTTAGGATTAGATTATTCAAGTAATGCGTATCTTCGAAAAAATAATAAAATATTAATGCAATAATGTTAAAATGCAAGTTGTTACCAGTTATCCAAGTTTTCAATTTTCCAATTTTCTGTAAATACATTTATCTCCAAAGTTATCGTTTGCACAAATAAGAAATGACAGATTACATCTGTTTTTATAACAAACTTTCCGTAATTCAACTGAAGTACGAAAATCCTCTGTTTAATGAGATAAAATTTATAATACATATAAAAATATTTTTTTTAATCGTCTTCTTTCCTCCGTAATTATCAGAATAAATGAAGATTTCTTGTTATTGGTCTTATTTTTGCACTTTTACAAATAATGATTAAACCTTTTTTTTTTTTTTTTTTTTTTTTTTTTTTTTTTTTTTTTTTTTTCACTTTTAATATATTTTTAGACATATTTATCACGAATTAAGTATTTTAGTAATATAAATTATATTAAATGCAGTATTAAATTATCTAAAAATCCAAGCACAATATAGTGTAATACACATTTGAAAAGAAAAAAAGTGACTGATTAATCTAAAAATATTAATATTTAAAGTAGTAGAGATTTTAAAATATTGAAATTTTCTTATACTTTTTCAAAATTTTAATTAAATACAAATTTTAATTTATTTATTTGTTGCAAAATGTACTTTTAGTTGAACCCTGAAGTGCAGTCAGTTCACCATATTTTGAAAAAATAACAATAAAAAATGTTGACAAAGTAAACTGTCCTCTTCAGATAATATCAAAAGGTTCAAAGCTGTAGAATTTTCAATTCTGCTTATAATTTGCGAAGTGTGAAAAAACATAAAAATAAGTAAAAGGCCGAGGACTGATTCGAACCCGCAACCTTTCGACTTGCAGGCTCACACGTTACCACGACGCCACCGACTCACATGCGGCGCTTGTACTAATAATTATTTAAAATATACCCTGAACTTTGACCCCCAATTTCTCAAAAACTAAGGCCCATTTGAAAGAATCCTTTCAGCTGAATAATTAGTGGTATGACCCCTACAATATACTTTGAAATCATCAAAATCTGTGTGCACCACGTTTGGTGGTGCCCTTGTAAGATTTTAGAAATAGCTTTGACTGACCTTGCGGTGCAGAAGGTCGTTAAATACGACTGCACACATGTTTTCATATCTTTATTTTTCTCATTGCATGAGTACTCATCATCATTCTTATGTGTATATAGTTTCATATTCATTTGTATATATTTTCATCGCGCCTGTACATAGTATTATCGTTTTTAGCTTTTACATGTGCTCTATACAAGCACACTTTTAATATTTTTAGTCTTTACATGTGTTTTTGTACAAACACGATTTTAGCACATTGGTTTTTATTCTTTACAACCAGATTCGACATCTGGTTTTTAAAGTATCATTTTCTGATATTGTGATAATTATTCATATCTTGTGTTGTATTTTGCAGCATGGCTAGCGCTTCCGACGGTGGTGGTTCTGGAGCTAGCGGTGAGAGTAATGAAGATGCTGTGGAAGAAGAGATATTATACGTCCCCCCGAGATTAAATGGGCTTCACCTAACGGTGACCTGGCCTATTAAGTGCCCGGTCCAGTGCATGATAGGTAAATGTACTACTAAAATAAAGAGTGAGAACCAGCACACTGTAGTTCATGGGTTAATAAGGCATATGAAGACGATCCATAAGGTCGAGGTATCGGGGAAGACTAATTGGTGCGGGATATGGCATACTGCAATCGGCAGATGCCTAGCCAATCATTCGTATTTTAAACTCAGACCTATGCTTTTTCAAACTAATGTTGACTGCCCTTTTGCCTGCGACCAGTGTGATGAGACGTTTCCTAACTGGCGCGGGCTGTCTAACCATCGAATTGCTCATAAGAAACAGAATATACAGGATAACTATAATAGAAAAAGTGCACTGCCGATTGCTGGCAGGAATTTAAGAGCTGGTGGGAACTCTCGTACCCCTCCTTCTGTCAACAATGGAGATGCTAGTATTAATGTTAGTAATCGGAGTAGTGCTTCTAAGTCCTTCGTCAGTGGCATCGGAGTGAGGAGGAATCCCACTGCCGCAGCCACCAGTAAAAAATCCTCTAATACTGATAAGTTTAATTTGAATAACATTGATAAATTCATACAGGATACGAAAGCGTTTCTAAATGTGACTAGTAATAGTGAGACGATTAATGATAGCGCAATTAATGACTCCATTATCATAACTGATGAAGATATCAATCGATTTGTGGAGGTGGTCACTGGTAGTGGAATTGATAAACCTGTTTCGTCTGTCGACTATCATGATAACTCCGGTGGCCAGTGTGACTTAACTATTAACTCCGTGGAGCATAATACTATTGAGTGCCCGTCCCAGGTGGCCATTGAGCAGTCTGCCTCTGTCCCGGTCCCTATTGATAGCCAGTCTGCTGCCACCTCGGGTTATAATTTAGCTAATGTGATTTTACCTAATGAGATTTTACTTTCTGATAATGATTTTAATTCTAAGGATTTTAATTCTTGTTTCAAACCCGGTGATACTACTGGTTTTAACCATTTATCCCCCCCCAGCCCCCTATACAGGTTGAGGGTGAGACCGTTTTTAATCGTTCTGATTTTAATCAACCTATTTTTAATGAATCTGTAAATTTTAATTCTTTTGTCCCTACTGCTGGGCTTTTTAATGATAGTAATCGGGGTGGTGGCAGTTGTAATACGTCTGTTGAGCACCTTGCAAATGACTATCAGAATCAGTGTAATGTGAACCATAATAATGCTAATAGTACTGAAACTATACCTAAAGTAATTTGTAATGGTTCTGTAGGTAGTTTTGATAATAGTTGCCCTTGCCAGGACCATGAGAATGTTGAACAGTATGTCACCACTGGTAGTAAGGATAGAAATGAATCTGACAGTCAAAATAGTTCTATGAGTACTGTTACTGATAACTTTAATGATAATCTTGCTGATGCTATGGATGGTGACGATGGTGACGATGATGATGACCCCGGCGGTAGCGGCGCTGGCGACGCTATTCCCGAGGCAATCCCGTCAGATCCCACCCCTCGTTCCCCGTTTTTCCAACAGATTTACTCAAATTCTTAATGATAATAATGCCAATTTTGGTGAGTTCTGCTCCGTGGCTGATGACTTCATCAGCGCTATTAAAAAAGAATTAAATTTTAAAAATAGACAGGGCGACGGGGCAGCCTGTCCCCCTAAAACTGTTGATCCAACTAATGCTACTGATATACAGAAACTTTACCGAAAGAACCGTAAGAAAGCCCTTAGATTAATTTTAAATGACAATAGTGATTTCTGTAATCTGGATCCGGAAGAGGCTGCTGATCACTATGCCGGCTGGTCCTCTGATCCCCGCCCTCAACTGATTTTATGGCTGAAGGTGATCCCGCTGCCGCGCAAATGAGCTGTGTCCTTCACGAGGGTGGAGGTTTCGAGGAAGCTGAGATCTTGTGAAAACACCTCCCCGGGTCCAGATGGCTTGAATTATAACCATCTCCGCTTAGTTGATAAAAATGCTGTCGCTTTAACGTCCCTATATAATTGTTGTATTAAATTCAAAGCTGTCCCGCCGTCCTGGAAGAAAACTACTACCATTCTTCTGTATAAAAAAGGCAATAGATCCGACCCTGTTAACTGGCGGCCGATTGCCCTCGGCAATACGACATACAAACTTTATGCCAGCTGCCTGTCAAAGCGTCTCTACCTCTGGTTGGAGAAATATAAGATTTTGTCCCCCAACCAGAAGGGATTTCTGCCCCACGATGGGGTATTGGAAAACAATTACATATTAGATATGGTGATGAGAAACAGTAAGGTGAGGAAGAAAGACCTGTTTATTGCCTCCCTTGATGTCTCTAATGCTTTTGGTTCCCTCCCCCACTGGGTGATTTTTGAATCACTTAAACATGCTGGTGCAGGGGAGGATTTTATTTCTATAGTTAGAGACATTTATTGGGAGGCTATTACGAACTACAGGACAACTAAAGACCAGTCTACCCCTCGTGTGGCAGCCGCCGGGGGCAGGCAGGGCGACCCACTTAGCGGGGTGCTCTTTATACTGGCTATCAACTTCATTCTGTTTAAGATTCAGAGAGAGGGTTCTGTTAGAGACCCCGGCACGAAGGAGCTATTTCATTTTATCTTAGCATATGCTGATGACATGCTCTTTCTTGCTCGTAGTACCAAGGATCTGCAGGCCCTCCTACATTTAATTAATGTTCTCGTTATTAGAATAGGCTTAAAATTCAATCCTAATAAATGTGTAACTTTACATTACAGTTCGAAACCCCCTGCTGACTGTCGTGACACCCGTTTTAACCTGGCTGGGTCTGAACGACCCTGCGTTATTGACGGTGACCCCACTACTTTTTTGGGTAAGCCTATCGGTAGTTTTATTCCTAGGGACTGAGTCACGGTTGACAGCTAAAAACAGAGGGGTCTTAAAATTATGTCATCTATGTTAACCCCTTGGCAGAGGTTAGACTGCATTAAAACCTTTTTTTATCCATCATTACTTTTTATGCAGCGAACTGACCAATTGTCCAAAACCGACTGGTCGTCTATTGATAATGCTTTAAAGCCCTTAATTAAGAAAGCATTGGGCCTCCCATCTAATGCCGCCAACGAGTATTTATATGGCGATAGAGAAGATGGATTATTCGGAATACCGTTGGCGGCTGAAGATAGCGATATAGCTTTAATAGATGGGGGGTTCAAATTACTAACGTCAAATGATAAGATAATTCAGAGGCTAGCCTGGGGCGAGTTCATTGACACTGCAAACTGGAGGTACGAGTCCACCAGTCAGCTGAATGTTGATAAATATCTTAACTCCGCACCGTCCGACCGCAACTCAGACAAGTACAGGTCTCCCTGGTCGCGGGCACGCCAGGCCACTAAAAGATTAGATGTGCAG
The DNA here is from genome assembly GCA_964019185.1 of Maratus speculifer. Classification (NCBI taxonomy): domain Eukaryota; kingdom Metazoa; phylum Arthropoda; class Arachnida; order Araneae; family Salticidae; genus Maratus; species Maratus speculifer. The sequence continues at coordinate 6,708,278 of OZ025293.1, read as the reverse complement.
TGGCAGACAAATGACGCTCTTCAGGTGAATTTAATTATTGGGGGTGAGGCCCAGGGCAATCGGAAGCGGATCTTTAAGAGCATGCGTAAATTTCTGAGGGGGAAGCGAACGCAATCGCTCCGGGACCACCCACATCAAGGCAAGACTAACGCTTGCGTGGCCGCAGCTAAGTCCAGCTGCCACTTTTTCTCCAACGGACAATATACTACATTTAAAGATTGGAGATTTGTCCATCGTACGCGGCTGGGCTTGTTTAACAAATTTAACGCCTATAATCATGCTCCCGGCCACAGTAATAAGAAATGTCGCAAGTGTCCTCAGGTGGAGACCCTGTCTCATGTCCTCGACCACTGCATGGTGTACAGCACCTTATACAAAAAACGACATAATGCAGTGGTCGGGAGAATTAAAAAAGCTGCTATTGGTAGGTGGGCTCTGCTTGGGGAAGATCAAGTTGTTGGAAGCGTCAACTGTCGTCCCGACCTGGTGATTAAGAAGAACAGGGACATCCTTATTCTGGATATCACATGCCCATTTGAAAATGGGCTAAATGCTTTTAGTGATGCTCGTAAAATTAAAGAAGAAAAGTACAAGGAATTAGTACAAGAGCTCTCTGCAAATGGATGTAACGTCAGGGTCGAGGCGATAGTTGTTGGAGCCCTGGGTTCCTGGGATCCTGCCAACGACAAGGTCATTAGAAGATTATGTTCCGAGAAGTATGTTAAGATTATGCGTAAAATTATTGTAAGTGAGACGATCAGCTACTCCCGGGACATATACTACGAACATATCAAGGGTGATTCACAGGACTCAGGGGGTCACCAAAGATAGCCATGCTGCTTTTTGATATTCTCTATATGCTTTTAATATTTTTATTATGTGTTTGTAAATAAAGTTATTTTATTATGTTTTTACATGAAGTTTGTTTGACAAGGTTCCGAGATAAGGAACCACAGATTAAATTAAGGCCACATGGATACACACTATTAACTTGCACGATTGTAATTCCAAACCCACACGGATTAATATTTACCGTAGTATCTTTTCTGCATGCTAATTGTCTTGTCCGTGATTTGTTTGTCAGCTAAATGACATAGACCCGAATAATAAAAATATTTTCTCTTCCTGTTCGTGTCCTTTCTGTTTTCTGTCGTCACTAATGCGCCAGGAAAGTGTTTCCGACAATGGTTTGCTAGGTAATTCTGAATCCTTATAATGTCTCTTACCCCCCTTAAAATTTGTCCCAATACTTCTGGGACACTTTTATTTTCGAGATTTAAAGAAGCATTTAAAAAAACAAGGTTTATTTCGCTGGCAATGTTTTTAAGATGCTTTCAATTTTCTTTTATGTATTTTCAGCTGCGTAACACATGTAACAGCATTAAAAGTATATTAATGTTAATGTTAATTTATCCGATTCGTCGATAAAACACGTTTGTTGACATAAAAATGTTTACTTGATAATGATTTACATCCAAATAACCTATGTTTCGGATTAAAAAACTAATTATTACAATAAAAATTACTCGAAATTTTTCCGAAAATCAGTCGCAGCAAATGAAACTTTTTTTTTTTATAAATGGGTCGTCAAATCCTGAAAACATATTGTTTTGTGTTATTTCTAAAGATAAAGAATGCTTTTTCGGAATCGTGGAAAGAGGTTATTGTATTTTTTCATTCATAGTTATATTTTCTTAAATTATGAAACAAATGTCTGTTTTTTATAGCGCATGATTTCTGGAATCCGACTTAACTGCATAAAACTCGCACCTTATTGCTTACATATTATTCAAAATATATGAATCTACATTTATCAACTTTTGGAAAATGGCCAAGCATGTCAGTATTGGGTTGACAAAATTCCTTTCTATTTCCTGTTTTGTCTTTCAGTTTGTACTCATCGTAAATATGAAATTCATTAATGAAAATTTCTATTATATACATCCTGAAATGAAATGTACATTTACTGGCCTTATTTCATTTTCGAATTTTGGCGAATTGCTTTGATATAGCTTCGTTTCTATCATACTTTTTATCCCCAAAGAGATAAATGAATGCCTTGGAGAATTTGAATAATAGACTTTATTTTATTGTTCTATAGTTTATTCAACTTAAGTTCAAGAAACGAGAAACATTCCTTTCTGTATTCCCCATGCTTTAGAAAAACAAATTTAACTCTCCTAAAAATCATAATTGTGTATCATGCATATTTCGACAAATTTTATTTATCATTATAAATTAACAGTTTCTTTTTCTTCAATTTTAAATAAATATCTCCTATTGTGTAAATCATCGCACTTCATTCTAAGCTCATTATAAAACCGCAAAAAGACTGAAAGCTTAAAAAATCTTTTTTAAGTTAAGGATTATTATTATTTGAATTCGGCGAAATGAAAAAGAGTATAGATTCTTATTTTTTCTATAGATAAATTTTTTGCCATGAAACTATTCTTCTCCGGTCAATCCATTTCAAGTTGTCTAGAAATTATTATTATTATTATTATTATTATTATTATTATTATTATTATTATTATTATTATTATTATTATTATTATTGCTTGGCAGTTTTTAAAAAATCTGAAATTTCTTGGTGCAACAACCCTTACATAATGGAAGTTGAAAATGACTATTATTTCAATTTTACTATTTTTTTATTTGTACATGGTGGCCATCTTTGTTTCATCGCGTGCAGAAATTTTCTCACATTGAAGGATTTGCGGAATTATAAATATCTCATCTTTTATTTCTCCAATTCAAATGAAATTTTCAGCTGTTTGTTCGGAATAAAATGTACTAAAAGTTTAGCAATAGAATAGTATCTTAAAATAAATTCTTATTGGTGAAATTTTAGCAAAAAATTCAAGATTTTTTTTTTTTCAAAATTGTCCGTTTACAAGAAGTTTTTCAAGCAAGGTTACATGACACTTTTTTTTTCTTTTACAAATAGGTCAAAAGTATTTGTATTCATACACCAAATTACAGGTATGGAAGTTGATTTCTCTTTGTGCAAAAAATTCCAAAATTTGTCAAAAACTTCAAGAATTGCACTTATGAGGCTTTGATATCTCTGGTGGAGCACGAGATAAAAATCTGAAATTCTGGTTTTTAGTAGTATTTTATGGAAGTAACATGCACAAAAAAATTCAGGATGGAGATTTGTCTACAAGCTGGGATATGCTGAGGACAAGATGTTAAGAAATGCTATTACGAGTAACTTAGAAGAATTGGGATTTATCTCTTTTGCAACAATAATTACACAGAAAATATCGTTTGTTGAAAACAGATTATAATAACGAATATTTAATTTACTGAGATACTATGTATGCTTAAGAAAGAGCTGAGAAATATCTTGACACAATTTACGAGAGATGTTATAAGTTCGATCAGTTACTACTGTCAGTTCCGTCAGTTCCGATCCTTCTCAAAATTTTATTTGAAGCTTGTCTTTCTAGTAGAAAGACAGGAAATTTTTCTTTTCTCTCTTGTATGAGCACAATAATTTGTAATTGATTTAGATCTGTACGAAGACGGTTTTGCATATATATATATCATTTTGTATACAGGTATTTTAAATTGGAATACTTCCACTTTCGAAACCGGTTTCGAAAGTAAAAGAATTTTCAGAAAAATCCCCCTGCAAACAAAGTCGGAAAAGGGAAAACGACCTTTGTATAGATCTACTTCAACTATCCAATGCAAAAAAGAATGCTATAATGAAGTTTAAACGATGTTTTCGTCCTTTAAAAATATTAAAACGCAAACGAGATGCGTTCAAAAATTCTCCCATAGGATTAGAATTAGCGAACGGCTGGGTTCGTCTTTTTGAAGTATCCCCTTATCATGTAATGGGAAATTTACGCTAATAAAATTCATTGTTAGAAAAAAAAAATCTTTACTTATAGAGTAACGGTTTTGACATAATGTCTGTATGAAAACATATTAATTTATAAATTTACTGTAAATTTATTTTTACGGCAAATTTATGCTAAAGATAAATATATATATATGAAAATGATGAAATCCAGGAGACACAGTAAATAACCTTTAATGGTTCTTGATTATATGATGCAAATGAATATTTTCAATTTAAAATTAAGGGGGGTTTGGGGCCATTCTATAATATACTCCGACGCATTCGGCTATATTTCCCAGTGCTCGATAGGAATATCTTCCCTGTATCGCAGCTGAAATGATTCTCTTTGATTTCAGACTGTTGCCAAGCTACTTGGATAAAAAGTAGTAGTCAGAGAATATAAAAGCACGAGTTGGGTTTTTATACATCATTCGTATTCTGTGGAAGAGTGCTGACCAAAGCTATTGCTCAGTTAGGTGTTTTGAGAAGAAAAAACCGCAACTCATATATATATTCCCAGTATTCTATTATAAACATTGCTCTTAAAGAGTAGAAGAGGTACCTAAACAATGCCAAGCTTTTTGGCCCGGGAGGTGGTTAATCCGTCTCTAAATATAATAAACTCTCAGTAGGGCGAAATCAGTCGGGAACGAGAAACTTTTCCGTAGTAGACAATATTTCGCCTTAGATTACTTTTATTCTATGTCTATGGATTCGCAGGGACTTGAAAATCTTTTCAAGTAAGACAAAATTTCGTCTTACACAGAGTCTTCCTTCTTTCAAAGTCTGCACGGGATGAAATTTTCAGTCTCGGTCTCGGCACAATCCGTATTAAAATTATTGTCTTTGACTGAGCTAATCCAAAATAAGTAACATTTGGCTCAGTCATTCAAAATGGTTTTACTGAAAACGCATATATTTTAAAATCGCCTTTATTTAACAAAAATTAAGATAGTAGATTTAAAGGCAAAAAAAAATAAATAAAAAATAAAATAAAATAAAATAAAACCAGTGAAAAAGAATCTGCCTATGATGGAATCCAATCAAATTGAAAAAGGTGTTGATCCACGCAAAATTAATATAATACAGGACGGTTCAATTAAAGTATCCCTGTTTGCGACGCCCTAGCGAGAGAAATAGTGGATGAAATGTCTTCATATACGGTTGGGTTTCAGATAAGAAAAATGTAACACGACTTAGGATGTAAACATCTTGGTGCTGTAACGTTCTGAATTTCCTCATTAGCACACTGTCAATAAAGGCAGATGTTAGCACGTGTAAATACCCTCTGACAAGTACGATACATTTGTGCATAATAAAACTTCAACTTTCCAATTATCTAAGCAATAAATTCCACTTGAAACCTCTCCAACTGACGTTATAAAAATCGTATTTCAGACCAAGAATTTAACGTTAGACAGTTTGAATATAATAAATCTACACTACTTGAGCTGTCTGATTTACCCTCTTAATGATCGGCGATTATCAAAGAAAACTGCTTTTTATATTTGCAATTTCCAAGAGGCTCAAGAGAGGATTTTTGGTTTTGACTCTGAAGTGAGACGACTAGCTCGTCCGCCGGGGCGCAGTCTGCCCCATAAGAAAGTGAAGTCCGTCACGGACATCGTCTGATTGTTATAACTGTGAAAAGGCCAAAAATCCACGCGCAACTGTGGAAACAGCTGCGGACAGAGTACATAGTGTGCTCTTATTTGAATCTTACTTCTATATATTTTTCCAATTCTAATTTTCTTCTGTTTTGCTGTGCTGTGTGTTGCTGTAAATAAAGCTTTGCCAAAAGTCATCCTGGATTTATTCATCAATACGTCACAGCAAGTTGAACTGGTGTCAGCAGTTGGATAAAATTTTAATCAGAAGAAATAGTTATTGGATTTTCTTAGCGGAAGAAGATAGGCAGAGTTTCGTTTCATCTTTCCGAAAAGCGGAGGACTCCCTGATCCTTTGGTGGAGAAACGGACGATTGAAGTTTCCCTGGATTGCGTCGTTTCTCGCAGGTGGGGTGAAACGGTTTTCTGACCCTCGACCCTTGTCAGATGATAAAAAGAAGAAGAAAAGCTATTTTGTTGTGACCTACTTTCGGGAAAGAAAATAGTGAAATAGTGTGTTTCAGTGCCATGTTTTGTGATTGTGCGCGATTCTCTTCTAGTGCTTAGTGAGTCTTCTTGAGTGAAATTGTGAATTTTCCGTTCGTTTGTGGATTAAACAATTGCAGAGGTATAAAAGCTTCAAAATGGGGTAAGTCATTCCATTTCAAAAAGTTCTTGAGTAAACAATTTTATGTATATAAAAAAGGGAAAAATATCTATAGAAGAATTTTTTTTTTTTTGTTGTAAATGTTAAACTCAAAAATTGTACAAGTACACATAGGGGAAGTATTTTTTTTTATATATGTATGCGTATAAAAGATGGGTTTTTTCTTTCTGATTTTTATGTATGTAAAATTTAAAATTTGTTTTTAGTTATTGTATTAGTTAAAATTTGTCTATATGTAAAAGAAAAATTTCTATAGATATAAATATTCAAAAGATATAGAAATATATATAAAAAAATTTTTTATATCTTTTGGAAGTTTTGATAAAAGAATCAGCATTAAATGTGTACATTTTGATTTTTATATGTAAATTTCTGTTAAAAATTATAAGTAGAATAAGGTAAAAATTTTATTAAAATGGCGTACTTAGGCAAAGGTAAGAAAGATGATGTTAATTAAATTAATCGACGAACTGGAAATACCTAGACTGGGCACCGAAACTAGGACTCAATTAAAGAATTTAATCGTGAATTCAGATGATTACGATGAAGATTTTGTATCCGAGATATATGACAATAATTTAAGAGAAAGTCAGGAAGCGGCTGAGAGAAAGGAACATGAAATAGCTAGACAAAGAAATTTAGAGCGCGAAGAATTATTAAGAAAAGAAAATGCCGAACGTGAATGTAAAAAAATGGAACAAGAACGAGAGTTGAGACAGAAAGAGTTAGAATTAAATTTTGAATTAGAAAAATTAAAATTAGAGAAAGGAATCCCGTATCGGGATCAAATTCAAATGACATTAATTCGCGTCCTTCAGAATTAAATTTGAAAAAACTAATACCCGAATTCTACCCCGAAAAAACAGATATCAGTTTGTATTTGGTTCTGTTTGAACGACAAGTTAAAAGAGCTAAAATTAATAAAGAAAACTGGGTGTCCCACTTAATTAGTTTATTGCCAATTGATATTGTAACGATTATAGCAAGAGAAGCCAAAGATTTAGCGGAGAATTATGATCACATTAAATCAGTTCTTTTAAAACGTTATAAATTAAATGCAGAATCATTTAAATTTAAGTTCTTACAGCACGTCAAACGTCCGAGCGATACATGGAAGGATTTCGGTTTCGAGTTACGAAATTATTTGCAGGAATGGCTTGCAGGTTTGGAAATAAATTCGTTTGAGCAACTCACCGATCTTTTAATCGCAGACCAAATCAAAAAACGCGCTAAGCCAGAGATGAGAGAACACTTCTTAGATAAGTGGCCGTTAATTAAAAGTGAGGCCGAAATTACCGAACTACTTGATGGTTTTGATAGCATTCGAGCGTCGACGCAGAAGAATAGAGATAATAAGCAGGAAAAAGCTCGTATGCAAAGTGAAGATAAGTTTAGAGGAAGTAAACCCCGATATACTCCCTCCTTTGGCGTTACTAACACACAGGCAGATACAAATAGAAACAGGGCATTCGAAAGAAGAGTTAAATTAAAATGTTTTATTTGCAATTCGGAAAACCATCTAAAACGTTCGTGTCTAAAATTGCAGAAAAAACCACCTTCAGGCTCAGTAAACAACCTCCAGGAAAAAAAGGAGAAGATTTGTTAGAAACATATACTTTTCAGGGAACTGTAAATGGACAGAAAATAGAAATCTTAAGAGATTCCGGAGCCACGTTGGATTTAGTTTGTCGGAAATACATAAATCCAAATGATTTTTGCGGTGAGCAAATATGGATTAAGCAACCCTTAAGCTTGGAGTTAGTTTGTCTACCGTTAGCAGTTGTAGAAATATCGGGAGATTTTGGTAAATTGCGGACAAAGGCGGCCGTGTGTGGAAACCACTTGAACCAAAATCGATATTTGCTAGGGAACAAAACGGCAGAATTGATTAAAGAAAAAACGGGGTATGAGTTTTTTTCGGTGGGCCAGGTAAATGCCGTACAAACGAGAGCGTGTGCAAAGCGCATGGAGAAAGTTGCCGAAAGGGGTCGGCAGGAAAAACTTGAAACGAAAGTTTCAGAAGGGTTGAATCGAGAGTCGAAGGATGAAGCAGGGATTTTAGTTCCGACGGTAGAAGAGGAACCGATAGAAATTCCCGCTTTAGAGGCCGGAGCGCCAGAGTTAGAGTTATTGAAGATAGATAAACAAGGTTTTATCGATGCACAACGAAAGTGCGCGGAAGTAAGGGAATTGCGGAGCCGTTTGGATAACCCAAACGCGGAAAATGCAAATCGTGTATATTCGATTAAAGATGATTTGCTAGTGAAAAATCGCGAGGATCGATTTGGAAATGTGACGAGATTGCTGGTAATTCCAAAGCCGTTAAGGGAGGCGGTAAAATCGTTGTGTCACGAAGGGACGTCGGCACATTTGGGTTGTACTAAATCCAAAGATAAGTTAGATAGATATTTTTTCTGGCCAAATTGCAATAAGGAGATGGAAGATTTTGTACGTTCTTGCGATTTCTGTCAGAAAGCAGGGCGGCCAAATGAAAAAAAGAAAGCCCCCTTAAAATTAATACCAGCTATTCAGGAGGTGTTTTCCAAGTTAAACATTGACGCTTGCGGTCCGTTACCTCTGACCACAAATGGGAACCGTTACATTTTAACAGCGATGTGTATGGCATCGAAATATCCTGAGGCAATGCCCTTAACAGATTTAAGTTCTGTGAAAGTAACTGAGGCATTATTAGACATTTTTTGTCGCATAGGTTTTCCTTCTGAGTTACAGTGTGATCAGGGAAAATCGTTTACCTCAGCATTAACTACAGAATTTCTAGAGAAATTCGGCATAAAGGTAAGCCATAGTTCTGTTCACCACCCACAAAGTAATCCTGTCGAACGATTTCATAGAACTATGAAACGGCTTATGAAAGCGTTATGTTTAGAGTCCGGAGCGGACTGGGATAAGCATTTGCCAGCGATACTGTTAGCACTCAGAACTGTAACACATGAGAGTACGGGATACACTCCATCAGAATTAGTGTACGGAAAAAATTTACGCACACCAGAAACATTAATTGCGGAAAAATGGCTGGAGCCATCTTTAGAAAACGATTTAGTTACGGAACATGTGTTCAATTTAATTAACAGGTTAAAGCGATGTCGTGAGATAGCAGTTACCCGAATGGAAGATTTACAAGTCAAACGAAAGAATTGGTACGACAAAATTGCTATCAAACGAGAATTTAAAGAGGGTGACTTAGTTTTAGTCTTGGCGACATCGAGACCAAATAAATTATCAGTTCAATGGATTGGTCCTGGGACAGTAAAAAGTAAAATTTCGGAAATGAACTATGTTGTCGAAATACCGGGAAAAAAAGAAAAGACCCAAATATATCACGTAAATATGTTAAAACCATATTATACGCGACCGGAGCATGTGAATCTACTAGACTTCGAGATTTATCCTAAATCATTGGAAGACCAAGACTTAGATATTCCGTATCTAGAGAATGGTCCTATGGTATATGATTTTGAGGAAATAATTCGTACCAGTGATTTAGAAAATCTATTGAGCAAAAGTCAGATAAATCAATTGCATGAGGTGTTAAATAGATTTTCAAAGTGCTTTTCTAACAACCCTGGTCTTACAGACTTAGTTGAGCACGATATCATTCTTGATAGCGATACTCCGATTACGTCAAAACCTTATAGATTCTCTCAAAGACAGACTGATATTTTAAAAGATGAAATCCAGAAAATGTTAAAGTTAGGTATTATAGAGGTAGGAGAGTCAGACTACACTTCTCCGATGATATTGGTAGAAACTCCCGGAAAAGATCCCCGGCCATGCATTGATTATCGTCGCTTAAATAGGATCATTAGAACCGAATATTTTCCTCTTCCGAATATCGAAGAAAGAGTTGAGAAAGTATCATATGCTAAATTTATAACGGTCTTAGATCTAGCTAAGGGGTACTGGCAAATCCCTTTAAGTCCAAGAGCCCAACGGTACGCTGCTTTCTGTACAACCTTTGGTACTTTTAAATGTTTAAGAATGAGTTTCGGTTTAAAAAATGCTCCCTATTTCTTTAGCAAACTCATGTCCGAGTTACTGAGAGAATTCGAGGAATTTGCTGTTCCATACTTAGACGATGTTGCTATATTTTCAAATACTTGAATAGACCATTTACAACATATAAGTTTGGTTTTGGAGAGAATTGAAAAGGCAAATTTGAAAATAGAACTTTCAAAGTGCAAGTTTGCGCAAAAATATGTCAAGTATTTGGGGCATATTGTAGGAACCGGTACAAGATCACCCGCGGAAGCAAAAGTAGAAAGTGTTAAAAACTTTCCGACCCCTAAAACGAAAACGCAGATACGCGCTTTCTTAGGTTTAGCCGGATATTATAGCAGGTATATCCAAAACTATTCGGTAACAGCTGCGCCTTTAACGGACGCGCTAAAAGGGAAAACAAAAAAGGGCGAAATCACTTGGACAGCTGAATGCGAAGAAGCATTCCGCAGGTTAAAAAAGAGTTTAACAGATACGCCGGTTTTGCATGTACCGAAAGAATTTTTAGTTCAAACGGACACTTCAAACCGAGGCATGGGAGTTGTGTTAAGTCAAGAGGATGATAGAACAGGTGCATCCAGTTCTTTATTTAAGCAAAAAGTTCTCAGAAGCGGAAAAACGGTACAGTACTATCGAACGCGAATGTCTGAGTATAATCTTTGCAATAAAGAAATTGCATTACTATTTGGACGGTAGGAAGTTCAAAGTATTTACAGATCACAATCCCTTACGCTGGTTGAGATCAAATGCTAGTTCTAATCCGAGGCTTATGAGATGGGCTTTAGCCTTACAACCCTACGAGTTTGAAATAATTCATAGAGCAGGCAAAAACAACAAAAATGCGGATGGTTTGAGTAGAGCAGAAATGCTAGAGAAAAAAGAGTAAAAATCTTTTTGTATCGAACATTTTTTATTGATATTCTATTATTTTGTACAGTATTGTTTAAGAAATTATGCAACTATAATGTGTGTTTGTGTTTTTATATTTGAAGTAGCAAAGTTAGAAATGTTTGCAATTGCATAAAATCTTTCCATAAGAAAGTTCTGGTTGTTTATATTGAAATATAATTGTAAAACATGTGCATATTGTACTTAATTGTGAACTTTCCTTATGGGTACTTGTGTTCATTATATTTAAAGGTTTTTTTTTCTCAAAATTTAAAGTTAAATTTTAAATTGGGTTAAGGCTGTTTGCCAGCAAATTCAGATTAACTCAAGATCTTTTTGTTTGTTGACTAACCCTTTATATATGAATTTTTCCCTTAAGAAAAATTCTTGCTAAGAGGGGAGGACTGTAACGTTCTGAATTTCCTCATTAGCACACTGTCAATAAAGGCAGATGTTAGCACGTGTAAATACCCTCTGACAAGTACGGTACATTTGTGTATAATAAAACTTCAACTTTCCAATTATCTAAGCAATAAATTCCACTTGAAACCTCTCCAACTGACGTTATAAAAATCGTATTTCAGACCAAGAATTTAACGTTAGACAGTTTGAATATAATAAATCTACACTACTTGAGCTGTCTGATTTACCCTCTTAATGATCGGCGATTATCAAAGAAAACTGCTTTATATATATGCAATTTCCAAGAGGCTCAAGAGAGGATTTTTGGTTTTGACTCTGAAGTGAGACGACTAGCTCGTCCGCCGGGGCGCAGATTCCCCCATAAGAAAGTGAAGTCCGTCACGGCCATCGTCTGATTGTTATAACTGTGAAAAGGCCAAAAACCCACGCGCAACTGTGGAAACAGCTGCGGACAGAGTACATAGTGTGCTCTTATTTGAATCTTACTTCTATATATTTTTTCCAATTCTAATTTTCTTCTTTTTTGCTGTGCTGTGTGTTGCTGTAAATAAAGTTTTGCCAAAAGTCATCCTGGATTTATTCATCAATACGTCACAGTGCCAATATGCCCATTTTCATCACTAAATTTTAAAAGTATTCTTCGTTTAAATTTATTTGAATATATTTCGGTATTTTTTCAGTATTCTTATTAGACGAAGAACATTAAATATGTAGTGGTGTGAATTGTAATTAATATTGTGAGATACCACGTGGTTATAACATGGTAATTAACATAATTTTAAATTTCTTTATTCGAATCATGCTAAATAGTTGAGAATTTGAATATTCCAATACTCAACTCGGTAGCATAATTTGTATGCAAATGGTTTTTTTTTTAATTATTTATTACCGACGCCTTCTGTGCTTATTTGTCTGCGCGCGCAGTACTTGAGAATAAAATTTGCATAAGAGGCGGGCTAAAAGGCCGTCGTAATAGATAAAAAGGAAAGCGAATAGGTTTGAAATATTCTGAGACCGCCACGATGGTTCTCTCATTTCCTGAGCGTGCTGCTGAAGCTTTTATACCAAAATAACAGTAATGCTGCCAAAACGCTTCGGTTGTACCGACTTCAGAAATATTTGCGTACGGGTCCAATAACACTAAGTGCCCTGTGACGAATGATTAAACGCTTTGAGAGAACTAGGAGCTTTGCAGTTCAAGCAAGCCGAGGACGAAGAGAAAAGTTACCGCATGTGATGGAGGACATCGCAATCGCTGTTGTTGAGCAAGCCAGTACAAACACAGCTGCACTGTTAGAAAAAGTACTGTAATTTATAAGCAAAAAAATGCTGGCAGTTTAGGTACCAGCACATTATGCATTTATTTTACAGCAATAGCGTTATTTCAATTTCACAGTGCAGGCGTAAATTTTACTGCAGTTTTTGCTGAAATTTTTACAGCTATAGCGTTATTTTAATTTCACAGTGCAAGCCTAAATTTTACTACAGTTTCAGATGTTATTTTTACAGCTATGGCGTTTTTTTAATTTTATAGTGCAGGCGTAAATTTTACTGCAGTTTTAGCTGTTATTTTTACATCTATGGCGTTATTTTAATTTCATAGTGCAGCCGTAAATTTTACTGCAGTTTTAGCTATTTTTACAACTATGGCGTTATTTTAATTTCATTTTACAGTATTGATGTAATTTTTATTCTCTTTTTAGCCGTTTTTTTAACAGCTCAATCGTATTTTTGTTTTACAATTAAAATTTGTCTTAATTTAATTCATTTTTCACTACTATTACAGCAATGTTGTGTTTACTATAGGCTTTTAACTGCGTTAATATTCTTTATTTTTGTCTTACATCAAAAGAAGGGGAAAAAGATAAATCTTTAATAGACAATTTACCAAACAAGTAACATTTTGTTTATAAAAATTATATACCTTTCTTGGATGTTTGCTTTCCAATAAGCATTTTTAATTAAAAAAAGTGATTTAAATAAATTCTTTCACAAGTTGGATTTTTTTTTTATTATAATAATTACTCAATTTAAAAGTGTGCAATTAAAAGATTTATTATATTATATATATATATATATATATATTAATTATTAATATATTAATTTATTTAAAAGAGTGCAATTTATAATTGTTGAATGTACATTTAAAAATAAATATATAAAAATTTAGACTACAAATTTATATACACAAATATTTTATTTCATTGATGTAATTAGTATCTTTCAAATCTATTTTTGAGAATACACATACATTGAAAGCATTTAAGATTAATTTCTTGTGAGCAGTAAGTGCTTTCGTTCACCCTCTTTTAAATGTAAAAAATAAAACATAAATTTGTCAAAGAAAATGTTCATAAATAAAAACATAGTAAAAATTAAACATTTAGCATAAAAACATTTGTTAATTTGTTAAAAGAATGTTCATAAATAAAAACATAGTAAAATTTAAACATTTCACATAAAAACATCTGTTAATTTGTTAAAAGAAAATGTTCATAAATAAAAACATAGTAAAATTTAAACATTTAACATAAAAACATTTTCTTTGACAAAGGTATGTTTTATTTTTTACATTTAAAAGAGTGTGAACAAAAGCACTTACTGCTCAAAAGAAATTAATTTTAAATGTTTTCAATTTATGTGTAGTCTCAAAAATAGATTTGAAAGATACTTATTACATCAATGAAATAAAATATTTATGTATATAGATTTGTAGTCTAATTTTTTATATATTTATTTTTTTTAAATGTATATTCAACAATTATATTAACACTTTTAAATTGCATAATTATTATAATTTTAAAAAATTTCAACTTATGAAAAGAATTTATTTAATTCATTTTTTTAAATGCTTGTTGACAAGCACACATCCAAAATATAATTTTTATACACAAAATGTCACTTGTTTGGTAAATTGTCTATTAAAGATTTATCTTTTCCCCCTTCTTTTCATGCAAGACAAAAATAAAGAATATTAACACAGTTAAAAGCCTATATTAAACACAACATTGATGTAATAGTAGTGAAAGATGTGTTAAATTAACAGAAATTAGAATTGTAAAACAAAAATGCAACTCAGCTGTAAAAAAGAGACTTGTGAGTCTTAGTGTTAACATTAGAAAATAAAATTGAATAAACAATCTCTGAAGGGGAGAAAAAAAGTAATTTTGTGAACAGAAGATTTTTTTGTATATTTTGTTACTGTAATAAATGAATATATTGCTATTGCCTTAATTCCACAAAATAGCTACCTTCTCCCCCTTAAGAGATTCTATTCAACAGCCAAAGCATTGATTGTTGTGCTAGGATTTTTACATTTGGTGAAATTTATTCAAAATTAGAATGAAATGGTTTAAAACATCAAAACTAATGCATCTAATGAAACAAATGATCTGTTAAAAGGATGAAATTCATTATTCAATACTGCCGCTAATGCAAGGTAACTATCTACTCAAGTAATGTCTGTTGATTTTCCTTATTTTCAATAAAGTGCTCTGTTCGAATATATTGTGGTATAATTCTTTATCTTTAATAGTTTGCAAATATTTTTTTTTAATTTTTAAATTAATATTTCTTTAAATAAAATGTGCATTAAAAATTTGTGTGTTAGCAATATGCTTTGTTTTTAATTTATTAAAAATTTTAAAAAATCTAATTTAAATTAAACCCATTAAAAAAATCAGTAATTCTTATGTTAACTGTGCAAAAGGCAATTCTTAAGATATTCTAACTTGAGATTAAAAATGAAAAAATAACTTCAGAACTTACAATTGAATATGTATATTTTTTTTGAAATAATGAACTCTGAAATGTTTTATGGCTTTGGTCGCAAATATTTTTTAGAATGACACTTTCATTTTTGGAACTGTTTTTGAAAATGAAAGTAATTTCATAAAAAATATCTGAAACCAAAATCTAAAAATTAAAAAAAGAGCGATGTGGAAAGGGGCCTCAGCTATCCAATGGAAAAAAAAAATTAAAAATATCGAAATGAAAGCGAGATATTAGAAAATAACCTCTCCATAGAAATATCATTAGCTCACGAGTATCTTCGCTGACAGGTACAAGAGTCTCAAGCTATTTTGTTCAAAAACTTTTTTTTCTTTGTTAATAAATTTAAAAACCCATTATATTTTAAAGTTGAAGAGATACTACATTCCTCACTCATGAGTTATCTAAAAGTAAAAATGACCATGAGATTATTGAAGCTTTGCTCAGGGTCAGGGGTACAAGAATCTAGCTGCCAACGGGAGTCTCTCACCACTAAAATTTATAAGTTCTCTCACCTAAAAGATTTAATAGCATTCTAACAAAAATTTTACGCGAGATATATAGAAAAAAAAGAAAGAAGTACTGAGAGACTGGCGCCTGATTTTTGCACCTCTTCCTTTTATTGCCAGTTTTCTTTTCTTTTCTTTTCTTTTTTAAACATATAGTAATTATAAATGTAAATATGTATAAATGAGGTTAATAATAAAATTATCTCGGTAACAAAAATTCAAACTAAAGCTACCAGAGTTATCTTTAAAAAAGAAAGACATACTACTACACAGCAAATCTTCATATAAATTCATGCTAGTCGAACAGTTAGGGGTTTAACTTTTATTTCTTTTACAAGCTTGTTAAAATATGAAAAAATTACCTTCATAAATTGTCTTCAAAAATTAATGAAAATAATTTATTAAATTCATATAAAGCACTTATATTGCTTGTGGATAATTCCAAATATCTAAAAAAATAATAGTTGTTTGGCACTGCTAGTACTATCACTGTTGTGAGAAAAAAAATACTTAACATGAGATATACCACATTATGGCCGTAGGAATTATTATTATTATTTTGGGCGGGGGGTGTTTCTAGTGCCCCATTATGATTAGATATTTAAGTTACCTACTCTGGGGGATTTCTATAAGCTATCTCAGCAAGTTTCCTTGATTCTTCGGCTAAGATATAGGCACTAGCACTCACTCTGGCTGTAAAGCTTCAATTTAATTGATTGGCTATTGCAGTTGGTTTTATTTTATGTATATGCACATACTTTACAATCATTCAGATCTCAAACACAGTTACATTCACAAAGTTATTTTAGATAAGTTTTGAGGTGTGAACTGGCATTCAATTCCAGGAACGCATTGCTTCAAAATTCAGGTTAAACATCCAATCAGAATAAGGTATAATAAAATATATGATGCAAGTGTGAACATACCAAAATTGAGATAATGGAGAACATTGATGTATGATAATCTTGTATTTATTTGGTTTCGAAATAACATAATTAGTATTTGAAATACATTTGAAAGATAATTGGAATTAAAGAAAAAAAACATGAAAATTGAAACTAAAAAAGTTTAATTTTTACATGAATTACAACTACATTATCTACAACTATTAACCAAGTTATATAATTTAACAAATACAACACTTGTGACATTATATTATCTACAACTATTTTTTTGTTGTTTGTTTCCTCAGTTGAGATTAACATTCATCATGCATCTGAAAAAAAGAAAAAAAATATATAAAATTTCTTAGATACATATATATTTCCAAAAATTTTGTATCATCTTTGGGATGTAATGAATGTTTGGTCTTTTGACTGAATATTCCTTTAATCTAATACTGAACATTAATTGCCCAAATGTTGTTGGATATTTAGCCAATCAATTCAGGATAATATATTTTATATACGCAATGATTTTCTCAACTGCAAATTGCTTACTATTGGATGCATTTATAAAGTAATTTTAATACTTAAATTTTAAAAAAATTACAACTATTCTCATCAAACACTAAAAACCCATTGTGTGAGAAAAATTCAAACTGCTCATCAATATTTATTTTTTTTACAAAACTGTTGAAAATACTATACAAAATTTTGCAAAAGATTCAAGATTATTAATATATTGTTAGTCTGTTTCGGTGTGTACTTTTAATATGTATTGAAAATAACTTTTAGAATGCTCCCTGTTCAGGGTTCATACAGAGTTGGGAAGAAAAAATCCAAGGAGCCCAAAAAATTTTAAGGATTTGCCACTTTTGTTGTTATTTATGTGGCATGCACTTGCATACTATAATTTTTAATATCCACATTTGGAGAGAAGAACATTTCAAACATTTTTTTCTCTATTAAAATCTAATTATTGGTGTTGAAACTGCACAGAATTCACAACCTTGGTTGTCGGACGTTCCTCTCAGCCCGCACAACTTTGAAGAAAGTAAGTGGTAGTTATAGCTGCCACCACCGATATTATTAGGTGATATCGGTCACCAACTGTGAGGATTGTGTAAATGAACACTGACGCTGTCAATTAACTGAATTAACAGTTTATTTATACTATATGTACACAAGAAATACACTATTTACAATTATATATAATTACAACTCGGATATAGATGATCAGGTTCAACATTAAATTAAATACAGTAAACGGTTGGCTGTGTACTGTTCAAATTACACCTTCTCCCTCACACTCAATGCACGTTAGATTCACTTTATCGGAGATCAATTTCTAATCTCCCAACACCTGGATACTCGGCCTAAGCTATCCGGCCCAGAGCACAACACACCAGGACGTCTCTGTCCCTTGCTCTCCAGATACGAACTCAGCCCACGCACTCTGAACTAGGACCTCTGTCCTACACACCTCTAGGTACGAACCCCAGATACGAACTACTCTAAACTCAGACAGGACTTGCACTTCCCAAATCACTGCTTTTCCCCAATATAAACCCCCCTTTGGAGCTTATTCATTGGACACATTCCACATTGCTTTCTTGATCCGTAACATGTTCCTTGCTTGCTCATCATCCTCATACATCGCTGACGGATGAACACGCCTCTCGGCAATCTCCTCTTTCTCATTCACCACCTGCACATGATACCTGTCAATTCCCACTTTAACAAAGAAAGAATGTCACCTTGAAAATTTCAGTACACAGCCAGTACAATATATAAAATATTAAGATAGAGAAATAACTGAAATTCCAATCTGCAGCAAGTGCTGTCTCAGAACCTGACATTGGTGATTTTGTAAGTTTAAATAAAAAAATACACCCTCAACTTTCCAAAGCAGTGACCAATGGTCATATGCACAGAGATCAGTCAAACTCGAAACACTTATATATATCGCATACATCTTTAAAAAAAATTTCAAGGGTAAAAAAAAAAAGAAAAAAAAATGCTAATGCAACATACACAATAAAATATAACAACTTCTGAATTTATTCTGTTAGAGCAGCGATAAGGTAAAGTGTCCTAAAGCCGACATCTAAAAAATATTTAAAGCATTACCGATTTTCTAAAATAATTTAGAATGAGTTTTCCTTTTTTCTTAAATCAAAGATATCTTGAATTTGGAAAATTGATAATGCTTTAAATATTTGTTTCACTTAAAGATGTCAGCTTTAAGAACTGTATTTTGGGTGCCAGCTTTAGAGGACTTTACCTTAATCACTTACTTTGAAGGTGGATGTTGTCCATGACATACATAGAAAAGTGAAAAAAAAAGCACCATTATTAATATCCCTGTAAGATACTAGTCCCCATTATCTACTCTTGAATACTTTAACTAAATTATATACACATACATAAATAAAATATAGATAAAAAGATTTACAGCAATCCGAGATAAAAGGTTTTTCCGAAAGTAATATCGCTCGCATGCAAAACCGCAAAACAATTTAAGGAGTTTCTAAGGAGCATTTTGTTTATCTAAGTAGTTCTAAGTACTACTTGGGAACGTTTTCATTTCTAAGGAGTTTCCGAGGAGTCTAAGTAGTCTGTACGAACCCTGACCATGTTGTGTATATTCTATTTCAACTATTAAAAATTTCGTTGAAGTTTTGTTTTCTATTTTTTATGAATTTGTTGACAAACAACAGCACAAATGTCTATAACAGTAAAATTTATTCAAAAATGATTCAAATGATATCATATTGCAAATCATAGAAAGGTTTATTAATTTTGAATGAAGAAATGATAAAATTACAGAGTTGAAATGATGAATTTTCTTATTTTACTGCAATTATTTTTAACATATCATTCTGACTTATACAAAGCTCATTTGATAAGTCTATGTTTAAAATACAATTTTTTTGGAGACTTCAGAAATTTTTAAAATAAAAAAACTTTATTTCTTATTTATTTGTATATTAAATATTTTTAAATTGGTATTTTTGCAGTAGATTAAACAAGTAACATACAATATATTTAAATTATTCAACGTTTCGCCTAGGTTTTAAATTTGAAAATAGGCAGGGCACTGTTGTTGTGGAAAGGGCATCTTTTACTAACTTCAGGGCACTTTTTTAATTTTTTTTTAACAGCACTTTTATAATGTTTACTCTAGAACAGTGGATTCCAAGCTTTTACCGACCACACCCTACCAAAGCATCAATAAAATCGAGATTGCCCCCTCGTCTTCCCACACATACATTATAACATCTATGTCTTATATTAAAATGGAACTCTATTCATCTGAAAGAGGCCTAGTAGACCTTTAACATTAACTATTTATTTTAAATATTTTTAACTTATCAAAGATACTAAATGTCTGTCAGATTTGTGATTTTAACATAATTCTATAAAATGAGACGATGTAGCTTCACTTATGTTCAGGGGTGAAATACATTATTTTGCTCGCCAGTTTCAAATAGATTTTTTGGCAAGGCGAGTGCTTTTTTAGTTTTTGTAAAACTGTAGGCAAGAAAAACATTGTCAGAAACACTTTTTTAATCTAGATATTTTAGCTTTCCAAATCATTACAGTGTAAATATGGTACTAAGTTCTATCTTATATTAAGCCTACCTCTGTTGTATATAGTTTTAATATTATAGAAAAAAAGAATTATGAAAATGCAATGTAGTTTCTCTGTAATTGTGTGCGATTTTGTCATAACTATTTTCAACTGTGTGTATGTTGTATCTTGTAGGCTGATAAAATAAATCCCTGGCTCGTAAGATTTTTGAAAAATTCCCCATCCCTGCTTATCTTCAAAAGTTTTTTTGTTGTCTTTCCAAATTACCCAAATATTTAAAAAAAAAGTGGTATACAGTATAGGGCAAAATTAGGCTGATTTCTTTGCCGCCACTGGCCAGTAAGACTAGTTTTTCAAGTGACCACTTTTTTATATAAAAAATATTAAGCAGTAAAATTTCCATAAGTATTAATCTAAAACTGAATAGCCCAAATAAACATGTTAATTTAAATATATTGAAACCTAAAAAAGTGGAATCTATATTAATAAAAGAACAAAACGCTCTGTCTGTGTGTGTGTCTGTGTGTGTGTCTGCGATGGCTAGCAAAATCTACAGCATGTACGAAGCTCAAAATTTTTTTGAGAGTAGCCCTAAATCTCTCCTGATGCACCTGAGCTTCAGAATTTCGAAATTCCAATTATTAACTGAGTAATTAATTAAAATCGAGAGGTCATTCTCATAAAAAATCATCTTTTTCCAATTTTTTTCTCTTTCGTTTGTTTACGGTTGGTTGGTTGAGTAAAAATTTTCGCAGAAGTAATAAGAAAGCTGAGACAGAATTAAAGAAACCCATAGAGGAATGAGATATGTGGAGGTGAAGTAAGCCTCAAAAAAGTTTTGCAATATGAAACCATTTATCGCTCAAATTTTAATGTGCCAAACAAAAGGACGTGGAAGGGATTTTGTATTATAAGACGAATTGAAGAAATGAATTACAATTGAAGCATATTTTAAGAGGAAATAGTAAATTTTTAAAATGGTCTTTGTTCTATTATTATTTATTAAAATAAATGTTCGCTTTTAAAATGAAGGAAATTGGAAAATTAGCAATAATTAAATATCAAATTCTTTTAAAATCATGTATGAAAACTTAAGTAATAAATATTAATCTAAAAAATAGATTTCTGACTGCAGACGATTTTAATGTATTAACAAAAGAATGTTATATTTTCAAGAAAAACGTTAAAATAATTTTCTATATTGATATTTAAAACACATATGATAAAATAATTAATAAATTTTTACCGGTGAAGCGATAGATTAGTTCTTTTAAAGAAACAAGTGCAAAAAAATACGGGTTTAAACCTGTTTCAACTGATATTCAACTGATAACGCGTGTCAAAGCACGTACTTCTGTTGGTACTTAATTGGACTTAATGCAGGGTTACATTTTTAGCATCACCTCCAGAGATAATACTTCCACACTATTAATTTCTTTTTACTCTATGAAAGAAACCAATTTAAGATTTTGACATTTCAAAAGTGACTGGGTTTTTTTTCCCAAAGACCTTTAAAATTTAAAGACTGGCAAAATGTCAGTTTAACTTAGAATTTTTGAACACAGCTGTTACGTCAGATCGTTGGTACTTCGTACATTAGAATGTATGTGTGGTTAGCTATAACGCAGTAAATATATGTATATGTATATATGAAGCTTTTTTAGCAGTTTTTTTAAATCATTGATTAAATTTGAATGCATTTTATTTAAGTATGAGGCTTATATGAGGCTTTTTTAGCAGTTTTTTTAATCATTGATTAAATTTGAATGCATTTTATTTAAGTTAAAATTTTATTAAGACTTTAATTTGTTTTTAAAACAAAAATGAAATGGCTGTTTGACGTACAATTGATCGAATAGGCAGACGATTCATACACAGTAATAAATTATCAAATAGCAAAATAAATTATATAGCAAAACATAATGTTTAGGCGTATTAACACATAACCCGATCCCAACCAGAATAAAAGAGACTATACTCCGATCCAAGCAAGACAAAAATTCCATGAGCATAAACCCGACCCGAACCTAAAAATTCCATTTGAAAAAAAAAACTATGGATTTGATATCTGACCCGAATCAAATCTGAATCCCACAAAAATATTCAAATGAAGCATACCCCAATCCGATCAAGGAAAAATAATGTTCGTGTATATGCAACCCGACCCAAACCTAAAAATTTTCTTTGAAAAAACCCGAAAAATGACCAGAACGAAGCCTGAAATCGATAAAAATATTCCAAAGAACTATAACCCGATAAGAGTAAGACAAAATAATTTCCGCGAACATAAACCTGATTCGAACCTAAAAAATTCCATTTGAAAAAAAACCTGAAATTTTATGCAAACTACATCTGACTCCGATAAAAATATTCAAAAGAACCATAACCGGATTCGAATAAGAGAAAATAATTTCCGTGGACATGAACCCGATCCGAACCTAAAATTCCGTTTGAAAAAAATACCTGAAATTAGAATCGAACCAAATATGAACCTGACAAAAATATTTCACAGAACCATACCCGGATCTGAACAAGACAAAAAATTTCCATGAACATGAACCCAATCCGAACCTAAAAAAACTGAACTAAATCTGAATCTGACATAAATATTCCAGAGAAGCACATCCTTATTCAAACAATGCAGAATAATTTTCGTTGATGAGCAACCCAACCTGAACCTAAAAATTCCATTAAAAAAACCGAAATCTGAATTGAATGACATCTGAACCCGAAAAAATATTCCAAAGACCCAAAACCGGATCCGAGCAAGACAAAATAATTTCTCTGGATATGAATCCGACCAGAAACTTAAAAATGAATTTGAAAAAATACCTGAAATCTGAATCGAACCTAATCTTAATCCGACGAAAATATTCCAAATAACTATAACCAGATACGAAAAAGACAATATAATTTCCACGGGCATAAACCCAATCCGAACCAGAAAATTTGTAAAAAAAAAATAAATTCCGAAATTTGAACCAAACCTAATCTGAACCTAACAAAAATATTTCAGTGAAGTATAACCTCATTGGAACTAGGTAAAATAATTTCCATGGAAGTACAACCCGAACCGAACTTAAAAATCTCATTTGAAGGAAAAAAACCCCCACGAAATCTGAATTGAACCGAATCTAAACTGAACAAAAGTATTCCAAACTACCATAACCGTATCCGAAGAAGACAAAATAATTTCCATGAACATGAATCCAATCCGAACCTAAAATTCGGATGTTCTACAAAACATAATGCGCTCCGTAGCGGTGGAAATTGAAACTAAGTACTTAGAGCGAGATGGTTAAGATATTTCGTTTATAGTTAGTGTTAAATTAGAACTTGGTTACGGTTAGGCAACAGTTAGGTTGCAATTACGTTCCGGTGAGCCTTATGTCATATTTATTTTCCGGTTAGGTTACAGTTAGGTCATGGTTAAGTTACTGTTAGTTTAAGGTTAAGTTGCGGTTAGGTTGTGTTAGATTATGGGTAGGTTACGATAAGGTGACGGCCAGGTTACATTTATGGTATATTTATGTTACAGTTAGGTTACTGTTAAGATACAGCTAGGTTACAGACAAGTTATGATTACAATACAATTAGATTACGGTTAGGATTTTGTTCACAGAATGAACATTACGCATGTTTGATAAAAAATATGCACCTATTTTTGTAAAATGGCTCTGAAATTATAATACTATATACCAACCTTTTAGCTAATCATCGAGAATCGATTTCATTCACCGTATAGTCGGATTTAAGAGTGATATAATCAGTTTGAAATTCAAAATATTTCACTTGGGATATCTATGTGAAAAAAGTATTTAGTTAAGTTACTTAACAGTAATTTTAAAGATAAATATCAACAGTTTAACACGAAAATCACGCAATCGTTGGACACATATTCCCTCCTGCGTTTCCCATTGCAATCATTTTGGGTACTTTTGCAGCTAAATATTACTTTTTTTTAAACCAATTTTTGACACAGTCAGGGGGCACGTATTTAATAAAATGTACACTGTAAAAAATTTTACCCTTTTGCTGTATCATCACTCCCCCGCTTTTATAGAATATCTCTCTTTTGACCTATGAGAATGCTCCATAATAGGCTGAAGTAATCATTTTCTATAAAAGCGGTGGACTGACGATGCAGCAAAAGGGTCAAGTTTTTAATAGTGTATTTACACATATTTCGAGTTAAAGATAAAATCATAAAAGTTCGTTTAAGATTATTATTACGGACCCGGGCAACGCCGGGCGGGTCAGCTAGTCTATATTAATAAAATAACAAATCGCTCTGTCTGTGTGTGTGTGTGTCTGCGATAGTTCGCGAAAACTACGGTACGTACGAAGCTCAAAATTTTTCTGAGAGTAGCCCAATATCTCTCCTGATGCACCTGACTCTCAGAATTTCAAAATTCTATTTATTAACTGAGTAATTATTAAATTCCAAAACTTACTCTCATAAAAAATCGCTTTTTTTTAGCTTTTTTAACTTTTATTCTCTTATGGTTGGTTGGTTGCATAAAATTTTCACAGAAATAATTTTAAAAACTGGGACTGACCTTTAAAATTCATAGACTGGCAAACTGTCAGTTTAAATCATGGAACAAAGAATATGATTATATTCTTGAATATATCTATGAATATATGTTTATATTCTTTGTTCCATGGTTTAAATGAGGAATTTTTTTTTTTTTTTTTTTTTTTTTTTTTTTTTTTTTTCTATCACAGCTGCTGTACACCATGAAGGAAAAAGATAGGTGGTGGCGAAGTAAGCCGAAAAAAAAAAGGTTTGCAATATGAAACCATTTATCGCTGAAATTTTAATGTCTCAAAATAAAGCACGAGGAAGGAATTTTGTATTAATAAGACGGATTGGAAAAAATGAATTACAGCTGAAGCATATTTTACGAAGAAATAGTAATTTTTTTAAATGTTTTTTTCTATTATATTATTTATTAAAATAAATGTTTGCTTTTAAAATAATTGAAATTGGAAAATTAAAAATAATTAAATGTCAAAACAAAATTAAATAAAATATTGAAAATATATGATTTGAAGTAAAAAATTGTATTTCTAAAAGTTTTCTCTTTTTTTTTTTCAGAAATTTTTAATACTTTATAACGTAGATGAAAAATGTTTATGATTTAACAACATATTAATAATTCCATATCAATATATAAAATATAGTGATGAAAAGATTCTTTTAAAATCATGCATGAACACTTAAATAATAATATTAATCTAAAATCTAGATTTCAGAGTGCAGACGATTTTAAGACATTAACAAAAGAATGTTGATTTTTCAAGCAAAGTCTTAAATGTTGCTTCTATATTGATATTTCAAAGTCATATGATAAAAATAATCAAATAATTCTTGCCTATGATTGATCTAATTGTATCTTTCATGCATTCTGATCGTGTATTACAGGCAATAATGGCACAAAACGTTATTTTTTAAACGAAATTTTAGTCATCTATTCAATAACAGTTTAAAAGGTAAAAACAATAACAAAGAAATACTGGTTTAAACCAGTTTGAATTGATCGGAGTTTCAAAGCACATGGTTTTTTTTGTGCTTATTTGGACTTAATGTAGCGGATTTTAGAGTTACATTTTTTGCGTCACCCCAAGACATTATACTGCCACTCTATTAATTTCTTTTTACTATATGGTTGTACGCATATTTTTGGCATTTCGAACATTAGAATATATGAGTTATTAGCTGTGTTGCAGTAAAAAACATTACACAACACTTTTCTATGAGTTTATTTTTTTAATCATTGATTAAATTTAAATGTGTTCTATTCAATTTAAAATTGTAATATGGCTTTAATTTGTTTTTAAACCAAAAATAAAATAGCTGTTTGGCGTACAATTGTTTGTATCCGCAAACGATTCATTCACCATAATAAATTATCAAATAGCAAAGTAAATTATCTATCAGAAATAGCCATAAAAAGAATGGTAGCAAAACTGATTATAACCTTAATGTTTAGACTAATTTAAACATAAACCCGATCCCAACCAGAAAAAAAAACAGACAACACTCCGATCCGTGATACACAAAATTTCCGTGAGTATAAACCCGACCCTGACCTAAAAATTCTGTTTGGACAAAACTATGGATTTGATAACTGACCCGAACCAAATCTGAATCCCGCAAAAATGTTCAAGTGAAGAATAACCCGATTCAAACAAGGAAAAATAATTTTCGTGGGCATGAAAACTGACCCGAACCTACTATTTTCTTTAAAAAAACCCGAAATCTGAAACCGATAAAAATATTCCAGAGAACTATAACCCGATCCCAGCAAGACAAAATACTTTCCATGGTCATAAACCCGACTCAAACCTAAAAAACTCCGTTTGAAAAATCCTGAACTTTGACCCAAACCACATCTAAATCTGACCAAAGTATTCGAAAGAACCATAACCGGATTCGAGTAAGACAAAATAATTTCCGTGGACATGGACCCGATACGAACCTAAAACTCCCATTCAAAAAAATACCTAAAATTTGAATCGAACCAAATCTGAATCTAACAAAACTATTTCAAAGAAACGCAACCGGATCCAAACAGGTCAAAATATTTCCATGGACATGAACACAATCCGAAGCCCAAAAATTTCTTTGAAAAAATCGCGAACTGAACGAAATCTGAACTTGGCAAAAATATTCCAGTGAAGCATGTCCTTATTCGAACAAGACAGAATTATTTCCGTGAACATGCAAGAAGACCCGAACTCAACAGTTATATTTCAAGAAAAAACCTGAAATCTGAATTGAACCAAATCTGGACCTGACAAAAATATTCCAAAGAACTATAACCCAATCCAAGCAAGACAAAATAATTTCTATGGACATAAACCCAACTCGAACCTAAAAAATTCGATTTGAAAAAAACTGAAATTTGACCCAAACCACATCTAAATTCGACCAAAATATTCGAAAGAATCATAACTGGATTCGAGTATGACAAGATAATTTCCGTAGACATGAACGAGATCCGAACCTAAAAATTCTATTTGAAAAAATACCTGAAATTTGAATCGAACCAAATCAGAACCTGATAAAAAAATATTCCAAAGAATCGTAACCGGATCTGAATAAGACAAAAAAATTTCATTCACATGAACCGAATCTGAACCTAAAAAATTTCTTTGAAAAAATCACGAAATCTGAACTGAACCAAATGGGAACTTGAAAAAAATATTCCAGTGAAGCATGTTCTTATTCGAACAAGGCAGCATAATTTCCGTGAACACGCAAGAAAACCCGAACCCAAAAATTCCATTTGAAGAAAAAGCCGAAATTTGAATTGAAACAAATCTGTTCCCGACAAAAATATTCCAAAGAACCATAACTGTATCCGAGCAAGGCAAAATAATTTCCATGGACATGAATACGACCCGAACATTAAAATTCAATATCAAAAAATACCTAAAATCTGAACCGAACGAAATCTGAATCCGACAAAAATGTTCTAATGAATCATAACCAGATCCGAACAAGACAAAATAATTTCCATGGACATGAAACCAATATATGGTTTGGTAACATTTAGGTTGCAATTACATTACGGTAAGTCTTTGATTATATTTAATTTCCCGTTAGGTTACAGTTAGGTCACGGTTAAGTTAAAGTTAGGTTAAAGTTAGATTGCATTTATGTTATGGTTAGAATAAGGATATGTTACGTTACAATAAAGTGAAGGCTAGGTTAGATTTATGTTATATTTAATTTACGGTAAGGTACTGTTAAGTCAAAGTTAGGTTACAGGCAGGTTGTGGTTACGGTACAAAAGTTTACGGTTAGGAATTTATCCATAGAGTGAACATTACGCATGATTTGATTAAAAATAACACTTACTTTTGTTAAATGGCTCTGAAATTATTAATACTACTTACCAACATTTTAGCTACCAGTGAGTATCGATTTCATTCATGGTATAGTCGGATTTAAGAGTGATATAATTAGTTTGAAATTCAAAATATTTCACTTGGGATTTTTATGTGAAAAAAAATAATTAGTTACGGGACTTAACAGTGATTTTTGATAAATATCAACACTTTAACACGAAAATCACGCAGTCTTTGGATACATATTCCCTCCCGCGTTTCTCATCGCTCATTTTGAGTATTTTTAGAGCTTAACATTAGCTGTTTTTTAAACCGATTTTTCACACAATCAGTGGCCACGTATTTCAGACAATGCATTTCTGCATGTTTCGAGTTAAGGATAAAATCATACAGATTTCAAGTTCGTTTAATATTATTAATACGGACCCGGGCAACGCCGGACGGGTCAGCTAGTCTTTAATAAAAAGAAAGTAAATTGTATTCTCTCCAAGTAAAAAAGTGACTACAAGATGGCCGCAGCTAGATAATTTTTCATTGGCCACTTTTTCTCAGTTACTGGGCCTGTGGCTAGTGCTAATTTTGCCCTTTAGTATGTAGTCTACATTTTTATCTTCACACAATTCTTGAAGATACTCTTGCATTTAGCATTATTTTCCTTTGCATTTTGAAAAAATTAACGATTTGTGCAGCCTTTTCACAAAATTTGCATTTTTCAGTGTCCTCTTAACAAAATTTGTGTTTTATCTACAATCCTTTGATGATATTTGCATTTTATTCATCATTCTTTCATGAAACTTGCATTTTTCCCCTCAATCCTTTCACAAAATTCTCATTTGTTCGTGGCACTTCCATGAAATTAGCGTTTTACTGTGACTTATTGCTGAATTCTGGACATTTTAAGCGGTCTTTTAACAAAATGTGAATTTTATCCAGAATACTTTGAAGAAACTAGCATTTTTATGTGATTTTTTAATGAACTTTGCGTTTGTATTTAAGATCCTTTGACAAGCTTCGTGTTTATTTATGCAATCTTATGACAAAATTCACATTTTCCTCTTGTTACTTTGACAAAATTCACATTTTTTTCATCAATTCTTTGATGAAACTTGCATTTTCCCTCGATTTCTTGATGAAAATCACATTTCCAACATTTCAACAAACTTCACATTTGTTCCTCGGCACTTGAGAGAAATGCAAGTTCCCCCAAACTTTTGTCGAATTTCACATTTTTTAGTGGCTCCTTAATGAAATTTGAAATTCTACCACAGAGCTTTGACGAAATTTGCATTTTACTGCAATCCTTTCATGAAATCTGTATTTTTTCTGCAATCCTTTGACGAAATTTGCATTATTTCTGCACAGGGTTGACAAAAAACCTGGTTTTTCGAAAAAAAAAACCCCAAATAAATTTTTTTTTGATTTAAACCAGGCTTTTTGGTTTAAACCAGGTTTTTTTTTAAACACTCCTTCTTATTACATATACATGCATATTTATTGATAAAAATAGACATTGTTTGATTATAAGTAGTGTAACTTCATTTAAAAATAATTTAAATAAAAAAATTAAAGTGAATTTATGTAGAAAATGGAAAATGTTCATATTTTAATTTAAACAGTATTAGCAAAGTCTTATATTCAAAGAATAAACTGCTCTTCACAGTGAAATATTGATGCTGAGAAAATCTTTAAACAATATTTTGATTGCTAGAATAAACATTTGGATGTAGTTTGATAAATATAACATTCTTTTCTATTAGGTGTAGTAAGAAGTTTTAAAGCGTTTTTCAGAGAAATGAATATGCAATTAAGAGCTGAGAATAATATCTTTATTCATCAAAATAATCTCCATTATTATCTAACACCTTTTGCCATCGGTCGGGCAGTTGACGGATGCCAGTAGTGTAGAATAATTCGTTTTTTGATGCGATGAAGTCATCAACCCAATTTCGCACTTCGTCCACTGTCCAGTAGAGCTGGGCAATATCGTTCTTTTTAAAGAACCGTTCCAGCCGGATTCGTTCACCAAAAGGAACGAGTTCTTTGGACTCGTTCCTATTGGAACCTTTCCGAAAAAAGGAACGAATCCGACAAAGGAACGATTTTGAGAAAAAGGACGAATTCGAGAGAAAAGGACGATTTCAAGAAAAAAAGGAACGAATTCAAGAAAAAAAGACGGTTTCAAGAAAAAAGGGGAACGAATCCGTAAAAAAGGAACGATTCCGACAAAGGAACGATTTTGAGAAAAAGGACGATTTCAAGAAAAAAAGGAACGAATCTGTAATCAAAGGAATGAATCCGATAAAAATGGAACGAATCCGAGAAAAAAAGGAACGACTTCGAGATAAAAAGGAAGGAATCCGATAAAATAGGATGGATTTTTTTAAAAAAAGGTTCCAAGGAAAAAAAAACGCGTCCGAAACTATTTTACGAAAAAGGGAACGAATCCGAAAACAGGGATAACAGATCTCGGAGCTACATGCAATCCCTAATATTTATTATTTATAATTTATTTTCTTACGTATTCATTTTTTTTTCATATCATTTCTTATCGTTTGCTTTAATTTTTAAATATTTTGGACAGATCATTTTGTTTTTAAGAGTTCATTTTATTCATCTGTGTGCGCTATTAATTAGCATAGTTATTTCTATTCCCCATAATATAAGTATTCCCTGACTTTATGATTTATTGTATTAAGCATAATTGCTCTTGAAAATTTGCATTTGGTTGACCTTTCATTTATCGCTGTAGTTTATCCATGAAATTTTACTGTAACTTTGGTTTTGGTCATCAGGCTGTTGCGGCGGTCTATTAGATTTTCAATGTAATCATTGCTTTCCCGTCCAAAATCTGTCGTCAAATGACCTTCGATTTATTTTATTATTTTTGCGTAGGAAATTTCTTTATTGATTTAATATTTGATATCGGGGTCTATGATTTGTTTCCTCTTCAAAATTCACCCTAACGTAATCTTTAACTTATATATCGGTCCTCGCAACCGGCCGTTTTCCAAGTTGGTCCATTTCAATACGATTCCCCAGGAATTGGAAATTTCGGAGTCTGCCCATTTCGAGAAAATTCCTAGAAGTCCATCTATTTAGGAATTAAGGGTGTATTCGAAAAAAATATTTTTCCACCTTCAACAGCTCGAAAATTTCCGATACAGTTTCAGACACATTTTTAACCCTTTCCGGCACACTGTGCCCGGTCTGGGATACCTAATTTTAATTCCAAACTTGCAAACGGCACCAATAACATTTTAGTAAAATTTTGCTTTTGCAACAAAGGCTTAAATTAAGGAATTCAAAATATCTAAAAAAATCGTTTGTGAATTCCGGTGTCAGTCAATATTTTCTTATTTTACTAACAGATTTTGCCCGTGCCGGAAAGGGTTAAAAGTAGATACGTGAAACTTGCTGAGGTGATTTTTAAAGAGATGTATAAGAGGACGTGGGATTTCTTTGTTTTCGCTCAGTTCGTTAGAATTTGATTTATAAACAATTACTTTCTCAGTATGACCATTTTTTTCGTTCGCAAATCTCTCTCTTCAGGAAATTCAGTTCAAAACGCTAACTTTGACAACAGTTTTTTGCAATATTTTTTGCAATTGAAAAAAAAAAAAAAAAAAAAAATGACAAGTATTGTGTACATTGTGTACTTTCTAAGAAAGAGAATTGCCAGTTTGAAACGTTTGAGAGCAAAAATGAATTTAAGAATAAATCAGACAATAAGCAGTTTGGATTGGAATACACCCTTAACCCCTTCGCGACCCCTTCGCTTGTGTTTTTTTGGGTCAAGGAATCCGAATTTGTATCTTCTCAGCAAAAATTTCTCCCGGCAACTCTCCTCCCCCAATTTTTAATAAAATGCACCCCAAAAGAAATTTTAAAAAATTCAATTTTTTACTGTTTTAGCGAAAAAGTATCTATAAATTTAGATGCAGACAAAATTTAAAAGAAATACGATGCATAACATTATGACGTAGGATGAACGGGGAGGGGGAGCATCGTTTGCTTTTTCTCTCCTCCAAACTTTCAATAATTCTTATTTTATGTTTTGGGTCATTGAATCCGAATTTTTTACTTCTCTCCCCCTCCCCCCAGAAAAAAGTAAAAAATTCGCCAATATAGGTTTTTTTACATTTTTTGAGGAAAAATTATCTAGAAATTCAGAAAGTAGACAGAAATTTCAAAAAAGTACGATGCATAACATTATGACTTAGGATGAATGGAGTGTGTGTGTGGGGGGGAGCCTGCCTCACAGCGCTACGTGCACTAAGTTATGCAATTCCGCTTTTACCAAAATTTGTGTGCATATGTTTGAGGGGGAGGAGTTGCCGGGAGAAATTTTCATTCAGCGATCCACAAAACATAAAATAAGTCTCTTCTAGAGCTACCATGAATTTTGCTAGGTATAGCCCCTATATGGTCTCTATTGCCTTGACTCAGGCGACCAGGGTCGTGCGAAGAGAAAACTGTACCCGCGGCAAAGTCTCAATCTAGCGCTCCCCTAGTAAGTTGGGGGGGACACCTCAACTTTTTCTTGCGACAGGCCAAAAAATAACGTTGGTAGTATAATTTTGGCGCCCCATAATTCGCACCCCTCCCCTTTTACACGGGGCTGCAGACGTTACAGTGCCATAGCGCATGTTGAGAGGCAGACTCCTTCCTCCAAGTTCATGCTACGTCATGATGTTACGTATCTTTTTTGTAGCAAATTTTGCCTGCTTTCTGAATTTCCTTTTTTCCAAAAACTTTTAATTAAATATATATATATATATATATATATATATATATATATATATATATATTAAAATTAATTTTTTTTATTATAATACCCGAAATTAAACGTATTTTGGGTATCATTTTACCTTTTCTTTTTCTTTTCTTTTTTTCTTTTTTCTCTCTTTTTTTTTCTCTTCTTGAGGGAGGATTTTAGTGAGAAGTTAAAAATTCGGATTCAGCGACCCCAAAACATAAAGTAAGTCTTACAGGAAAAATTCGGAGGAGTAACAGGAGAGCGAAGACATATCATGCGATTGGTTAACCTCCTCAGTCCTGATGTCGCCTATAGGTGACACAAAAGAATATCCATTAAGTTCATTTAATGCAATCTAATTTAATAAATCTTTTAATTTAATTTAAAATTGTTAAAATTCCTTACTTTTAGAGGTTTTTACTAAATGCGTGCATATTAGAGGCATCCATACATACTGATGCATCTTTGAATATGTTTTACAGTAATTTTAAACTAGTTTGTGTGGTCCTTCTTAATATTTGTCACAGATTTGAGGAATTTAAGTGGAATTGCACAACGTAATGCATGTAGCGCCGCGGCGCATGTTGAGAGGCAGGCTTCCCTCTTCCCGTTCATCTTACGTCTTAGTCATGCATCGTATTTGTTGCAAATTTTGTATACTTTCAAAATTTCTGCATACTTTTTTACTAAACCGATAAAATAATTGATTTTTTTTTTTAAATAACTTCTTTTTTTTGGGGGGGGGGGGGGAGAGGAGGTGAGTATTTTACCAAATTTTAGGGGAGTTGCCGAGGAAAATTTTTGTGGGAAGTTGAAAATTCGGATTTAGCGAATTAAAACACATAAAAAACGCTTTTTTCAAGAATTATCATGAATTTTGCTAGGTAGAGACCCAATACGGTCTCTATTGCCTGTACTATTGTTCAAACAGATTTTCCTCTATGTAATAAACCTCAATGTAAGTTCATTAAAACAGTCTTCGAGAGTTTCAAGATTGTTTTTTAATCATCTTCTTTAGGAGAGAAAAACAAGACGCCAACTTATAAAATGATACATGAGCGAGCGCTATTAGCTGGTCTTATTTTTCTTTTGACAAAGAAGATTCTCAAATTCAAATTATACTTGAGGAAAAATAGCATGAAACCGAAATGTACATAAAAGTGCGTAACTATTAAAATAATCGAAAATCAGTTATTATCCCATTAAAGGGCAATTTTTATGACATGATGATGTATTTCTTATATTATTCAAAACCGTTTCAAATCAGTTTTTTTTTCTTTCTTTTAATCTTGTTTTTCTTGAAAATTCGTTATATATATATATATATATATATATATATATATATCATTTCGTATGATATATTTACCAATTAGAAAAAGTATTAGTGCATGTATCTAAAACTATATGGTGTTCCCTTAATTTCGGATCCTGGTACTCATTCGATAAAGCACGTTTAGGTTCTCTATTCGAATCCTAGCTGGAGCATTTTTTTCACTCAGATATAAAAAATCAACTTCGTAAATTATTTCTTTTAGATCAATTTTTCATGAACACGTCAGATAGTATTGTATTTAAGTCACAGATGACAGTAAATAATTTGTAACAGACGATATCTTAAATGAAGTAAAATAATATACTTCTATTACTTACCCATCATACGTAGTATAGGGTAAGTCTTGCAATCGTTTTGAAAATCGAAAAAAAAAATTTGACGGATTTACACGTTTTAGACACCGGAGATTTCGTAAAACATATTTTTAAAAAAATTTTTTTGCCGTCCGTCTGTCTGTCTGTAAACGCTCTATCTCACGAACAAATTGAGATAGAGACTTGAAATTTTGTATGTACTTGGTATGTAAGAATGGGACGAAGCCTATTGAATATCAGCAACCTCGATTATCCGGAACTATTTTTTCCGGATTCTCGAAAAATTCTTTCTGATAAAAGGTACATAAAAATTTTCGAATTTTTTTATTTTAATGTATGCATGTAAAAGGCAATGAAAAAACACAAATTTTGCATAAAGAACGAAGTCAATCGGATTATTGGTTGTCGAGATATTTGTAATCCTGTTTTCCACATTCTTCGATTTTTCATGACCCTGTATTTCATTCAAATTTCAATTCAAAGGTGTATTTTAATTGAAAATGAGACGTTTAATCCGACGCAGTAAATTGTTAGTTAATATGATTATTATTTTTAGAGTTATAAGGATGTTTCTTATTACGCAGTTTGGTACTTCTTGAGTAGTTTGGCGTTTTATATAATTTGTTGAAATTGGTGCATCAGCAATTCATTAATACAGTATTCCTATGTGTATTAACAATATTTAAACTTAGTTTTGGAATTGCAATACATTGTATGATTAGTTTTCACATGTTTCATTTTCATATGCATATAAATGATGGGTAAGTATTACGGTGGCCTCCAACGACTAGTTTTTCTAAACATTAAATTTAAGAGGATATAATACGCAGTTGTAGTTTATTAAGCGTTCATCCCCTCCTACAACTTTAATTTCTTTTCTCTTTATTTCGTTTTTCTTCGTCTCCCCTCCACCCCGCTTTTTTTTCATACACATTCGACGGGTATTTGGGCAATACACTTTGCTTTAATAAATCAATATATATTTTATTTTAAAATAAAATAGCTTATTTTAATTTATTAAAACTGGCCAATCTACAAGAACAAGAACCGATTTTTTCGGAATCGATCCATTTCGAACCGAATCCAAGAAATCGGTCTTTTCGGATCGAATCTGATGAATCGGTCCTTTTTCGCAGTCGGTGTATTTCGGAACGAATCCGAGGAATCTGTCCTTTTCGAAGTCTTTTCATTTCGGAACGAGTCCGAGGATTCGCTCCTTTTCGAAGTCGTTTCATTTCGGAACGAGTCCGAGGATTCGCTCCTTTTCGGAGTCATTTAATTTCGGAACGAGTCCGAGGATTCGGTACTTTTCGGTGTCGTTTCATTTCGGAATAAGTCCGAGGAATCGGTCCTTTTCGGAGTCGTTTCATTTCGGAACGAGTCTGAGAAATCGGTCCTTTTCGGAGTCGTTTCATTTTGGAACGAGTCTGAGGAATCGGTCCCTTTCGGAGTCGTTTCATTTCGGAACGAGTCCGAGGAATCGGTCCTTTTCGGAGTCGTTTCATTTCGAAACTAGTCCGAGTAATCGTTCCTTTTCGGAATGGTTTCATCTCGGAACTATTCCGAGGAATCGTTCCTTTTCGGAACGAGTCCGATCAATCGTTCCTTTTCGGAATGATTTCATTTCGAAATAGTCCGAGGAATCGTTCCTTTTCGGAATGGTTTCATTTCGGAACTAGTCCGAGGAATCGTTCCCTTTCGGAACGAGTCCGATCAATCGTTCCTTTTCGGAATGGTTTCATTTCGGAACTAGTGCGAGGAACCGATTCTTTTCGGAACTAGTCC
The DNA here is from genome assembly GCA_964019185.1 of Maratus speculifer. Lineage (NCBI taxonomy): Eukaryota > Metazoa > Arthropoda > Arachnida > Araneae > Salticidae > Maratus > Maratus speculifer. Next base: position 6,672,019 of record OZ025293.1, on the reverse strand, counting down.
AAAGAATCGTTCCGAAAAGGAACGAATTCTTTTTACAGACAGGAACCGTTCGTTCAGTTCCACCGCCGGAACCGTTTCTTTGGAATCGTTCCTCAACAAATGACACATCTCTACTGTCCAGAAGTGTACAGAAGACAAGGCATTCTCCATCGACCGAAACAAATGATAATCCGAAGGGGCTATGTCGGGACTATATGCTGGGTGTTCCAAAACTTCCCAGCCACGAGTTACTAACGTGTCCTGGACTGTTTTTGCAACATGAGGTCTGGCATTGTCATACAGCAATTTCTCGGGGCGCAAACCTTTTCCAGTAAATGGACGTTTTTGACCGATTTCCTGTTTCAATTGAAGGAATTGTTGCTTGTAGCGTTCAGCTGTTACACTTATACCAGGCTCCTACAGTTCGTAATAGAGCACACCCTTCATATAACACTAGATGCAGAAGAGAACTTTTTTTCCAGTGAATGGATCGTTCCGGCGTTGATGTTGCTGCTTCGCTAGGATTCAACCAATATTTTTTACGTTTCGGATTGTTAAAACATATCCATTTTTCATCTATCGTCACGATTTTCCACAAGAAAGATTTTCTCTGTTGCCTGTTTAGCAGATTCATGCACTTGAAGACACGCTCATCCTTGTTTTTCTGGCTCAATTCATGTGGCACCCATCTTCCTGCCTTCTGAATCTTTCCCATTGCCTGTAAACGATTACAAATCGTTTTTTGGGATACTCCTAATTGTTCGGCAAGTTCTTTTTGCATCTGAGATGCATCTTCATCAAGTAGAGATTGCAAATCCCCATGACTAGTCTTCAGTGGAGTGCCGCTATGTTCTCGATCGCTAACATCAAAATCACCGTCTTTAAAACGCCGAAACCAAAATTCGCATGTGCTTTTCGTTACGATTTCCTCTCCAAGAACAGAACATATTGATTGATATGCTTTTGAAGGACTTTTTCCTTGGTGAAATTCAAAACGAATGCAGTGACGAATAAATGACTTATCATATGACATCTTTGACCTTCAAAATTTCAACTTTACTTTCACTTTTATCCCAGCTTTTGCGTCGATTTGAAAGTACTGAAATAGTTCTTATCACATGACACGAATGCGGTCTGCTGATTGGTGCGTTATTTCCCATTAAACGCCGACAAAATTCGCTTTAAAGCTTCTTTCTACACCTAATACAATTATTCATATAATAAATTTCAAATACTTCTTGGGATTTAATTTTTTGAGTGACAACTTTTTATCCTTAACATTTTTTATCCTTAAATTAGCAGATGACATGAAAAATAAATAAATAAATAAATAAATAATAAGATTGTTATTTAAATGCTATAACTAACACCCAATCTTTGAATAATCTCTTATTCGACTTCATATTTTGATTTTAATTGCTCAAGATAATCCCTCCAATCAAGAAAAGTCTCTTTTACAGCTTGAGCAAAATCTTAAAGATCGTCGTTACTAATTCTGTTAAATTAAATAATCTGTCTTTTTAAAAAAGTTAAAATATTTTATACTAAACATTGAATATTTTTAATCTATTTTATCTTTGTTCAAGTCGCATGTTTGAAGCATTTTCATTAGAGCAATGGATATGTTTACCAACACATACTGATTTTAATCCTATGCATAAAAAAATGAACTAAACCCACTATATCTAATGCTTATGCCTGAAATAAAGTTTAAAAATAGAAATTAATTATATCCAATAAACTGAAACACATAAATTATAAAGAAAAAAGAGAAAATGCTATTAGATTTAAAAAAAAAAACAATTGGTTTTTTTGAGAAAAAAACCATTTGGTTTAAACCATGGTTAAAACCAATTGGTTTAAACCATGTCAACCCTGTTTCTGCGATTATTTGACAAAATTTCCATTTTCCCCTCTACCTTTTGGCAAAATTTGCATTTTTCACCGTATTTCCATGAAATTAGGATTCTTTTCCGACTCTCATGAATTTCGGATATTTTATAAGCAGTCTTAATAAAATTTGCGTTTTGTTCACATTGCTTTGTCGAATATCACTTTTTTTTTTTTTTTTTTTTTTTCCATTTCCGAAATTGTTTAGCTAAATTTGCTTTTTTTATTCGACATTTTGACGAAAGTCAGGTTTTTTTCATGACCTGATGAAATTCACATTTTTTTAGCGTATATTTAAAAAAATGTTGCATATCACCAATAGCACTTTTAAAAAAACTGTCGTTTTATTCGATTTATATGTAGTATTATGTTAGTATATGTTGTAGTTATATGTAGAATTTATTAATATTTTGAAATCCCACATATTTTTATCAAGAAATTCATTTATTTGCTTTTTTTTTTTTTTTTTTTTTTGGTAAATTTGGTTCATTTCTGTTTGTATCTAAAAGAGTAAATGTTCTTTCTGTTGATATAATCACTTGATGATCTGTTTTGAATGCATAATAGCTAATAGTGTAATTTTTGTAGAATCCAAATGTCAGGTTTTTTTAAAGAAAACCAGTTTTTATTTACTAAAATTAAAACATAAATAAAAACAATAAAATCTGCTGGCATGGCTTTTTTTTTAATTTTAGCCGGCTTTTATGCAAGCTGTGCACATTACATATGTTCTTTTTAAGATATCTCAAATTAAAGGTCAAAATTAGCACTATCTATCTATCTAACCGATGACCAGGCCCCTACCTGCCGAGTTTTCTCAGCTTAACGGGTTAGATACCTGGTATCGGGGCGGATGACCGCCTAATTGCCACGTAGTGGCAATAAACTTTGCTTCGCATGCCATCATTTCTGCAGGAATTGCTTGTCGTTGAGCATACTTTGTTTCGCTTGTTAATTAATGGTACATCCTGATGTTTGAACTGCAATTGGCTTCGCAAGATGGTCTCGTAATTTAGAGCCTTGATCAGATGACGAGACCTTCACCTGGCAAGGCACCTCCAGAAGTATAATTCACAGGTAACTTGGAGGACTTTGCACCCACGACGGATTTTACATGCACCAGGCGCCATTAGCGTACATGATGGAATTTTAGCCGGCAAAGTGGGGACGATCTACGCAGACAAGTGCCGAGGTCGGCTGATTGTGGGTAACGGTTACTGGACTGAGTGGTTTATTGCCTTTGTGAATGTACTGAGTTTGGCACCGCACATCACTCCCACTCGCCGTGCCAGGTAAAATGGGGCTGGAGCTAAAAAAATTTTTGAGCCGAGACGGTGGCATGTCCTTAGCAGACAACAGGGGGGGACAATTTTGAGGGAGATTTAGAAAAAAAAATAACCAAAACTAAAAAAGCCGAAATGCTAAGTAGTGCCAGAGAAGGGAGAATTTTTGGGCCGAAATGCAAGGCAGTCGAATCGCTGCTGGTGATGACTAGATCCCTCCTTTCTACCGTACCCCCCCCCCAAAAAAAGAAAAAGAAAAAAAAAGTGCTCCATGGGATGTTCCATTGGAGCGGGTCCGGTAGCTCGTGCGGACATAGTCCAAATGCACCTAATAAAGAGGCGTACTGTCACTAGAAAAAAACAGGGGAAAAAAACGAAAAAGGAAAACCCCGAACACGTTTCGGACCGCACAGAGTTCCTTGAGTCTCTGCGTCGATGAGGACAACGTGTGCGGTTCGGGGTAAGTGGGCTAGTAGGTTGCTTCCCATTGCTCTTCGGACCGCACAGAGTCCCGTGGGTCCCTGCGTCAATGAGGTCAACTTGAAAGCCTGAGAGGCGTTAGCTCACTAGGGGGGATTCCAGAACGGTGTCGGATCGGCCAGAGTCCCTAGAATCTCTGCGTGTATGAGGTCAACCTGTACGGTTCTGGTGCAGTGGACTCGATTGGTGCTCCCAAATCTCTTCGGACCGCACAGAGTCCCTTGAGTCTCTGCGTCGATTAGGTCAACTTGAAATTTTCGGGAGCCAAGTCCTAGGGGAGGGAATCCTGGAAGGTAAATGGGTTAGTAATGTTGCTATTGTTTAAAATTAACCAGATAGTTCACTTAACCCAAGCACACCCCGTGAATTCCCTTTTGATTTTTTTTTTGTAATATATATCTTATGTTGTTTATATCTGGACGGACAAGCAGTTAGGCGGGGACGGATGAAGCTTTTTGATTTATCGTAATGTGCAGCTTGCAGATCCGAGATGTCTTTCGACGTGCTTGCAATAGTATTATTGCGGGGCAGCTGTTTCGGGCCGTGGATACTGCTGTTATCCGTGCTGTATATGACCGTGGATACCGCTTACTGCTGTGATCATAATACATATCATTAATTTAGCATTTTATGATTTTTTATTGTTGACCATAGGATTTTAGACCTAGGCCATTTTTCCTTTAATAACATATAGGACGGACAAGCAGTGCCGGAGGCGGGTGAAGCTTTTTACTATGTCATGGTGTCGTGCGACTTGCAGATTCGTGATGTCTTGCGACGTGCATGCAGGAAGTTCCTGCGGGGCACCTATTTAGGGCCTTGGATACTGCTGATATCGCACGACTACCGCACACTGCTGGGACATAAAACAAAATACACTATTTTATAATTTTTTTTGTGGCGATAGGAATCCTAGGCCGTTTTATAAGTTTTTTAATTTAATTTTTTTTTACATATAACACAAAAATGCGCGCGGGTACATGAAGGATTAGTGGCTGTAGTAAAAAATTGCGAGGTTTTTTTTTTTTTTTTTTTTTTTTTTTGTAAGTGTGGTCATTTGTCTATGTGTTCTGATGTATGAGTGACGTGATGTTGTCGCAGTTGTCTTGGAGCCACCTGATTATGATTTTTGCCTTTCTCTGTACGTGTTTGTTTTTTGCTAATTGTTTATGCCATAATTTTTCCTTTTCTGTTGTTATGTTTGCTAGGTGATCTTCTTGTGTGAGTGGGCAGTGTAGCAGGTAGTGTTTAGGCGTACCCTCGGAACCGCCATCACAGTCCGGTGTGTGCGCCTTCTTGAATCTGTGGAGGTAATCTGGGAATGCTCCATGAGCTGTGTAAAGTTGTGAGAGTAGGTATTCGCTAACTAATCTATTTTCGTCTACTTTTGGAAAGTACTGGTAAGTTTCCCTGCCTGTGTCCCCATAGTCCCATTCGAACTGCCACTGTTCAGTTGTTAAGTCTTTTAATGTTCTTTTTAGTTTTGAATTAGGTTTTTCCAGGTAGTATGCACGTTCATTGTTCTGGTTTAGTGCTGCGTGCTTGGCTAACACATCGGCCTCTTCGTTTCCTTGGATGCCGACATGCGCCTTGACCCAGCTGATTTTAAAATTGTTTCTTGAATCTTTGATTAGGTTGTGTATTTTGTTGACTGTGTCACTGGTGTTGAATGATTTGCTTAATGAATCTATTGCTGATTGGCAGTCCGACCTAATACTGTATGGCTCACACAATGAATTTCCCCATTCCGCTGCTTTATGTATAGCCAGTAGTTTGGCTTGGAAGACGCTGTTACAACTTCTTAGAGGCACTAACCAAGTCTTTATTTTTTTTTTTATTATTTTTGAAAGCTAAAAAAGCCGAACCTGTAGCACCTGATTCCAATTTTGAGGCGTCTGTATAAATGCATGTGTCTTTTGGGTTGTGGCCTATACGTGGTTCAATTGTTTCTGCAGGGTGGTTTTGCCATATGTTTACTCTCTGAGTGTATTCTCTGTGAAAGATGATTTTGTTGTGTATTGTTACATTCTTCCTTAATCTTGAGACTGTGCTGTATGCCGCTTCATAGTTTACTTTAAGGTGAATTGGAATCAGGCCAGCAAGTACCAATAGGGCCGAGGTTGGGGCCGTTCTATACGCCCTGACTATGGCCAGTGCGAAGTGTCTTTGGCAGCTCGAGAGGATTTCTTTACACCTCTTCGTAAGGCTGTGCCCCCAAATCGGGGCCGCGTAAGTTAGCGTCTTCTCAACTACTGTGTTGTACCAAATTTTCATTATGTTAGGTTTAAGACCCCATCCTTTAGCTGTCATGTATGCTAGGTTTTTGAAGTTTTTTCTAACCTTGTCGGCTTGTGTTTGACAGTGTGGTTCCCAGTTTAGGTTTTTATGGAGTATGACCCCTAGGTATTTAATTTGTTCTTTGACATGTAGTTCCTGACCATTTAACTCTATTCCCTCTATGATGTTTGGGTCTGCTGTTGGAAGGTTCCAAGAATGGCCCCTGTTTAGGTATAGTAATTCAGTTTTTTCTTTGTTTAGTGTTAGGTTGTTTTCCTCTATCCAGTCGTTGAATTCTTTTAATATTCTGTTTGCTAGTCTTTTTAGTTTGTCTTTTGACCTACCCCTGAGAATTATTATGAAATCATCTGCAAAGGCTTGTATTCTTACATTTTCCCCCCAGCGTTTTTTGAGAACTGTTTCCGCGATTAGTAGCCACAGAAGCGGGCCAAGACAACTGCTTTGGGCTTTTGCGGCGCCATAAGTTTGTCTTGTTATCTTAATACCGTTTTCTTCTAATTAAATAAATCTTTGTTGGAGGAAACTCACTACCCAGTTCACTAAGTAATCCGGGCAGGGAGACTGTTTTAAATTATTTATTAGAATTGGCCATCTTATGTTGTCAAAGGCCCCTTTGATGTCCATGGCTATTAGGAGTGTTTGACAATTGTCATTGCCGTCTTCTTTAACTGTTTTTAAAGGTTTTCTAGTGCATGTTCTGTTGAGGTCCCCTGTTTGAACCCGTATTGTTTGTTACTCCAATATTTTTCTTTGTATAGGTGGTAGTTAATTCTCCCATGGATTATTCGCTCTAGCATTTTCCCTAACGCTGGTAGTAGGCAGATTGGTCGATAATTTTTTGGGTTTGTTGGGTCTTTGCCTGGTTTCTGGAAGATTACGACTACGCCTAACTTAAATTATTTGGGAAAGTATTCTAGTTTTTGACACGTGTTAAACAGAGTTAGTAGAAGTTGTGGAGCTGCTGTTTGTATTCTTTTAATTAGGTTATAGTCTATGTAGTCGTACCCTGGCGCCTTGTTTTGTTTGATGTTTCTTATTATTCTATTGAGTTCCGCTTTAGTTATTACTGGTGCTTTTGCGTATTCCAATGGATTTTTGTCTGCCTTGATAGTATGTGGTGTTGAACTGTCTGTTAGGTACAGGTTGTCTAGGAAATGTGTTAATGTTTGTTTTATGGTTGTTGTGCCCTCTTGTTTTAGTATGTCAACGAGTTTCACTGGTCCCGTGATTTTGTTGCTTGCATGTTTGTAGTGCGTTCCGTAGGTGTCCATTGTTTTACTGCAATAATCCTTCCATGTTTTTGATTTGGTTTTATTTATCAGTTTTTTGAGTTTGGCCCTTTCTTTTTTGAAAACTGTGTGTTGTTGTAGTTTTAGGTTTTCGCCAGTTTTCTTTTGATACCTCCTCCTAAGAGCCCTAACCTTGTTCCTGGCTGTTTTGATTTCGTCCGTCCACCACGGTGGAACAGTGATCACTGGTGCTTTTTTCTTTTTGTAGCACGTGAAAGCTATAGTTGTGATTTCATTTTGCAGTCTCAGTGTAATGTTGTCCAGTTGGTCTTCTGTTGTCACTTTGTTGAGCTCTTTTATGTATTTGTTTCTTATTTTTCTAATGAGTTTATCGAATTTGGCATGTTTTCCTACCTTGGTTTGGAGACCATGTCTCTAGTAGTCTATGTTTTTATGATTTTGATTGTGTAAGTAATGTAGCAGTGATCACTAAGTGAGGCTTCGTCGCTGACTTGCCAATCACTGATGTCGTTGCCCAGGGCGACCGTGGCTATGGTTATGTCCAGCCAGCCCCTTAATTCTCTCAGCCTCCCGTCCGGATCTCTCCGTGAGACTCTAAATGAGGGTTTGGCGTCTGGTGGGTTGTGTACGAACAAGGAGTGTAGCAGGAGGAAGTCTGTGAGTTCCCTGCCCCTTTGGTCAGTGTCTTCGTATCCCCAGGCTGTGGAGTGTGCGTTGAAGTCCCCCGTCAGCAGCACTTCGCCCACCGCTTTTTTCAGAGCTTCTTCGATCTCTGTTAGTACGTTCGAGAAGTGCGCTGACGGGGAAGCGTATACGTTGATTATTGTAAATTGGTTGTCTTTGTTTTCTAATGTTATGGCAGTGGTGAATTCTTTCGCGAGTATTGTCATAGGTTTAGTTCCTAGTTTGGTGATTATCGCTGATTTGTTGGATGGTGTTTTCGTTATGTTCCACTTCTTTTGGTTAAACACTGTGATGTTCCCAGTTTTTTTGTGTTGGTGGAAGTCTTGCAGTAGTATCACCTGGAGGCCCCGTGCTTCGGCGAGACCCGCCAGAAAATCCGTTGCCCTACTTCCGCCATGTAGATTTATTTGAATGCATTTAAGAGAGTCGTCTTGAGTAACTTTTGGGTTAGGCGTTCTGTTATTGTGTGGACCTTCCGTGTTCGTGTCTGTAGATGTGTTTGAGGGGGTGGGTGTAACGTGTGGAGGGTGACGTTTGTGGAGTTGGTGTTGGTGGCCGCGCTCCTTGAGCGTGTCAATCTCTGACTATCTACGGCCATTCTGGTGTTGACGTGCAGCGTTGTAACTTATTTTCTTTTCTATGTCTGCACGTGACATCGTCACTAACCTTTCTTGATTACCAAAGGTATTGATCGTCACCCTCCCTGTGAGCACCTCAACGCCTTTGGACAGTGCCTTGCCCTGCTCTGTCTGAATTTGCCTGACCCGGAGGAGAGTCCGCCAGACCCAGCATGCACCCCAGTTCAGCGTATGGTTCGTATCCTTGTTGACTTGTATGTATCCTTTCATGTTGAGGTTGTAGTTGTGGCACGCGATGCAGCAGACTCTGTCCGTACTGCACTCTGTGTGCACATGCTGTCCAGCGCACTTGGAGCACCTCTGGGGCCTGTTGCAGTCCTTTGCCACGTGATCAAATTCTGGACATTTGTGGCAACGGATAATGCTGATGAATGGCCTAATTGGGCATTCCCTGAGCCCCAGGCAGATCGTTCTTGCCTTAAGCAGGCGATCTGCCAGTGTTGCAGGGAGCAGGACCTGTTGGTGCTTGCCCCCGCGGGCCTGCATGTGCCTGGGCAGAGTGACCGCATTGTCTGCTCGTCGCTGGTCTAATCCAATCTTCTTCTCGATCTTCTCCTTGATTTGGGCTTCTGTCACATGCTCCGGGATGTTGAAAATTATTACTTTCTTCTTCCGTATGCTTGCTGTTTTTACTGTCAAATCTTCACTTTCTTCCATTTTTTCCGTCAGTGTTTCTTTGATCTTTGAGGCTTCTTCTGCGTTTTCACATACTATCTTGAAACCCTTCTTTATTCTTTTTAAATTCTTCACTCCTTGATGGTGCTCCATCGTAGCGGCTCTCACTGTGTTTTCAATTTCCTCTACATTTCTGTCAGAGTTTGACTGGATGATGAGGGTGGAGGTTGAAGCTTTCAACACTTCCGAATACCCTCTTTGGGTCGTTGTCTGTGTTGGAGCGACTGCCTCCTCCCTCTGGGCCGCGTCTGCCTCACCTGCGCTGGAGACTACTGTGTTAGGGATTGCCTGGACTTGACATTCGTAAACTGCGGCCTTTGCTTCCGCTGCTGTCCTTTTTATTTCAAAATTAGCACTAGTCACAGGACTAGTTTAGCACTCAGTGGCCAGCTTATGGATACTTTTTTACAAGGATTTTGGATTTTAGTTGAAATAATGTTTATATTAGCATATTTATTTGTGTTATTGAAATTTACCTTTATACTAATAGAAACTTTAACTAGAGTTTACTGCTTAGTATTTCCTTAGTTTTGTCCTTTATCTTAAATATCAAACTACAGTTGGAAAAAAATGAAAGTAACTTTTTTATTAAAATCAATAAAAATATACCTGCAGCTACTTTAAAAACCCAAAAATTGAATAAAAAACAGTAGTCCAACTTTTATTTATAGATATCAATAAACTATAAGCGTATGGCTGCATGTGATTTTTAATATTGTAAACATCAGTTTTGATGTCCATATGCATACAGAAATATACCATGAAAAAAAGAAAATATTATGAATTAAATACTTCAGACAATGTGCCACAAATAAAAAAGAAATATTTTAGTTTATTTTGTGAAAGTATCGCTGATTTTTGGGAGAATCGCCTAAGTCCAGCATTGAAATGTGGAGATAAAAAGTGCCTAGTGAAAACTCAGCAGAGCAATTAAACCAAAAAAATATATATATAGTGTATAACTATGTATTTTTATCTAATAACTCATTTAAGATTTCACTGGAAAAAAAAAATAAAATAAAATAAAAGTTATTTTAAGAATTGTCAAAAAGCTGAGTTAGTAGTTTTACTAAATAGGAAATGTTTGATATTTTATTAAAAAACAGGGTTCGCCCAAGTGGGCCCAGCCCGAAAAAACCCGCCCGGATTTTTTTGGGCGGGCCCACTTGAAAAAAAAACCCATGATAAAACCCATTGTGGGTTTTTTCAAATTTTTTCATGATTTTACAACGGTATCATTATTTAATCTAGGGTATCAATGCATTAGATAAATGCAAATTTAAATATATGTCAAAATAACCAGATTTAAGAGGAATTTATAAGCATTTATAAAGTGATCAAAAAATAAATTAGCTGTAAAGAAGGGGGGAAAAGTTTTCTACTTATTTTTTTATTTGAAATTAATGAAAGAAATAAATTTAGCATATTTAACTTAAAGCAAGGTTGTTATGATTTTGCCCAACTCTTAAAACCAACTGGGCTTTTTCAAATTTCAACTTTAAATTACGTAAGGTTAATTTCTTAATATTATTATTAAAATCTTAATGCTGATATTAAGATACATTTTTTAATAACAATACACCACTCATAAAGTTTTTCTCCCCAGCACAAGGAGATAAAAATATCTTAATTCTCCCAATGAAAATTTTTAAAAGAAATAATTGTAGCTTAATTTTTTATGTATCACAAAAACAAACTTTTTCCCATAAAAAAACTGATATATAATTTATTCTATGTTATGTTATACAATTGGAACTCATAACAAAATAACACATATCGTGGGAATCCTAATTTATTGAAGTAGCTATGTAAAATTATTTGGTTTATTCTATTAATTAGTTATAATAAAAAGTACTTACTAATTCTGATGTAGCATTAATATTAATATAGTATTTTAATGATAATTTCATTCGCAAAATTATTACTGATAATAAATTTTTGTAAAAGCAAAATTTAATTTGATCATCATTTATTTGTATATATTTTTGTAAATACTTCTAATTGTATTTAGTAGTAAGTACATTTTTTTCAAACATTCTGAACCTTCTTCGTTAACTCAAAAAATCCATTTATAGCTAGCTTAATATATCCTTAATGCAAGAAACTAGTCATATCAGACACAAATCTACCTTTTAAATTAACTTTATTTTTTAATATATATAATTTATTGATTTATTCTTAATGCAAAATTATACCCAGGTTTTACTGATACATGAAGAATTTAGCTATTATGTATATGTAAATTTAAAGTTTATAAAAAAAAATTCGATAAAACCCGAAAAAACCAGGGTTTTAGACTAATGGGCCCAGTGGGTTGGGCTTTTTAAAAAAAAAACCCGAATTTTTTCAAACCCTGTTAAAAAACGATCAAAATTTCAATGTACAATGTTTTTCATATTTTTTTTATATAACTATTACGATAATTATACATACTCGATAGGAGATAATTATACTGGATTAAAATAAATAAAATAAAATAAATAAAAGTTATTTTAAGAGTTGTCAAAAAGCTGAGTTAGTAGTTTTACTAAATAGGAAATGTTTGATATTTTATTAAAAAACAGGGTTCGCCCAAGTGGGCCCAGCCCGAAAAAACCCGCCCGGGTTTTTTTGGGCGGGCCCACTTGAAAATAAAACCCATGATAAAACCTATTGTGGGTTTTTTCAAATTTTTTCATGATTTTACAACGGTATCATTATTTAATCTAGGGTATCAATGCATTAGATAAATGCAAATTTAAATATATGTCAAAATAACCAGATTTAAGAGGAATTTATAAGCATTTATAAAGTGATCAAAAAATAAATTAGCTGTAAAGAAGGGGGGAAAAGTTTTCTACTTATTTTTTTATTTGAAATTAATGAAAGAAATAAATTTAGCATATTTAACTTAAAGCAAGGTTGTTATGATTTTGCCCAACTCTTAAAACCAACTGGGTTTTTTCAAATTTCAACTTTAAATTACGTAAGGTTAATTTCTTAATATTATTATTAAAATCTTAATGCTGATATTAAGATACATTTTTTAATAACAATACACCACTCATAAAGTTTTTCTCCCCAGCACAAGGAGATAAAAATATCTTAATTCTCCCAATGAAAATTTCTAAAAGAAATAATTGTAGCTTAATTTTTTATGTATCACAAAAACAAACTTTTTCCCATAAGAAAACTGATATAATTTATTCTATGTTATGTTATACAATTGGAACTCATAACAAAATAACACATATCGTGGGAATCCTAATTTATTGAAGTAGCTATGTAAAATTATTTGGTTTATTCTATTAATTAGTTATAATAAAAAGTACTTACTAATTCTGATGTAGCATTAATATTAATATAGTATTTTAATGATAATTTCATTCGCAAAATTATTACTGATAATAAATTTTTGTAAAAGCAAAATTTAATTTGATCATCATTTATTTGTATATATTTTTGTAAATACTTCTAATTGTATTTAGTAGTAAGTACATTTTTTTTCAAACATTCTGAACCTTCTTCGTTAACTCAAAAAATCCATTTATAGCTAGCTTAATATATCCTTAATGCAAGAAACTAGTCATATCAGACACAAATCTACCTTTTAAATTAACTTTATTTTTTAATATATATAATTTATTGATTTATTCTTAATGCAAAATTATACCCAGGTTTTACTGATACATGAAGAATTTAGCTATTATGTATATGTAAATTTAAAGTTTATAAAAAAAAAATTCGAGAAAACCCGAAAAAACCAGGGTTTTAGACTAATGGGCCCAGTGGGTTGGGCTTTTTAAAAAGAACCCGAATTTTTTCAAACCCTGTTAAAAAACGATCAAAATTTCAATGTACAATGTTTTTCATATTTTTTTTATATAACTATTACGATAATTATACATACTATAAATTAGAATGCATCCGTACATCGGAAGGTGAATTTATAATCCTCTGAAGGCTCAATTGATCTGCTGTGGCCTAAAATAAATATAAAATTATAGCATACTAAACAATTTTTTGATAAAAATATTTTTTATTTTGACACTATTGACAAACAAAATGTACAAGTTTTTGCTGCAAGCGAATGCTGAATTTTACAATTTTTTTCGGCAACTGATGGACAGTCTTTGAGATGTATTACAATGACTCATTGACAAAATAAATTATTTTTTGCCAAAAATGACTAAAAATTCACGTCCATCCCCACTTCATAGACTAAGTTTGCAATATTTATCAGCCACCTATTAATAAAATTTGTAATTTTTTTTTCAATGATTGATTGACGATATTTACTCAATTTTACCGTTTGGACTAATTGGTAAAATTGCAAAATGAATGTTTATAAATACAATGAAACTATTGCTGAATTTCGTGTTTTTATTCTGATCGCATGGTGAATTTTTTGCTTTTATCGAACGATTGATTGACGATTTTCACAATATTTCAGGTTTTTTTGCATGCCAAATGATGAATTTCGCATTCATTTCCTAGACATGCTACAGGCTCATATTTATTCATAACAAAAAACAGAACTTTACAGCCTCAGGGATTTTTTATGAAATTCACATTTTTTCACAGCGTTATGACAAAATTTGGGTTTTCTGCAATTTTTAAATGAAATTAGCATTTTTCTATGACCATTTGACAAAAATCACACTTTTTTTCATGGCCTTTGCAAGAAAATTTGCATTTATCCATGATCCTTTAGCAAAATTAGTGTTTTTTTTTTGTCAGCCTTTTTTCAGACAAAATTTACACCTTTTACTCTAACTTTTATCATAATTTGTATATTTTCTGCTATATTTTGCCAGAATTTGCATATTTTCGGCAATCGTTCGTCAAAATTTGCATATTTTCCTTGATCTTTTCAAAAAATTTCTTTCAAGGTTTTTCGACAAACTTACATTTTCCACAATATTTCAACAAAATTCTTATATTTTCCATGATTTCTTAACAAAACTTGCATATTTTCTTGAATTTTCGACAAAATTTGCATATTTTTCCTGATCTTACAAAATTTGCATATATTCTCCGATTTTTCGACAAAATTTGCGAATTATATGATCTTTCTACAAAGTTTGTGAATTATCACACGAACTTTCTACAAAATTTGAATATTTTTCAAAAACCTGTTCGCGAAAATCGCCTTTTCCCTGCAAACCTTTGATGAAAATAGCCTTTTTCCTTTGACAGAAATTTTGTCATCTCCTGCGATCGTTTGAAGAAAATATTTTCTTCTGCAATCATTTGGCAAACGTATAGGTTTTTTTTTTTTTTTTGTGATTCTTTGGAAAAATTTGCGTTTTTTCCTGCAATCCTTTGAAGAAATTTTCTCAATTTAATGCGGTTTATACTCGCATTTTTTTATGTATTTCATCCGTTAACACCCCCCCCCATAATAAAATAAAGACCCCAGAAACAAGTAGAAACTTTAAAAACAGTTCGCAGAACTTAAGGCTCCAGTCCCTGGCCGAGGAAACGCTCGCGAGCTAATGCTATTCCTATATTTAAGCATTTTTCTAATAACTTTTTCGCATTTTGACGTTTTTAATTTTTTTTTATTTTTATTTTTTTTAATTTTATTTATTTATTTATTTATTTATTTATTTATTTGCATTGGATAGCTTAGGTGCATGCCAACAGCGCACCTTTTTTACTTTTTCGATTTTGAATGCAGATATTTTTTACAAAGTTAGTTTCACATTCAAAACCGGTTTCGAAACTGAAAGTGCTTTTTAAAAAATATATTTGCAACCAAAATCGAAAAAGTAAAAAAGGTGCGCTGTCGGCATGCACCTCAGCTATCCAATGCAAAAAAAAATTGCAAAACTGCTCCAATATAATATCCAATGCAAAAATGTCAAAATGCGAAAGAGTTATTAGAAAAATGCTTCCCCACAGGAATAGCAATAGCTCGCGAGCGTTTCTTCGAGCGAGGCCAGGAGCCTTAAGGACAAATGCCCTCTTTCTCAGTGTTGATTTCACGGATGATTCGTATGGGAATATGGCCCCTCCCCCACTCCTAGGAAAATTGGAGATTTTGTGTTTTCAATGGTCAAAAAGTGCAATCATTTCCTCCCGGAACTCTATAATGTTCCCCCCCCCCCCCTGGAGACACGAATGCCCGTCCCAGAGAGATGTGTCTGAATTCAACACTGCTTTTTCAGTCTCTCACAACGTTACATGCAATCAAACCTCCCAAGTATTTGTGATTGACATAAAAGGAAAGTAATTTTAAAAATAAGTTATTTTTATCCTCAGAATTTTTAACATCATCATACATAGTCCAAAAAAGGGAGAAAATTCACTCCCGGCATGCGGCAGATTAGAAAAATCTTTTCCAGTCTCTTACAACGTTACATGCAATCAAACCTCCCAAGTATTTGTGATTGACATAAAAGGAAAGTAATTTTAAAAATAAGTTATTTTTATCCTCAGAATTTTTAACATCATCATACATAGTCCAAAAAAGGGAGAAAATTCACTCCCGGCATGCGGCAGATTAGAAAAATTTGTGTTTTTGTTCGATTTTTTGCCAAAATTTGCACTTTTTTTGGAATCTTTTTACGAAGTTAGTTGTTTTTTCGGGATCTTTTGATGAAATTTTCCGCGATTCTTTGACTAAGTTTGCAGGGGTTTTTTTTTTGTGATACTTGGACAAAATTTGCGTTTTTTGTGATCTTTTCACGAAATTTTCCATCTTCTTGCAATTTTTTGGTGAAATTTGTCTATATACAATCACTGACCCCTCTCATATCTTTTGACGAAATTGGCCCTTTTTTCCCTATCTATTTAAAAAATTTGTCTGGATTTTGGGGATCCTTTGTCGAAATTTAACTTTTTTTTTCGAGATGTTTTGCCGAAATTTTCCAGTTTTACACAATCTTTTGACAAAATTTATGTTTCTTTCGTGATACCTGGATAAATTTTGTGGGTTTTTTTTTTGGGGTATCTGACAAAATTCACATTTTTTTCGTAATTCTTGGACAGAATTTGTTGTTTTTTTACAATCTCTTGGGGAAATTTGTCGTTTTCTCACGATCTTTTGAGAAAATTTGTCATTTTTACGCAATCGATTTGCAAATTTTGCCGGGTTTTTTGGGATTTCTTGTAGAAATTTGCTGTTTTTCGGGTTCTTTTGACAAAGTTTATTGTTTTTTCGTGATCTTTTGCCATAACTTACACTGTTTTAGTGATTTTTGACGAAATTTGCACTTTCTTCATAATCTTTTTACGAAGTTTCTTTTTTCAGGATTTTTTTGACAAAATTTGCAGGTTTTTTCGCGATTCTTTGACGAAGTTTGCAGTTTTTTTAATACTTGGACAAAATCTGTGTTTTTTCCGTTATCTTTTGAGAATTTTGCAGATTTTTTCACGAAATGTGTCGTTTTCTTGCAATTTTTTTCATGAAATTTGTCCCTATACAATCATTGACCCTTCTTGTGATCTTTTGACGAAATTTGCCTTTTTTGAGATCTGTTTACAAAATTTGCCAGGATTTTTGCCATCTTTTTCGAAACTTACTGTTTTTTCAAGATGTTTTGATGAAATTTTCCGTTTTCACACAATCCTTTGCTGAAATTTACGTTTCTGTTGTGATACCTGAACAAAATTTGTGTCTTTTGGGGGATATTTTTCATGAAATTCGCATTTTTTTGTAATTCCTGGACAGATTTGTGGTTTTTCACAATCTTTTGGAGAAATTAGTAGTTTTTTTCAAGGATTTTTGAGGAAATTTTTCATTTTTTCGAAATGTATTTGCAAAATTCGCATAGTTTTTCGGGATCTCTTGTCGAAATTTACCATTTTTCAGGCTCTTTTGTCATTTTTTTTTTGTATTTTTTTGCAAAAACTTTCATTTTTTCACGATGTTTTGACGAAATTTGCACTTTTTTCACAATCTTTTTGTGATTCTTTGACTAAGTTCGGGTTTTTTTTTTTTTTGTGATACTTGGGCAAAATTTGTGTTTTTTTGTGATCTTTTGAAAATTTTGCAGTTTTTTTTTGCGATCGTTTCACGAAACTTGCCGTTTTCTCACAATCTTTTAATGAAATTTGTCCCTATACAATCATTGACTCTTCTCATGATCTTTTGATGAAATACACCTTTTTTGCGATCTGTTTACAAAATTTGCCAGGATTTTTGGGATCTTTTGTCAAAATTTATTGTTTTTTTCATGATGTTTTCATGAATTTTGACTTTGTTAAACAATCCTTTGACGAAATTTACTTTTCTTTTGTGATACCTGGACAAAATATGCAGTTTTTGGGGGGTATCTTTGATGAAATTCACATTTTTTTCGTAATTCTTGGACAAAATCTGTCATTTTTTCACAATCTTTTGGAGCAATTTATCGTTTTCTTACGATCTTTTGAGGAAATTTGTCATTTTTTCACAATCTGTTTGCAAAATTTGCGGATATATATATGTATGCGTATTAGGGATGCACCGAATAGTGATCTTGGCCGAATACCGAATATTTGGCCGACAGCTGAACCGAATACCGAATATTCGGCAAGCCGAATAGTAATAGTTGGGCCGAATACCGAATGTTCGGCCAGCCAAAGAGTAACTATTCGGCCGAATACCGAATATTCGGCTTTCCAAATACTTTTTATATTTCAAAGTTTAAAGGTATTCAAATGTTACTTTTTAAAACAATTTTACATAATATTTAATAAGAGAAACTTATATTTTGATAAACAAGAGCTTTTTATAAGAACATTTAGTATTGAAAAAAATCTGCCTTTATTTATTTAAGAAGTACAATTATGAGACTTTTTTAATTAATAAAATTTTATATTTCATGATTTTTTTTTCTTTTTTTTTTTTTGTTTTTACGAATTGAAACAAACATTTTAAAATCAAAGAGAAATAATGAAAAAATGGTTGAAGAAAAACTGTAGTGTCTCATAATTGTTCTTTTTAAATAACTCATGGCAGATTTTTTTCAATACTAAATACTTTCAATTTAATTCTGAAAAAAGGAATGTTTAGATCATAGTTCTTTTCTTATGAATGGTGGCATTTTCCATCCTTCCCATTATATCATATTTTACAGAAATCAAAGCATGCGAGTTGAAAATATAGTTATGGTAACTTATTTATTGTTAATGCAACAAAGAGAAACACAAGTTTGACCTAGAGTGAGATAAAATACAATGTACTTATGACTAAATAAATTGAATATGATTATGGTTTCATGAACACAAATTCTCATCATTTATTCCTAAGGAGAATCTTAATAAATCACAATTTTAATTTTTTTAAGTTATATTTTACAAACAGCAAATACATAATATAAAAACATTCTATTTTTTCAAATATGATTTTCTTTCATATTATTTTAAATATATTTATAAATCGACAGTTAAAAGTACATATTGTGAAAAGTTTTTAAAAATGTGTTTTAAAAGGCTTTATTAAGTATTAGATTTGACCGAATACTTTGATATTCGGCCAAATCGAATATTCGGCAGGCCGAATAGTTACATATTCGGCTTAACCGAATAGTTTGATATTCGGCCTAACCGAATATTCGGTAACATGGCGAATAGGACAAATACCAAATAGATACCGAATATTCGGTGCATCCCTAATGCATATACAGAGTGATTCATAAAAGATGGGCAGAACTTTAAGGGGTTATAGTACACTTAAAGACAAATAATATTAAATGGGAGACTAAGGGTCCCAGACGTATTCCCAAGGAGATAGGGGGCATTAAAGTTTAGGGTCCGAAATTTCAAATGATAATAAAAAATGGAAAAATTGGTCGATTCGTTTGCGGTTTTTGCAAAAAATTTTCTTTATGCCAGTATTTTCTTGAAATAAAATTTTAAAGTTCAATTTCAAAAAATGCCGATAGGGGGCGCTTTAGACTTTGGAGTAACAAACAACTATTTTTTAACGTTATTTTTTGTATTTCTTTAAATGATTTCGAAAGATTAGACTTAAACTTAAATTTTGATCTAAAAATCTGAGTCCTAACGAGTAGTTAAGTAGCGTAAACTGAAATTTGAAATTTGAAACCCTTCTCCCCCCCCAGAACAAAAATCAGTTATTCCCGATCTTTGTGTCGTAGATTAGGCTCTAACTACTGCCGCGTTTTGCTAAAATTATTCTTTATGTCAGTATTTTCTTGAAAATAAATTTTAAAGAAAATTTTCAAAAAATTCCGATAGAGGGCGCTTTAGACTTTGGAGTAACGAACAACTATTTTATACCGTTATTTTTGTGTCTCATTAAATGCTTTCTAAAGCTTAGACTTAAATTTTCAGCCCAAAATCTGAATCGTTAGACGTGGTTAAGTTTCTGGGGAGAGGGGTTTGAAATTTCTATTCCTGAGCACAGTTCAGTTTACCATGTCCACACATTGTGTGCTGTGATACAAGGTAAAAAGACACAAATTAGGATTATGTTACCAAAGCATATTTATTAACATGTAATTACAATAAATGTTCAAAACTGTGACCACCAGAGGTTATGCTCGCAGAACAACGGCGAAGAATGGAACGGCGAACATTCGCGAAAACATCAGGCTTTTCGAGCACTTCCCCTACAGCGGCGGAAAGTCTGGCGACCAGTTCCTCGGGGGATTCAATTGGTGTCTCATACATAAGAGCCTTCAATTGTCCCCAAAAAAAGAAATCGAGGGGTGAAAGATCTGGCGAGCGAGCAGGCCAAGCAACAGGACCACCTCGACCAATCCATCTGTTCGGAAATGTGATGTCCAGATAGTTGCGGACGTCTCGTACGTAATGGGCTGGCGCTCCATCGTGCTGGAACCACATGACCCGCCGGATGCGTGGAGGAACAACGTTTAACAGGTCTGGCAGCACATGTTGCAGAAATGTGAGGTATGTTTTACCGTTGAGGCGTTCAGGAAGAAGGTACGGTCCGATTAGGTGGTCTCCGAGGATTCCTGCCCAAACATTGATGGAAAAGCGTCTCTGATGAGCATGTGGATACGTAGCATGTGGATTGACATCCGCCCATACATGTGCATTGTGTGTGTTAAATGTACCTTCACGTGTGAAGGTACATTCATCGGTGAAAAGCACAGTTCGTCCAAAATGTAGATTTAGCGCGTTCTGCTGCAGAAACCAGCGGGCGAATTCAATACGATTTGGATAATCCCCTGGAGACAGTTTCTGGACTCGTTGCACATGAAACGGGAGCAAATGTTCATCCTTCAGTACCCTCCAAGTCATGGACTGTGAGGTATCCACCTGCCTAGCCACTGTTCGTGTACTTGTACTTGGCTGCGCCGCTACTACATCCAGAATGGCTTCTGCAACAACTACTGATTCGTCCTTTTTTGCACGACCTGCATTCGACCGGGAAGCGAGAAATGATCCCGTCTCACACAACTGTCTGTGCAAGCGCTCGAAAGTTTTGCGGTTAGGCAACCGCCTGTTGGAAAATCGCTCTCCGTACATTCGTTGTGCCTCTGCACCATTTCCATCTGCCGCTCCGTAAATTAAATGCATCTCAGCCTTTTCCTTACTCGTGAAGGGCACCATCTTCCGATTCATTACTACAGCGACTTACACTTGACTCACCGTTCAATGGTTTTTATGCCTGAATCGTGTCGAAATTTTGCATACGTGTTCTTCTTCTTCCCCATTTGACATTTGCATACTTTCTGTCTCCTTCTTCACCCGGTGACTAGCGTCAGGAATGGAGCTTTAATGTTTGCATGAGCGACGTTTCCAACTGTGCCAGTGCCTTTATGAGTGAATTCCGACTATGCAGTCCTTGACGAAAGTTGTATTTTTGCCTCGTATCACAGCACAGAATCGTTGGGCATGGTTAAGTAGTGCAAACTGAACTATGTTCAGAAGTTGAAATTTGAACCCCCTCCCCTCGCTACTGAACCATGCTCAGCGATTCAGATTTTGAGCTGAAAATTTAAGTTTAAGTCTAAGCTTTAGAAAGCATTTAATGAGACACAAAAAATAACGGTATAAAATAGTTGTTCGTTACTCCAAATTCTAAAGCGCCCTCTATCGGAATTTTTTGAAACTTTTCTTTAAAATTTATTTTCAAGAAAATACTGACATAAAGAATAATTTTAGCAAAACGCGGCAGTAGTTAGAGCCTAATCTACGACACAAAGATCGGGAATAACTGATTTTTGTTCTGGGGGGAGAAGGGTTTCAAATTTCAAATTTCAGTTTACGCTACTTAACTACTCGTTAGGACTCAGATTTTTAGATCAAAATTTAAGTTTAAGTCTAAGCTTTCGAAATCATTTAAAGAAATACAAAAAATAACGTTAAAAAATAGTTGTTTGTTACTCCAAAGTCTAAAGCGCCCCCTATCGGTATTTTTTGAAATTGGACTTTAAAATTTTATTTCAAGAAAATACTGGCATAAAGAAAATTTTTTGCAAAAACCGCAAACGAATCGACCAATTTTTCCATTTTTTATAATCATTTGAAATTTCGGACCCTAAACTTTAATGCCCCCTATCTCCTTGGGAATACGTCTGGGACCCTTAGTCTCCTATTTAATATTATTTGTCTTTAAGTGTACTATAACCTCTTAAAGTTCTGCCCATCTTTTATGAATCACCCTGTATATATATTTTTTACTTTTCCTTGAATTTTGAAGATAAAAAAAAGGTAAAAATAACTAGGATCTTCCATTTAAAACTGAATTAATTCTCATGCTATCAAACTTTATGTAAAACATATAAACAGTGGCAATGTACTGTTTACAATTAATTTTGATCATTTAGAGTCCCCCCCCCCCCTAGTACACAGTTTCAAGGCTTAGTACTATTACTGTGTTCATGTTTTTTTTTCATGAAGAAAGAATATTTTTTTTTAATTGAAAAAATTCAAAATATTACTGATATTACTGATAACAATCTTTTTATCGAATATATTTATGTACTAATCAAGCCTCTTTTTTTTTTTTTTTTTTTTTTTTTTTTTTTTTTGTTATTAAATCTGGAAACTTGAAAAAAAAATCCGTATTTTATGGATTTTGATGTGAATTAGTAATGTATTTTTATAAAACAAGTTTTGTTGAATAATTTGAGAAAAATACATTTCATCTTTATAATGAATATTTAATCATACATTATTGATTACTAACTTGACATTAACTATTAATATTTTAATCATTTTAAAAATAATCTAAATTTTTATTATTTCAGTTCATTACTTATTATAATAATTGTATTATAGTCTTAAGCATTCATTGTTCTGATT
This sequence comes from Maratus speculifer, assembly GCA_964019185.1. Classification (NCBI taxonomy): domain Eukaryota; kingdom Metazoa; phylum Arthropoda; class Arachnida; order Araneae; family Salticidae; genus Maratus; species Maratus speculifer. The sequence continues at coordinate 6,649,633 of OZ025293.1, read as the reverse complement.
GCATTGTTAATTACACTCAAATTACTGTGTTAAAAAATAATGTAAACAAAGCAATGACGAGAAATCTGCAAAATTTGTGGTCCCAAGCTGTGCGAATTTGAGGGAATCTACCGCATAAAAGTTTTCAAACATTTTATATGTTTTTCTGACTAAATAACAATGATTCTGTACTTTCTGAACTTCCATTATTATTACAGTTTATTTCCTCCAGTAAATTTTGTTTAAATAATTTGGTACAAACAGCTTCATCATACAACTTTTTGGGACGAAGACTTGCTTAATATTTATTAAACTTTTTATATCGTGGCCTATAAATATGAAATAAGCTAAATAATGAATTTTTCATCAAAATAACTCATGTGTAAGATTATTTTTTAAAGACATCAACATAAAAAAGAAACAAAAATTTAACAATTATGATATAATGTATTGAAAAACAAATTTCTATCACCATTATCAATACAGAAAATTAAAACAGTTTACAGTTCATTCTTATTTATTTATTTATTTATTTATTCTTTGAGAGAACTCGAGTATTCTATGCTTTCAACCCCCATCATTTTTTAACTTTAAAATAAATTAAATCTGTGAATGTCCTCTTTATGAAAAATTCTAAGTTTCTATTTTAAATTAGTGTTAAATTAATTTAAAAGTTTGATAAGATTCTCTACACATAAGGGATTGTAATTTTATTTTTAAAATCGTGAAATCATATCAAGGAACAAGGACAGATAGGAATTTAGGATGTGATTAAAATTTTAACATTAAACTTTACTTGTAACGAATAAAATACATTAAAAATTTATTACAAATAATTGAAATACTATAAAATTATTTATTAAAAGCATTTTCTAAAATTCCATTACATATATATATATTTTAAATTTACTGAAAAGTTATTTAAAAAAAATTCTAAAATCATCAAACACAAGAGCCAAAAAAAATCTAGAAATCAGAATAAATTTTTTCCAGCTACAGTAATACATAAAATAAAACAGTTTGATTATATAAATCCTTAAATCACATGCTTGTGATTAAAAATGCATATACTGTTTTAACAACAGCTTTATTGTTTGAAGCAGGAGTTATGTAAACAATAGGTAAATCAAATAAAGAAATCTTAACACACAATGCACAAGATAAAGGCAGAAACACAATGTGATTAATATAAACTTTTAATACAGAGTATATTTGAACTAAAACATCTCCTGAATGACTTACCTCAGATTTAGTAAAACTGCATTTAAAAACTTCATTACTGCTTCCCGCTTCCAACGGCCATATTGATGTGACGTTTCGCTGTTTTGGTGACGTATGGGCTATGATTGGTCGACAGATGGCGCTACAAAATTTTGTCTGAAAATAATGCAAGTGCTGTTAAATTCTATTTTCACACAAAAAACTGCGCTATGTGCTGTTTTCTTCTCCGTTTTTTCTTACAGTGTGGAGCCTCCAGTGTTCGAGCCGTATCCAGGCAATTGGATTTACCATACACTACCGTATGGGGGTGCATATGTATAGCACTCAAGTCCTACCCATATAAGATTCGTCGTTTCCAAGAATTAAAAACTGGAGATAACGATCTTCGTGAAACGTTCGCTTTGATGTTCTTGGCAAGGATGGAGGTGGATAAAAATTGGCCGTGGAACTTCCTATGGAGAGATGAGGCGCACTTTTACATGTGTGGAACAGTAAATACACAAAACTGTCGTATCTGGTCTACCGAGAATCCTCACTGTATCCAACAAATGCCCCTACATTCCCCGCATGTCACTGTGTGGATCGGTTTCACTGAACACTTTATGATTGGGCCATTTTTCTTTCAGGAAATCACTCCTCAGGGACCAAAAACCTGTACCGTAAATGCAGCAAGTTATCGGGACATGTTGCAAAATTTTGTCATTCCAGAGCTCCAGCAGCGTGGGCGCCTCGCTACAACAACTTTCCTACAAGATGGTGCGCCCTCTCACATTGGGCGTGAAGTACAAAAATTGCTACGATGCCATTTTACGGAGGATCGCATTATCAGCCGTGAATTTTCTACAAAATGGCCTCCATGTTCACCTGACTTGACCCCGTGTGATTTTTGGCTTTGGGGTTACCTCAAAGATAAAGTTTATCAAGGAAATATTGGAAATCTGGTGGATTTAAAAAATCAGATTCTCTTGCATGCACGCAACATCGGTCACGATCTATTGCATGCTGCTGTGTATCATGCAGTGACACGATTTCACGCTTTGGCGCTGAAGTAAGGTGGACATATTGAATCCGACCTGTAAAAATTGTGTGTACTTTCTATTACCACGCACATGTCTTTCGCTTGTGCTGTCGCAAATAGTGTTTTAAGATCGTCAGTTTGTGGGGGAAAAAATGCAATAATAAAGTTAATTACTGATACCTTCGTATTCTGTTCTTTATTGGTTGCGTCATATTCAAGGTTATTAAAATCTAGGTGAAAATAATCCCACCGCTAAATGTTTAGTGTTCTTTGCCTAATAAGAATACTAATAAAATTAATGAAAGCATATTTAATAAAAGTTAAACGAATAATAATAATAAATATTATCGGTGAGAATCAGTCCATTGGTACCAAGATGTTTATATCCTAAGTCGTGTTACATTTTTCTTATCTGAAACCGATCGCAGCGCCTTTTTATCTCCTGGTGGCCTTTGTTTGAACTATTTTTTTTTCACCATTCAATTTCCCATGGTCTGATATGTATATCTTCCAAATATGAAGATATTTCATCCACTACTTCTCTCGCTAGGGCGTCGCAAACAGGGATACTTTAATTTGAACCACCTGTAATACCTGAGAGAAAAAATAGATTACATTTACAACTCCTAAGAAGGTCTAAAACGCATATTTTTCATTCCTATGTGATTCCGTCTTAAAACGTTTTAAAGTGTAGCGTTTTTCAAAGACACCAACACATTGAATATGGATTAACGATAGTAAAGAATAAGTGAAATATTTACATATAAATTGCGATTCATGAATAAAATAAATATATCACAGGCTTTAGCGAAATCGTTAATAATGAAAATTATAAATAGTAATAATGAAAAGCTATAATAAGTATTTTTAGTCAGAACTCTTCCATATGAATCAATTTTTAATCATATCGAAGCAATATATATACATATATATATATATATACATATATATATATATATATATATATATATATATATATATATATATATATATATATATATATATATATATAAATTCTAGACCGACCCGGGCTATGATTTTATCTATTTTCAATCCCAATAGGGCTATGATTTTAACTTCCTCCCAGGCCGGGCCGAAATTGTTTTCGTATGAGTCGGTTCGATACAGGACCTAGATTTTTCGACCCATGCAAACTTCTAATGCAGGCCAACAACATATTTGGAAAGCCACTGATGTGCTTGCAAATTCGGAACAAAGGATGCATGTCGCTGCCCGGTGAATCGAGCATGTTACTGGACATCTAGCATTTTATTCCTTGAAGAAACATGGGCCGAAAATAAACGAAACAGGAAACTCACACCACACCAGCACTTTTAGTGAACGCTACGCAAACTGTAAGATTAAACGCGTATTTTCTTGTTTCCCAATTCGGCAGTTGTGAGTATTCACTGAACCGTCTGAATGAAAATGCACTCTGTCTGTCTAGAAAATATTCAAAGTTCATTCTGAATCAGCCTCAAAGCGAGCAAGAAACTGGAGTAAGAACCGGTGTCGATCATCGAAATCATGTGGAAGCAATACCAGCACAGGTTGAAACTTGTACGGATAATACCGAAAGATAATCCGCATGATCCAGACATATCCAGTGCTTGTGCCACATGACGGTCACTGGTACGAGGCTATACGTTGGAAACTTTGTTACCTTCTATCTGAAACGTAACTCTTTTCATTACTTTTGAGGAAACAGGTTTTCTCCCTCTTACAGAACGAACATTCAACGATTCTCTTTCTGCAAATTTGGCTACCATTAATAGAAAATTTTTCAGCAACCAATGGACCTTTAAAGATAGAAAACCAACGATTATAAATGCACAAATAAACTATGAGAAGGTAGCAGCAAATAGCTATTTCGAATCTACTATCGAGATTCTTCATCAGTGCGAAACTCAGCGAGCTAAAGCACTGATGAAGAATCTCGATAGTAGATTCGAAATAGCTATTTGCTGCTACCTTCTCATAGTTTATTTGTGCATTTATAATCGTTGGTTTTCTATCTTTAAACATTTGTGCACAAAGGCTTTATTTGCTATTTCAATGGACCTTTCCTCATTGTCTTGTAAGTCCGAAATTTCCGTAGAACAAATAATGCGGAATTACCGTTTTGGTAAAGCAATTCTACCAATCCCAGTCTGGTAAATGTAACAACATTTACTAATAGCAATCACATTGAAAACAAAATCTCCGAGAAATTTTCAATGTGCAATAAATAAAGAACGTGCAATTCATAAAGAATGGCCTCTTGTGGCAAAATATTAAACTAATTTTTTTTTCACTCTTTTAAATTTCCATTCCTTTATTATGTCCTTCACAAAATTTCACAACTTGGAACCAATAGTTTCGTCTGTAGACAACTTTGAAGTAGGGTCGCTTACTTATAGACACCCTGTATATTTAGCTCACCATATTTACGTTTGCATACTGTGCTATTTTTTCAAAATTTTTTGAGCCAAAAAAGTAAAATACGAATTAAACCTGTTTCAAATAGTTATGTGAAAGTACTCATGTAAGTGACTCACTGCGTGTAACAAATATATTTCACAAAAAAGAATTAAACGAATGTACAAATAACGAATTAAAACTAACAAACCGGTAATTTCACTCAAGTTTTATAAAAATCTTTCATGCCAAAATTTCATTTTAAAGTTTTTAACTTTATTTATTTAATTTATTTGTGTGTGATTTCTCATTCATTTATTTTATAGAGAAACTTCTGCTTCGAATCGAAATGTTTTCATTTGATTCAAGTCAAATTACAAGTTGTTTGCATTTTTAATACTAAATTATTGAAATAATTGCACTTTGAGGCCCATAGTTTCCGAATTGCATGCAATTAAATGCTATTTGCAGACTTTTGAACCTTCTGCGAAAATGAAGAGAAAAATAATTGTTTTTATCCTTTCCTAAAATAGTATAATGATAAAATCAAAATTTAACAAGAAGCATAATATCATGCCTTTTCATTATACTATCGTCGTATAAATAACACCGCAATTAAAGAATTTAAATTTTTAAAATCCTGTTTTTTTTCTTTTTTTCTTTTTTTTATTAGATGAATATTATATTCTGTATCTTATATACCAAATATAACTGTTTTCATTTTTTTTCTTCTGAAAACAAGATGCACATGACATATGAGTAAACACAATATTAAATTAAATATGTCCACACGAAAATTCAGAAGCTACATGAAAAATTCGCATAATACTCATCGAATATTTTTAAATAACTTAATTTCAATGACAATCGTAAAATGATAATCATTCGAATAAATTATGAATATGAAATGAAATAATAGAATATTATATCATCAGAATAATAACATGCTTTTTTATTATACAAAAATCGTACAAATAACACCGCGATAAAAGAATTTTGCTTTTCAAATTTCTGGGTTTTTCGGTATTAAATGATTATTCTGCATCTTATATACCGTGTATAGCTTTTTTATTTTCTTCTTTAAAAAACAAGGTGCACATGACATACTAATAAACATATTAAATTAAATAATTCCAGCTAAAAAATGAAAGAACTACATGAAACATTCACATGGAACTCATCGAATATTTTCAAATAACTTAATTTCAATGACAATCGTAAAATGATAATCATTCGAATAAATTATGAATATGAAATGAACAAAATCAACTTTAAAATAAAGGCCATGAAAAGCTAAAAGAGGATATTCAATACCTGATACAATTTAATAAAAACGAAAGTATCATAGCTATCTAAATTTCAATTGTCTCTCAGTATCTGGCCAAAGAGTTTTCTGAGATAAATAAAAATAGATTTCTTTGAAATATCAAAATCAATCTCAAATTTATATGCCCTAGAAACTTACAATTGATTTCTGAAACACTGATGCATTCTTGCTTATTTTCCACTCAGGTATAAAGCCACCAATGAAGGGTGTGGATTTATCGTAAATCTATATATTGTGCATCAGGCAGCTTTTTTTTTTATTTTTATCGCTAAAATTGATTATTTTTGAAGTCGATAGCCCAGCTTTCTTAACTTTATTGGTTCTAGAGACTTGCTACAACAGATTACTGATGTTATGTCGAAATCTATCATGACAAACACTTTCCCGGTTTTTGAAAATGAATAAATGAACGCGTTGATGGCATTTTGAGTTATGAAGATTTTATTTATTTAACTTTGCTATGATCGACATGTTTTTGATAAGGATTCTGACGAATATGTATGAAAAAATACTTAGAATTTATTTATGAATTCATTTTTAGCACCTAATACTAAAAAAAACGAACGACAATGCAATCTTGACAAATATATATATATATATATATATGTATATAAGCCGTAGTTTTATGATGCTATTTTTGAATGAAAATCACATATATTTTTCAAATACTTTTAATGATTTTATGAAGGTTCAGAATAAAACTATTTGCACCAAATTTTGTTTGTTTATGAGATTCTGCTATCTTTTTTTCTAGAATTTTTTTTTTGCGGGGTCATATATATATTTATTTTTATACAAATTTAAAAATCTCAATGTTAGACCTATATTTCTTTATTTCATTCGATTTGCAATGTCTCATTTACCGTAAATACAAATTTTGATTGCTCATTCAAAACAAATTGAAAATGAGTTAACGAATGTTCAGAGTTTGCGTCAATATTGAAAAACGCTTTACAAAAAATGTGTGGTTTTGATTTGTGCGAGAATAACAAAAAATCCAAAACATCGTTTATTTGCTGCATTTAGCGTTCAAGAAATAGCTAAAAATAATCAACTTAATTTTAACCCACTTGTTTCGAGAATTTTTATAGGTGCCAAAAATGATGGATTTTAAATGCTAATATGTTGGAAAAGAAATCTTTGTTTTATTTTATCACAGCATTTTTGTTATTAAAATAGTTAATGTGAAGAATTCTTAATAAAATTATGCAAAGTTTAATATTCGAAAAAGTGGTTTGTCAAATTCAAAGACCGCATGCGAAGCCTATTTCAGGAATTCTTGCCAAACCTATAAAATGGGTTAAATATTGACCATTAAAATTGACAATTTTAGATATCGATTAGTATACTGATAACTAATAGTTAGAAGTAAAAGAAAAGCTATGTTGAATGGATTTTCAACATTAGGAATCTAATGATGACGAAAGAAGATGCATATTTCTTTTTGTGAATTATTAATATTCGCATTATTAATTAATAAATAATATTACAAAATATTTTTTTCTAAATTTCATAAGATTATAGACAATCTTTTGGAAAATACCGTGTAACACAAAAAGTAATGAAATACATAAAAATATTTTTTTGAATAAAAGTCAAATTTTGTTCAAGTACCGTAAATTATGATTACTTTGCGGACCATAGAAATTAGGCAATTTCCTTATGGATGCGAACTAATAAAGAAACAAATGTTTTAAATCAGTATTGATGTGATTTACCGCACGTTGTTAACTTATGTCAATACTCTAAACAATGTACAAATAGAATTAATTAATTATTTTTATTTACTTATTTTATTTATATATTTATTGGAGGGTTCAAGTAACTGCAGCTTATGACAATTTTAATTATTTTATTCCTTTCATTGTTTTAGAGACTCAGAAATAGAAATTTTTCTCTCAATCTGCGACAGAAATGATTAAAGGCGTTGAAAAAAGGATGCAGTTAATAGATTAATTAGACAACAAATAAATATATTTAGATAGAATTTGATACCAACATTCCAGGATTTTTTACTCAAATCAACTGAAATAAGCTTTTTTTATCGAATAAAAAGTTAAAAACAATAAATAAAGTAAAATTGCATTAAATAATTATTCTGGTTCAAATGATGTCTATCTCTCTGTTCTACAATTAATGTTGTCACCGCCGCTGAAAATGATTTTTTTTTGTGACTGGGGGGTCTTTCTTCGTTAATATTAAGAAAACTACTGCATTCAAAAATATGAAAATTGGCAGTACTATAGAGAAATGCTTGATAAACACGCTGATGTAGACAGTTTTTAAATCGAATCATTATTTTAAAAGATATTTAATGTTAAAATTGGTCAAAATCGTTTTATGGGATCAAAAACTATACATAGGAATTTAATCATTTTAAGATCGCTTTATACATTAAAAGTTCCTGGTGTGCACATTGCATTTATTTTTAATTTCTTAATTCGACTAATTGTTTGAGGTTTTTATTTCTTTTTTAAATTCCAATTTTCAGCATTTTTAGAAACATTTTTAGCACATTTTAGAAAAGGTTATTGTTTTAAATTGTTGCCAATTTGCAAAACCAAAGCAAAAAATTATATTTATTTCAAATTAAAAATTTATTTTCTCGTGACAACTATAAACAGAAAAAAATTCTCAAATTAGAATTAATTGGTTACGTGTTAAAAGTAGAAAAAATACTGAAATTACGTTATAGGAATTCAATTTATATGTGAATTTATTAAAGTGAAAGTTAACTTAAAAATAATAAATATATTAATATGCGTTAAAAGTCGTAAATAGAAGAAATGACTTCATATTTAAAAGGGTTAAATTATAACATTGATAAATAATTTAAATTAAAAAATATATTTACAAGAGATATTATTTATTTCACATTTCTTCTATGATCTTTTAAACTATTGTTGCCTGTTCTAAGGAAGCGCAAATAAAAATATTTCCTTTCTAGCAATAAAAGTATTTGCACATTAATTTTAAAAGATAAATAAAATTTTAGAACAGTAAATTTAATATGCTTTAAAAGCCGAAAATATGACGTATTACATCATATTTGAAATGACCCAACAATAATATTGCAAAACTGATTGAATTTTAAAATATATTTACACGAGACGTTTATTTCGTATTTTGAGTGTTCTTTTTAACTATTGTTATGAGTTCTAAGTGAACGCAAAAAATATTTTCCTTCTAACAACAAAAGTATCTTTACATAGATATTAAAAAAAAAGAAACTTTGGAGATAATCACAAAATATTTAAAACGATACATTTTTAAATGTTTCATTTAAAACAGATTTCTTAGAGCGTTGCTAAAATGTATCGGTAGATAAAGATTCTGTTTACTTAATTCATTTTTTATTAGTTTATTCGCAAATGTTTAACTGATCTTATTTAATAAAAGATGGAAACGACCATTGGATCTTTTAATAGCAGCTGCTTTGGCCTTAAAATTCTCCTGTCAAAGGCAAATGAAAGCAGTGTATCTTTAAACGTAAAAACTTCTTTGACTGTCGTATTTTGATTCGTAACATCAGAAACTGTACTGTTCAAGTCCTCAAGTGAATAGTTGGGGTCATTTAAATTCTTCGCATATTTTTTTTCACATACTCTCTTTTCCAACGTAAAAGAGAAGTGTAGTATATAATAATAATAGTATAATTATATAATAGTAATATATAATAGTAATAGTATAATTATGAATAGTTTTAGCAGTCTAAAACTGGAAAAATACGTGAACTTTTATTTTTAGAAATACAAAAACCTAATTTTAATATCCGGTTTCCAATCATTTCACGTTAGGAAACTTCCGGGATAAATATAAACAAAGAACTATGGATAAGGGGCATATCCGTGGCCTAGTGGTGAAAGTACAGACCTACCGTCAGGAGAAAAACTTCGAGAGGGGTGACTTCTTCGGAAGATACCAATTGACAGAGGTGGTTTGAAATCCGAAGACTGCGATAATCTCCCCTTTTTTTTCGCTCCTAGTACATACAAAAGAAGCCAACAGTTCTGTGGTCACCCTAAAATAAAGTGGACGAGCCCGTTTCTATAGTGACCACGGGGAGAAAAATATTTTTCACGGTCTTTCTCGTTACGGGTGGACTGTACTACACCGCTAATCGCTTGCGAGCGTAGAAGGTTTATACGTAGGCGATTGTGGGCTAATTGGCTAATTCCCGCTGCCTCCATTGCACACACTCTTTGTGTGGAGCTCCCGGCTTATTTCCTTCGTGTTGTAAAATTTCCTTGTGCTATCTCGTCCTTGTATATTGACGATGACTTATAAGCGGACTTTCATGTCAAGCAGAGAAGTCAGATGTATGTTTTCAATAAATAAATAAATAAACTATGGATAAACAGAACATCACAGATTGTGCAGAAAGACGTTATTGTAATAACGATGACCTTCCAATAAACATTGTAAACACAATTGCCAGTTGCCTTTAATATGTGAATACAGAAGAGAAAATGAGACACGACAAAACTTCTTTTAACAGAATTTTTACATAACAATTTTATTAAACGCCATCAAATCTAATCAGATAACGATACAGAGCGATTGCCACAGGTATTTTATTTATATTTGAATCTTTCGCAACCTTTTTAAAGCCGATCAAATTAGCGTGTTTTTAAAATCTGTGGTTTCTGAACGGGGATTAGCAATCGTAGCTCGTAGGGAACCCACTAGTTTTGAAGAAAAAAAAATAAGAAGTTTGGCAAGTAGGGATATGGAATGGAGATTGAAATTAAGGGTGATTATTGAATGTAAAATTACTCAATTTTCTAAAGTTTAAAGGAAATCTCATATTTCTTCACATAAGTAATGCAAATGATGAATTACAGACTCTACAATATATCTACAACATTGTATTTTACGTTCAAAAAGTTTTAAAAAATAACCACCTATATACACTAATCAAATACAAATAAGCGAGTGCGAGAAAAGATGAAGAAGTTTCTCCACTGTTTGTATATGCGTGCATGCATTCTTGTAAAGCTTTTTATAATTATGTTTCTTATGCTAAAGTTGTTTTAAAAATTGCCATTTGCTAAAAAATAATAATTGACTGATTAAATTATTTTTTCTGAACCATTCTTAGGGGAAAACGAAAATGTATTATAATATACGTTCTCACTTTTTTTTTGTGTGTGTGTGTGTTTTGGTACAGAGAAAAACATCCATAATTTGTTCGGCCAATTCTAAATACACTTTTTTGCCACACTCACATAAGTCCGTCTCTCAGAAATAGATTATTGATTAAGTTACAATACAATTGACACTATGGATAACATTTTTTTTATCAGTTGCACAATATTTTTTTAACGATACTATTAAAGAATGGGTTTCGATTGCATCATTTGTATTGTTATGTGTCTATATACAGAAAGATTTAAAAAATAGATTTACATTTCATTATACGAGTTTACATATCTCCAAATGTAAAAAAAACCTACACTGACAAACATGCGTATATTACACATAAATAAATTTACTAATTTGTTAAAAGTATTTCTGGTAGATAAATCTGGTCGATATTTATAGCACAAATGTATTGCCCTTTAAATCACCAAATACAGGTCCCTCATAAGTAATATCTTCAGTACACTGAACTACAGTCTATTCCACATTGGCTTCAACATTAGCAGAAATAAATTTCCCTTCAACTGAATTTCGTCTATTAATAAACTTTTTTCATCTTCCATTTCACTTTCATGCTGTTTATTTCTATCTCTATTTTTTTGACAGGAATTCTTCGCGTTTGTCTGTTAATGGAAGTTGTTCCTGAATTTTTCTTAATAGTACATCTGTGCTTTACTATAGCTCCTTTGACCTCTTCATTAACGAATTCTTCTTGTTGTACCCAAATTTTGTACAGCAGTGTATCTTCAAACGTAAAAACTTCTTTGGCTGTCGTATTTTGATTCGCAACATCAGAAACTACACTGTTCAAGTCCTTAAGTGAATAGTTGGGGTCATTTAGTTACTCGCATATTTTTTTCACATACTCTCTTTTCCAACGTAAAAGAGAAATGTGTATAATTATGAATAGTTTTAGCAGTCTAAAACTGGAAAAATACGTGAACTTTTATTTTTAGAAATACAAAAGCCTAATTTTAATATCCAGTTTCTAATCATTTCACATTAGGAAACTTCCGGGATAAATATAAACAAAGAACTATGCATAAGAGGCATATCGGTGGCCGAGTGGTGAAAGCACTACACCGCTAATCGCTTGCGAGCGTAGGAGGTTTATACGTAGGCGATTGTGGGCTCATTTTCCGCTGCCTCCATTGCACACACTCTTTGTGTGGAGCTCCCGGCTGTATTTCCTTCGTATTGTAAAATTTCCTTGTACTATCTCGTCCTTGTATATTGACGATGACTTATAAGCGGACTTTCATGTCTAGCAGAGAAGTCAGATGTATGTTTTCAATAAATAAATAAACTATGGATAAACAGAACATCACAGATTGTGCAGAAAGACGTTATTTTAATAGCGATGACCTTCCAATAAACATTGTAAACACAATTGCCAGTTGCCTTTAATATGTGAATACAGAAGAAAAAATGAGACACGACAAAACTTCTTTTAACAGAATTTTTACATAACAATTTTATTAAACGCCATCAAATCTAATCAGATAATGATATGGAAGGCAGGAACAGCTGAGACGTCTTATGTTTTCTTCAAGTTTACTAGCATCGGAATTCGACAATTTTCTGCTAAATTGCTGTTTGCATTCTCACATACCTCCTATTTTCAATTTCCCTGACTGACCCTATATTTTGTTTGTTTTTTGCTTTTGTTTTTCAACGAAAATACATATGTGACTGTTTTATAATGAACTATCAACTAACAGTGTTTAAATATCAATTAAATGACCATGGAAAGAATACTTATCCGTTCCAATTTGAATCATAAAATCATCAATGCAAACAGAATAGTATCATAAATCTATTGCCAAACTTATCATTTATTATCTAAAATCAAATTTTTGAATCAGAGCAATTGTATATTACAAATCAGCTCTTGGGAGATTTCAAAATCAAAAAAGTTCATCGTAAGATACAGCACGTTTCTGTAAGTGCTAAACAGTCAATTAAAGTTAGATAATTCATAGTTCTAACATAAGGAGTAATTAACAGATATGCCGATCACTATCCCGGCAAAATCGACTTATGAGAGGTTATCGGAACCTGTTGGGTGCGGTGCAAATTGAATGGGTGGAGTATCGTTTGAGTTAAAATATGGAAACGCCCAGAGCTTAGAACATATCGTTAAGACCACATTCGAAAGATTCATGAACAATAAAATATTGTATCTTGCTCTTTGTCACTTATTTCAGCTACCACTATGGCCTAGATTTAAGAAGATCTCGTGAAAATCACCTATATGATAGAAGACTTTTCACACGTCGAAATATAAGATAATATTATTTATGTTTTATTTAAGTATTTCGTTTTGTTTAACTACTTACCTTGTTGTTCCAAATGAACTTGCATATGCATAATGTGTCAAAAATGATTATCCCTAGTTAACTATTGCCGTCAAATCATTTGTATAAAACATGGGTTTTAACTCCTAATTTTTACTTTTGTAATTTGTATGTAGATTTATATGTTTATTATTTCATCTAACAAAATTTAAACGTTGCTGTCCTTTTACATATATTTGTTTCGTTCACAATGCATAATCATGATAGCGAGTTGGGAAGCGATGATAGTACCAGTTTTAGTAGCAATGGAAAGATGAGATAAAAATAATTAGTTATGATTCATTTTAGGAAGAACTAGATACCTAAGGGAAATTGACTACATAAAATTATCTTATTCCCAAGCATCTTGAGTAAGCATTTAATTTAGATCGTATGATTTTTTTGCCAGAACTTCTATAGTTGAACTGAATCTTCATCATTAATAGAGAATTATATTGCATTTCGTTATTTTTTCTTAAAAAGTTCTAGTTTATTAAAATTAATTTTTCTAAACTATTAAGAAATAAATGATTTAAACTCTAAATTTTAGTAAATTAACCTGTAAGAAAAACTCAATTAAACTTGTGGTTCAAGAATGAAAGGCAAAATTTTTAAGCTATTGCATAGCTTTTATCACGGGCTTTGAGCGCGGTGACCGAATCCAAAAATTCCGTAACGCGAAAAATCCTAACACATCGGTAACGAAAAAACCTAACACTCGGCTAACATCGTTACAGCTCGACAGACTTCGGCATGGTATCCTTCGGTAGACTTCGGCAGACATTGACGCGGTATTTTTCAGATATTTAGAGGATATCAAATCTCAAACTTAAGTTTCTCATTTGTTACCATAAATCTATAGTTTCAATGATAAAAATTCCTGATAGAATGTGTATAGAAAAAAATCGTCTTAAGATAAAACAAGGTAGGATAATGTAGCTTTTGGTGATTGGAGACCCGCCCAATGCACTCTAAAAAATAAATGTGTAAATTGGCTAATTTTACACACACATGTGTGTAATTTTCTAAAATTACACACTTGTAATACAATTTACACATTTTTTCCAAAAAATACCTGTTTTTGTGTGTATTTAGCTTCTGAATTTAAGTGTGTAATTTGTTATCACTTGATAAACTCAGAAAAGTGTGTAAATTCTGAAAAATGCCTGGATTTACATAAAATGGAGTGTCATTCTAATTTAAGCATAATTATATGTACACAGAAAAGTGTGTAAATTTCGGAAATCACCCACTTGTCATAAAATTTACACATTTTGTTCAAAACATTAACTGTTTTTATGAGTATTTCGTTTATGACAGTGAGTCTGTCTGTTTTTATCAGTTGATAGACACACAAAAGTGTGTAAATGTAAAATATTACGTGAATTTACACGAATTGGAGTGTTACACATAATTATAAATGTGCAAATCTTAAAGGACAGTGTTTAAGTGTATTAGAAGTCTGCACCGTCTGCAATTTCCAGGCCCGGCGCGACCCGAATGACATCTTTCTTGGCCCAGCGTGGGCAAGTGTAAAAATCATAAGTTCGGCCCGAGACAGGCCCGTTTATATTTTTACAGTTCAAGGTATACTGTATATTAGAGATGATTGCTGGAAGTGCATTTTTAACACTTTCCAACAAATTTAAAAAGTGTTTGCTTTCGGTTCGTCAGTCCGTCTGGCCGCGCTCTAACTCTCGCAAATATACTCGGATTATTATGAATTTTTTTTAACGTTATTGACGTTTCCCTAGCACAAATTCTATTGAAAATGAAGTTTCTATCATGATTAGTTTATTTACAGGGACAGTTAAAAAATTTCGATTACATTACGGCCTATGGGGAAAAATCGGTTAAAATGAATTTTAAAGGTATTACACCCGGTCAAACATATTCAAAATTATATGCATCTACGAAATGCATTAAAATATGCATTCTGTAAAATATGCAGTGAAAAGAATAGTTATAATTCATTTACAGAGCATAATTATTTCATTAAAAGACATAATAACTCAGGGGGGAATTGTTTGCGACACATTTTCATTATGGAAAAATATAATCAAATTGATATGTGTCACTGAAGCTGAATTATTTCACGCATAATATGAAATGCATAGTGTTTACAGGGAAACGCAAATATTTTAAATAGTATATTCTATCCGAAGAACTGTATATTACGAATGATGGCTGTAAATGAATGAAATGCATTTTTAATTATGATAAGCGCTTTTAAGTTTTATTAAATGTATGCACATTATAAGGCATTATAAATGCTAAAAGTTACATAATTTAGATGTACAGGGCTACACAAAAGAGCTCGGAATTTACTAAGCTTTGCTCGGGAGGTTTCTAAATATGGATGTAATTTACTTAAAAGTTGTTTTTAAATAAATTATGCATTTTTACGTTGAACTGCATTTAGTTTACTAAGGAATATTTCTAGAATATAGATAAAATGAGTTACAGGGTCACGCAAAAAAATGGATACAGGGTCGCCTATGAATAATAATTTTTGGAAATGTGATTTAAGTAGTTTAAAGAGTATTTTTGTAAGAACTTAATTTTAGCAAAATATTGGCGTGTAATAAAGGTACTAGGTAAACTACAGGGCTGAGCAAAATACTCAAGTATGTTTCCATATATTAGCATAAATTGCTAAAAAAAAAAATTTCATTAGTTAGGCGTTTTCTTGCTAAACTAAACTTCCCAATTCTATAGTATATCTATTAACTGACAGATCAAATACAGGGCTGTTCAAAAATATTAGAAGCCCGCATTTGCTCCCCTAGTTTTATTAATTATAAATTGCTCTTAATTTCAGAAACGACAAAAAATAATACGCTGGTGGAGAAAATTAAGCTTTCGCTGTGTGTGTGTGTGTGGGGGGGGGGGGGTCTAGTATGCTTTATTATAGTAATGACATATGTATACTTTCAAAAAATATTTTCTTTTCTGTTAGTGTTTAACTATTCGACTCTTAAAAAAAAAAAATTTTGCTATTTGTCCCACATTTTTTGAATAAATTTAACATTTTTCATTATAAAATAAGATGTACAAAATGTGTGCTATGACATATGATTCCTAATTTAACTCCTCCCCCCCCCCCCAAACACGCGCGCACCGAAATAAAAAAAATCTATCTTTAAAAATACATGTAAAAATACCTTAAAAAATAACTTTATTTCCCAGATAACCCATTTTATTTTAAGGAATATACTTTGCATTTATTACATGTGATACAAAAACATGTGTCACTTATTATAACTGATGCATTATTGCTCATTAAACTGATTCTATATTTTCTAAAAGTTCACATATTTTTAATTTATGTGTCATATTATGACTAATACAACTTAATAATTTATATAAAAAAAGAAACTTTGAAGTTCATTTTAGCAAGAATTTTTTTTAATTAAATAAAAAGAAAAATGAAGTGCATAAAAAATTCTTCAAACTGAAAATTTTAATCAGAGCCACTCTCATGAAAATATACATTTAACTTTCAAATCTAGCATTGCATAAATAAGAACATCTGCGCGCAAAATTTCACCTGCCCTGCAGACGATCACAAGCGTGTGTATTTATTCTCTAGAATAGAAACAGACCAAGGACCAAAAACATTCGAAGTGTTCGAACATATTGTTATGTTATAAACGTATATAGTTCTCATGAATTTAAAAAATTTTTCCAGAATATTACAAGAATTCATCCAAAGGATATTTTACATAACAGTCCGAAAAAGGTACAGTTTCAGTAATGTACACTGTAAAAAAAAAAAAGGTCGATCTACTAAAAAAACTTTAGTGATTCTTGTAATTACTAAAAAATTTTTGGTAATCTTAGTCGGTTACTAGAAAATCTGTAAGAATCACTAGAAAAATATTAGCAACGAATAGAGTTAATAGTTTTATATTTTTAATAGCTCTTACTAAAACTCAGTTGGTGTGGCCCTGATAGCATAGTGGTTATAGTAACGGACTTCAGGCTAAAAGGTCCCGGGTTCGAAACTTGCCACAGCCAAATGCACCCCGAATGTCTGTAAAGTCTCGTTAATAAAGGAACTAAGAAAATCCGATCGGAGCAGTAAGGAATGTTTAGTGCTGCCATCTGTTGCGGTTTTGCCGAAAATCTTCCGCTTCAGAATTTTGGATGCAGCTCGAAGGAAGCTCCTCCGCTTCGGTTGCACGTAATGGTTATTAAAAGTAATTTTGGAGCTATTACTAAAATTTGCTTTGTGGCTCATACTAAAAATTTTTAAGTTAGTTATACAAAAAATTCTTTTGTTCAGTTTACAAAAGAAATGCTTGTTTCACTTGCAAAAAAAAAGTTTGTAATGGTTACTAAAAAATTCTGTGGAATACAAATTTACTAAGAAATTTTTAGTAACCTCTTGAATTTTTTTTTACAGTGTAGTTAATAGAGCTCATTAATGTCACTGTACTGGATTCTGACATAATTCTACGAATACGAAAGGATCTATTTATTTTTGGATTATCCTAATTTAACACAGAGGAGAGTGATTAATAAGAAATAGGTAAGAAAAAATATTTTCTCAGCTTCCTTTTTTAGTTAATAGTTTTAGTTTTACTTAATTGCACATAAACATTTTATAAAAGCAATGATTAACATTAACTTAACATTTATCAATTCAATAAACTTTAATAAGTTTAATTTTTATTTCGTTGAAATAAAAGGCCACATGCCAATGATTCATTCATTTAAATCAGATTTTTTTTCCTTTTTAAAACTATGTGGTTAAATTTCTTTTGATTTTAAAAGTTTGCGGTTTTAAAAGTAATTTAATCAATAGTTAACATAATTGCTAAACATGTATTATAACATCCCAATAATTTCAACGTTAAACAGAGTTTTTAACTCATAGTATATGAATCATATCACATTATAAAATGTATGAATATGAAATATATGATATGTACATCATGCATATGAGATACATATAGACTAGATGAGAAGGTAATAGACAAGATTCAATATTTTTGGTTAATAAAAAAATATTTAGTAACAGTTTAATTTATATATATATTTTCATAACTTCTCTTTACATGATTTAAAAGCTATATTATTTTTTATGCTCCCAATCGATCCAATCAAGATGCCGAAAATAATATTTCAAAGTTCCATCGATTTTCAGTAAAAATTTTAATGAATATGCTAAGAGTTGGCTTCCTTTAATAAAGTAATACTGTAATTTTTCTTTCCTTGCAAAATTTGCATATGTTTATGTTTCGTTAGAAAGAAAGCTTTGAATTTTATGTACTTATGACTATTTGCAAAATTTCATTTATTTTTAAGAATTTAAGAAGCGTGTGTTATTGAAATGCTTAGTTATTCAATTTCCAGTACAGAGCAATCCAATGTTGACATAGTTAAAAGGGCAATTACAGTATTGTTCATAGTGAATAAAATCGTTAAATTTAATTGAAAATCTAATTAATTCAATTTAATATTTAAATTGCACTTACTATACCGTAAAAACATAAAAAAATTATATATAACTGCTATTAATTAATTTCGTGTGGTTTATAAAATTTTCAATTTTTTAATCGAAAAATATTTTTATTAACTCTACCTTGTATACTGGTTCGGGAGAGGGAGGGGTCGCTCAGTTGCCATTTAAATCTAATAATTCCCATTTAAAGAAAAACAATTATAGAAATAGTTAAAAATTAATTGTATTTTGTATAAACAATTGCATCGACTGTATCTGTTACCGGTAGCTGAGTGGTGCTCAACGTGTTAACTATTAAAAATAGAGGGAAATAAACGAATGCTCAAATAACTTTTTTTCATATTTTCTTTTACCTACCCACCTTTCTTTTACCTCCCAATGTATAAATAATTTGATAACTGTAATCATCCGACATTTAGAAGTTTAAACAATGTATCTAAAATAATTAAAATTTTTGATATTGTGATAGCTACAATGATTGATTTAAACAGTGAACAGTTCTCAAAATATTTAATTAATTATTGCAATTCTAATTCGTTGAATTTATTTGAAGTAATTATTTTGTTTTATTAGTATGCCTTCATTAAATTTTGGCTCTAATTATTCTTATAAAAATCTATTACTTTTGTGGGGTTCCATTACTGGATTCTTTATTCTTTTTTTATTGTGTCTTATAAAAAATAACCTGTATTTTTAATACACTGATATAAATAAATTTTTCTCCACATTTTATTTTAAAAATTGGATAGTAATAATTCTAATCCCTTGTACTATTTATGGTAGTATCGGTGTTATAGTAGCCTTGGCAACAGACATTCAGCCAGAAATTACATCTTTGAAAAAAAAAAAAAACATAAAAATTTCTCAATATAGGCAAAATAGAGTACATTCAGTTGCTGTAAGATATGGACAATTAATGACCGTTTTTTTTTTTTTTTTTTTTTTTTTTTTTTTTTTTTTTTTAATCATGTATCAAAAGTTATTATTGGTTTAAATTTATAATTTCATAAATAAGCATGTAATATCGACAATCTATTATTAAAGTTATTTTTTTAATAATCAAAAAATTGTTTTTAATTTTTTTTTTATTGCTTGCAAATCCTTATGTAAAATGAATTAAACCTTTGTGTCATCACGTTGTATATCTGCAAACACAAGGAGAAAATAGATTATAGTTTCAGAAAGAAAATAGATGAAGGAAAATAATTCAAGAAAATATATTATAATAACAGAAATATGATAGATTACAATTTGAGACGACCCTGTTCCTTGAATAAGCGTAAAGTATTCGTGGTCTTGCTTTAAGATTACAAATCTGTTACAAAGAAACAAGTTGGAAATTGCCCGTTAAAAAAGCAAATGAGATGCGTTTCGTACTATAACCAAGTTAAAAAGAAATATTCAGATTTTGGTGTAATAGTACACAGTACTTTGGATACTGTTTAAGTAACCGAAATCTGTTCTTTGTCTTCTTTGTAAACACTATATATCTGCTTTCCATTATAAAATAAGTAATCTTTAGCAAATCTCAGCAACATAAACATCAATTTAATAAAATGTGAAATATTTTAATAAAATTAAAACGCGTTCCAAACAATGTTTCCTTCTTTACCATAATGTAATGGAATATTTCAGTATGGCCCTGTAAATTAATAAAAACTATTCTCTGCACTATAGATTATACAGAATTTATATTGTAGTATATACTTCATAGATGCATGTCAATTTTATTATGTTCGAAAACGTGTAACATTATTAAAAGGCACTTGAAACTATTTTTATACATTGGCCGTTATGCAAGGGAACGCTTTTGACTGTCTCTGTAATTGAATTATGCATTTCATTTTCATAAAAATTGAAATGACTTGATAAAATTATGCAAGAGTTATGTATTTTAAATTTCAGACAATTCGGACAAGTAGTTTTTGCGTTGTTATATGCGAACGGACAGATAGACAGACGGACGGATTGAATGACAACTATAGTTATTACGTATTTACATAATTACGATCGCGTACTTAGAAACAAGTCAAGCATATACGAATTTGTTCTTCATGTAATTTTGTTTTGCTATTTTAAAAACTTTTTCACAGTTTGCACATCAAAGAATAAGGTAAATCTTTGTACGCAAAAACCTGTGTATTTTAAATATTACACAAAAATGTGTTTTCCATGTTACGTAGACATATGTGTAAAAACAGAATATTACACAAAAATCTGTGCATTCTGTACATAACACAAAAACAAGTGTATTTTGTATATTACACAACATTGTAGGTATTTTCCTATTGCACAAAAATATATGTAAAAAAAGAGTATTACACATATGTATGTGTAAAAATAGTGCTCAGAAATATGAGTATTTCAGTGCAATTCACACATTAAAGTGTGTATTTCAAGAGTTATCAGATAACTTTTACACATTTGGACTTATCATCAAATTACACATTTAAATGTGTATTCTGAAATTTACACATTTGGCGCAATTTACACACAAGTTTACACATATAGACATGTCGTTTTTGTATAATCGATTTACACATTTTTGTGTGTAAATTTACACATTTTTTTTTTAGAGTGTGGTGAGGATCGAAAAATTTAAAATGCTTATAACTCGCGATCTAATTTTCATAGCGCGGCCAAATTTTGTTTGGTAATTTATTATGAGACAGTGTTAATTTTTGGTGACAAGAGACCCCCCCACGGTGAGGGTCGAAAAATTTAAAATGCTTATAACTCGCGATCTAATTTTCGTAGCGCAGCCAAATTTTGTTTGGTAATTTATTATGAGACAGAGTTAATTTATGGTAACAGGAGACCCTCCACGGTGAGGGTCGAAAAATTTAAAAAGCTTATAACTCGCGATCTAATTTTCGTATCGCGGCCAAACTTTGTTTGGTAATTTATTATGAGAGAGTGTTAATTTTTGGTGACAGGAGACCCCCCCCCCCCCACGGTGAGGATCGAAAAATTTAAAATGCTTATAACTCGCGATCAATTTTCGTAGCGCAGCCAAATTTTGTTTGGTAATTTATTAAGAGACACTGTTACTTTTGGTGACAGGTGACCCCCCCCCCCCCTACGGTGAAGGTCGCAAAATTTAAAATGCTTATAATTCGCGATCTAATTTTCGTAGCGCGATCAAATTTCGTTTGGTAATTTTTAATGAGACAATGTTAATTTTTGGTGACATTAGACCCCCACGGTGAGGATCGGAAAATTTATAATGCTTTTAACTCGCGATCTAATTTTCGTAGCGCGACCATATTTTGTTCGGTAATTTATTATCAGAAAGTGTTAATTTTTGGTGACAGGAGACAACCCACGGTGAGGGTCGAAAAATTTAAAATGTTTATAACTCGCCATCAATTTTTGTAGCGCAGCCAAACTTTGTTTGGTAATTTATTATGAGACAGTGTTAATTTTTGATGACAGGAGATCCCCCATGGTGAGGGTTGAAAAATTTAAAATGCTTATAACTCGCGATCTTATTTTTGTAGTGCGGCCAAATTTTGTTTGGTAATTTATTATGAGACAGTGTTACTTTTGGTGACAGGAGACCCCCCACAGTGAGGGTCGAAAAATTTAAAATGCTTATAACTCGCGATCTAATTTTCGTAGCGCGGCCAAATTTTGTTTGGTAATTTATTATGAGACAGTGTTACTTTTGGTGACAGGAGACCCCCCACGGTGAGGGTCGAAAAATTTAAAATGCTTATAACTCGCGATCTAATTTTCGTATCAAATTTTGTTTGGTAATTTATTATGAGAGAGTGTTAATTTTTGGTGACAGGAGACCCCCCACGGTGAGGGTCGAAAAATTTAAAATGCTTATAACTCGCGATCTAATTTTCGTATCAAATTTTGTTTGGTAATTTATTATGAGAGAGTGTTAATTTTTGGTGACGGAGACCCCCCACGGTGAGGGTCGAAAAAGATAAAATGCTTATAACTCGTGATATAATATTCGTAGCGCGGCCAAAGTTTGTTTGCTAATTTATTATGAGACAGTGTTACTTTTGGTGACAGGAGACCCCCCACGGTGAGGGTCGGAAAATTTAAAATGCTTATAACTCGTGATCAATTTTCGTACCGCGGCCAAATTTTGTTTAATGATTTATTATGAAACAGTGTTAAATTTTGGTAACAGGAGACCCCCCACGGTGAGGGTCGAAAAAGTTAAAATGCTTATAACGCGTGATCTAACTTTCGTAGCGCGGCCATATTTTGTTTGGTAATTTATTATGAGACAGTGTTACTTTTGGTGACAGGAGATCCCCCACGGTGAGGGTCGAAAAATTTAAAATGCTTATAACTCGCGATCTAATTTTCGTAGCGCGGCCAACTTTTGTTTGGTAATTTATTATGAGAAAGTGTTACTTTTGGTGACAGGAGACCCCCCACGGTGAGGGTCGAAAAATTTAAAATGCTTATAACTCGCGATCTAATTTTCGTATCAAATTTTGTTTGGTAATTTATTATGAGAGAGTGTTAATTTTTGGTGACAAAAGACTCCCCACGGTGAGGGTCGAAAAATTTAAAATGCTTATAACTCGCGATCAATTTTCGCAGCGCAGCCAAATTTTGTTTAATGATTTATTATGAAACAGTGTTAAATTTTGGTGACAGGAGACCCCTCCCCACGATGAGGGTCGAAAAAGATAAAATGCTTATAACTCGTGATCTAATATTCGTAGCGCGGCCAAATTTAGTTTGGTAATTTATTATGAGACAGTGTTACTTTTGGTGACAGGAGACCCCCCACGGTGAGGGTCGGAAAATTTAAAATGCTTATAAATCGCGATCAATTTTCGCAGCGCAGCCAAATTTTGTTTAATGATTTATTATGAAACAGTGTTAAATTTTGGTGACAGGAGACCCCCCACTGTGAGGGTCGAAAAAGTTAAAATGCTTATAACTCGTGATCTAACTTTCGTAGCGCGGCCATATTTTGTTCGGTATTTTATTATGAGAGAGTGTTAATTTTTGGTGACAGGAGACCCCCCACGGTGAGGGTCGAAAAATTTAAAATGTTTATAACTCGCGATCAATTTTCGTAGCACTCCCAAATTTTGTTTGGTAATTTATTATGAGACAGTGTTAATTTTTGGTGATAGGAGATCCCCCATGGTGAGGGTCGAAAAATTTAAAATGCTTAAAACTCGTGATCTAATTTTCGTAGCGCGGCCAAATTTTGTTTGATAATTTATTATGAGACAGTGTTACTTTTGGTGACAGGAGACCCCCCCCCCACGGTGAAGGTCGCAAAATTTATAATGCTTTTAACTCGCGATCTAATTTTCGTAGTGCGGCCAAATTTTGTTTGGTAATTTATTAAGGTATTGCATAGCTTTTATCGCGGGCTTTGAGCGCGGCGAAAGAATTTAGAAATTCCCTAACGAGAAAAAAACCTAACACTCCGGCTAATGTCGCTTCAGTTTGGCAGTCTTCGGCACGGTATCCTTCGGTAGACTTCGGCAGACATTAAAGCGGTATTTTTCAGATATTTTGAGAATATCAAGTCTCAAACTTATGTTTTTTTTTTTTTTCAGCTACCATAAACGTATAGTTTCAATGATAAAAATTCCTGATTAACCTACATGTATTGTAAGATAATAAAAATATTTTAAACGATATTAATTTCTCATTTATTCAATAAAAGAAAAAAAAAATTTTGTTATCGGTCATCATGCTCAAAAAGTATAACTTGAATTAACATCAAAGACAAAAAAATCTGCATAAATAAAAAGTAAATAAATAATTATGATTGCATAAGTTGATAAAAAATGCTATGCAATAGCTTTACCGCGACAGTCCCCGAGTGCCACACGTCTTTTTTTTTTTAATTAAGAAAGAAATTTTCTATAGAAAGAAAGTTAGTGCTAAACGAGATAAGCTCATAGGTAAATGTGATCCAGATTAGATCATAAATTAACTAGTATGTGTAAAGACCTAATGACTATATACATAATTTCAATCCTTAAAAGTTATAATGTTATAATTCTAAAATACAATTAATAAATTAAATTAAATACATTTATGAATTAACAAGATTAATCCTTTATTTGAGGTCTCTACCAGAATTCAGGTAACTCTAATACCTAATAAAGCACTGCCTATATTTTTTCTTAAACGAACATAATAAATTGAGAAATAAATACCTTTAATTTTGTAGACCATCGAAAATATGAATAAAGATTAAAATTTTCAGTCATCGGTCAATGATCATAGATTCAGGAATCCAACACTCGCAGACTCATGTATCAAAGTTCTTCATTTAAGCTTATAATTTTTTATTCACGTAATAGAGTAGCGTAACCCGGCTATTAATAGAATCTAACAACGGACAGACCTTCATTAACGTGGATGACACTTTGCCAAAAACATCTTAGAAAGATAAGAAAAGGTTTGATCCTAGATCGGACAATTTTAGTACAAACTGATATCCAACATCCTTATTTTAAGTTAAAAACACTGATATCCCATCTGCTAGCTGTAAATAGATATCTGTATTATGATGTTCTGCTATGCTATATCTTATTGTATGGATTATATTTTACATCTGTTAATTTTTATCAAAATTCGTAGGAAAATTCCCGCTGACGAGAAATAGCCATCAATTAAATATTAATTCGAAAATATAAAATTTCAGATACAAAAACGTAGTTTATTATTATTTTTAAATACTAAAACAAAGCATCCATAACCACATAGTGAATCATTTTTCAAAGTTTTTCCACATTATCTGAATTAAAAAACAGATTTTTGCCTTAATTTTTAGGCAACCTCTGCAAAAATGTCTCAGACCGTTCTGGAATTTGTATAGAAAATCTATTGAAGAAACACATTTCTTTATGCTATATAAAGACAGAATATCATCCATATACTCAGTGCAATTTCCGTCTCAGAATAAGGTATTACAAGACGATTCAGTGCTTCAAAATGGTCTTAATTTTCCGATAAGCCGATTTTGATATGTTTGCATTAAAACAGACAATTCTTTAAAGAGGGTCGTGGCATCATTTCAAAATCTTACCTTTAATAGAATATGAGCTACAGATGTTTTATAAACACATTTCAGATGTTTAAAGATAGAAAACCAACGATTATAAATTCACAAATAATGTATGAAAAGGTAGCAAACAGCTGTTTTGAATCTACTATCGAGATTCTTCATCAGTGCAAAACTCAGCGAGATAGAGAAAGAAAAACAGTTTTGCTTTCTCTAGCTCGCTGAGTTTTGAAATTTTGTGTACATCTTCAAAATAGTATTCACTAATAATTGAATGAAGAATTTTTTTGTTTTTTCGATTACAACAAATTTTAGAAGGTGCGACATATGTAGTGTAAATTGTGCCAAAAATTGTCCTTTCTTGCATAAAGTTCTACCAAAAATTCAAATTTTTATTTTTATTTAAATCATTTGTCAAATAACGAGTTGTAGTTATCTACCAACATGAAACATTTGTTTTTCAATCTCAGATAAAGCTGAGTTATGGGAGAGGGGGGGGGCTCCGAAAGCGAATTCCCAAACGCTGAATTTTCCGAATTTTCGAATAATAATTTTATAAAATATTGTTAAAGTGTTGCAGTTTTACATGCTTAAAAACTTGAAAAAAGCAATTTCTTTATTGTATATAAAAAACTTAGAAAATGTGTTTTTTTTAAACATTTGAAACCCATGTAACTCCTTAAAGGTGCTGGTCACTCAGCTTCTGAATTCCCCTCGGCAATGTTAGGTGAATGGGCTTTTGTTGCGTTTTTATATTCAAAATACCTCCTCAAGAAAATAATATTTTCAACTAACTTTTTCAGTGTTCTCTTTTTAAAAGATGTCCCTTTCTTCCTTAGTTCTGAAACTATTTCTAAAGTTTTTAGTTACTTTATTATTTTATGTTTTAAAAACTGGCAAGCTAGGTGTAAAATTTTGTCACTTTATATAAAATTAAGCATCGCTTTTAAAGATATTTTGAAAACTAAGAATAAAAGAAGAGAGATCATTTAAGAAGTGTATGCACAGAAAAAAGGAGTTAAAAATATTAATTTTTTAGGGGATATTTTAAGTATACCAACGCATCAAAAACTCATAGATTTCACATTACGGAGGGAATTCGGAAGCTGGGGGATCAGCACCTTTAAATTTGTTGATCTAAACTTTCAGATGTATTATTACAGACAACATATAAAACTCAAAAATAAATAAATAAAATAAAATAGCAGTTAAAACATGGTAACAAAAATTTCTCTTTTCATTTATTTATTTATTTTTATTTATTTATTGAAAAAAAAATCAAAAGGCATATCGTTGTATTTTGAGATTCCCTGAATCCGCTTTTTCTATTTTTACATTGATTCCATATATATAATTATGTATGTGCCTGTATATGCGAGTATATTTTTATTAATTTTCTTTTTTAAGTCCCCATGGTCTGTTTGTTAGTGCTTTTACTAAGATACATATAAGTGACTGAACATACGAAAGCGTCCAGACTGCGCTCTCGATTGATCATCTATTTGACGAACATGTTAAAATCACTGTTACTGACCTGTATCCGTTTTCGTAGAAATCTGACATTGGTTTTGATATCTATGCCCTTTAAAAAAAAATTCAACAATGTGTACAACGAAAGTAGATGTGTATTTTCTTGTTCAACTCAGTTATTCAATTAGATGCTTTTGTTGTCAGGCTCATCTTATGTTTTTACAGCAATCATATTTCATTAGAATATGAATTAATTTTGTAAATAATTTTTGTTTCTGTTTTTTAAATAGTTTTATTAATCTGATAAATACTTATAGAGAAATTTAAGTATTGTACATTGTTGAGGAAAAATTTCGAAATCTTTGTATTTAAAACAACTTAAAACTCCTATTATTAAGAATATGTAAATTCAATTTCTATATTTATTGTAACTTATGGGCCTGAATTTCAGCACGGATGAAATAGGAATTTTGTGAAAATTATGTCATGATTTTAGAAAATGATTGAGCTTTATGAATAAAACGGAACACTTTCTTTAGAACATGAGGTCATTTTACGAGTGATAACATTTACCTTTGCAAACTTTAAGTGCGCATTTTTATTTATCTTTATATTATTGTTTATTTGAACGCATAGAACTACATAAAATATTTGGGAATTTAAGTGAAAACATTCCAGAAATTCCTTTTCCTATTCCACGTAAAATGAAATTTACATTATTCTCTTATTTTTATTGTTGGCTAAAATTTATTTCTGTGTCTCAAAACTTTTAAGTTTAGAATTTACTTAGCATATTGTCTTCTTTTAACTATAATTTTACGAACAACTAAATGAAAATAATATCATAATTTGATATATTGAAATCCAGTTTTCAAATATACATATTATTTAATGTGTATATAAAGTAGTTTTACATGATTCATTTATTGTAAATAATTTCTTAAAGTCCTCCACAAAAACTGGAATTTCTTTAAGGAGAAACTTCATTACTTTTTAAACATAATATTTATAAAAAAAAAAAAAAAAAAAAAAAAAAAAAAGTTCACTTCAAACATTTCCTTTTATATGACATAAACAATACAGAACATGTTTATAATCACGTACCATTTGATCCCAACCATAATGATTTTCCGAATTTAAAATATACTGGAAAGACTTCTTCAAAAAGACATAGGAAACAATAAAAGCAAAATCTCTCTCTCCAAAGTCCAAACTCTGGGTCAGTGGTCACTCAAAAGCTATTCATCACTGGCTGAACACGACAGGAATCTCCTACTTTTTTTCTTACCATTGCTCTCCAAGTTCAGCAGCTCTCCATTCTTGAGTCATCAGAAGGACGTTTGGTCATATCGGGGAATAGGAGAGGGAGTGTGAATACTCTCAAAAATTGAGGAGAAGGCAACATCTGAGCATCCAGACAGAGAAGTAAGAGGGAGCAAAAGTCCCTGTTGGTGAATTTATGCTCAGCCAAGTGGAAGGCTTTTGTGGATTGCAAACTTTGCCGGTCGAGATAGCTTTATCGTTGAAGATCCTTTTCCTTCGACATTTAAGGGATATCTTGTCAACTCAAGAACACTAAAATGCATGCCAAAGAATACATTTTTGTGTCGGTATTCTTAAATAGATCGTGTTTGGTTGGTGGAAGAAATTTTGTAAATCAATGTTTGGAGGATATTTGATTTCATTTTTCATGTATTATTTACTTTTTCGAATTAAGGAAAAGGATCTATTTGACATTTTCTTATTTATGAATCTATAAAGTTAGTCGATACAATTGTCATTTTTATTTTGAAGTTTTCATTTAAACTATGTGGTTTAGCTTTATAATAAAAATAATCTATTGTTACGTATTTTCTTTTACCTTTGTAACCTTTAACAATAATTTTAGATTATAACGATAGATCGTGATAATCTTGTACTGAATTTTTCAAAAGAACTTTACTAAGTAAATTTTAAAGGAAATCTTTGCTTTGTTTAATGATACAGGAATATTGAATCAAATAGGGACGCATTTTTAAAATAATTACTATTGTTATATAATAATTACTATTCGTACAAGCATTCTAATAAAAATATGTGTATTGTTCTAGGTTAGGGTTTTGAACACTAAATTACTATTGTTATATAATAATTACTATAACTACAAACGTACTAGTAAAAATATATGTACTGATCAAGGGGAGTTTCTTCCACAAAAATACTATTGTTATATAATAATTACTATTACTACAGTGTGTGTCAAAAGTTTAAGCACAATAGCAAGTTTAAAATAAAACTTTTAATATTAATTTTATTTCAATATCTGTCTTGTATGTGTTAATAATATCTGTTTTAACGCCATATTCATTGAAATTAACTTTTAAATTTTATTTCAAACCATGAAGTTTAAAAATAGAACAAAAATAACCGTGAAAAATAACACTAGTAAGTCTTGATTACGTCCACTAATAACTATATCGTAATACTAATAATATATATTCTACATAAAAATGAGAATTTATATTATAAAAAATATTTTGCTTCTAAGACGTTGTATATTAACAAAAACATTTAAAATATATTAAAACATTTTTATTTACATGTTTCAACACACTATTAATAGAGTCATCCTCGGAGTGTAAAAATAAAAATAAAAATTACAAATACAATGAACGTGAAAATCGGAATAAAGAATTATTGAAAATAAATAAATTAAATGTATCACGCGCTTTTTAATTTGATATTGTCCTTGGTCTAGTTAAATAATTACCGTGTAAATTGTCTAACCATTCAATCCATATATTTGGGATGCAAAATGATAGTGTATAGTTACAAATATGTGAACTTTTTAAATAAATTTCAATTGATTCTCTTATGAATAATTTTAAATAAAAATTAGACCTGTATATTAATTTACTCTCGTTAAAAAGTATGTTAATGTTCTCTTTTTGATTTAATCTGGATAGAGCGGTTTTCTTCCTGCTAAGTTTTATGTCTTTTATGTGTTCTTTACGTCTGATTTTAAATTTACGTTGGGTCATGCCTATATAAAAAAATTTTATTCTTCCTTCTCTAATAAATGGAATCATATAAACTCCCGAAAGGTCGTCTATACTAATGGGATCAATTTTGGTATTTAAGAGCATTTTTAATTTAGGGGGAGGTTTCACTATTAAACATAATTCAAAATTTTTTAAAAGATTTTTGATACATTCAAAATATATGAAAATCAATAGGAAAAGGATTATAGTAAATTATTTTCCGGGATTTTTTGAATGTATCAAAAATCTTTGACAGCAGCTACTAACTTTGACAGCATTTTCAAAAATTGCCAAAAAAGAGAAAACGCAATTTGATTACATATGAGGACCCCAGAAGCCAAGGGGTATAAGTAACAAAATTGAAAAAAATTGAGTTAAGTGCACAGGGTATCTGGAAATATGCTTTTTTCATTTCAGGTAACGAAATATAGGTCATTTTCTGATCATTCGGGGAGTTATAGAGATAAACCACTTTTTTCGAAAAACAAACAATATTGATTAATTACACATTTAAAGAAAATTGTACTCTATTTTTTTAACAGTTATTGAAATGAGAGTTCAAAGATTAGAATGCAACAAGCAGATGTTTCCTATTTCAATTTAGTCAATTGTTATTGATGTTCCAATTTAACATCAATTATCTTTAAACTCAATTTACCCCAAATCGACATTTTGCCACTTGTACCCCTTGGCTTCTGGGCTCCTCATATAAGAACGTGTTTACATATTTTACATTATTATATTTTTAGTTTAAATGCTTACATATACACATAAGTATAGGTTTCTGAATAAGAACATCTGTAAATTTTGTGCGTTTCCGAATAAAAATGAATGCAGAAACATGTCAGAAAGTAAGCTCCTTTGAATTTGAGAACAGTCTTTATAAATAACAGAGAAATAGTGTCAAAAATCTACTTTTTATTATGCAGCTTCAAAAGTTATGAAATTTTAGTTCTCTTTTTTTCCCTTTTTTATTCCAAACTACTACATTAATCATTTAATGAATATTTATTTGACTACTGAATAGTTTAAGAATCTAAGTAATCAAGAATGTTGCTATTGCACATTATATATATATATGAATGTAATAAAAATATAAAAATAAAACTTATAATAATGATAATCAAATATTAGATAAGTACGCTGGGCAATTTTATGCTAGTAATAACTGTATTATGCACCTCATAACACAAACGTTGGCTATTGAACTTTAACTGAACAATCAGCTGAATCAACAAACGTTAAGTAGCACTTCCCGTTTCATTATTTTACTGGTGACAGCTGAAGGTGCAAAAATCTATAATCCTATTTCCTGGATATATTTTAATATGGACTTTCATAGTTTTCTATCAATACCTTAGTTTACCCAACTTATTTAATTTAGTTAAATTTTCAAATCCTTCATTGATTACAACTTATATTTCCAGACCTTACAGACTCAGAATTTTTATATTTTGTTTTATTTTATTTTATTTTGCATTGTTTGCTATCATGTGTATTTATTTTTGTTCATCTTGTATTATTTTGTTAACATAAAATTTATCAAAATACTTTTTTTTTCATCTAACGAGATTACAGCAATGAGATTTTCCCTCATTTATTTGAACAAAAGAGTTCGCATTATGGGTCAACATTACAATTCTTGAAGAAAGTAATGAAAGAAGAAAATCTCAAACAATTTTCCAAGAATTTGTGCGTATTTAGAAAACATTTAGTTTATATGCAATAAATATTGAAAAATATAAATTTATTTGTAGTTAAGACCACACCCCAAAAATGAAATCACTTTGATATCACAAAAGAACAACGTATAGCTGAATGAAGAAAAGAAAACATATACAAAAATCGTTTAAATAAATAGAAAACTATTATCAATGTAATTTTTTCACGAAAGGGGAAAAGGGAAATTGTAAATTTAAAATTATATATTCATAAATATTTCAACACTAGTAAGTCTGAAGCGGTTTTAATAATTGTAGCATTTTTACACCATCTCGAAGCTGAATGTGCGTTCTCGTTTCTAAATCGGATGGTTTTGACAGTTATGCCTCCAAGTTGTTGCACTGCACACTTTACTTCCTTCAAAATATAATCAGATTTTTGCCACTTACACTTACACACTAAAGATGAGATGGGCTGGGCTCAGCCCGAGCCCGACACGTGCTCGGGCTCGATTCTTATGCTAGTCTTCGGGCTTGGGCTCATTCTTTCTGATATTGAAGATTTTATTTATTCTCGAACAGAAAAAGAACCTTTTACTTAAAAATTACTTATTCCATTCCAAGTCATTTTAAGGTTATTTTAATGAAAATAAAGGTAAAATAGAAATCGTGTTTTTTTTCTTTCTTTTTTGTAGCATTAGAAGACTATTTTAAAAGAAAATTTGTGGTATTTGTTTATTTATGTCTCGCATAGATGGTGACGAGAATGCTGATTTTAAACAGCGCCATTAAGATAATGTTTAATTGGAACGTTTATTTATTACTATTTTTTCAGAGATCTAACGGGAAATGAATATTTTCTTTTGTTTTTAGTGAACCAGCATTAGCTTAAGGTTTGCAAATTTTTAAACTTGTATCCTGTACGAGTCATAATGAACTTTTGTATGAAAACAACATTCAAAGTATCGGTTTTTAGACAATGGTATTATTATTTTTTATTTGTTTATTTAAGCTTATTTTTAAAAATACGAGAATTACAAAAGATTGTTTTGACGAAGGAATTGGTTATAATTTAAGATGTACAACTTTTATAATAAATCAGTTATTTCCATGTAATAAGTTGTTTAAAAAGAGATTTCATTTAGATCAACTATTATATTTAAGTATTTTTTTATTTTTTATTTTATACATTTAATATTGGGCTCTGGCGGCACAGAATGTGTTGGGCCTGGGCTTCGAAAAGTGAACCCGAACTCATCTCTAACACACACATATATTTTAAAACGACTCATTTTTGCAATTTCACAGCGCTTTGGCATATTTTGGCAAGCATTTATTGGCGCTTAATTAAATCCTTTGTTTTTTCAATTCCCGTATTACTTATGGTACGAGTAAAAGAATTTTTGGCAATTTATCACCTGTGACGGATTAATTAAAAATACCTGAAACGTAATTCATTAAATGTTAATAAGTTCAGGAAATGTCATCAGAAACACAACTTTTTTCCATAAATTTTATAGTTCCGACATATCAGATGAGGGTTAAAAATTGAATACTATCGATAAATCTTTACATACAAAAGTCATGCTGCATTAAATAAACAGTTTAATAAACTACCGAGCAATTTTCGATTAAAGGTTCGCACCGGCCCGTACAGAAATCAGTGAAAATAGGCCCGGCCCGTTCTGGCCTAACACAATTTCTACTATTATTAAAAAATTCCGATTTTTATCATATATTCAAGATTCCTTTAAAGAATACTGCATACATATCTATGGTATGATTTTACAGTATATTTTACAGGAAATACAAATTAGCAGCATTAATGATTATTTAGATTCTTAGATTTTCAATATTCAAATAAAGATTCATAAAAAAAAGTAATATGGTTTACAATAAAAGAAAAAAAAAGAAAGTTAAAAAATCTTAACTTTTGAAGCTGTATATTAAAAGTAGATTTATGAAAATCATTTTATTAAGATGATTTCTAAATCTATTAAAGATTCCAAAATACAAATTCAATCTCAAGTCCAAAGGAGCTACTTTATGATACATTTCTGAATTCATTTTATTTTCGAAACGCATTAGATCAGCAGGTGTTTTTATGCAGAAACTGTGTAATCAAATGGCGCTATTCATTTTTTAATCCAAGCAATTTAAGAAAATACTGCCAAAGTTCGCGTTTTAAATAGAATTTCCGCAAGTGACAGCATGGGAGGGGAGAAAAATCACAACCATTTGACAAGAATTTCTTATATCTCAACAAGGCTATATAAGTACCTTATTTATCAAAAGTGAAAAACACTATTCGATTCCAAATTCCTTTAATAGTCAGGCTTGTCAATTTTATACTTTTACAGTTAAAATTTAGTCAGAAAATATGTCAAAATTTCGCGTTGTTGAGAATTGAATATGAAAACCTCCAAGAAGTACATATTCAAAGATTGCGTTATAATAAGTTTTTTATCGTTATTAATAATTTTACAAATCATGTTGTCTGCCCTACACATTTTGGGAACAATTAAGTCTAGTTCCGGCCCGGCTCGTATATATGTAGAAAAATAATGCAAGCCTGAACTCGGCCCGACACGAGTCAGCTAAAAAAATATTAAGCTCGGGTTACACACAATGTAACTGTCCGATGTCGATCTCTACACTGTAAAAGTTACATTTCTGTAATGATGTTGTCAGTGATATATAAATTTCAACATGTTTAAAATAGTGCACTATCATTAAAATTCACTGCAAGCGATTTTTCTCATAGACACTAATGTAACGAAATTCTTTTGACTGTCCCTGTAAATGAACTGCAAATGCTACTCTCTACATTTTCAATATCGAATATGCCATAGTAAATCACATTAACATACATAGCTTAATTCCATGGCAATATGACTTGATTCCACAGTAGCTTAGGATTTTGCTTCAAGAAATAGAAACCAAACTATATCAAAAATATCTTTCGTTGAACTCATTCTCTCCGATCCACATACGAAAAACCTATGAAAAATAGAATAAGGGGCCCATTGAGACACCCTCCCCACAAATAAAACGAAACAAACTTGATGTCTTCTCTCCTAAATTTAGAAAAAAGTCCTTTTTTAAGACAAACTGGTGGACACGCTGTGTTAATCTCACTGACTGACAGCCGCTGATGACCCTTCTGTAGTTCGGTTCTAGTAATCAAATAGACATCTGTCATGTTTAGATATCATTGATGTAGGGGGTTTATTTTTTCTTACAGATATATGTTTTTCCGTTCGCCTATTTTTTACTTTTATTTTTTTACAAAACGGACCTATCCATTACCTCAAAGTACCATTCTTAAAAAATGTCAAATGTGTATGTGACAAATGGTAGCCATCTAACCGCAAATAACTGTTGAAGTGGAAAAATAAATGTTTCGTAGACGATGAAATGACGTGTCTGTTAAACGTAATGTCAAATAGAATCGCTCTAAAGCTAAAGTTAATGACTATTCAATGTATCTAAACTATAGCCAGAAAAATATTTTCACTGATGCGCAAATTTGTTAAGCCTGGGAAAATGATTCATAATAATAAAAAAAAAAAGTAATAGAAGATAAATTTAATTATTAAGTTATTTTCTTGGATTAAATGATGTATAATGCTTTTCCCAATCAGGGCTTAGAGCTTTATTTGTATGTCCTTTAATGCGGTAATTCACATAAATAAGAAATAATTCAGAACGTGTAAAATAAATTTTAAATGTTAAAAGAGAAATATTCATAAACACTTACATAAATTAAAAAAAATAGCTTATTTAAAATTTAAAATTATTCTATATTTATACAGAAAGATAAAAAATAGTAAAAATAATATAGTAAAAACTCCTAAGATTGTAATGCAAGGCACCATTTAAAATTTCCTTTTTGGGTAGCTTTTCTTCTTATTAGGTACGCCATAGTTCTATAATTATGCTGTATCCTTTTGACCGGGATCAGTTTGTTCAGTAAATTTTCTGTTCAGTTTCTGAGGTTTTAGTTTTTTAGTTTCCTAAATAGTTTATTTTTTAAATACGATAAATTAACAAATCGGGAATTGTACGCGAAATGTGAAAATGAGGTGAGTTCGTACTTAGATATATCAATATTTCGTTCTTGTTGCAATAGCTGTTGCACTTTTACTCAAAAATTAATGAATACAAAATTTATTACGATATATATATATATATATATGTATATACCGGGTGTCCCAAAAATGACTGATGGATTTTAAAATTCAATAACTTGCAAACGGTGACAGCTATTTAAAAAATTTTTGCAGGAGGGTTATGTATAATGTCAGGAGTTTTTTTACCGTAATTTTTTATTTTAGTTCGCATCTCAAACAATAGGTGGCGCTGACGGCGATTGAAGGCCAGGTCGACGCTTCACTCAACACTGATCACCTGGCCCTCAATCGCCGTCAGCACCACCTATTGTTTGAGATGCGAACTAAAATAAAAAATACGGTAAAAAAACTCATGACATTAAATATAACCCTCCTGCAAAATTTTTTTAAATAGCTGTCACCGTTTGCAAGTTATTGAACTTTAAAATGCATCAGTCATTTTTGGGACACCCGGTATATATATATATATATATATATATATATATATATTATGTATATATATATATTAAATTCAATAATTTAGAAATGATATGACTCCATTTAAAATAGGGTATAATCACCATGACAAACTAGAATTATTATATTTCATGGAATATCATTGAAATAATTCAGTATGATAGAATTTAATAGCATGAAAACAAATTTTATTAATATCTTTTTAGATGCGTTCGTAATCATATAAATATGTAGCACCTACAGTCGTCGGCTGGTCTGTCCATTTGTACGGCTGGCTAACTTTCCACCTATAAGGACTAAAAAACTACTCAAACGAATTGTTTGAAATTTTAAATATATAACTCTTGCAAAATTTTGTAGAGGCATTTCAGATATCATGAAGATTGGATGTATAGTTCAATTACATGGATAGTCAAAATTATTTTGTTACCGGCCAATGGAAAAAATTAAGTCCATTTTAAAGGTGCTATACTCTTTCAAAAATAATGAAATTGATGTGCATT
The DNA here is from genome assembly GCA_964019185.1 of Maratus speculifer. Taxonomy (NCBI): domain Eukaryota; kingdom Metazoa; phylum Arthropoda; class Arachnida; order Araneae; family Salticidae; genus Maratus; species Maratus speculifer. The sequence continues at coordinate 6,612,488 of OZ025293.1, read as the reverse complement.
TATGAGGCGCACTAAGATATACATTCTTTAGAATATGGATGCAAATAATATTGGGTTGATCTGAATGTCGTGTCGTACTTTTGCTATGTTTTTCAAAGGTGATTTATTCCTATAAAAATAAGAATCAATCAATAATGTATCGGCCATTTTGTTCGATGACTTTTCGCCATCGCTCAACAAGGTTCATAATCTCGCGTTTATAGAATAACAAGACTTTAGAAGCCAAAAATTTTACCAGGTGCCGATTTATAGCCGCATCGATATCGAATGTTCTACGATTCAAAGAATTTTGCAAAGAGCGAAACAAATAGTAATCTGAAGATACAAGGTAAAGTGAGTTTGGTGAGTGGGGTAACACATCCCAACCAAGCTCCAATAGCTTTTGGCGGGTGGCTGAATTCGTGTGTGGTCTGCAGTTGTCATGGTGAAATACAACGCCTTTACGTTTCACGAGTTCTGGCCGCTTTTGATTGATTGCATTGTTCAGTTAGTCCATGAACTGGCAGCACACAGCTGAATCAATCATTTGACTCTTTAGTCAGACCTCGAAATGCACAGCACCATTGAAATCTTACCACACTGACAGCTTGGCCTTTTTCTGGTGAATGTCCGCTTTGGACGTTGATTGAGGTGATTCATCGCGCTTTCTTCAAGACTTCTTGCGTACGACGTTATTGTAAACAATCCATTTCTCATCGCAATGACCATATTCTTCAGAAAAGGGTCGTTTTCTTCACGTCTAAGAAGGTAATGGCAGATGCCATGAGGAACCAAAACTTCCAGCTTGCTCACGAATCCGAGCTTACTGAAGTGGTCATGAACGGTTGATTGAGCAATATGTAGTACCTATACAATCTCTCGTGCCATGTACCGCAGGTTAGACTCAAGCATTGCCTTTATTTTGTCATCGTCAGCCTTCAATGGCCTTCCTGACCGAGGCACATCATTCACATCAAAATCGTCAGAACGGAATTTTGCAAACCACCTCTGTCATTGATGTATCGTTAGAGCATCGTCCCCATAAACTTTACGCAACTTTTCACAAGCGCGCGTCGCATTCTTGCCTTTGCGGAAATTAAAAAGCAAAATATAGCGAACACCAGCAGTTTTTTTTCTCTATTTTTAAATCCGTATAAAATCTATCCAACTCATTCGAATCAAACAAATTCCTGTTTATTGAATGGATTAGAAGTGTGACCGTATCTAGTATTTCAGTGAGGTGTGCGCGCATGGCGCTTCTACTCCAAAAAAAACGCACTAACGACACCTATTAGTAAAGTAGGACATGACTTCGATCAACCTAATATTTATTATTCATTTACAGGGCAATATAAAAGATAGCTGTTGCATAATGGTATAGGGCAGGCCTGTCCAACCTTTCAGTAACCAGGGGCGCATCTCGGCTCTTGGCACTCAATGAAGGGCGCCATTATTTACGCGACTGAAAACATGTGGCAATACAGTAAAACCCCGATAATTCGGATTAATTGGGACCGGACCCAATCCGGATTATCGAAAATCCGTATTATCCGGAATATTAGAAAGAAAATGAAATAAAATGTAACATACTAACAGAAAATCCCCTTTATGTTAAACTTATATAATATTTGCAGACAGTAATAATGTTTACTTTGCTTAATTATTCCGAAAACATGTCAGAAAAAGTTTTTTTATTTAGAATACGACGATGAAATAAGTTAATGTTATGGAAATTAGCCAATCGCTTCTCAAACTTGGAAAAAAAGATGACCAAATCGATCCGAATTATCCGGAGATCCGGATTATCGGGGTCCGAATTAGCGGGGTTCTACTGTATTATCGTATAGTATTAGTGCACATCCACGTCTGAACATAATGCAAATGAATCGTACAACAGTAAACAAAAAACCTCCTACAGTTCTGGAGTTACACGTATTAAATTTCAATTTATACATTTTTTTTTTTTAATCTGAAGTCTATATTAAAAATGTTTGTTGGGTAAGGCGATAGAAATTTTAATCGCGTCTATAATAACAATAACAATAAATAAATAAATATGAAAATCAGAGATATTGGTAGGTTTCTTTTACGATGTGAAAATATGGTTTGATTTATTTTGAAGGCATGGATTAGTTTTATGAAAAATACAAAAACACACAAGCATGATAGTGACTAAATCATGTGTGCGGTTCAGAGGGATAGTCTGGAAGTGCTTTCAGATGGAAATGATTCTGCACTGTTTATTATTTTTTTAAGCAAAATTACAGAAAAAAAATAAAAAAAACCCCTCTAAAACTTCAAAAGACAAAAATGAAAAATTAATATTTTTTATCCTATATATAAAACAGCCAATAGGCCAGTGTGACAACAGAAAAAAAAGCTGAGTTTTATGTTCGGTGGAAACATTTATTTTTCTCTTAGTTTTTAAGTATTAAAAGGAGATATTTCCAACTATTTAAACTACATAAAAAAATAACTAATAATTGCAAAAATATGCATGATTAAATTTTCAAAGTAAGTTGTACAAATTTTTAATGTACAACGGGAAGCCGACGACATGCCAAACATAGGCTTTAAAATATTTCTGATAAAATATTAATTATTTTAAAGAAAGCATTTTTTATGAAGGAATTTTACTTCTAAAATATTTAATGACAGAAGATCTTCAAAAGGGCGCCAAGAAAACCTTTAAAGGGCGCCATGGTGCCCGCGGGCGCCGCGTTGGACAGCCCTGGTATAGGGGAAACATTGTTTGCCCCGTATTTTAATTATGTGAAACAATCTCACATATAATGAAATTAATAAACGTCGTTGAGGTTTACTACAAGTTACTTCCTGTATAACAAAAAGTGCAGAATATTTATAGGTACACACAAAAGATACCGAATCCTAAACTGTACATGAAATACTGTATAAAGGCATCCCTCGACTTACGTATTATGCAACTTAGGTAAATTCGCAGTTACGTAATAAATCTTAAAAAATACATTTATGAACACACTAGAACGTTTGATATGCATTTGGATACATTTGATAATTATTTTATAAATAAAATATACGTATAAATCCCAACTCTTTTATAGTTCATGCAATATGTATATATTTATAAATTAAATCAAAAATATGTAAAGTAATCTCTTGTACAAAAAATACTCTGGAAAACTTATGTTTGGTGGATATTAAATTCTATATATTAAATTTTAACCGTTTTTATTCCTATGTGTGGATATTGGATATCGATACGCCATTAGTTTATTTTAAAGAATTATTTAAATTTTTTTAGCGCATTTTTTGAAGTCGGTTATATATATATATATATATTTGGAAAAGTAAATTTTATTTATGTAGTTCTACTTATAGACTTTCAGCACCCAGCCATTTAAGATCAACTAACAGCTTGACTTATACATGATTTCATTCAAAAGAACCAAAATTCAATCATTTTCCTGCTTAATACTCTGAATTCATTATTACAAGAATAAATTCGGGGTAAAAAACAGAGATTATTTTTATCTTTTACTATTAGATTATCTTGTGTAAGAGATATCGAATCATTCACTCGGGAATCTTTATTGATTTTTTCAGCGGAACCTTGCAAAGTGTCTTTACTCACGGTATACAAATGATAACACTCGTAATGGAGCTATAAATAATACTAATCGAAAACTTCTCTTTAACGCACATTAGAAAAAATTTTTTTGACTTGTATTAGCCATTTATGCTTATTTATGTGAGAAAGCTATATACACATTGCTATTTCTTCACTATCCATGTGAATAGTACATCTATTTTATTTCTGTTTCTTATTTGTAATGTTTATGATATTATTACTTTGTAGCGTGTGTAAATAACAAAGACGGAAGATGAAATAATTTATTAGGTATACTATTACTAATTAGGTATGAATTGTAACCATAAATTAAGACTACATTATATGTTATAAAGGAAAAAGGATATATACTTTATGTCTGAGAAGTAAATTTTAAATTGACGCTTGGGGGAGAATTTAATTGAAATTTTACCCCAAAAAAAGTTTCCAAAAATTCGACATTTGAAAGAGTTTTTCTTTAAAATATTTTTTTTTCTTTTTAGAGTTACTAGTTGCATGGTAATCCGATGTGTTGCTTTTGAATGGCACGAGGTTCATTTCGGGAAAATGACATCTAACTTTAGAAAGCAATTATAATATTGATTTTTTTAAATAAAATATTTTAAATAATAAATTATATTTACAATTTAAGTCAAAAGCTTTCCCAATGAAAGTACACATATTCTATAAATTTATCGGTCAAAAGCTTTTCATTCTTCCAAGATTTGACATCTATTTTTAGAGCTGGTAGAAATGACGTCGTTTGAGTAAAGGCTTTGCAAAAATGACTTTCTTTTGGCATATTTATTCAAAAGTATTATATTGCTGAGTTAAATGATTAGGTAAATATAATTTTTCTCCCTAAATTATGTTTCTAACTTCCTTGTGAAAAATTCAAATTGCCATGTTAAGGAAATAATTAAAAATCTAATTTTCAACTTTGAATTAAATTTAAAAACAAACAATGGACATTTTTTTCTTTTTACGCCAATGGAATTTATCTCAAGGTTCCAGTGTATAGAATATTTTTCGCTTTCTAAAGTTAACTGGTTCCTGAAGCTTGAATATGAGAAAATAAGTTTGTATTTTTTAAAAAATTTCTTCAAAAATTCAATTAAATCGCAACATTATTTTCGCTATCAATTCAAATAAAAGTTAATTTTAATTTTAAAATTACGTCGAACGAAGAAGTCTAATAATCTCTATCGTTTTCTCTATGCTTTTCAATAATAGAGCAATTTAATTGCTATTATTACGGAAATTTCATTAAAATTTTCGAAAAAAAATAATATTTTGAAAACTAATTTAAATTTTAAAATTCTAAGAGCATTTTTGGCATTCTTGAATCTATGTTGATAACTGGCGTTGATTTGATCGTCAGAGTTTAATGTTTTAAGAAGTGTAGCGGTGAAATACAAACAGACACTTGCTTTAAATATAATATATTGATGTTTCAATTTTGGTATGCAAAATTTGCCATAAACATATGCTGAAGTATTTATATTAGGGTTCGTACGGGTTATGGAATTTCAAGATTAGGAAATTCTTCAGTACCAGTACGAACCCTGTATACTCACAGTAAAAAAATAGTGCAACGTTACTCAATAAAGGTGGTGGCAGTCTGGCTTTTCTATAGAATAATTTAACCGATATAACAGGATATATTTTCACATTCTTACGATGCAATATTACATCAGTTATATCAGTTTAAATTACACCAGTAACATCTGTTGAAGATAAACCAGTTATATCAGTTAAATTACCCTATAAAAAGGATGACAGAATGCTGCTACCAATTTTATGGAGTAACTTTACAGCAATTTTTTAAAGTGTTGTTTTAAGTGCAAACTAGTTATTTCGTCTGTACGCGACGAAGATAAATTAAAAAAAAAATACTTCTTAAAATATTTTTCAAATTCTTAATAAATCAGTTAATTAAGATACAGTTTTTAAGCAAATTACATTTGATAATAGTTTTTTCCTATTTGACGGTATAAAAATTTAAAATGTGCGATGTTTAGAAATTTATATTGCAGCAGCAAAGATTGCAAAACCGAAATATATTCGTCAAGTGTTGACATTTGCAAAATAACGTCAATGTTACGCACGGGCACATTTTCCCTTAATATAGACTGGTTAGTTAAATTTAAATCTCAAATTCTCCTCGCTAATGTTAAAACCTATGGCCGAGACATGTATCCTCATTTTTAAATATCTCACTTGAAAATTAATATTTCTGGCATTTTTTGTTGTTGTTGTTGTTGTCTTTTCTTGAAACATGTCCCTTTTTTTCAGTTCAGAAAATATTTATAAAATCTACACTTAATTTATCATTTTTCAAATCCGATGAGCTGCGTGTAAGATTTTAAAATTTTAAATAAAATTAAATATGCATTTTAGAAATATTTTGAAAACTATAAAAACAGGTAGGGAAACATTCTCCATATGGGTTAATCTAAACCAGGCTAAACATTTTTCCAACAAGAATTTATTTATTTATTTATTTATTTAAGAAGTGGTGCCATTCAATTTTTATGTAGAAACTAAAATTAAATAGCTAATGATGCATCTAAAATACTTTTTGGTTAGAAACCGAGTTAACCTGGTTTAAATTAACTCACATTTTTTGGAAGTTATGTCCAAAGTTGGCGAGTATGTAGTAGATTTATACATCAATGTCATTGTTATCACACAGAGCAATGATACAAGAGTAGCATTATACAGGGAAAAAAATTCTGCCAGGCCTTTTAATCAGTAATCTTTATTATCATTACATTTGGCATATGCTATAGTAAAGTACGATGAAAACAATAATTTCAAGATAAAAGTAGGGAAAATAAAATTTTCCCTGTATAATGCCACTCCTGAATGATACGCACACACACTACACATAAATATACATATACAAGTCTGATAAAATTTTCTGTCATGGAAGGTTAGAGAAGTAGTTTAACATTTGACGGATTTGAAAAAAGTAATGTTTTATTGGATGTGACCGTTTTATTAATCAAAGGTGTCCAAATATTTTATAAAAAATTTCTACGCATATTGCTAGAAGGTTGTAAAAAGTAACAGGAATTATGCAAGAATTTACTTAAATTACTGTAATCTGACTAAGTTTTATCTGTAGTTTATTAAATATTAATAATTCTATGGCTTTGACATCAACACTTTTACGCCTTTCAGGGGAAAAAATAGGAATAAAAATAAAAATTCAGAAGTTTATAAAAGAGATTATTTAATTAAAAAAATTAATTTTCATCCAATGCAATCGAATTTCAAACCACTAAATTAGAAAAATCGTGGAAATTCCCCTTTCTTTCTCTTCTTCCGCTACCAACGAAATCAAGCTTATTTTTTTCTGCTACCAACGAAATAAGGCTTTTCTTTCACATGTGTATAGTTGTAAAGAAAACTGTTTTACAGGTAAAGATGAAAAACAGATAATGTTTTCATTTAAAATACTAAGTCAATTCAAAATTTCTCTGTATGTTTTAACTTATTTGGATTGCATTTGAAAGAATATTTTCTGAAATGAAAAGAATTATCTGTGACCCCTTTGAACAGTTTTCATTTCTTAAGCCTATAAAAGAAATCGCCTTCAGCAGCATGGAAATGTTAAAACTCTTCGACAAATTGTATTTCAGAAAATTTTACAATAATTTGCGTTCATGTACGTAATTTATTAAATCTACATCAGGCACTCCTCTGGATTACCGGATTCGGTCGCAGTGCTTCTTACAGGTGCCTACTTTTAAATCGTCTTTAACACCTAAATAGCTCCATTTCGAGGCTTTCAAAGTGGTTAGTTACTTTCATTAGGAGGTACAAAATATAATATTCTACATATGTTTTTAAAAAATCTCATTTATGAACCTCAAAATATGTAAAATACTAAGGAATTTCTGTGGCAGCATTCATTAAACCTTACACTTGTCACTTAAGCTGCGCTCTACCAAAGGTTAAGAGGTTTTTAGGTAGATTTCGTAAGAAATACTACCTATTGCAATCGCACCAGTTTATATATATATATACAGGGTGATTCCAAATTTTTTTTACAATAAAAGAGGGGTGATAGTACACATCAAGACAAACAATATTAAATAGGAGACCAAGGGTCCAAAACGTTTTCCTAAGGAGATAGCTGTCATTAAAGTTTAGGAACCAAACTTTCAAATAAACATAAAAAACGGAAAAATCGGTCGATTGATTTGCGGTTTTCACTAAAATTATTCTTTATGTCGGCATTTTCTTGAAATTAAATTATAAGGATAAATTTCAAAAAATGCCGATAGAGGGCGCTTTAGACTTTGGAGTAACAAACAACTATTTTTTGCCGGTATGTTTTGCATCTCATTAAATGTTTTCGTAAGTTTACACTCAAATTTAAATTTTGAGCTCAAAATCTGTAGTTGGGAATGGTTAAGTAACACAAACTGAGCTGTGTTCAGAGGGTTCAAATTTCAAATGATAAAAAAAAACGAAAAAATTGGTCGATTAATTTGATGTTTTCACTAAAACTATTCTTTATTTAGGTATTTTCGTGAAAATAAATTATAAAGATAAATTTCAAAAAATGCCGATAGATGGCGCTTTAGACTTTGGAGTAACGAACAACTATTGTTTGCCGTTATTGTTTGCATCTCCTTAAATGATTTAGGAAGATTAGACTTAAACTTAAATTTTGAGCTGAAAATCTGAATAGTAGGGAGTGGTTAAGTAGCACAAACTGAACTATGTTCAAGGGGGAGGGGGAGGTTCAAATTTAAAAAACTATAGAAAATGGAAAAATTGGTCGACTCGTTTGCGGTTTAAAATAAAACTATTCTTTAAGTCAGTATCTTCTTGAAAATAATTTTTAAAGGTAAATCTCAAAAAATTCCGTCAGGGGGCGCCTTAAACTTCAGAGTAACCAACAATTCATTTTAACCATTATTTTTTGGTTCTAATTAAATGCTTGCAAACGCATTTTAAATGTTCTCGGAAGCTTAGATTTAAACTTAAATTTTGAGCTCAAATCCTGAATCGTTATGAGGAGTTAAGAAGCGCAAACTGAAGTGTGTTCAGGAGTTAAAATTTAACCCTCTTTCTTCCTCGAGCACAATTCAATTTTTCGCTACTTAAACACTCTCAACGATTCAGAATTTCAGCCGAAAATTTAAGTCTATGCATTTGAAAGCATTTAATGAGATTAAAAAATAACAGTTTAAAATAGTTGTACGCTACTCCAAAGTCTAACGCGCCCTCTATCGGCATTTTGTGGAATTTATCTTTAAAAATTATTTTCAAGAAAACACTGATTAATCAAGAAAACTGCTGATTTAAAAATTAGTTTTAGCAAAAACCGCAAACGAATCGACCAATTTTTCCGTTTTTTACAATTATTGGAAATTTAAACCCTCTGAACACAGCTAAGCTTGTCTACTTAACCACTCCCAGCTATTCAGATTTTGAGCTCAAAATTTAAGTTCAAGTCTAAGATTACGAAAGCATTTAATAAGATGCAAAAAATAACGCCAGAAAAGAGTGTTTCGTTACTCCAAAGTCTAAAGCGCCCTCTACCGGCATTTTTTGAAATTTATCTTTATAATTTTTTTTCACGAAAATACCTAAATAAAGAATAGTTTTAGTGAAAACCGCAAATCAATCGACCAATTTTTCCGTTTTTTATAATCGTTTGAAATTTGAACCCTCTGAACACAGCTCAGTTTGTGTTACTTAACCACTCCTAACTACAGATTTTGAGCTCAAAATTTAAGTTTGAGTCTAAGCTTACGAAAACATTTAATGAGATGCAAAAAATACCAGCAAAAAATAGTTGTTCGTTACTCCAAAGTCTAAAGCGCCCTCTATCGGCATTTTTTGAAATTTATCTTTATAATTTAATTTCAAGAAAATGCCGACATAAAGAATAATTTTAGTGAAAACCGCAAATCAATCGACCGATTTTTCCGTTTTTTATGTTTATTTGAAATTTTGGTCCCTAAACTTTAATGGCGGCTATTTCCTTAGGAAAACGTTTTGGACCCTTGGTCTCCTATTAAATGTTGTTTGTCTTGATGTGTACTATCACCCCTCTTTTATTGTAAAAAAAATTCGGAATCACCCTGCATATCTATCTGTCTATCTATATATCTCACTTTTTTATGGACACGATAACGTCTATAATTCTTCACCAATCTCCACCAAACTGGTACATAAAATCAAAGGGGATAAAATCTTGGCTGAGTTCGTTAATGGGCAAAATCGGACCAAGGGGGTCTGAATAGGGGGCGTTTTTGTGAAAACCGAAAAAACGCCTTAACTTCTTAATTAAAGTAGATATCGAATCGGTTTAAAGTTTATATTACTTCTTAAAAATGGGCCAAAAGTATATGCATGACAGATTTCTGATAAATTTAGAAGTGGGCTCAAGGGGCGAAAAAAACAGGGATTTTGAGAGAAAAAAATTCATAACTTCGTCAATTTTCAAGATATTAAGTCCAACTAAATTTTTTGTAAATGTTTTTAAAATTATCTAAAACTTTTGTATTTACAAGTTTTTGATAGGACCAACTTTTACCGACGAAAAAAATTAAAAACGAAAAGAAAAAGGGCGCTGAAAAAAGAGAAAAATCCATAACTCCGTCAATTTTTAAAATATCAAATCTGATTAAATTTATTTTACATCTTCTCAAAAATATCTACATTTTTTATTCAGACAAGTTTTTCATAGGACCAATTCGTATAGCAAAAAGAAATTAAACAAGAATAGGAGTTGGAGAAAAAACTTCAAATCCAAACTGCTTATACACTATATTGCCATTGATTATGGGACACTTGCGATTTTAGACATTTTACTAAATATCTAGAAAAATACATGGGGAATCATCTCGAAACTCTTAGTGTATAAATATAATAGTATAAGTCATACATCTCCGTGAAGATTTTTTCCCGAAACTCCAAAGGGGACCGTCAACAAATTAAAAAAGAATGAATAACTTTTGAATAACCCTGTCAAAACTAATGTAGCAAAAGCGCTCAAACTATAGATTGTGATTGAATGCCTTATTGTAATAAGCCTTGTTCATTTTTATGCAAATAGCTTGCATACTCGCAGAGTAATTAAGGTTTTTATAAAAATGATCCCAAATTTTTCAAAGTTTTTTCCTTATATTTTTCAGAGTTCTTAATATACAATATTATTTTTTTCAGAAAATATAACAAACAATATTGCACACAGTACCCTGTAATCAGAATTAAAAAATAATGAAAATTGTATAAAAAATGAGTTGGTTTACTAAATAATTTTTTACTGCGCATGCGTCAACGATATCAAAATTTCATTTGCATATTATGTTAGCTAAATGTATAGAGCAACTTTTGTGAAAGTCACAAAATCATAACTTGAAAATTCTGATAATAATCGTCAACTGAATAAGTCGAAAATCCGTTATTCTCAAAATGAAGCAAAAACAAGAGGGGTTGTATCCATATATTCACTGATTTGTTTCAATATAGAATACACAATATGGGATGTACTACTGCATTTGGATAAAATCCCTCATTTTTTTGCTTCATTTTGGAAACAACGGATTTTGTCCTTTTTCTATAGACGATTACTTTTAGAATTTTCAAGCTATAATTTTGAGACTTTTACAAAAGTTGCTCTATACATTTAGCTAACATAATATGCAAATGAAATTTTGATATCTTTGACGCATGCGCAGTAAAAAAATATTTAGTAAACCTACTCATTTTTCATACAATTTTCATTATTTTTTAATTCTGATTACAGGGTACTTGTGTGCAATGTTGTTTGTCATATTTTCTGAAAAAGATAATATTTTATATTAAGAACTCTGAAAATTATAAGGAAAAAACTTGGAAAAATTTGGGATCATTTTTATAAAAACCTTAATTACTCTGCGAGTATGCATGCTATTTGCATAAAAATGAACAAGGCTTATTACAATAAGGCATTCAATCACAATCTAGAGTTTGAGCGCTTTTGCTACATTAGTTTTGACAGGGTTATTCAAAAGATATTCATTCTTTTTTAATTTGTTGACGGTCCCCTTTGGAGTTTCGGGAAAAAATCTTCACGGAGAGGTATGACTTATACTATTATATTTATACACTAAGAGTTTCGAGATGATTCCTCATGTATTTTTCTAGATATTTAGTAAAATGTCTAAAATCGCAAGTGTCCCATAATCAATGGCAATATAGTGTATTCTGACTCATTTTTAAATTCATTTTTGATTTTAAACGCATCCAAATGATAGATCCTCTTATTTAGAAACTGTATAAAGTGACGCATTGGTCAATCTTCTGATAAAGACAGAATATATTTCAAAAAAGGCTATCAAAAAGGGTATTTTGAACAGAATTTCCGAAAGTCATCGGGACTGAAAATTGAAGGAAGTATTCAAATAAGAAATTGTCTTTTTTTTCTGACTCGTTTTTAAATCCATTTTTGTTCTCAAACGCATCCAATTTACAGATCCTTTTATTTAGGAACTATATAATGTGATGCATTGGTCAGGTTTTTGATTAAGGCGGAATATATTTCAAAAAAGGCTACCAAAAAGGGTATTTTGAACAGAATTTTCTTAAATCATCGTGACTTAAAATTTAAAAAAGTGTTCAAATACGAAATTGCGTTTTTTTCTGACTCGTTTTTAAATCCATTTTTGCTCTCAAATGCATCCAATTTACAGATCCTCTTATTTAGTAACTATATAATGTGATGCTTTGATCGGTTTTTTGATAAAGACAGAATATATTTTGAAAAAGGCTACCAAAAAGGGTATTTTGAACAGAATTTCCCGAAGTCTTCGTGATTTGAAAATTTAAGGAAGTTTTCACATAGCAAATTGCGTTTTTTATGACTCGTTTTAAAATCCATTTTCGCTCTCAAACGCATCCAATTTACATATCCTCTTATTTAGGAACTATGTACTGTGACGCATTGGCCAGTTTTTTGATAAAGATAGAATATATTTTTAAAAATGCTGTCAAAGTGAGTATTTCGCACAAAATTTTCCGAAGCAATTATGATTAAAGAATTAAGGATGTATTCAAACAACAAACCGGTTATTTTATGACTCATTTTTAAATTCAATTTTTTTCTCAAATGCATTCAACTGACAGTTTTTTGTTATTTAGGAACTGTATAATGTACTGTTTTGGTCGATTTTTTAATAAATTCAGAATCTATTTCAAAATATGTTGTCAAAATGGGCATTTGAGCTGAATTTTTCTTAAGATGATTCTGATAAAACCAGTTTTTGCAGAAAAATGAAATTAAAAATTTTGTATAAACGGCCAAATGAAGTTATTAAACTGTTTTTATCTCTAATCATATATATATTTTTTTGTTGAAATGAGCACTCTTCGAAATCTACCTCCGCCTATAGGCCCAGCCGACAGGGATATTTTTAAAATTTAATTAGGATATTAAATTCTAAGTTTCTGTACCTATATGTGAAATCTAATCATGATATCTGATGTGTGGTTATTAGATAACAATTTATCATTAGGGTATTTTAAAGAATTATTTAACTCTTTTTAGAGCGTTGATTGAAGTCGGTTATATTTTTTTTTTTTGAAAAAGTTTATTTTATTTCTTACTTTTTATTTATTTATACCGTAATACTTAGTTTAATCGGTTGGATAGTTGCGGTGTAATCGATGAACACATATATATAAAAGTACATACGCGGTCGAATTGATGATAACCTTCTCTCCTTTTTTAAGTCAGTTAAAGAAATTATAATACGGAAAAAAATACTGTATGTTATACATGGATGTCAGGAATGGGGTTCGAACCCACGATCTCTTTCGAGAACCAGAGCTTAAATCGGGCGCCTTGATTCGCTCCTCTATCCTGACTGCAATCTAAACGGTGAACAACGCCATATTACTTTTCGCAAGTCTATTATTTTAGCACACTTTCACTGATAAAATACTGAGTTGGTAAAAGATCTCTGATACTCTGTGCTAACGGTTAAAAACAAAATATTCTTAATAGCATAATTAGTTCTTAATTTGTAAAATATATGTGTAGAAAGAATAATACGGAAAAGGCTTTTGTATATATGTATGTCATGAGAGTGGTTCGAACCCACGTTCTCTTTCGAGGACCAGAACTTAAATCAAACGCATTAGACCGCTCGGCTATCCTGATTGCAATCAACTCAGGGAAATTATTCAAGGTCATGTTATTTTTCGCAAGTCTATTAATTTAGCACTCTTTCACTGATAAAGTATTGAGGAGATAAAAGATCTCTGATTCTCCGTGCTAACGGTTAAATACAAAATATTCTTAATAACATAATTAGTATTTAATTTGTAAAATATATGTGAAAACTTTTAATGCGGAAAAAGGTTTTTGTATACATGCACGTCAGGAGTGGGGTTCGAACCCAAGCTCTCTTTCGAGAACCAAAGCTTAAATCAGGCGCCTTAGACCGCTCGGCTGTCTTGACTACAATCTATTCGGTGAACTTATTCAACGTCATATTACCTTTCGCAAGTCTATTATTTTAGCACTCTCTCGCTGATAAAGTATTGAGTTGGTAAAATATCTCTGATACTCTGTGCTAACAGTTAAATACAAAATATTCTTAATAACATAATTAGAATTTAATTTGCAAAATATATGTGTAAAAATTATAATACGGAATAGGTTGTTGTATACATGTATGTCCGAAGTGGGGTTCGAACCCACGCTCTCTTTCGAGAACCACAACTTAAATCAGGGGGCCTTACACCGCTCGGCCATCCTGATTGCATTCCATGGTAGGAACTCATTCAACAGTTTTGATTAGCGAAAAATCACTAATTTTAATAGTTTTTGCCCGTTTACTAAAAAATTACTGAACCAATTTCTATGAAATGGAAGTGGTACCAATCCGAGAGTACGTTTTTTAATTTAACACCAAAACCAAATTAATCAGTTGGATAGTTTCGGCGTAATCGGTGAACATACATTAAAAAAGTACATCCGCGATGAATTGATAACCTCCTCTCCTTCTTGAAGTCAGTTAAAAATATTCTTAATAGCATAATTAGTATTTAATTTGTAAAATATATATGTAAAAATTATAATACGGAAAATTATTGTACACACGTATGTCAGGAGTGGGGTTCGAACCCATTGTCACTTTCGAGAACCAGAGCTCCGATCAGGCGCTTTAAACCGCTCGGCCATCCTGACTTCACGCAATTGTAGGAACTAATTCAACAGTTTTAATTACCGAAAAAACACTAATTTTAATAGTTTTTGCTTAATTACTAAAAAACTACTGAACCAATTTGTATGAAATGGATGTGGTACCAATCCGAGAGTAAGCTCTTTAATTTAACACCAAAACCAAATTAATCGGCTGCATAGTTTCGGAGTAATCGGTGAACATACATAAAAAAAAAAAAAAAAAAAAAAAAAAAATACATACGCGTCGAATTGATAACCTCCTCTCCTTTTTGAATTCGGTTAAAAAATACATGCATTATGGAAAATCAGTATGTTTGTCGTCTTCTCACGGTGGTTAAATGGGAAAGTTTTTTTAAGCCTCAGAAAATCGAATGCTTGGCAATTCTATTCAGATATGTAATATTTTTTTTCTTACTAATAGGACACTAATCAGTGGCGTAGCCAAGAGCCAGGGGGGGGGGGTCAGGGGGTCCGGACCTCCACCCGAAACCCGAACGAAGGACTGGTTTACTGAATCATAGATACAACAGTAAAAATGGCTAAGGCGGACTCACAAAGGGCTTATGAAAAATTCTGCTTTAGACAGGTACTTATCTTAGAAGGTACACTGAAAATAATGAAATACTCAAAAATGAGTACGTCGATGTACTCATATTAAATTGAATACGTTTGGATAAAAAATTATCACATTTTTTTTTTATCAATTTTGAAACATCACATATTATCAAATCCAAACTAATGATAATTTTGTACCTGTAATGGTTTATTTCATTAATGGTGGCATAAAAGATGCTTATTAATGTAAATATTAAATTATACACTGCATTTTGAAATACTTTAAAAGTGCATGCAAATAGTGCTTTTGCCATACAAATATTCGATTTGGATATTTTGTTAATAATTTTTGCTATTTTTCTTAATAAATAATCAATTAAGATTTTATAGTTAATAATTTTGAGCAAGTAATAGATGCTAGTATATTTTTACTTTATAAGTTAAGTAGGCAAATTCATAGCGATTTACATTTGAACACAATCATGGAATCAAAAGTAAGTACATGTGTATCTTAGTTTTGAGTAGATTTGGATCAGAGCTATTTTGAGTATGTGAAGCACTTAAAATTGAGTACTTTTTACTCAATTTCGAAAAATCATTTTTTTCAGTGCATAACTCGAAATTGTGCATTTCCGTTTTAGACAAATTTACATTATAAACCCTTTCCGTGTTCACATTATCCATTAAAATTGCTAAAACGTGTTCGCTCTATAGTACATTAATGAATTACAATAAATCAGTAAAGTTGGCCTATCTCAAAGGAAAACAATCAAGGTTAAGTGATAACAACATTATATATTTATGCTTGATAATTTTGAAACTCATTTGACATGGAAATTATTCCAACTGTGATACTTTCTTGGAAGTTTTTCTGTGAACACAGAATCTTCTCATAAACGAAATTTCTTTTAATCTTCCAAGCCGGAAGGTTAACAGTGGATGTACACCCGCTATTCCATTTACTGTAACTAGATTAAACGTAAAGCTTCTTTATCTTGTACTTTGATGGGACTAACTGTTGCAAACATTTAAGAAGCCACTCGAGTCACTCAAAAAGACCCAAATGATGATGTTCAGTTTACGGAAGCGTTATTTTAAACATCTCGTTTAAATTTTAATATTTTTACATGATTTTTTTTTTTTTTTTTTTTTTTTTTTTTTTTGCATAGGATAGTTGAAGACGATCAACAAACTGGCTGGTTTTTACATTTTTCATTTTGATTTCAGATTTTAAAAAAATAATTACTTTTACTTTCGGAGCTGGTTTGAGCCGGTTCTGAAATTGAAACTATCCTAATATATAAAATATATACATATATAACCAAAATCGAAAAACTGAAAACTAGTCCGGTTTTAGATCGTCCTCAGCTGTCCTACGCAAAAAATATCATGTTAGAAATATTAAAACTTGAGCGGGGTATTTGAAAATAACGCGCCCGTAGATTTAACATTATTATCCGGGTCTTTTTGAGTGACAAGTGTAGGTTCTTAAGGGAAGAGAGTTTACACTAACGCAATTTTGGCACATTGGTTAGTTTCGTGATTCTTATTTTTGTTTAGTTTATAACAAGGAATATTACCAATAAATTTAAATCTGCTGCCTGCAATTAATAAAAGTAACTTTAGTTTTGAACTCGTTATTTGTTACCACTTTCAAAATACATTAGTTAAAGGAACAACATAAAAAGGAGCTTTATGTTATTTCTATGTTCTATTATATTAATTTCCATGAAAGGTGATTGGTTAATAACTGATTGTCAACGTTATCACGTAGTCCAATGGGATTAACCTTCGCTACAAAAAATATGCAAATTTTTCATCCCGTTCTTTCGGTTCACATATAAAATGGAAATCATGGGGCGAGATTTGAAGTCTAATTTCAAGGATTGTACGTGTGATTAGGAAAATATTTTGCTTGTGGTTCCAAATGTGGAACAAAAGTTACCGGTGGACTATGTTGTTCAGAACACATATGATGTACTGTGGGAAATGGAGTGAGATAGGGATAATGGAAGCAGGATATACAATCTCAGGGGTCTGTAAAGACTTAAAAATAGCTAAAAGCGTCATGTTAAGACATAATTCACAAATAAATTTATTGCAAAAATTTAACTTTCTTAAAAAGGATCAGATGTCGGAAGCAACTATTATATCGAATATGGTATCAAAATAGGCGAGAGGCAATACGTGAAACACTGAAACCTAAAAGAATTATGACTGTTTTAGACAATCGTAACAAAACTATTTTTTCCAGCATGAACTATCATGCATGATGCGTTTTCTTCTTACATCACTAATATCTGTAACTGAAATTTCAAAATTTTTATCTTAACGAGTAAAACCATATTTAAAAAATTTCTATGGAGAATTAACGGTTCACGCGATTCGCACTTATGTAAAATCCTTATCCAATATCTATTAGAGCAAAAGTTCTTAATTCAATGGCAAGACATTAAACATGAAAATTGCAGTTTTAAACATAACCACTTGATCTTAGCTTTATCGTTGGCAAATATTAGGCAATATGAAATTTTATATAAATAAATTTTAACTCTTCAGTACGCGCTCAGATTTTTACATCATAATGTTTGTAACACCTTTTTGACTTTTAAATATTAATGTAACTTTAGTACAGTTATAACGATTGATCTTACATTTTTTTTATCCATGCTTTCTTTGAAATTAAAAAAATAAATAAAAATAAACCTATATTCTTGAAGTTACTCAAAATACTTCTTTTATACATACACAATCAATACTGTCAATACGTGATCGCAATGCAAGGGACTGGAAAAAGTTCCATTCCATACAGGTATCCGTTTAAAGAAGTGTAAATAATTATACTTTTAAGATACACTATCTTAGTAAGATGTATTGTTTGTTTCGTCGGGATCCTGAAATTCTCCCGTTTGAGATAGAATTCTGTTACAGAAACATTACGCTTCCGCAGGTTTTATGTGTTTTAATAAAGAGCAGTTAAAATCCTCTTCCAGACAAGATTCTTGCAAATTTAATTATATGGCAATTGGTATTAAGACCATGTATCACTTCCGTTTAAGAGAAGATTCTGTTATAGATAATTACTATTTTGACAGATTTTACCATTCATATAACATAAATAAGTGTATTTATATAAATACACAAACTTGTAGAAATAGAACCTGCCTATAACAGAATTCTTCCTCAAACGAAAAGTTTTCATAATGCTTTAAAAACAAATTCTATTCTATTACACCTGCTAACATAAAAACCTGTGTAAAACGAAATTTATCATAAACATCTGCTATTTTGTCTTCACAGGTTTTACAATATATATAGATATATATATATAACCCGAAAGAATTTTGTTTCCCCCCTCCCCCGAAATGAAATCTTGGCTACGCCATTGACACTAATTTAAAATTATCAATAATTATTTTGCTTTTATTCTTACTCTTTTTTTTTCTAATTTAAGTTTTACACTTATTGTTCCACTTCTATTCTCATCAGTTATAATGTTTATAGTATAACATGGATAATTTAAAACAATTTAAAACGCACAAAGTCACATAATGTGTCACAATTTTCTGATAATTATTCCACTATAGTAGGGGAAAAGTGCCGGTCCGACCCCGGGAGGAGGTGTGAGGTTGTGGTGGTGGTGGTGGGCACCTCCTCCTCAAACCTCCTCCTCAATCCTCCTCCTCAATCCTCCTCCACAGCCCTCCTCAATCCTCCTCCACAACCCTCCTCCTCATTCCTCCTCCTCCTCAATCCTCTTCCTGACATCGTCTTGTAAGAGAAGGGGTTAAAAGGATTTTTTTTAATTTTAAGCGGGAATTTCAGGGAGTTAGAATTTTTAAACCATACTATAGTATGGGGGTGTTTTTTAATTTTAATGCGGGGACTTTAAAATTTTCGGCGTGTTACAGTACGTGGGGTATGTTTTTCGATTGAATTTTGCTGTTCTTCATTTAAAAAAATAATTAAAAATTATGAGTGAAATTTTTTCAACATACTCTAGTATGAGGGATTATTTTTCGAGTGGTGATTTATTAAGAAAATTTAATTTAGGAACTTTTGGGGGAGACTGAATGTTTGGTGCTGCCATCTAGATTTGCTCGATGGAATTAGTGTTTTTCCAAAAAGTTTTGTTGGGGATCGAACGTGCAAAATGCAGTCGTGACTGAATAATAGATTGTTACTTATCGATTCAGCCACGACTGCATATCTCTGAAAGAAAATTTTAAGAAGTGCTTTTTTTTACTAAAAAGGGATGACGTCATTATGTGAAGCAATCACAGATGTTTTTTCGGTACGCTCGCGCCCCCTATCCTGATATAAATTCTTGCGAAAAATTTTTTTACGTTAGTTGTTACTTTACTGTTGCTGAGTGAGGTCAGTCATTTTAAGTTTATGATGAGTCAACCCTCTACTGCATCCGGATTGATGATGGATCTCGTATCTAAAGTAGAAGCTGTTTCAGATATCAAACCCTCTTCATCAACACTTTTGATAAAAGAAGAACCTCTTACGGAAGCCTCCTTCGTGTGTGAAACCTGCAACAAATCATTCCTGCAAAAGTTTATGTATGTAAGACATATCAAATTTCATCTTGACGAAAAAGCTTTTAAATGTGAGAATTGTGATAAAAGTTTCATTCAGAAAAGTGATTTACAACGTCATATCAAGACTCATTCGAAGACGTGTGAAGTGTGCAAAGAAATTTTTTCGCGAAAGGTGGACTTCTTGAAACATCAAAAACTGCATTCACATACTCAACGTAGACTAACTGTTAAACAGAGAAAGAACACGAAACAACAAAAAGAGGATCAACGAAGTGTGTTAATTGACCGATTGTGTAATTTACTGCAGCGGGTGTGTCTTTCCTACGAGTCACCGCCGTTATCAGTTTAATCTGCTGTTAGTGTGTTCCTACGATGAAAAGATCTCACGAAGAAGTATTGTCGCCTTGCAAGTATTCACGTTTAGAACCATCTCTGGAAATGAATGAATCAAGATTGTCTATGGAGACTGTCACTCTGTACGCTGCCACCGACTCTACAGAACCGTATGTCGATGGAGAAACTTCCTTCCCCGATTCCTGCTGTGAA
Organism: Maratus speculifer; assembly: GCA_964019185.1. Classification (NCBI taxonomy): domain Eukaryota; kingdom Metazoa; phylum Arthropoda; class Arachnida; order Araneae; family Salticidae; genus Maratus; species Maratus speculifer. The sequence goes on along the minus strand of OZ025293.1, from coordinate 6,592,072 downwards.
TCTGTTATTCTGAATGAATTTTTCATTGACTTTCCGAAATCATCTCTTTCCAACAATGGTGTCTGCATAGATGACTCATCGCAAAAATCCGACGTGTCTCAGACACACTGTGTGTTGCAAACTCCACCGGTGAAAGAAGAAAATTATATTTTTCAACAAAAACTCGGAAACAGTATACTTTTAGAACTTCTGCTGTCGCATTCTCGATACTCTGATCAAATTAGAGAATTTTCGAGTGAAGGAATTCCCACCGAAAATGGAATCGAGATGGATATTCGCACTTGATATGAATTCCAGTATAAAATTTTTGCGTTTAATTTGAAATATACGAGTTCATCCTTTATTGAGAATAACAACCTTCTAGTACTGAATGAAAATAATTCTGTGATGTGTCTGAAAATGATAAAGAGCGAAACTCGGATTCAGTTAAACAATGCTCAACTTGAACAGTTGAAAGAAAAAGCCTATTCATTGAATCAGAAATTGATTCATCATATGTATGAAAAACATTTACCTGCTTTATTAAAGCAAAATTGTGAACGAGGTTCTCAAGAAAATGAATATGTTTTGTGGTCTAAACCCATGTATTGTATCGAGAATTCTATTGTGACTGTTTTTAATCAAATTTATGAATGTATCGGCATCCTGTTTTCTCCTGTTTTTCTGTTCCTGTTTTATCTGCATTCCTGTTTTATGTTAAACAACCGTGAAAAATTTCAACAATTAGGAGACATGATTCTTATGCTTGTTAATTTCGACGATGTCCTATCCATGTTTTTGAAGAATGTAGATTCTGTGAGCGACTCGTTTTTATGTAAACTTAATGTAGAGACTTTTAAAAGTGTATTGTTTCAATCGTTTTAATAAACAGATTTTGTTATGTTTCTGTGTCTTTATTTCTTTAAATGTGTGTGTGTTTTTCTTTAAAAAGGAGGTTCATTTAGATTTATGAAAAATGATAGGAATGAAATATACAAATCAATTAAGAAATGAAATGAAAAAATGAATTAAGACATACTTACCTGAAACACTTGCTTCCTTCACAGTGACCTGACTAGAAATGGAAAAAATCATATAAGTTCATATCATTTGGGTTTTCCCCCTTTCGTCATGAGTGTTATCAAACCACGTGATTGAGGTTGCCTTATGTCATTCGGGATATCTTGATTCAACGTCATCTGTGATGTCATGCACCACGTGACTTGATCTTATCAGCTGATAAGATTAAGCGATAATTACAAGTATAAAGCCCTGAGCAGTTCATTAGTGTTCATTCTTTTCGTTGAAGTTAACCTGCTCTAGTTGCCCAGCAAAGAAAGAAACGGTGGGCCATCAGCTAGAAAAATGATGGCAGCCAGCAGTGCCATCAGCGGTAAAGTGCAATGGTGCCATTACTTAAACCTGTACTAAAGTGTCCGTACAAAATGCAGGTGGCCCATCAGTGATGGCCAACAGCAAGCCAGCATTGGTATGCCATCACATTACTTCAATCCATCAGTTTTCCTGCAGTGCTAGCACCTATCCTACAGCAATTCCTTTGCTGGGCCAGCACTTTTAATCCAGCACCATCACATATCCTACAGTGTTTATACAGTGGTACACCGTCAGACTGCTTATTTGTTACTATGAACCGACAACTACCCTACAGTGTTTATAAAGCGGTAGATTATCATACAGTATATGTGCTGCTGGACCTTTGCTGTACCAGCGGTTTTTAATCAGAATTAGCTTCTAACCTATTGCTGGTTCTTTGCTGGGTCAGCACTTTTAATCGAGCACCATCACATATCCTGCAATGTTTATACAGGGGTAAACCATCAGTCAGATTTGTTTTTACTACAAGCAGACATCCACCCAGCAGTGTTGATAAAGCAGCAGGCCATCATCCAATGTTTATGCTGCAGGACGTTAGCTGTACCAGCTGTTTTCAAGCAGTAATATCCTCTACAGCGATTTTACACTTTGCTGGACCAGCACATTACTACCATTATTATTCCCATGACCAGCTATTACTGCTTGCTGGGACAGCATATTTATTCAGGGATTGATTTGCAGCAGAGCATCTGGGATGCAGATAAAAGAAAACTATTTTGGCAGCTCCAAAATAATATTTGCATTTTAAAACTACTGAGATTCAATATTTTACTTATAACTAAAATTCTGTGGAAGCCTAAATTAACATTCATTTAATAAAATATTTATTTTTCCAAAAAATTCCCTTGGAATTTTTGTTTGGCTTCCTTGAAAATACTTTTTACACTAATGCCTAGAGCTCTCTAGGGTGCAAATCAATCCTCCCTGAACATTAGTTTTGCTTTAATTGGGACAGATTTGATATATAGTATGTGGATATAATTACCACTGGCATAAATATAAAATAAACTAAATTATCCAAAAAACTATTTTTATTTTGTATTACTTGTAAATATAGGTCTTCATGCAATCCATTTTTATATCTGTTAATAGAGTTAATTCTCTTTGAAGAACAAAATTTCCTGATTACAATTCACAACATTAAAAAAAAAAATTCAAACTTAAATACAATTAAAACGAATTTAAAGGAACTTTTACTCGGATAAGATAGGTAATTAAGCTAAGCTATAATAATATATTAATAAAAGTTATAGAAGCTTATATTTACATATGAATTTATACACATTAAACATTTATTTATTTTTAGTCAGTGTTGCTATATCATTTATGCTTTTACTAAAGCAATTTGTTGTGCAGGTTTCAATTTTTTATCTTTTAAAAATTTTGGAAAGTTTTTTTTAATTTTTTTTTGGCCGGCTTGTTTTGTCATTTTTAATTATTCATATTTCATCGAGATACTACCTATATAAGGGTCTTTGAACCTAAAGCATGACATTACTCTAAATCAAAATAAAGTGAGTAATCTTTTTGAAATTCAATTAAATGAAAATTGAAAAAATCTAATTGCGGCATATAATATTCTAATCTATTGATGATTTCAATTTTTTTCAAACAAGTTTGCATTATAATTAGCTTGATATTAAGTATAGATATATTTATCTATGTTTCATAGAAAATTACATAACTTTTCACATAATCAATGTTCGGTTATGAAAAAATATGTTTCTATAAAAATCAATGAATATGGAAACATGTCAACTATTTCTAAAAAATGTATATTAGAGACTGTTCATTAATAGTCTTAGGACACATGTTTTGAATAAAACAGAGATTATGAACAAAAATGCATTAATCTTTAACACTGGCAATATTATCTTCCCCTTAAATATAAATACCATATTTACTCGGATATAAGACGCGAACTTTACATGTAAAAATGGCGATTTCTTAAAATCTCGTACATAAGACGCACCATAAATGATGGGAAATAGGAATGAGTGACGGTAAAGAGAATTGCTAATTAATGTGCAAATAATGTCATTAGCTCTGTTGTATAAAATCTGCAAGGAATGAAATAAATATGCAGTAATACTTCAATTAAGTAACATTTTCTGAGTTTTGATATATTCTTTGAATACTTTCTTGTTTCATATGTACATCGTTCGACTGCACCCAACAGTAAAAAATATTCCATGTACAAGGCGCACCTAGGAGTTTTGCCCTATTTTTTTGGAAAAAAAGTGTGCCCTATACACGAGTAAATACGGTAAGACTTTTTTTTTTTGTTTATCCTTTACCCTAACTCATTCATTCATACTTAAAAATCAGTTTTGAAAGTTTATATCAAAGTTTGTATCAACTTTAATATGGAGCTTTGAAAAGTTATTACATTATAATGAAAAAACTTTTTGAATTAACTTTTTTTATTTGCATAATCAATGGTACATTAAAGAAGTTATCATCAACTTGAATCTCAATTTGATTTTCTTTTTATTCTTCCACCATCTCTGTCGATTGCTGAGCACAACCAAAGCTGTACATCTTCCACATTTACTTGTAAAACTGTTCTGGTAGTTGGTATTTGACAGACTGCAGCTGGAAAAAAAAAAAAAAAAAGAGATTGAGATTTTTTTTTTTTTTTTTTTAAGTGCTGATGTCTTATAATGTATGAATACAAACCAGCAATGAGACAAATTAGAAACTACAAAATATATTGATTTCAACTTTGCCAAATGAAGTCTTAAACATGGATATTCAAAACTAATGAAAAAAAAATATTTAACAGGAAAACAACCATCCCTATATACATTGGAGTAATATTATCTAAAAATATTAGGTAACCAAAAAAGTTCAAGCGATTTTTGAGAACAGGTATTTTTGCTGCGTAGGCATGGTCATACGTACTGATTCTGATGACATCATTTATGTGCATTACCTTTAAATTGCAATCAGTAGAGTTGTATCACGTTTCACTACCATATTTGTAGGAAGAACAACCGTTGACAAAGGAGATTTTGAGGCCTATTTTGCTCTATAAGTTCAAATTAGGAAACAAAGCTGCAGAGGCTGCTAGAAGAATGTGTTTGGAGAGACTTCAGTGAGTGAACGGACCGCTCAAAAGTGGTTCAGCAGATTTTCGTCCGGAGATGACAGCCTCAAAGACAAGCCCAGTGTTGGTCATCCGTCCATCTTAAACCAAGTCTAGCTGGAAAAGGAAATCAAACAGAATCCTGATCTAACATGCCAGGAGCTTGCACAAAGGTTTGGAGTATCTGACGAAACATATTGAACATCTGACGAAACATCTTGAACATCTCATTGCATCTTCATAGCCTTGGGATTGTGGAAACTTGATAAGTGGGTTCCACATGTCCTGTCCGAGGAAAAAAAACTCCAATGATTGAACATCTGCTTGTCATTGGTGTCATGCCACAATTAGGGGGGGGGGGGGTTGTTGAGCTTAAGCCGCATGGTAGGCCTCCCCACCTTGTTGAACATCTGTCACGCCACAACAAAGCCTCTTTCCTGGATCAGATATTGACATGTGACAAGAAATGGATAATGTATGATACTCGAAAGAAAACATCATTGGTCGACTTCTGGTTCCATCTCATTGGTTGCTAAACTGGACATCCATCAAAAAAAGATAATGCTGTGTATTTGGTGGACTAGCGCTGGAATAGTTCACTATGTATTCTTAGAAAGCAGGAAAACAATCACAACTGAAGTCTACTCATCGCAGTTAAAAAGGGTTTCAGCTGCTTTGCTCAAAAAGCAGCAAGCTCTGGTCAACGGAAGAGGAGTTCTCCTCCTCCAGATAACGCCAGACCTCATACGGCGAAAGCCACCAGGAACGTAATAAAAACATTGGGCTGGCAAGTTTTGTCTCACCTACCTTATTCCCCAGACATCACCCCATCGGACTATTATTTGTTTTTGGCCATGGATAATCACCTGCGGGAACAGCAGTTCCAAACCCAAGATGATGTCATAAAAACTATAACCCAGCTTTTGGACTCTAAACCAAAAGATTTTTTTCAAAAAGGATATTTATAAGCTTGTGTCTCGTTGGGAGCACGTAATTGAAGCCAATGGTGATTATTTTAAAGAATGAAATAAGTGTGAGATTTTTGTGGGTCATTTTTTATGCCTGATAAAAACCACACAAACTTTCTTGATTACCTGATAGAAAAAGAAATTCAAACACAAAAAGAAGAAACTGATTTGCTAACACTTGAGCATTTAAACATTTTACAACTGAATTCACATACAATAGACAGAATTGCCAACGTCTTGATTTACCATCAGTATTTTTCAATAAAAATTTTTGTTTTATTTAATTATCAAAGCGAAATGCTAAAATAAAAATTTATGTTGGTAGTGATAATTAGAAACAACAGTTAAGTTTTTTATCCCATGATTGTGTGTGATGCAAGTTACATTAAATGTGCATTAAAATTTATCCTATACATTAGTATCGCAAAAAAAGATTTAAATTTTAAGATAAAAAAAGACCCACAGCAAAACATTGCTGTATTGCAAAACCATAAATGTTGTTGGAACAATGCATGTAACATGGAAAATGCCAGTATACAACTCATGAAAAGAATACAGATTTCAATAGCAAAAATTTTAGAAATTACAGTAAAAAAATGTTTTGTTGAGATTGCAAGTTTTTAACATAGCAGCCTTTGCAAACAATTATGGATTTCATTCAAAAATATTTATAGCAAAGATAGTAACATAGCTCAGTTTCTTGCATAACTGCCTCAGTCCTGATGTCACCTGTAAGAGAGACAAAACACTGCTTTAATTAATTGAAATGTTTCTAGAATTGTTCAAATTACTTCTAGATTTTTTTAAATAGATGCGTACATATCATAAGCATTGATGAAATGACAGTCAAATCTTTTGAATCGTATTATCAATTTTAAACTGGTTTGTGTGGCATCTCTCAGTATTTATCTCAGGACTGAGGACGTTAAAGCATATTATAATGCTGTTTTTTGTATGGAAACTACAACACTGTTTCAGGCTATACATGCAATTCCTAGCTATGAATGTTTTTTTCAATGCATTGATCATCTTGAATGAAAAAAGAGCGTTTTGGCATTCAAGAGATTTTCACAGTATTGAGACAAAATGCTAATATTAATTTACATCAAAACTAATGCTGTAATTGCATAACAACCAAACCAATATGATATACAGTACATGATAGTACAGCATTATTTAAATTTTTGCTTAAAATGTACCATTTCAAAATAAATAAATAAATAAATAGGTAACTTATTTAACTTTAATGAATGTTGAATAATTTCATCAAATGGAATACAATATCTTACACTAACAGGGGTCAAATATAGGCAAGATTTGAAGGCCATTTAACCCCTTCACGAAAATCCACTTAATAAAACAGACCCCTTCACAAAATTCTTCATAATAAAACCGTCTCCATCACAAAATTCTATTTCAATAAAAGATGGTGTTTATTATTTTTATATTTTTTAATTTATAAAATGTGTAAATTGCAAACAAATCAAGTTTACCAGAAAAATCAGGCTTCAGTAAAAAGATCTAAAGTATTTAAATTTAAAAGATTTAAATTTTTAAAGGATTTAAATATATTTTTGTAAATTAACTGCTAAAAGTAGAAATTCTGAAAACTTTTTAAAGGTTTCATTAAGTACAAACTGAATATTCGGCAAAGCCAAATATTCAACTTAATTGAATAGTTTGATATTCAATCTAACCGAATATTCGGTAACATGGCTGGATACCGAATATTCGGTGCATCTCTAATTTATTACCTACTTAAGATATTTTATAACAGACTTGCCAACCTCTAAAAGTAAAAAATCAGGAGATTTTTGCATAGAAGTAAGGAGATTATTATTTTTAAGCCCCTCGCCTACCCACCTTGCATTAAAACCCAATGGAATAATAATTGATAGAAGAAAAACACTACTCAAAAATACGCATATTTAATACACACAATTTAGTCACTATATTATTTTAAACTGTGGCTGATGGGGATTTTATGGTGCAATAATTCATTAGTGACATGCTGCACCAAGGCCAAAACAAACAAAAAGTTAGGTAAAATAACTAGTAAGAATATAAACGCAATTTGTACATCTTTGTATCTGCATTATTGCAACCGTCTGTTGACACTGTAAATGGCTTGATCTTAAGATGTCAATTATAGTATCATTACTATTACTAGCCATCTTCTTCACAATTGAAGTCGTTTTTGTCCTAGCACAGGCATATTTTTTCGCCACAGCACTGTCCGGGAACATTGTTTTAAAAAGTGATGAAGCGTGATCGGTAGCACTCAGCGGTATATTGTGCTCCAATAAAAACGAAGTAAAAAGGCATTCCGCTTTAATAGTACGTTGATCTGTTTCATCAACAGAAAATGAAAGTTTTTTTTAATCAATTTAGATCGTTTTTGCTCTTTTGTTCCAATAGGCTTTACAACATCAGCTCTGCCACCCTGCGAAATTTTTAAATCAAAAGAACACACAGTGCATCCAAGGGCGGATCCAACCCAACCTCCAGGGGGGAGTCAACTTTTGACAGATGATTTAATGAAACAATTTTAAAATACAGTAAATCTTGTGAAAACGGAATTATGATAAAAAGTAGCAAATTTCGCCGATCGGGCATAAAAAAAATCGCAAAATTTGTCGATTAGGCACGTAAAACAAACTAATTTTGTCGATCGGACGCGAAAAATCTCAGATTTCGTATATCGGCAAGGAAAAAAATCTAATTTTTTTTATAATACTTGAAAAAATTTTGTTCATAGGTTGTGGAAAAGTCGCCTGTTTTGTCTGTTTACCGCGCAAAAAAATGTGAATTTCGTTGACCTGGCGCGGAAAAATCGAAAATATCGTGAACTGGACATTGGAAAATCACGAGTTTTTTATATCGGCCCTCCAAAAAAATTCGAATTTTGTCTGTATGTCTCAGAAAAACCACGAATTTTGTCAACCGAACACAAAAAGTTGCGAATTTTGTCTATATGGAACGAAAAAAATCTCAAATTTCATTAACAGGGCACGGAAACCTCCCAATTTTGTCGATTGCTTCGTAAAAAGCGCAAAATTATTCGATCGGGAATGGAAAAATCGCGAATTTTGTTGATTGGGAATAAAAAAATTGCGAATTTTGAGTTGATATAGAACGCAAAAATTGCCAATTTCGTGAATCAGGAAAAAATTACTGCGAATGTAGTCGATTGTCTCCGTAAAAGTGAATTTTATTGTTCGATGCGGAAAAATGCATATTACATGGACAAGAACAGAAAAAGGCGCGAATCTCGTCAATTGGGCACGGAAAAATCCCGAATAATGTCGACTGCTTTTGTAAAAAGCGCGAAATTAGTCGATCGGGAACGAAAAAAATCGCTTTTGGTAGGGCACAGAAAAATTGGGAACGTTGTCGATCGGGAACGAAAAAGTCGCAAATTTGGTCGATCATTTTCTTAAAAAGCGGATATACAGTTGATCTGGAATGAAAAAAAATTACAAATTACATTGATATTGTGAACAAAAATTGACAATTCCATCGATCGGGACAGAAATTATCGCAAATATGGACGATCGGCTTCGTAAAAAGCATGAATTCCGGCAATCGAATACAAAAAACTCGCAAATCTTATCGATTCGGAACGAAAAAATAGCTAATTTTGTCGATTCGGAACGAAAAATCACTAATTTTGTTGATAGGGCTCAAAAAAACCACAAATTTTGTCGACGATGCGCGAAAAAATTAAATAAATCTTTGAGCGTCTGCAGAACAATCGTGAGAAAAAAAATCAGGGATCTCATCAGTTTACAGCAGGAAAAAAATGCATAGCTCGTCATTCAATTAAGAAATGCGTATTTCTTAGATCGTGTACGGAAAAATTCGTATTTCATCGAACGAGAACGGAAAAATATGCTAACTTTGTGGATTGGGCCCGAAAATTTTGAATTTTTTTCAATCAAGTGAAGAAAAATCGCAAAACTCGCAGACCATTTGTGGAAAAATCTCAAATTTCGTCGATCACACTCCAAAAAATAGTGAATTTCATCGATTAGGCATGGAAAAATTCTGAATTTCGTGGATCGGCTTTGCAAAAATTGCGAATGTCACTGATCGGGTGCGGAAAAATTGTGAATTATGTCGATCAGGCGCGGAAAATTCGCGAATTTTCTCGATCAGTTTCGAAAAAAGCGCAAATTCTTTCGATTAGATGCTATTTTGCGTTTCTGTTTTAGCACCTTTTATTTAGACTGTACAGTGTACATCCCTCTTTGAAGAGCTCCAGGGGGGGGGTCATGACCCCCCCCCCCTTGGATCCGCCACTGAGTGCATCTGGCGTATAAACTTCCTTCTGATGACAGCACGATGCGTTCAAATTCTTCGGTAAACGAAGACTGATAAGACTTATCATATTTCTTTTTTGATGCCATAATTACGAATTCATAAAAAAATTGCAAAACATATCACAAAATAAAAAATTAAACGCGATTTCGCTCCACTGATCAACAATATTCAAAATAACAACTAACACAGATATAACAATAGCTTATAATATTTATCTATCGAAACCCACGACACTTCACGTTTATTGGGCAGTTGCGCCGTAACCACACTTCCTCACGATGTGACTTCAAACCCACTAACCAATCACTGAAGAGAAATGGTTTTCTGGCTTTTTTCGTTATGACAAATTGGTTGGCTGGTTCTATTTTATGTAATAACGGGAAACGAAGATGACAAAATTTTCATACATCGTAAAAAACTGGGAAAAATTTGCAGAAAAGCGAGAAATCAGAAGAAATTAGTATATAAGCGGGAGATCGGGAGAATGATTAAAAATCGGGAGACTTGGCAAGTCTATTATAAGCAAATTATGTATAATTGTAATCACTATTTTTGACAATGGCATATCATACACACACACACAAAAAAAAAAAAAAATACTTCAATGTTATATAGTGAATCAAGGTTAATGTTATTTAACAGATATTCGAGTAGAGGTTTTGAATACATTTTATCAGTATTAAATTTCAACTAAATAAATACTCTAAGCATACATTTCGATGCAAAGGATCAAAGTATCAATAAGATTTTTGACAGCTTGATAAATCATTATATTGATAATAAAGGCGAAAATGATCAAGACTTACCTCAAATTCAGTAACAAGAAATTACCCTGGATGATTCTACTTTATTAAGAACCCAAATTAACAAAAATGTGGTAAACAATGTGGTTACAATTAATGCTCAAAGTGTTTATTAGTTCCGACAATTAAAATCCCTAAATATGACAATAAAACAAGATTAAATAATGAAAAAAAAACAAAAAAACAGAACTTAATAAAGTTTTTTTTTTTTTAACTTTCTATAAAAGTGAATTGCTTTCATAACATATCTAAGAGAGATGATTAAGGAAATATCATTCAGTGTATGAGGTGCATCTTTTTTTTTCTATTTTCTAATCTTGTATACTTAAATTGAGCGATTGAAGTCAGGTGATTTTGCTTCTAGAAATTCTAAAAGACATATATATAACATTATATATGGGTCATTCTTCAAAAAAGGGCATATTTCAGAATTTTTTTTTTTTTAATTTAAAATTTTTTTTTCACTTAATTTTTTTTTCTGGGATTTATAAGCAAGTGAGGAACACTAATAAAGCTATGGTCCTGTTCAATTAATTTTATTTATGTAATAAAAAATATTTAAAAAATTTAATGGTAACGGAATGGAGATGCATATTCTTATTAACGTAAATACTTATTTTAAAAGTAACTAAAAATCTTAAAATAGAAAGGAATATAACACATTGAAATAAAAACAAATGCATATACTGCTCTAAAATTTTATAATTTGAAAATTATCAAAAATAAAGTTAGTTTATTGCACACATAATGGCCTCTGTTAAAAGTGGGTTCATTTAGAATTTCTAGTATCTGTTTCTGATCAATAAAGTCTGTGTCATCATTCTCTGGAAAAATAAAAACCACCCCAATCTTTGATTTCTTCAGAAAGTTCACCTTATACATCTCATTCATTTCTACGGACATGATTTTACAAATGAATTGATACTTTTTCATTTTCACAAATACTCAACCCTTACCCATGCACCAACATTGGGAATTTTGAAAAAAGTTGCTTGAAACAGATTGTGGAAGTACCAATTATGAGAGTGAAGGAAAAAAAAAAGAAGGTTTATGTGCATTTTATGAATTATACAGCATAAGACATATGTCAGAAAAATTAATATATTTAAAACTTATTAATGCTCATTAAACACATCAATTTTTGCCAAGTTCAGACATTAATTTGTATTTTCTCACAATCTATTCTACTACACCTGATATTACTTTTCTATATTTTGTCTTTTGTTTTAAATTGTATTTTAGTTGCTTTGTTAAGACTTCACCATACAATATATATTTTTTAATTGCTAGTGAAATATGCTGACTTTTAACAAGTTCTTTTACATTTTTTTTATTATTATTATTGCTGGAGTATCCAACTTTGCGATTTGAGATTTTTGTGCTCTTTTTTTGTACTTTCCCATCATATTATTAGATTCTTTAAGCTTGGCTTTTAACTTTAGATTTCTCATTCTTCAGATCACGTACATTTTTTCTTCATCTGTTTCTATACAGGCTTTCTCTACTTGTTGAAGGCACATTTTGTACCAATATTGGTAAACCTAAAGATAGGCTTGCTAGCGAAGTATTTTCTTCAATCTTTTTCTCTAATTCTTTTTTCTTTTTGCTTAGGTTGTAAGATTTCTTGCTCTTTTCTCGCCAATTTTTTCTAACATTTATTTGTTCTTGTGGTGTCATTTTATTAATGCTTTTAATTTTATCTTAATTTTACCTTTCCTTGTATCTCTCCTTTCCTTCTCAAGCCTAAGTGAGTCATTTTTTGTCGCATCACATAGTCTCTGTATGTTCTCTTTCTTTTTTTGATTGGCAATACACTTTTTTTCGACCTTTTATATTATTATGCTCATTTCTTTTCTTTATCATAGAAATAAAAAAAAATTATATACAGTAGACTCCCTAAAACGACATGTGAATTTTATGAAGCCAATTAACAATATATGTGCGACTTTTACAAAGCTCTGATTTTTAAGAAGCTGATCAATGAAATTCATGTTTTTTTTCGCATGATCACCGCAAATTGCAATGTTTCTTTGCATGATCGACAAAATTTGCGATTTTTACGAGACCAATCGACAAAACATGTGACTTTAACGAAGCCGATCAATGAAATGCACAACTTTAACAAAGCTGATCGACACGATCTTTCCGCATCGGATCAGGAAAATTTGCAAATTTTTCTAAACCGATCAAAGAAATTTGCAATTTTTACAAAGCAGACCGATGAAATTCTAATTTTTCTTTGTATGATTGATAAAATTCACGATTCTTCCGTGGCAAATCGACGAAATTCACGTTTTTTAACCAACTTTGACAAACTATTTTTTTTACGCAGCAAGATGAAATTCGTGATTTTTCTTCTGTGCATCATCGCAAAATTCGTGTTTTTTCCCCGTGCCTTATAGACAAAATTTGTGATTTTTTTCACTCCTGATCAGTGAAATTTGCTATTTTTTCTGAGCTTTATGGGCAAAATTTGCTATTTTCCCATGCCTGATCAATGAAATTCACGGTTTTTCCGCGGCCAATCTACTAAATTTGAGATTCTTAAGTGCGAATCTTAATTTTTCCCTGCGGTAAATTGGCGAAATTGATGATTTTTTGTGACTTAATCAGAAAAATTGCAATTTTTTACAGTTGTAAATTAACGAAGTTTGCGGGCCACAGGGGTGCAGAAAATGTTTCTACTCCCAATATTTCCCCCAATCTGCATGAAATTTCCCCAAAATTTTACGATATGTTATAGATAAATGCTGCATTACCATAGGTATAGAAAATTTATTTTTTCAATATTTCTCAACTTATGCGTGAGTATATATAGCAAGGGCAATTCTGATTTAAAATAAAAATTAAAAAAAAATTCTAAAGATTACAGCAATTTTTTGGAAAGGTTGCAGCAGAGTAAGGAAAAATATGTGTGTGTGTGTGGGGGGGGGGGAAATCCACTCCCAGCAATAACTACGTGTTTTTTCTTGGTTCTTTGACAAAATTAGCAGTTGATTTGCCTTTATTTGAAAAAAATTTGCGGTTTTGTGATGATTTGGCGAAATTTGAAAGTGTTTGTTATATTTTAACACATTTTCAGACTATTTTGCCCATTTTGACGAAATTTGTCTTGTTTCACGGTTTTTTTTAAAGAAATTGTGAGTGTTTTGCGATCTTTTGACGAAACTTCATGCGTTCATGTCCCCATAAACTCGCGATTATTTTGCCCCTTTTGATGAAATTTGCGGTTGTTTTGCAATCTTTTGATGAATTGTACATTTTTTTGTGATGTTTTGACAAAATTCAAGTTCAATTCTCGTTCTTTTGAGAAAACTTGCAGTTCTTTTGCAACCTTTTAACGAAACTTGCCGTTTATCGCGATCTTTTAACGAACTTTGCAGCTATTTTAGGATATTTTGACGGTGGCTTTTTTACCTTCTAGTGACTAAATTTTTGATTATTTCACGATCTTGTGATTAAATTAGAGTTTTTACCGGAATTCTTGAGTAAAATTCCCAGTATTTTGATGTTCGAATTTTCAGATTGATGACTTAATTTTCAAAACCGAATGCCTTAAATTTTCAGAAAATTCAGAACAGAATCACTCCTGATATATGGTACATATTATTCTGAGATCGATTATGTAAAGATCGCCATGCATATCTTTTTTATTTGTAGGGAAATTTTTCTACCTCAAGAAACAATGGAATTCGGTTTTAAAATCAAAATTAATCTATACATATAATAAAACAGCAGGACCCGGTGTGTCTGTACATTGAAGATAATTGACAAAAATGGAGTCAGGGCGATAAAAGAAAACCAATGAAACACAAAAAAAAATTTTTTGAATTTTTTGTCTGTCTGTCTGTCTGTCTGTTTGTTCGAGGTTATCTTCGTAACTACTGAATGGATTTTTATGCGGTTTTCACTAATGAAGAATGCACACTCCCGGGCAGTGTATAGGCTTTGTTTCATCAAAATCGGACAACAGACAAAAAAGTAACAAAAAGAAACAAAAGAAACTATTAGGTGCGCTGCTCACGTTTTTTAGTACATAACGTTTTTTAGTACATATAAAATCCAATAGATGTCACTGTGCGATTTTAAAACGCGCTATCGTTATGTTTTCGCCAGTCTACTTAAGTATGAGAAAGTTTCAAGCTGGCTGTCGTTCCATGTGGTTTAGTCGGTAGAACGTCAGTGCGCCATACTGATGGCCCGGGTTCGATTCCCAGCATGGAATTTTTTTTCACTATGTTGGCATTAACGCCTATAAGCAATTAAAAGAATTTGAAATATTGTATTCAAGGCGAATTTTCTCTCTGGGAAAATTTCCTTGCATTAATATGTCAGTGTAATTTTTTTTCGATTTAATTTTTTTTTTCGAAACTTTGTTTTTCTTAAAAAATTACAGTAAATATTTGATATTTCCCAACGTTTTTTGAATGATCGACTTGCTTTTTTTTTTTTTAATGTATGTCTGAACCTTATCTAACTACTTCTTCAAGATTTCTTTAGATAAACCGACCAGCGTAGCGGGCGAAGGCCGCTAGTTGTACATATTTCTGGAAAATTTCCCCCGATCCTAGATCGCCGGATCGGACATATTCTGCACCCCTGGCGGGCCACAGGTTGTGCATCCCTAATCTAAGGAGTTCTAAGCACTGCTTAGAAATTTGTTTCATTTAGAAATAATTTCTAAGAGAAATTAATTCTCTTAGAAATTACTTATTTCAATTCTATTATTATTTTAAAAGAATTTTTTTAAAAAAATAATCTTTATTTTAAAGATTCTATTATTATTTTAAATTATTTATTAGAATATTCCATAATCCGCACAACCTTTGGCCCCAGATCTAGACATTTAAATGTAATCAAAAAATTAAAACTGAAACATACCTGACTTTCAAACTATCTTTATGTTACGTATTTCCCAGTCATAATCTGGCCCCATTTTTTTTGACATAACAGGTGGCCAGTAGCACGATTCTTCTTTACCATTTTCTTCTGCAAACTACGTGCATGGAATTAAGTATATCTGGCCTTTTTCATCTGTAAATTCTACAACAGCATATTCATATTTTGAGCTAAAAAATTTTTCATATTGTTAAAAAGTAAAAACACATTTTGAAAAAATGTACATTAAAACAAATATTGGCACTTCAATAATTATACAAATATAATTACTTATACTATACATCAATGCTATAACTGTGATAGTTCTAGTATAAATTAATATCAAATCATTTTGGCTGTATATGTCATTGTAAATTTAAAAAAGAAAAAATACAAAAAAGAAAAAAAAACTGTGGTGAAATAATTTTAAGTTAATTGAATTTATGACAAAGATTAAAAATGACACGCGATTTTTACGTTTCTAAATTTTCGCAATTTTGTGACACTGTTCACTTTTATAAAGCGGTATTTTGATGAATTTTACATTTATAAAGTGATTCAGGGACGATTCTGTTCAGTATTTTCTGAAAATTTAAGATATTCAATGCTGGAAAAAGGAAAAAAAAAGTCATCAATCTGGAAATTTAGAGAAAAAACATACAATGAATTTCAACAAATGGTCGTCCAAACAAAATCAATGACAATAAAAACTCAAATTTCGTTAAAAGAAATGTGAATTTCACCAAAGAATAGTGCAAAAAACCTGCAAATTTCATCAGATTCACAGAAAAATGCTAATTTTGGGCAGGGAAGAGATAGCTGAAAAAAAAAAAGAAAATATTGTAAAAAAAAAAAAAAAAAAAAAATTGCAGGAAAAGGTAAATCTTTTAAAACTTGTAAATTTCATCAAACGATCACGAAAAACTCATTTCGCCAAAATATGTTAAAAAACTCCCATATATCATCAAAAAATTGCGAAAACCTCACAAATTTCATCAAAAAATTGCAAATTTTTACAAAAATCATGAAAAATCTGCAAGTTTTGTCAAAAAATTGCAAAAAATAAATAAATTTCATCAAATAGTCATGGAAAAAATAGTGTCAAAAGTACACCCCCCTTCCCCTCTTAAACACTCTGCTGTAACTTTTCAGAAAATTTGCTGTGAATTTCAAACAAAAATTTTTATTCAGAATTGCCCCTGAAGAACTCTTTGACAAAATTTTTGTTTGTTTTACAATCTCTGAATGAAATGCACGTTTATTGATATGATTTCATGAAATTTGAAAATTTTAAGTGGAGTTTTGGTAAATTTGGGTTTATATGGCGATCCTTTCAAAAAATTCGCATTTATTCTGTGATGCTTTCACGAACTCTACGTCCGCGATCTTTCTATGAAATTCACACTTTTTCTCGATCTTTTGAGGACGATTACGCTTTTCCCCTGCTATTCCTTGAGAAAATTAGAGTTTTTTTTCACAATGCTTCAACAAAATTGGTGTTTCTATCGAGATCCTCTAACAAAATTCAGTGCGTTTCCATTTTCTGAGAAAGACTGACAAAATTGATTGTGAAAATATGCGACTCAGCTCGGTTCAAAACTTATGAAAAATCGGCTATCAGCCCTGAAATTCGGACATAATTTCCAGGCAGATAACTGATGTTTCATAATTTTTGGAATTGAATGTGTTAATTTTTAGGAAAATTCGGAGCAAAATGACTCCGTTCTTGCATCAGAAAATAGCAAGAAACTTGTGTTAATCGATAGCCAGGAAAAAAAAAATTGCGAAATTTGTCAAACAGTTTTTTGGGAAAAAAATCGCGAATTTCAACGATTTTTTGCAGCAAAAAATGCACGACAAAATATGTGATTCAGTCGCACGAAAATATAATAAAATTCACGATTTTTTTCTTTGTGTGTGTGGGGGGGGGGCGTCTTGTCCACAATATTCTTTTGGGTGGGATTTCAAAATTTCGGGCATGAATCCTGCCCTGAATGTTTTTCCTTGTTCCTTTTTACGACCCAAAAATAATCCAAATCTTGATTTAGCGACCTTTTCACATCCTCCAGAAATTATAACATCTAGAATCAGTGAAGACTATTTTTCTTTCCAACAAATATTACATGCATTTTACTGCACATGGATCAAGATGTTATACAATGTTTAAAAAATATAACGGTAAATAAAAAATACAATGGTATTCTAATCAATAAGAAGTAAAGAAAATTCACAAAATGAGTTTTTAGTGGCTATTCGTACAGCAAATGATTTTAGGCAGGTGTTTTCTCAGGATATAGTTTTGCTTCAATTTTGCCGGATATGTAATGAACCAAACTTTGGAACTTGAACCTGATGCCCATGGGCTGAAAAAACAGAGCATGACATTTGAAGATTCCAATCATCTAATATGCAAATATTATGAAAGCATGTTGTTTGGGTGCAAAATTATACATTTGAAGTTTGAAGATTATGTTGACATTCACAAAGAATTTAAAGCTGAGAAATCAGTTTTTTTTAAAAAAAGATTGAATCTGCAGCCTTCACAATCCTGATTAGATATTCCAAATAATTTTTTTTGCAAGGAAAATGACGATGTCCATATGTACTTCCAACATTTAAAAAGATGTCACCAAGGTGTATGGAGCATTTACATCAAATTATCTGGAACAAGAGGAAATTCTAACATTTTTAAGAAGTTTCCAATTGTTGTTTGAAGCAAAACCGCATAACTTGAATATTTAAAAAATGTTTTGTAATTTCATAATTTTTAGCCATTTTTTACATTTAAAAATTTAGACTAAATTCTACAAATTTACTTTTTATTGCATAAGTCAATAGTTTTAACTACATTACAATGCTAGGTATTTTTTAAGTCTTAAGATCAGGATTGGAAAAAACTTTAATAAAAAAAAAAAAAATTTTGTTTGAAGCAGGTTTTTTTGGTTTAAATTCGTTTTTTTTTTTCTTAAACATCCCTCCTTATTACATATACATGCATATTTATTGATAAAAAAAGACATTATTGGATTATAAGTAGTGTAACTTCATTTAAAAATAATTTAAATTGAATAATTACAATAAATTGGGTAGAGATGCATAATCTGTGGCCCGTGGGCCAAAAGTGGCCCGCAACGGGTTAACATGTGACCCACGAACTTCGTCAATTTACAACTAGAAAAAAATGTAATTTTTGAGCAAAAGTCGAGAAAAATATCATAAATTTCGCCAGTTTACCGCTGGAAAATATAAAATTTTGTCAGTCACTTATGAATCGCAAATTTCACCGGTCATTCAAAGTAGACCGGGCATAGAAAAATCGTTAATTTCATTTATCAAGCACATTTCATTCATCAGGAATGAAAAATAGCGAATTTTGCCCATGAGGCTCGGAAAAATAGCAAATTTAGCCGATCGGACACTGAAAAATCATGGTTTTGTCGATCAAGCACGGAAAAATCACGAATTTTGTCGGTCGGACGCGAAAAATCGTACAATTTGTTGATTGGGCAAGAAAAAATCGTCAGATTTGTTGATGATGCGCGAAAAAATTGCAAAAATTCATCCGCTGCAGAAAAATTGCATGTTTTCTCGGTTTATCCACGTGAATTTCGTTGACGGGGCACGAAAAAAATCGTGAATTTTACGATGATGCACAGAAAAATTGAAAATTTCTATGATCGGTGCGAAAAAATAGCGAGTTTTGTAAATTTATCAAGAAGAAAATTCGCTATTTTCATCTTGCTGTGCAAAAAAATGCAGATTTCGTCAAAATTAATTACAAATTGCGAATTTCGGTGACTGCGCACGGAAAAAATGCAGATTTCGTCAGTTAAATGCTGAAAAAGTGCACATTTCGTCAATCGGACACGGGAAAACCGCGAGTTTTATTGATCGGGTTCCGAAAAATCACAAATTTCATTGGTAGAACATTAGAATATCGCGAATTTTGTCGATTTTACGCAGAAAAGCTGAAAATTTCGTTTTCATATATCCGGTGCAAAAAATTCGCGAATTTCGTCTATTAGCTTTGCAAAAATTGCTAATTTCGATGATCAGGCTCGTAAAAATTGCGAATTTTGTCAATCGGCTTCATAAAAATCGCGAATTTCGTCGATAAGTTTTGTAAAAATGGCGAAATGCGTCAATCTGGTATGGAAGAATTGCGAATTTTATCAATCATACGAGGAAAAGTTGCAAATTTCGTCGATCGGCTTTGTAAAAATAGATAATATCGTCAATCATCCGTTGGAAATTGCGAATTTTATCATTCATGCGAAGAAAAATCGCGCATTTTGCCAATCAGTTTTGTAAAAATCCCAAAATTTGCCGATCAGCTTGGTAAATTGCATATTTCGTCAATTGGCTTTTTAAAAATCTCAAAATTCATTAACTAACTTCCTAAAAATTGATAATTTCGTCGATTGGCGTCGTAAAAATCTATATTTGTGTCGATTGGTGTCGCAAAAATCGATAATTTTGTTGATCAGCCACAGTAAAATCGCGAATTTTATCAATCATGTGAAGAAAAATCGCGAATTTCGGCAATTAGTTTTGTAAAAATGCAAATTTTGGCGATCGACTTCGTAAAAATCGATAATTTTGTCAATTAGCTGCAGAAAAATCGCGAACTTCAGCGATTAGCTTTGTAAAAATTGCAAAATTCGCGGATCAGCTTTGTAAAAATCGCATAATTCGTGGATCGGCTTCATAAAAATCACAAATTTCATGAATCGGCTGCGTAAAAATCTCGAATTTGTTGATCGGTTTTGTAAAATTTGTGAATTTTCCCAATCGAATTTTCTCGATCAATTTCGTAAAAACTGCGAATAACTTTCGTAAAAAGCCCAAATTTGGTTGATCAGGCATGGAAAGATGCAAATTTTGTTGATCGGCTCCTTCCCTCTCCTTCATTCATAAAGTTCACATTTTTTCTGGCACCAGCCACTTATCTTTATTTTTAGCACTTTTAATAGAAGAATATTTACTCACTTGAATAAAGTCAAGAAATATTACTACATCTTGAGAATAATTTTTGCTATATCTGTTATACATACAAACGTACAAACTGCTGTATATCCTTACCAACTGAATTGGATATTTTGACTGGTTAAGCAAACGTAAAGGGATATTCCCCACCCGACCCAACTTTTCTCTGAAAATATATTTAATATCTGATTATAGGCCAGAAATTACCTTCGAAATCGAATTCTCTTCATGTTATTGATGTGGCCCTCGACCACGCAGACATATTTGTAAGTGGCCCTTCTCTTGAAAAGGTTGTGCATCCCTAATTTAAACAATATTTACAAACAGTCTTATGCTCAGAGAATAAATTACTCTACACAGTGAAACATGAATAGTCTGAAAATCTTTATAAACAATCTTTTGATTATTAATAATAAAGATTTGGATGTAATTTGATAAATATAATATTCTTTTTCACGGTTATTCAAATAATAAATTTCAAATACTTTTTGGGATTTAGATATTTTGAGTGTGTGGCAGTTTGAAGTCAATATTTTTGGTCATTAGATTCAGCGATAACAGGCGAAAAAATACGATTGTTATTATTAAAATGCTATAACTAACACCCAATCTTTGAATACCCTCTTATTCAACTTCGTATTTTGATTTTAAACCAAAATAAACTCCCCAATCAAGATTTTTTTTTTTTTTTTTTTTTTTTTTTTTTTTTTTTTTTTTTTTTGTTACAGCTTGAGCATAATCTTAGAAAGCAAAAGCATGATATGTTATTAATTACGTTAATCTGGGTTTTTTTTTTTCAAAAAATGAAATATTTTATACTAAATATTGAATATTTTAAATTTATTTTATCTCTGATCAATTCACACCTTTGAAGCTTTTTTCCTTAAAGCAATAGATATGTTCACAAACACATACTGATAATAATCCTATACCAAAAAAGTGACCTAAATTCACTATATCTAATGTTTATTACTGAAATAAAGTGTTGAAAGTAGAAATTGTATAGATCCAATTTTCTGAAACATGTAAATTATAAAGAAAAAGAAAAATTCATTGGATTTCTTCTAAAAAAAAAAACCAGTTGGTTTAAACCAACATCTAAATACATATATCAGTATAGCTCTTGTTACAGTAAAAAAAAAAATTACTTATCGGTAATTGTCCTGGGTGTGATTGATAATTACCCTGTTGCCAGGGTAATTAACGATCTTTGAAACTTTAAAATTCAAAAATATTTAAATAATATTTTAATCAAAGTCTATTTGATTGAATAAATACATGAAGCTTTAACTATACTAAATTTGATTATAACAATTGAAATAATTAAAAAGAGATTTAGATGTTAGTGTTTTTTTATTTGCCCGATACAGTTCATTTCAACATTTAAATCATAATACTAGTGTTCACTCTAGAAATAAAAAGGGCATGGTGCTATTCACTAAAAAGGGCACTACTGCAGCAGAAAAGGGCACTTTTGCAAGAAAAAATATGTTATTGCCTTTAGAAGGGAAAAAAGAAAGCGGGAAAATACATAATTTTTAAGTAAGATAAATCAAATATTAATTTTGAATGATTTTATGATATAAAAATTAAAAATTCAATTAAATTAAACAATGATTGAATAGTTTGATGTTCTTTTTCTTAAAGAAATGAAAAATTCTATAATTTTTGAACACACAAATTTAGAAATACTACGGAATAGAATAAATATTTATTAAAAATCTCTGGGTAAAACCAGTGGTGCATTTTTCTACTTTTAAAAAGGGCAGGGTACATTTTGCAAATTTGAGAAAGGGCAGGGTGCTGCACCCTTCAAAAATGGCCTAGAATAAACACTAATAATACTTTAAGTTCTTTAAAATGCATATGAATTCTGTTTTGACATAATGAAATTTGTGAAGATAATGCATAACGATTTTATTGCTATATTTGAAGCATACCATTTCAGAGCTTGAAATCAGGGTTGGTAAGTTTTAAACACTCAGATGGTTTTATCTGTCATGTCAAAAAGCCCTTTGACATAGTTTTTAAAAATGACTGTCAAAAACTCATATTAGGCTCAAAAGGGTCTGAATATAAATATAACCAACATACAAAGAGATGATTGAGAAAAAAATAAGAACAAAACAAAAGAGAGATTATATAGATATTGTTTTGCAGCTTAAAGATAAAGTTTTGTTGTTGAGTCAACATTGCAATGAAACATTTGAATGATTTCATTGTCAATAAAATAAAACTATATTCATCAATACAGCCTAAAACAAATTTTAAAACAGATTCTATTTAAGCATAGATCAATTAATTTAAAATTACAGGTCAAAAACTCAAAGTCTAAAAGTTTCCATGACTAATGAACATAAATAACACAAATACCATGTTTACTGGCAAGTATTGGAGAATATTCAAAATATTTCACTGATATAGTACAAGAAAATAACTTTTTTCTACTTAAAACTTATTTTCTTTTAAAAGCATTTTATTTTTATCAATAAACGTATAATCATAAAGACTGCCAAGTATGTATTACATCTTAAAACATTATGCTAGCACAATACTCCTGTTTTATAATAATTTTCACATATATTTAGCTTAAAGTTATCTTAAAAGTGCAACCAGATTTAACAATTGCATATTAGAAATCAATCTAGGATAAGTTTTTTGTGAATATTTAAATATTTTTTTTTAAACTTTGTACATTAAGCATAAAACTTATTTAAATATACAAAAATAATTGATAATATCAGTAAAAAAGCTATTTAATTCCAAAATTAAATGGTAAAAGCAAGAAAATATCGTTGTGATTAAGCTTAAACACACTTAAAATAAAAATTTTAAAAGAGCTAAAATTTTCCACTTCTATCCGAAACAAAACATTCGTAATGCTTAGCAAAAGATGTCGTTTACAAGCGATATATGAATTTGTTTACAAAACATATATTTTTACGAAATGAATATGTTTACAAAAGATATATGAAACTATATACTTACTTTTCTTTGTCAAGCTTTTATTTTTATTTTCTTGTCACATTTTCATGGTCATAAGTCACAAGTCAATGGTCACAACACAATGCTGCCGCGTTCTTATTTCAAAATGAAATTCAAAATAATCACAGCGTTGCCAAACGATGAATTGCAAGATACAAAATGTTTTCGATATTCCCAGTGCCACCTAGGGTAAGGATTACCAACAGAAATACTGCAAAACTTCGTGCGGTTACATGGCGTGGTGGGCCGGCGCATGGTCGATCAGTGGAGGTCTATCAGAATTTTATCTGATGGTTTCAAACAGCAAAGTTGACTGCTGTTGTCCAGCAGTGGTCATGCAGTGGTAGGCCAATAGCCAGCACTTTCCCATCATTGCCAGCAACTATCTTGCTGCTGGCCAGCATTTTTCTCTTTGCTGGGTGGATACGTTCTGTTGCTGCTGCTGCTGTCTTCAAAATGCCTTCCATTCCCTTTACGGACAATGGATTAAATGTGAAGTACATCAGTGATTTCATCGAGAAACCTCATGCGGATCGTTATTTGTCACAGCTGCGGACATTACCCTTCTTCAGACCTACTTTCCGTCTGTTTGTAAAAGAGGTTAAGCCCAAACGACTGACCTTAGCCTACGGAGACGCCAATACCAGCTATGCCTTCAGCGGAACCAGTGTGCCCGGTATTCCATGGACTCCCCTGATGATAGAATTGCGTTACAAAGTGGAAAAAGAAACAGCGTGCACCGTCAACTATGTGTTACTTAATTTTTATCAAGACGGGTCAACTTGCATAAGCCACCACAAAGATGATGAATCCTGCTTGAATGCTGTCTTCCCTGTTTCAGTGCTTAGTTTTGGTGCTCAGAGAACTATAGAATTCAAAAGACCGAATGTGCCCTCTACCTTTATCAAGTTAGCACATGGTTCACTTTATAACATGAATCCACCAAGCAATGAACTCTTCACCCATGGAATTGGAGTAGAACCTCACATAAAAGATGCTCGAATTAGTCTTACCTTTCGACATTTAGTGTCACACCCTCTGGATTGGAAAAAACCAAGACTAGATTTTGCTTCTTTCTCGAAGGATCCTGCATTAAATCTTGGCTTGTTTTCTATCTCTGATGATGATGATGAACCTATTCACTGTTCGCCGATGAACAGACCTGAACTTGATGATTCGCATAAAGACGAGTGGTTTACCCGAACTTTCAAAGAAAGTTATTATTCAACATCCTGGAATTTAGAATGGTGTACTTTAGCACAAATTGAAATGGATAAAAACTGCAACTTGAAATTGCATATTCGAAATTTTAAAGAAGGTGCTTTCGGTAAACTCTACCCAACAAAAAATGGGGTTGTGATGACCTCAATGACGTTCGATCATTTCCAACAACATGTGACAAAGTTTCACTTTTATTCTGTGAAAGAGTCTTCGGTTTGTAATAATCAACTCATTCTAGCCTTTGTCGATGAAGACTTTTATCTTCTTCAACAGATATTCAAAACGGATGATAAGAATTTTCATTTCAAACCCAATGGAATTCGTTTATCACGAGATCAGTTTTTAAAACTTATTGAATTTTGTTCTGAAATTACAGACTGTTTCATCGATATGCTTCTTACACGAGTGATACCTGGTACAGTCCTTCGAAAATCGAAAAAATGTATCCATTCCCACATAGACTCTGATTCTGCCAAGAAAACCTTTTTATCCTGCTTAAACTCTGAAATTGAACGATCATTGGATCGTGTTTTTGATTGTTATGGATGTCGAATAGGCCAAAACTCACAATTGGATCACTCATGTTTAATAACTAATTTAAGAGAAAAATATCTCATGTATAAAGACAGTGCCCTTTTGAACTTTAATGTCTACCAATTTGTGAAGAATGTAACTAATCAATGTATATGTCATTTTTCGCATGCATTTTTTGCTAGTTTAAAATCAGACTTTTATAAAAATTATTTGGAAACACTCTTTATCAACAGAGTGAATCAGTTGTAAACTTTCTTGAATAAAATAATTTAAGTTTAAATTTTTTCTTTTTCATTATTTACCACACTTTTTCTCATATTTTTTCTTTCAGCATAAAACTTCTTTATTCATACTTTTTTAGAGGAAAAAAAAGTGAAAAAGTTGAGAAAGTATTTTGAACAATCATGATTGATACTAAGGTATGAAATCTCTTTACGAGAAAAAAAAATCTGAATTTTTTTTCTATGAGTGTATTTTGAATACAAGGTTCGCACACTCCTTGGAATTTCCAAGGACACTGGCACCACTATTAAAAACAAGAAAATTTACATTTAATTCTTAAATCACAACAATCGCAAATCCCACTTTCTTTCCCATATTTTACGATATTTTTCTGCAGTGAAACACTTTGAAATTATTCTTAAAATTTAGTGGTAAAACTGTGCGAACCTTGTGAATAATAATACTTATGAAAACTTATTAAAAGACAAGCAATATATGTTTCTCTTTAATCTGTTTTTAGTTCTAAAAAAATTAAGTCTTGAGGCAGTTTTTTACGAGTAGATAATAATGAGAAAGTTGAAATATTTATCGAAAGGATAGTTCTTGAAATCTGCATCTCCATTGTGAAAAAAAGTTTTAGTTAGAATAATTTTAGTGTAAATGAATGTTATTATTATTAAAATCTTATAATGAACAGTTTTATTATTGTTTAAGTGAATCAGAAATCATCCTTAATGGATTGAAAAGAAGATTAATTATTCTTTCATTTAGACTTTGATTTTACATTCTAATAATAATAATTATTATTATTTTTTTTTTTACTAGTAACATAGCAAAGATTTAATTTTCAATCATTCATTAAGACTTTGATATCACACTCTTATAATTATTTTTAAAAAAAATAGAGAAAAAGATTTTGCAAATCAACATTTCACCTAGCAAGCTTAATTTAAAAAAGGGGAAAGAAGGATTTTTTTTTCTTACCACGTCTTTTAATTAAAATAAATTTTTAGTGAATACTATTTGAATTTAGACTTATAAATTAAAGAAATGTATTTATTACTATTTTCACTTAGAGAAAATTTCGTATATGTTCATATCAGTTATGATTCATCGATAAGCAACCGTTCGAGAAATCCCTTATCAGATAGAGATAAGGTGATTCACGCAGCGAAGATATAAACGGACTGCAGTTCATCATCCAGTTCAGTTGATATTTTTCTTCTAGTTATCGAGTGCGTTTAATTTGGTGAAAATTTGCCGTTATTTTGTGTGTGTGAGCAATCAAAGGATTAAGTTATAGATTCCTCATCAATTAATCAAAGGTCCTCAAATTCTTTTGACGAGGTATGTTCATTTTTAGACTATTTTTATTATTTGATGTGAAGTGTTTGTTCGTTTTTAAATAATTTTCTTGGTATAGTAAATATTTTTTCATAGAATGATTTTATATATATGTCATTGATTTGATAGTATAATTTTTAAAGCAGAATGTTAAACATAAATAACGTAAATGCTTTTATATAGTATGTTTTTAAAATGAATCATTTAGACGGGGTATATATTAGAATCTTCTTAAATTAAAAATAATTTTTATAAGATGAGAGCAATGCTAATTTAGAATCTATATTTTTAAATGTAATTTTGGAAAATATATATCTTAATGATTTTATTTCGTGTAAATATCTTTAAAAGCTTTGTTGAATGATATTATTTCTTTATTATTTAATACTTGCTAACTTTTGGGGAATCTATATTTTTAAATTTAATTTTGGGAAATATATATCTTAATGATTTTATTTCGTGGAAATATCTTCAAATATTTTTAAAAGCTTTGTTGAATGATATTGTTTCTATGTTATTTAATACTTGCTGACTTTTGGGGAATCTATATTTTTAAATTTAATTTTGGGAAATATATATCTTAATGATTTTATTTCGTGGAAATATCTTTAAATATTTTGTTGAATGCTATTATTTCTTTATTATTTAATACTTGCTAACTTTTGGGGAATCTATATTTTTAAATGTAATTTTGGGAAATATATATCTTAATGATTTTATTTCGTGGAAATATCTTTAAAAGATTTGTTGAATGATATTATTTCTTTATTATTTAATACTTGCTAACTTTTGGGGAGTCTATATTTTTAAATTGCTAGTTCGAAAAGAGCTTTGTATAATTTTTTATACTTCTCACAATTAAGTATGTTTATTACAAAACTTATGTGTAAAAGGGGAAATTAAAACTTTATTTTAAAGAATATATTTGAAACAATTGTTATTTGGTTACAAATTTTTAATCCAATTTGCAGACCTTTATAAGAATAATAGTTTAATATTTTTGCTATATCTGCCTTTAATATTATATTTAAAATTTATTTGAAATTTAAAGTATATTTCCTTTTGCTTGAATATTTAAAACTGTTTTCACATTACTTTAAATTCTTTTAAACTTTTTAAGTATTCCAATTAAGCAATCTTTGTTAATTCCGTTAATTAGTAATGTTATCTTGTAATGACTCATCGTGGAAAACCCCATGACGTCATAGTTGGAAAAACCCATGATATCAGAGATCTGATAAGCTAAGCTTATCTAATTAATCAGATAAGCGTATTGACCTGGGTTCACGAGATCATTCTTATATTAGTTGTCCTAGAGACTGCACGTTATAATTAGTGCTTCAAACATTTTATTTTATTAATCTTTTTGAAAAAAAAAAAATAAAAAAGATGAATTCGCTCCCCATGGATTTTAATTCAGATAATCAAAGTCAAGTAAGATTATTTTGTAAACCGTATACTATTGCATATTTTAACGTGGTTTTCTTTTGTAAATGATTTTCACCTTTTCTAAATATAATCTAATCTTAATATTTCTAAGCGATTAAGTTTTCAAACTCTCTCTAACTGAAACTTTTGAAATACTTCTAGTTATACTCATTTTTCTGAGAAACCTTTTCAAAATTAAACTGTTCTTTTGAA
This sequence comes from Maratus speculifer, assembly GCA_964019185.1. Lineage (NCBI taxonomy): Eukaryota > Metazoa > Arthropoda > Arachnida > Araneae > Salticidae > Maratus > Maratus speculifer. Next base: position 6,563,705 of record OZ025293.1, on the reverse strand, counting down.
ATAATCCTATTTTTCTGTTTGAATTTTTGTTATTTTATTTTTCATATATATGTGTATGTGTGTGAATGCGTAGCAAATTTCTTAACACAATGAAAATGTATCTATTTTTAAATGAAATGAATGAATATCTTAAGTTTGATGACTGTGCTGTATACAGTTACAATTTTTTTTAAACTTCATTCTATTCAAAAAGATTAAATAATCAATGTTAAATATTTTATTTTGTATGAATTTGTTTTTCGCGGAAAATATTTTATTCATGTTATGTATATTTGCGTTAAAAATTCACTTTTCATGTTTATTTATAATGCATTTCTATTCTTTAATAATATTCTCTGTCAACTATTGATATAAAATGCTTTCATGTGCTTTGATGAGTCATCCTAAAAATTTTATAACGTTAAAATTAATGATTGAAAGTGCTTCTAACATGAATTATACTCCGTTTGAAAATGTTTTACATTAACTTAAATGTGTGTTTAATATTTAACCTAAAAAGGTGTTTTATAGAAATTTATTTTTGTTCTACTAATCATGTAATGTGTCAGTCAAAAAGCTTCTAAATTTGTTTATTGGAAAAAGTGAAAAGTACTTCTCGTAAAAATTTTTTCTTAAAAAGTATTAGACATGTGCGAATGCATGACTCATCCTTCCAAAAGATTTTAAAAAAATATGGATTTATTTTAAGGTTTTAATGAAAATTTTTTAAAAGCAATGGATATGTACTTATATCCGGACATGTATGTTTAAACAAAATTGATGAGTCATCTTTTAATAGAGTGATTTTTTTTAAAGTTAAAGTCGAAGTTTTAATATGTTTACACCCTTCTCAAAGTATGTCCTATGCATAAAGTTTAATTTAAAATATAATTTTTCATGAAAAATATCCTAAGAAAGAATATACTAAAAATTTTGCTTTGTATTTGTGTAATTTTTACCCCCCTTTACGGAAATGCTGTTTTCATGTATAAACAAGAGGATGACTCATTCTCTAATTTCAAATAAACGTAGTGACTCATTCCTTTATTTTGATAGAGTGAAAAAGTTATAAACACTTTGGTTTAGTTTTCTAAAATTAAAATCTATGGGTTTTATTTAAATGCATGACTAAGTGTGAGAAAGAGTGAATAAAAGTGTAGCATTATAAATTTTAAACTTTAACTATATTCTTTTATAAAGTTTTCTTTCTACCTTTTAAAAGTGAATGTTTAAATCAGTTTTCGAATGACTTATTCACGAAAAGGATGTTAAGGGTAATTTTCTTGTTATTTAGTGGAATATGGAATTTTCACCAAGTAAAATTGAGATGATTGATAGGATTGAAATTGCTGCTCTAAAAGAGATAGATAGGAAAAACCAATTGAAACAGGTATTTTTTATTTATGAAGAAAATTAATCAATTTTTATGTGTTTAAATTAAAAACTTACTATCTAAAATTTTGTAATTTTATGTATATTAATGATTTTAAACTTACTATTAAAAATTTTGTAATCTTATACATATTAATGATTTAAACTTACTATTTAAAATTTTGTAATCTTATATAAATTAATGATTTTAAACTTACTATTTAAAATTTTGTAATCTTATATATACTGGTTTCATTGGTTCTTTTATTGGTATTGTCTGAATAACTTTGGATGTATTTATAAAAGTATTTATATATATACCGGGTGTCCCAAAAATGACTGATGGATTTTAAAATTCAATAACTTGCAAACAGTGACAGCTATTAAAAAAATTTTTGAAGGAGGGCTATGTATTATGTCAGGAGTTTTTTTACCGCAATTCTTGATTTTAGTTCGAATTTCAAACAACAGATGGCGCTGATAGCAGTTGGCGGCCAGTCGACGCCGAAACTCACTTCATTCAGCTTTGACGGAAAAGAAGGAGATTAAGGCTATGGAGTATGTCTCATTCTACAGTATAGTGTTGCTCTCAGGCCCTGATTCTGGACTCATTCGATATGATTTCAATGGAATGCGTTGTTGCCATGGAAATAACAGATTGTTCGATAGTGAAATACAGCGTTTAGAAGTGGGCATAAATTTCGCAAGCAGTATTTGAGTTTGTAGAAGGTTTTCGTTTAGGAAGTTTTATTTTCCCAGATTAAATTACTTTTTTATGGCACGATTTAAAGAATATTTTATGCATAATAATTTAAAACTAGATAAAGATTTTTTCAATTTGATGATTTTTGTTATATTCTTAAGAAATTTTAGATCTTTTAAGAAAGTTCGCTAGTAGATTTTTATGAATGTTCAAAAAATAATCATGAAAACTGTTGATAGTACATTATTGTGTAAAATAACTACCAAAAACAGATGTTATAAGTTGCCTTGTTTAGCCCTTTTCAATAGGATTAGTCTATCGTTGCAATAAAATAGAAAAAAATAAAATAAATGTGAGTTGTAAAAAATTTGAAACCTTTGGTCCATCGTCACTTCTCTACTTTTATAGAAAGAGATTACTTCACTGTATTATGGAGCATTCTCATTGGTCAAAATAGGGGATATTCTATAATAGCAGTGGAGTGACGATGCAGCAAAAGTTTCCAATTTTTAATAGTGTAGGTGAAGATATCTTGCTCTTACACTGTAAAAATCTGCTGCATTTTGTTGTATACGCACTCAGCTTGTATAGAAACGGTTACTTGACTGTATTATGAAGCATTGTTATTGGTCGGAAAAGAGATATTATATGCAAGCGGCGGAGTGCGTATGAAGCAAAATGCAGCAGATTTTTAACACTGTGGGGCCCGATTCTGAACTCATTCGATATGATTTCAATGGAATTCATTGTTTCCATGGAAATAACAAATTGTTCGATAGTGGAATACAGTGCTAAGAAGTGGGCATAAATTTCGCAAGCAGTATTCGAGTTTGCAGAAGATTTTTGTTTAGGAAGTTTTATTTTCCCGTAATAAATTACTTTTTATGGCACGATTTAAAGAATATTTTATGCATCATATTTTAAAACTAGATAAAGAGATTTCTTTAATTTGATAATTTTTGTTATATTCTAAGAAATTTTAGATCGATTTAGATTGTTATATTCATGCTCAATTTTGAATATTGCATTTTTCTATAGAAGAATTTGTTATTTCCATGACAACAACACATTCCATTGAAATCATATCGAATGAGTTCAGAATCGGGCCCCACAGTGTTAAAAATCTGCTGAATTTTGCTTCATACGCACTCCGCCGCTTGTATATAATAACTCTTTTCCGCCCAATAACAATGCTTCATAATACAATCAAGTAACCGTTTCTATACAAGCGGTGTGCGTATACAACAAAATGCAGCAGATTTTTATAGTGTAAGAGCAAGATTGTAGCAAGATATCGTCGCCTACACTGTTAAAAATTGGAAACTTTTGCTGCATCGTCACTCCACTGCTATTATAAAATATCTCTATTTCGACCAATGAGAATGCTCATAATACAGTGAAGTAATGTCTTTCTATAAAAGTGAAGGAGTGACGATGCGGCAAAGGTTTCAAATTTTTAAAGTGTAGTTTTAAAATACGATGCCTAAAATATTTCTTAAATCATGCCATAAAAAGTAATTTAATCCGGGAAAATAAATTTTAATTAACTCACATTTATTTTATTTTTTTCTATTTTAATGCAACGATAGACTAATCCTATTGAAAAGGGCTAAACAAGGCAACTTATAATATTTGTTTTTGGTAGTTATTTTACACAATAATGTACTATTAACAGTTTTCATGATTATTTTTTGAACATTCATAAAAATCTACTGACGAATTTCCTTAAAAGATCTAAAATTTTTTAAGAATATAACAAATATCATCAAATTGAAAAAAACTCTTTATCTAGTTTTAAAATATGATGCTTAAAATATTCTTTAAATCGTGCCATATAAAAGTAATTTAATCCGGGAAAATAAAACTTCCTATCTGAAAATCTTCTGCAAACTCAAATACTGCTTGCGAAATTTATGCCCACTTCTGAACGCTGTATTCCACTATCTAACAATCTGTTATTTCCATGGAAAAAACGCATTCCATTGAAATCATATCGAATGAGTCCAGAATCGGGACATGAGAGCAAGACTGTACTGTAGAATGAGACGTACTCCATAGCCTTAATCTCCTTCTTTTGCGTCAAAGCTGAATGAAGTAAGTCTCGGCGTCGACTGCCCACCAACCGCCATCAGCGCCATCTGTTGTTTGAAATACGAACTAAAATCAAGAATTGCGGTAAAAAAACTCCTGACATTGTACATAGACCTCCTGCAAAAATTTTTTTAATAGCTGTCCCCGTTTGCAAGTTATTGAATTTTAAAATCCATCAGTCATTTTTGGGACACCCGGTATATATATATATATATATATATATATATATATATATATATATATATATATATATATATATATATATATATATATATATATATATATATTAATGATTTTAAACTTACTATTTAAAATTTTGTAATCTTATATAAATTAATGATTTTGAACTTACTATTTAAAATTTTGTAATCTTATACATATTAATGGTTTTAAACTTTAAAATTTATGAAATAAGTGTTAACGATAATAGAAAAAAAAATGTAGTTTTAATAAAATGCTTAGCTATTTGTTCTTGAAAAGAAATCGTGGTATATCTTTTTCAGCAGGAAATTTCTCAAATGTTAAAGGATGTAATCACCACTACTAAGTCCCAAACAGTTTCTTCCAAGGTATGTAAATATTTTTAAAAGACTATCTAAATTGAATATTATGCATAAAAAAGTTATTTAAAAAACTCATTTAAAGTCTATTATAGTGTTAAAAGTTATTTTTAGACTTGTTTAACTAAAACTTAAAATTTATTTAAGAAAGTTTTTTTTTTAAACTGAAATAAATTGTAACATAAAGCATTTTTAATGAAGTTTCTTTTAAACTTTAAGTCGAATATTTTAAACTTAATCTTAAAAACTCAAAGTTTGATTTTATAGTAGAAAACCCTTTTAAAAAATGAAACTCGAGATATTCAAACTAGTTTGTAAAGCGAGGTTGAATTTATTTTCAGGATCAACATCTCTGTAAGGAGTGCGGAAAATCTTTCTCCCGAAAGGATAGTTTAAAACGGCATGAACTCATCCATACCAGACTTAGTAAAAAATCGGATGTGGCAAAGTCTGAACCCAGACAACCACAATCGTCCTTCGGACGCTCTACAATGATCCTTGAAATCCCATAGTTGTCATATCCTATGAAACTATCCTGTGAATGTCCCCAGAATACTGAAGATAGGACCGTCCTCACAGTTCTGTCTTAAGAACGGCCGGAGGACGCATTGCGACTCCTTGGATTTGGAACCCTGTACTCGAATGTGCAGCCTACCAACCAACTCACCAGAATTCAGAAAAAGCGTGCGTGATTTCCAATGTTTATCAATTTCAGCTCAGGGTGATTTCGGATAAAAGGAAAGTGAATGTAATTATAAGGTAAGAATTTTCCTTCATGTATATTTGCAATGCATTTCCTTATAATTATTCTGCCTCTATATTTGTATAATGTTGGCAAAATTTTATTAAAATGCAATTAAAAAAATAGGCCTAGTCATCGCCCGAATAAGAAATAATTTTATAAGACAATATTACAATATATATGTTTACAGTAAGAAAGAAATTTGTCTTATAAAATTGAAAATTTTGTGTTTTGTATTGAAGTAAATGTGTTTTGTATTATAAAATAAACTGATTATAAATATAATAAATATAAAACTATATGCTGTTTTTGCATGATTATGCCTAACAAGTATTTCAAAACAGTGTTTTCTCGCCAAAATCTCTAAAGAAAAAACACTGACACAATGATGTGACATAACAAAGCTGTTTAATAGATTCAGAAAACAAGTTGATTTTATTTAACAATTTTGGAGAAATCAAAATTTAAATTGAATATTTACATTGATGTAACAAACCCTTTTAAAAATTTTAGTTGACTTGGATTATCCATTTTCTATTAATTATATGTTGTACATTGTTTATTTTTTACTTTATTTTGTTTGAAGCATTAAGACATTCTTTCCTGTGTTTCATGTATAGGTCATTCAAAAAAATTAAGCATCCCAGTGGAACGCTATGTTTTGTTATATTTCAATTAAATATTGTTAAAAAATATATTTCAGAAACATTTTTCTTCAATATAATTATGAAATTTCAGATGATTTTTAAATTGATTCTATAAAGAAATCTGTAAGGTGAGTTCTTTTTTTTAATGGCACCTGTGTCACATAAAATTTTGAATTTCAATTCAAAATTTACTTGTGAGTTGCTAGTGTACTTATTCAGAAACTATGTGATTAAAAAGTGTTTTCCATTTTTAAGTAAAAGCAGATTTTTAAAAAAAAACTTTCAATAAATTCCATGATTCGGCATTTTAAATTAAATTTCCGGATGAGACTGCTAACTGCTTCCTCATGACGACATTTCTGTGGCTGTCAAGTCCTAAAAACTATCGTAAAATGCTAACTTAACAACATTTCAATTTCTTCATATCTGAATGAAATCTGTGTAAATTATATATTTTTAGAAATACACTAATGCAAGTTTTTGTATTTATGAATGATAATGAATTAACGAAAGTATAAGAAAAATTGTCACTTTTAATTTAAGAATAACCTTCAATATGTGATACTACTTGGTTATTTTGTCGGCTATAAATTTACTTCCAAACTCCAAGATTAAATGCCAATAATGAATGATCGTAGATATTCATTCACTTGACATTAAGAATTACATCATCAAATGATTTTCAATTCGACCTTTTATTTCTACTTTTATTAATGCTCTACTATTTGTTTTTTCATAAGCATTATTTAAATGAAAAGTTTCATTAATTTGTGTAAATTGGCTTTTGCGATTTGTATAATTTGACAAAACTGATCGCCGGGATAACCAAGTAGTACCCAATATAATAGTTGATTATGAAGTGATGTGACCAGTGTTGAATTCAGGTAGTGCCTGGGGAGGGGCATTCCACTCCCAGAGCAATGAAATGTCTATCCTGGAAATTTTGTTTTTTAATGGTCAAAAATTGCAATTTCTCCTCCCCGGAACTCTAAAATGCCCCCCCCCCTTCCCACCAAAGCCACTAAAGTCCCTCTGGAGAAAAGTGTCTGTTAATTCAACACTGGATGTGACCCCCCCTCCCCCCTCTATAAATTGAGAACTAGATCTGTCATTATCAGGGGTGGGAAATTTTTGAAATCTTGCCAGCCAAGGATTTATTTCACCAGCCTGCAAGATGCAACACGTATGCAGTTGAAAAAAGTTATCACAAAATTGCACACGGAATTACTAATGCCTACTGCAAGACATTTTTTTAATTCTTTTTTTCCTATAAAATTAAGAAATATATGCAACAGAGGTAAGCTTATGTAATAATTTGGAAAGTTAAAATATCTATATTGAAAAAGTGTGTCCGATAATGTCTCTATTGCCTACAGTTTTTCCAGAATTTCCCCCAGAGGGTTTCAGGAGGGCGCTCCGGCCCTCCTGCCCTTTAGTTTAAAGAATTGCGCCCCTCTTTCACCTAATCCAAAGCCCCTCTTGTCGCTCATACAAAAATATAGTACCCTCCTTGCCCCACATTTGAAAAAACACAGTCCTTCATCAATGATGCTGATGTGCTGTAGCGATTAAATTACGAAAAAAATTCAGCGATGGAACGCAAAAAATAGCATCCCGTGAGACGCGTAACTTCGTCAGAGGATTGCAGAAAAACGGCAAATTTCGTTAAAAACTCATGCCCTTCGACGATAATACAATTGATTTCTGGCAAGATTCGCGAAAAAATGGCTAATTTCGTCACAAAATCCCGAAAAAGTGGCAGATTTTCTCAGAAGATCGTGAAAAAACGATCAATTTTGTCCAAAAATCACAATAAAACGGAAAGATTTGTCAAACGATTCGCGAAAAACAGATAATTTCGTCTAAAATTCTTTAGAAATGGCAAATTTCATGCAAAAATCACAATAAAATGGAAAATTCAAAATTTTACAAAACGGGAAATTTCACCGAAAATTCGCAGAAAAAAACGCAAACTTCGTCAAAATATCCCCATAAAAAAAACAGCAATTTCATCAACAAAAAAAAATTGCAAATTTTGTTAGAGGCACCAAAAAAAAAAAAAAAAGTTAATGCCAGAAGTGAATTTTTCTGCTCTAAAAACTAATTTTCCTGCTTCAAAACTGTGTTTTTCTTAGTTCTAAAGCAGATTTTCCTGATTCACAATCATTTTTGTGCGAAGAGAAAATTGCATTCGGGGCATAATTAGAGAAAAGATGGGTAGATTCCATTCCCATTACAAACTGTGTGCTTTTTTTTCATCTCTTTTTCAAAATGTGAGTTTTTTCGTGTTTAAAAGTGACAAAATTGGTGGGTTTTTCAGATCTTTTGAAGAAATTTGCCATTTTTGTCATCATTAAACATTCGCTGTTTTTTCGCGATCTTTTCACGAAATTTGTCCTTTTTTCGCGATTTTTTAACAAAATCTGAAGTTTTTGTGCTCTTTTAACAAAATCTGTTTTTGTGATATTTTAACAAAACCTGCTTTTTTGTGATCTTTTAACAAAATAGGCCATCTTTTTGCAATGTTTAAAAAACCTTTTTCACGATCTTTTAACAATGCTTGTTGCTTTTTTTTTCCCCAATTTTTTGACAAAATTTTTGGATTTTTTTTCTGGATTTTTTGACGAAATTTCTGTATTTTCACGATTATTTGAACCGCTAGATTCTAGATTCAACTCTATAAAAGTGCCCTTAAAAATCACAAAAGTGCCCTTTTCAGAACAGTAGCGCCCTGCCCCTTTTGAAACTTGGGGGAAACTCTGGTTTTTCAAAAACTAAAAATCCACTCACCTTGCGAGAAAATCCACTCGCCACTGGCAAGCAAAATGATGTATTTTCCCACCCCTGCTCATTATATATGATGAATGATGCTTTGCTAACAAGTGTTTTTTTAATTCGTTGTTGAACCTTCTTTAACTGAATACTTCATTTAGCAGAGTTTCCCCCAGAGAGTTTCAGGGGGGCACGACACCCCTTCTGCCCTTTAGTTAGTAAAATAGTGCCCCTCTTGTCGCTCATTTAAAAAAATAGCACCCTTCTTGCCCCACATTAGAAAAAATGCAGGTCTTCAGCGATGATACGGACACGCACGCTATAATGCATAAATTAAGCAAAAAATTGCAAAAAAGTAGAATTTCGTTAAAAAAATCGCGAAATAACGACTAATTTCCAGCCAAATTGGCAAAAAAAATGGCTAATTTTGTCTCAAAATCCCGAAAAAAAGGCAGATTTCTTTTAAAAAAATTGTGAAAAACGACAAATTTTGTTCAAAAATCGCGATAAAACTGAAAATTTTGTCAAACGATTTGCGAAAAACAGCAACTTTTGTCAAAAAATCACGATAAAATGTCAGATTTTGTCCCAAAACCAGAATAAAACTGAAAATTCTCTGATAAGATTCACGAAAAACGGCGAATTTTGCCGAAGATTGCGAAAAAATGCAAATTTTGTCAAAGGGGCACAAAAAAAGTTAATGCCAGAAGTGAATTTTATTTTCGGAATTTACGTTTTTTTGTGTTTTAACGTGACAAAATTGGCAATTTTTCGCTATCATTTGACAAAATTTGCCATTTTTTGTGATCGTCTAATAATATTTGTCGGTTTTTCACAAAATTTGTATGGAAATTTATATTGTCATTTTCAAACTTCATATCATTCGTAATGTTTTTCAAAAATGTAATAAAATCGTAATGTTTAAGTGGACAGCCTTAAATTGCAAGGCATTGATAATTCATCTCTGTTACACATTTAACGTTCTTTTAAATGTTTAAAATTTTGTCTATTTTTAATGTAGGTTTTTTAGCTTATCCTGTTTTTAAATTTAGGGGTTGGGGGGGGGGGTAGATAAAAATACTGATTTTAAAAATGTCGTTAATTGTTGAAAATGATTGATCTCAGAAAATATTTTGTATCAGTCCTACTTAATTTTATCTATTATTTTATCTCTTTCAGCTTCTACTTCCACCGCCACTGGCAGTTGAAATGCACCTGAATTAGAAGAATTCCTGTTAATGAATGAGTGCAGTCTGCTGTTCTTAAAAGAAAAACTTTCAGTACTGGAAAATCAAGTATATATGGTATGCTTTTCACCATTTTTTCCGGCTATCTTAATGTTTAAAGATTAGTCATAATTCTTAGATTTTTTTTTTCCTCTCAAGAAACTCTTTTTTAAGCTATTGCATAGCTTTTATCACGGGCTTTGAGCGCGGTGACCGAATCCAAAAATTCCGTAACGCGAAAAATCCTAACACATCGGTAACGAAAAAACCTAACACTCGGCTAACATCGTTACAGCTCGACAGACTTCGGCATGGTATCCTTCGGCAGACTTCGGCAGACATTGACGCGGTATTTTTCAGATATTTAGAGGATATCAAATCTCAAACTTAAGTTTCTTATTTGTTACCATAAATCTATAGTTTCAATGATAAAAATTCCTGATAGAATGTGTATAGAAAAAAATCGTCTTAAGATAAAACAAGGTAGGATAATGTAGCTTTTGGTGATTGGAGACCCGCCCAATGGTGAGGATCGAAAAATTTAAAATGCTTATAACTCGCGATCTAATTTTCGTAGCGCGGCCAAATTTTGTTTGGTAATTTATTATGAGACAGTGTTAATTTATGGTAACAGGAGACCCTCCACGGTGAGGGTCGAAAAATTTAAAAAGCTTATAACTCGCGATCTAATTTTCGTATCGCGGCCAAATTTTGTTTGGTAATTTATTATGAGAGAGTGTTAATTTTTGGTGACAGGAGACCCCCCCCCCCCCACGGTGAGGATCGAAAAATTTAAAATGCTTATAACTCGCGATCAATTTTTGTAGCGCAGCCAAATTTTGTTTGGTAATTTATTAAGAGACACTGTTACTTTTGGTGACAGGTGAACCCCCCCCCTACGGTGAAGGTCGCAAAATTAAAAATGCTTATAACTCGCGATCTAATTTTCGTAGCGCGGCCAAATTTCGTTTGGTAATTATTAATGAGACAATGTTAATTTTTGGTGACATTAGAGCCCCACGGTGAGGATCGGAAAATTTATAATGCTTTTAACTCGCGATCTAATTTTCGTAGCGCGGCCATATTTTGTTCGGTAATTTATTATGAGAAAGTGTTAATTTTTGGTGACAGGAGACAACCCACGGTGAGGGTCGAAAAATTTAAAATGTTTATAACTCGCGATCAATTTTTGAAGCGCAGCCAAACTTTGTTTGGTAATTTATTATGAGACAGTGTTAATTTTTGATGACAGGAGATCCCAAATGGTGAGGGTTGAAAAATTTAAAATGCTTATAACTCGCGATCTTATTTTTGTAGTGCGGCCAAATTTTGTTTGGTAATTTATTATGAGACAGTGTTACTTTTGGTGACAGGAGACCCCCCCACAGTGAGGGTCGAAAAATTTAAAATGCTTATAACTCGCGATCTAATTTTCGTATCAAATTTTGTTTGGTAATTTATTATGAGAGAGTGTTAATTTTTGGTGACAGGAGACCCCCCACGGTGAGGGTCGAAAAAGATAAAATGCTTATAACTCATGATATAATATTCGTAGCGCGGCCAAACTTTGTTTGCTAATTTATTATGAGACAGTGTTACTTTTGGTGACAGGAGACCCCCCACGGTGAGGGTCGGAAAATTTAAAATGCTTATAACTCGTGATCAATTTTCGTACCGCGGCTAAATTTTGTTTAATGATTTATTATGAAACAGTGTTAAATTTTGGTAACAGGAGACCCCCCACGGTGAGGGTCGAAAAAGTTAAAATGCTTATAACTCGTGATCTAACTTTCGTAGCGCGGCCATATTTTGTTTGGTAATTTATTATGAGACAGTGTTACTTTTGGTGACAGGAGACCCCCCACGGTGAGGGTCGAAAAATTTAAAATGCTTATAACTCGCGATCTAATTTTCGTAGCGCGGCCAAATTTTGTTTGGTAATTTATTATGAGAAAGTGTTACTTTTGGTGACAGGAGACCCCCCATGGTGAGGGTCGAAAAATTTAAAATGCTTATAACTCGCGATCTAATTTTCGTATCAAATTTTGTTTGGTAATTTATTATGAGAGAGTGTTAATTTTTGGTGACAGGAGACCCCCCACGGTGAGGGTCGAAAAATTTAAAATGCTTATAACTCGCGATCAATTTTCGCAGCGCAGCCAAATTTTGTTTAATGATTTATTATGAAACAGTGTTAAATTTTGGTGACAGGAGACCCCTCCCCACGGTGAGGGTCGAAAAAGATAAAATGCTTATAACTCGTGATCTAATATTCGTAGCGCGGCCAAATTTAGTTTGGTAATTTATTATGAGACAGTGTTACTTTTGGTGACAGGAGACCCCCCCACGGTGAGGGTCGGAAAATTTAAAATGCTTATAAATCGCGATCAATTTTCGCAGCGCAGCCAAATTTTGTTTAATGATTTATTATGAAACAGTGTTAAATTTTGGTGACAGGAGACCCCCCACGGTGAGGGTCGAAAAAGTTAAAATGCTTATAACTCGTGATCTAACTTTCGTAGCGCGGCCATATTTTGTTCGGTAGTTTATTATGAGAGAGTGTTAATTTTTGGTGACAGGAGACCCCCCACGGTGAGGGTCGAAAAATTTAAAATGTTTATAACTCGCGATCTATTTTCGTAGCACTGCCAAATTTTGTTTGGTAATTTATTATGAGACAGTGTTAATTTTTGGTGATAGGAGATCTTCCATGGTGAGGGTCGAAAAATTTAAAATGCTTATAACTCGTGATCTAATTTTCGTAGCGCGGCCAAATTTTGTTTGATAATTTATTTTGAGACAGTGTTACTTTTGGTGACAGGAGACCCCCCCCCCCACGGTGAAGGTCGCAAAATTTAAAATGCTTATAACTCGCGATCAAATTTCGTTTGGTAATTTTTAATGAGACAATGTTAATTTTTGGTGATATTAAACCCCCACGGTGAGGATAGGAAAATTTATAATGCTTTTAACTCGCGATCTAATTTTCGTAGTGCGGCCAAATTTTGTTTGGTAATTTATTAAGGTATTGCATAGCTTTTATCGCGGGCTTTGAGCGCGGCGAAAGAATTTAGAAATTCCGTAACGAGAAAAAAACCTAACACTCCGGCTAATGTCGCTTCAGTTTGGCAGTCTTCGGCACGGTATCCTTCGGTAGACTTCGGCAGACATTAAAGCGGTATTTTTCAGATATTTTGAGAATATCAAGTCTCAAACTTATGTTTTTTTTTTTTTTCAGCTACCATAAACGTATAGTTTCAATGATAAAAATTCCTGATTAACCTACATGTATTGTAAGATAATAAAAATATTTTAAACGATATTAATTTCTCATTTATTCAATAAAAGAAAAAAAAAGTTTTGTTATCGGTCATCATGCTCAAAAAGTATAACTTGAATTAACATCAAAGACAAAAAAATACTGCATAAATAAAAAGTAAATAAATAATTATGATTGCATAAGTTGATAAAAAATGCTATGCAATAGCTTTACCGCGGCAGTCCCCGAGTGCCACACGTCTTTTTTTTTAATAGTGTTACAAATTAATGTTTGTTAGTAGTTACAGTAAAACCCCAATAATTCGGATTAATTGGGTCAGACCCAATCCGGATTATCGATTATCCAGAGAATTAGAAAAAAATGAAATAAAATATAACATTGCTTGAATTATTTAATTGCTTGAATTTTATTTTGTGTTTTTAAAATATTAAACTATAGATATAAAGGCAATTTTTTATAGTTATATTTTACTTTGACACAGTAACATTCTTGATAAATAGTCAGAAAATTATAAATTATTAAAGATAATATATTCAGATGTTAACATGATAGAAATGTTTTTGTAAAGTTACAATCTGCTATTCTTCATTTGTATGTGTATTTATTAATTGAATCTTTTTTTTTTAACAAATTTAATACAAATTTTTGCCTTGTTCAATGGATTACGTCGATTTGAAATGATAAAATTTACTGTAAATTTTTTCCGGGTTTAAAAAGGATTTCGGTAGTGGATGGTACGGAAGATGTTGGTAGCTATGCAATATTTTGTTTGTTGCATTCATACAATTAGGCTTTTTTTTCCCCCATGAAAATTTATATTTTACCTCATCTGTAAAATAACATTTCTAGTATTGGAATTCGAAGTTATTTTATGCCTAGATTTTTTTTTATTTGTAATTATTAGTTACCATTATATGTTTTAAATGTATATATGTACTTTATAGAATTAAGTGAAAATTTATTATTTCCTGTAAATTATAAATAATTTTGATGCCAAATGCCTAAATGTATTTAACTTTAGATGAATAACAATGGACAATTTATGTTACTTTTTTTTTTTTTTTTTTTTTTTTTTTGACTCCAACAAAAAAATAAAGCAAAAATTTTCAATTTGAAATTTTAAAATCATCTGCTGATCCCACATGGCACGTAATCTATGATACATACACATGTAATTATGCTTTATATAAGAAATCATCAGTTAAACTTACATAATAAATCAGAATATATAAAATTTTTTAGTATTTATGTCCTATTTTCTTTTGAAGGCAAATACTGGCTACGAAGTTATGCTCTGTATACGAAAAATTTCCAAATTAATATTCTGTTTTAAATATTTATGATATGTCACCGATTAATTGCATATTTAGTAAACTTCAAAGTCAGTATACTGAACATTTTTCTACTTACTGAACAGTTTCTTCTTTTTGACATATTTAAAACAAACCTAATATTAAAAAGTTATTCATTTCCTTAACGTTTTTTTTTTCTAATAAATTATGCATTGCTTGAGACAAGTAATAAGCACTTTTTAAAATATTAAAAAATGAAAATAATCAAACTTTTTTTGTAAATAGGTAAATTTTCTGATGTTCATTTGTTTCTGTTTTAGATGCAGTTTGTGAGGAGCAATCTGTTACCAAGTCTGCTGTTGAAGACATAATCAAAACATGGCTAAGCATGCTGAAGAGAGAAAAAATTGTGTTTAGAGAAAAAATATAACAGTGTATATTAATAAGAGATGGATAAAATAAAAATTGGTGTACAGATCTAGAATTCTCCTTTTCATATTTTTCTTTCAGATCGTATCTTTAGACCCCCTCCCCAACCCCAAAAATAAAAAAATTACATCTCAGCTTAGAAAGCTTATGCCCTATTGGAAATTGTCCAGGGTCATTAAAAAAAAAAAAAAAAAAAAAAAAAAAAAAAAAAAAAAAATTGAACAAATTTAATTATGGAATATTAAAAAAATTATATTACTTTTTTATACATTTTTTTTTTTAAATGATTTTCTTTATTTTCGGTAATTGCTGTTCTAAAAAAATCATTACTTTTATTTAACTAATAACCTTGATTTATTCTGGTCTACATACAAAAGATGAAAAATAATTTGATTTTTTATCTTTGATTTTATTTTGATTGCAAGGTAATTTTAATTTGCCACGTGTCTTTTTTTTTTTTTTTTTTTTTTTTAATTAGTTTAGTGGCCTAATGGGATTTATTTTTTAATAATGTTATATTGCCTATGAACTCTAAATAGGCCTTTTAGCTTTTATACTAAGATAATCTAAATCTTGAAAGTTTCAGTTGTGAGGTGGGGAGAAAAATTAGATACCAAAAGTATACAGTAAAATATTCTTACATTTTATAATTGCTCTTTAAAGTCTGTTCTTGCATAGAAATATACAATGCAAATATTCCTTTTATGAAATACAGTCCATGATCCTACATTTAAACAATATCCAATACTCCGGCGGAATGAGGTGAAAATTATATTGGACAAATTTAAAAGACAAAATAAAGAAAAGCAGGAAGGGGTCAACCTGGGGTGATGAAGTATTGAAATGGAATTCAAGCTTATTAATCTATGTGATGGTTGGGGTGTACTGGTGGCTCATTTTTATTTCTCAAATAGAAATCAAATTTGATAAAGTTTCCTTTTCCGAATCTCAAAGATATATAAATTTGAATCACTTATGTAAACCTTTAAGTATGATTTTAAAATTCAGGAGCAATTTCAAGGATTACTAAATGAAAAGTAATGCATGTTTTTGCACTAGCTCCCAACACGCATTTACTATTCATCTCAAAGGTGTCTGTATCCATGCAAATGTCAACTTTCATAAACTATAACAAGGTGGCTAGAAATGGAGGTTTGTAAAATACTCTAAAATCATGCAAATTTGTCTGCTTGTAGAAATATTAGCACTTTCCCTTGCAGATTAAGCATATTGTCAAGATTATCTTATTCATAAACTATAATGTGCCGTGCTTAATATTTTGTGATACAGGCAGAATATATTGCAAAAAACATTATCGAAATGGACATTTTAAACAAAATTTCTCGAAGCAAGATAATAAAAATGAAAATAATGGTCGTACTAATGAAATAACTGTTTACAAGTGTGAAAAATAAAGACAAACAACTGCTTATCCATCTCTTCAAACGTTACGTCAGCGAATTTCATGCTTTTATTTTTTAAAATGTGTCATAAAATTTTATCTTTTCAAAAGAAATATTTTTTTTAAAATTCTCTTAAAAAAGGATTTTTTTTTTTTAATTATTACCATTTTTGTAGTCGTCCTGGACATCTTACAAGAAAGGTCTTAACTCTGTTAGTTCCATTTTGGATCTTCAATGACTCCATTATTTTATTTATTTATTTATTTATTTATTTAATTTTTCTTTAAGATTTTGTTTAAAACTGAAAAGAAAATTAGAAATTGAACATCATGGAATCAACTTGATACCTTGTAAGAAGCATCATTAAATAAAATTACTCATTCAGATAATAGAAAAACAAGAATGCTCATCCAGAATTAAAATCTTGGCTAGAAGGATTAAAAGTGCATTCTGTGAATACTTCAAAAAATATTATTGAAACTACTAATGTATATAATAAAGTGTGCATCATAATGTAATGGAAAACATGTCTCTCTGTAAATGATCTGACAATTTGGTTGGTTTGATTATTATTGAAGATTAAGTTGATTTCACTTAAAATAACCTGCTCGCTAATGCTAAACATTTAGGTAATTCTTGTTTTAATTTCAAAAATTTTAAGCTTCTATTTTTCATTCCACTGCTAAGGTCTATTTTTAAAAAGAGTATTTTGAACTTTTCCAATTTTGGTTGCAGTTTTTTAAATACAGGTATTTTGTTTAACTAATTTTGAAAGTAATACCTTCATTTCAAAAAAATTTTATAGCATAATAGCTTCAGCTACCCTAAATTGTTTAAAAATATTTAAATTTAATACATTGCGATCCATGGTGACGACATTGAACTTTGCTTTGGCCACTGGTGACTAACAATGTAGAATATAATATAAAATAAAAGTAAATTAGTGTTTAAATAATTAAGAATGTAAAATCCTATAAATTTAAGTTTGATTAAGTTATTAAATTTTAAATAAATCTTCAGTGATTGCTTAAAACAAAATATTTTTGAACTTGGTGGCTGACATGTCATTTGACGTGTTGATAAAAAATTCAAAAACCTGTCCAATTAGGAAATGTGTTTGCTTGAAGACTGTCATGGATGTCTTCGAATGGAGAGTCCCCTTGAGAAGTAGATGCATCACTCACTACAAAGTTAATTATAAATAGCCAGAAAAGTTTATCTTACCATGAAAGAATATAAATGCTGAAGTTCTTGGATTCTTTTTTATGCATATGCCAAAAAAAAAAGTATGTGTATAAAATAATGCTGAAGATCACACTTTTTTATACACATGCAGAGGTCGATCCAGGTGAAATTTGAGGCCTATTTATTGTCCCTATAAAAAAATAAATTTAATAAAATGAGCCCCTCCACAAAATTCCTTTTACTCTTTTATAAAAGTCTATTTTTTTTTTTATGAAAACTGTTTAAAAATGTGTAATTTGTAGATATAACCAGTTTATGAAAAAGAAAACCTTTAGCAAAATGATTTAAAGATGTTTTTGTTAATAAATGCTTGGTTCGAATTTGTGTAACTGGGTTTCAAGTTTCATTACTATTTTTTTCCCTCACAAAAATGATTTTACTCTTCACGAAATGGGCCTTAAGAATAAAAATCTGGAATAATCCCTAGTATGTCAAAAAAGAAAATTATAGGTTGCAGGTTGAATTTGGGTGATCTAGGGGGTATCTGCAACTGCCCATTATTGTACAAAATGTGTTGTAAAATGTTGTCCACAGGACATTGGCAGGTTTCACATTTCGAACTTCATGGGATGTCCTACAACTGTCCACAAGACGAATTCCCCCATCCATAGGATATTGGCTTATCTGGAATATGACATTATTAGGATGATTTTAGGACCGTCCAGAGGGTATAATATAAGCGTCCTATAACCATCCCAAAGGTGTCATGAAGTGACATCCATAGGATGTTGACAGGTGTGACATTTCGAAACCCAGGGGATGTTCTGTAACTGTCGACAGGACCAATTCATCGGTCCACAGGATATCACGCATATCCGAAACGTGATATCTTCTGGATGTTATTAGGATGTATTTGTGTTGTCTGGGAAGCTGCTCCATCAACATCTAAGGTAATTTTTTTCTTTTCAAGTGTATTCTATGACTTTTACAGATTGAAAATAGGCTTTTAAACAATTCTTTTTTTTTTAACTTTTATGAGTCTTTTAATTTTCGTGAGAAAGATTCAACATTTAAAAGGGGAAAACTATTTTGATAAACTTTAAATTTTAATGTTTAGGGAATATTTCAATTTTTATTCAAATGAAATAAATTTCCTGTTTTAAACGGGTTAAACAGTTTTAATTTTAGCATTTGGGGAATATTTAAGTTTTTATTAAAATTAAATAAATTTAATATTTTAAAAGGGTTAAATTTAAAATGTTTTTAAAAAGTAAAATAAAAAAATGAACAAGGGTTTTTCTTCTTTTACAGGATGTGCATCTATGCCACATATGTGAGAAATCATTCGCACACGCATCCAGTTTGAAACGTCATAAACTTACCCACGAAAAAGAAGATTCCTCAACTTATTCGTGTGAGATTTGCCAAAAGTCCTTTATGAGAATGGATAATTTTCTGCGCCACAAGCAATCTCATTCTGGAGAAGACAGTCGTTTCAAGTGCAATATTTGTGAGGCTGTATTTACACGAGGGGATAATCTCAAGCGACATTTAGCCTCTCACGAAAATCCTAATTATTCCTGTCGTGAATGTGGTGAAAAATTCTCCAGAAAAGAGCATCTCAGCCATCATACACGCGTCAGCCACAGTGACACGTCAAACTTCGTTTCAGTAAAAAAGCCAAGACTTGACTCTAAGACATCGAAAAAAAAATCAAAAACGATTGGACTCGCTTAACGTGTTTCGAAACATCTTTTTTGACGGTGAAGATGAAGAAGACTATATTTATGATATCACCACCTTCTTCGTGAGAAAAAGAAAAGAACTCTTAGACTCCCTGGACAAGGCCATTCATGAGAAAAAATCTATCAAATGGAGGCTATTAATCAAAGTGCTCCTTGAAAAAACATCTGCTGGTGGGGAAAGTGAATTACTATCCACATATTTCTCATCATTAACCTATCAAGAATTCACCAATGATTATTTGGAAGAGCATCTGGATGAAGCCCATAAGAAGATTATAAAAAGTTTCGAAAATTTTTTACAGAGAGGTTCTGGGTGGGTGCTCAAACATGTGCAGCATTTGGAACTGAAAATTTGCAACTATCAACCACTCAAGGGAAGCAGTTACATACAGCTTCCTCAAGATCTAAAAGGCAAGGAAGCTATTCTGAATATACAGAATTTCGAAGATCAGAAATGCTTATTATGGTGTCTCCTCGCCCATCAAAGGAAGCTGAATTATAAGGAACATCCTAATCGAGTAAATAATTACAAGCCTTTTGAACATACCTTGAATATGAATGGAGTAACCTACCCAGTACCTTATACGAAAATTCCACTCATCGAAGCACAAAATAATCTTCGGATTAATGTGTTCGGTTACGAGGAGGGAGAAATATATATTTTACATGTGTCAGAGAAGACAAAGACAGACGTGATTAATCTCCTTTTCATCAGCAATGGCAAAAACACCCATTATACGCTGATCCGTGATTTTTCACGTTTCATGAGTCACCGTTCCAAGCATGCACACAAAGCGTTCTACTGTTTCCGATGTCTCCATGGCTTTACCCGTGAAGAACTCCTTCAAGACCATGCACGCTATTGTTGTAAACAATCTCCCCAAGTTGTAAAAATGCCTGAGGAAGGTGAAAATATCTTAACATTCACAGGAACCCATTTACAAGCACCAGTTCCATTTACAATTTATGCTGATTTCGAATCCCTCCTCGTGCCGATAGTCACCACCGAATCCTCCAATACCAACTCTTTCCAAATTGAAACGGCACAACATGTCACTTGCGGATATGCATACGTTATTGTGGGCTCTGACGGTGCTATCTACAAGCATGCTAAAGTGTATCGAGGCGAAAATGCCGTTTGTGAATTTATTAATGATTTGATGGCCGAAAAAGATGAATTACAGCAAAAACTTATGACTATCGCACCTATGCGTTTAACTAAAGAAGAAGAAAAATCTTTTCAAGAGGCAACAGAATGCTGCATTTGTCGGAAGGCCCTGGGAGAGAAGCGAGTTCGAGACCACTGTCACATATCATCGAAGTATAGAGGAGCTGCACATCCCTTCTGCAACTTAAATTATAAACAGTCGAAGGTTATCCCAGTGGTCTTCCACAATTTGAAAAAATATGATGCCCATCACATTATGAAGAAGCTAGGCTGCTATCCCAATTTTCACATAGATGTAATTACTGCCACTTTGGAAGATTATATAACTTTCAAACTAAAAGAAAAGACATCTTCCATTCAATTCTCCTTCTTAGATTCTCTTCAGTTCTTGCCGACGTCTCTGGATAAACTCACAGCCAATCTTCAACAGGATGATTTCAAAATTTTAAAGAAACATTTCCCATCAACAGACTTAACCTTGCTCACTCAAAAAGGAGTGTATCCATATTCATATTTTTCATCGTTTAAGAAATTTGATGAAGATCGTCTCCCCCCACCAGCAGCCTTTTACAATAATTTAACAGAAGAACCTATAAGTGAAGATGATTACAAGCATGCAGGAAAAATTTGGTCCACTTTCCAGATGCAAACCCTTGGTGACTATCACAATCTCTACGTGAAAACCGACGTGTTATTGTTGGCTGACGTGTTTGAAAATTTCCGGGGCTTGTGTAAGCAATTCTGCGATATTGACGCAGCCCACCTCGTCACTTCACCAGGTTTGACTTGGAAGGCCTGTTTGAAGATGACGGGGGTGGAATTAGAATTGCTCACTGACGTAAATATGTTGCTATTCGTGGAACAAGGAATTCGTGGTGGCGTGTCGCAGATTTCCCACAGATTTGCGACCGCCAATAATACACAAGTCCCAAACTACGACCCAAATGAAGATACGTCCCATATTCTCTATTGGGACGCTAACAATTTGTATGACTGGGCGATGTCCCAATGTCTGTCATACGGAGGGTTTCGGTGGTGTGAAGATATCAATTTTTCAACAGAAGACATTTTGAAAATGAACAAAGATTCTTCTATTGGCTATATATTTGAAGTGGATTTGGATTACCCTGAATCCCTTCATATATCACACAACGAATATCCACTCGCTCCTGAAAGACTGGCCGTGGAAGAACAAATGCTTTCACCCTATGCGAAGAGTTTGCTGGAGAGGGAATTTAAGGGTACTCCCAAACTTATTCCTAATTTGATGGACAAAAAAAAGTACATTTGCCCCTATCACAATTTACAGTTATATTTACAGTTGGGACTCAAGCTTCAACATGTGTATAAAGTGCTACAGTTCAAGCAATCCCCTTGGCTTAAAGAATACATCGATTTCAACACCGAAAAACGGAAGACAGCCACTACCACTTTTCAAAGGGATTTCTTCAAACTCTTAAATAACAGCATTTATGGAAAGTGTATAGAAAATCTCAGGAAGCGAAGAAATGTGGAGCTATGCAATACTTCCGCAAGATCTGAAAAGCTGGTAGCATCATTCTTCTTGAAATCATTCAAGATGTTTGATGAGGGTCTGACGGCGGTTGAAAGGCAGAAACCCAGTATCTTAATGAACAGACCCATTTACGTCGGATTCACGATACTGGAGTTGTCTAAGGTATTAATGTATGATTTCCATTATAATTTCGTAAAAAAAATTATAGTGGAAATCGTTCATTGCTGCTTTTCACCGACGCCGACAGTCTCACATACCTCATCAAGACTGATAACCTACAAAGGGATTTGGCACTACACAGCTCCGAATTCGACTTTTCTGATTATCCCCAAGATAACCCTCTTTATTCCACAGTGAATCGAAAAGTTTTGGGGAAGTTTAAAGATGAGTTGAATGGAAGAGCTGTCCACGAATTTGTAGGTTTAAAGTCGAAGATGTATTCCATCAAGACTTGTGATGAGGAGAAGAAGAGAGCCAAGGGGATCTCCACAAGAATTGTTCGAAAGAAGCTTAATCATCAAGATTATGTAAATTGCCTTAAAGGCCAGAAAACAACATTTGAAGTTCAAACCAGAATCGGGCAGCGATTACATACATTATATTCTATGAAGCAAAATCTCTCGCCCTTTGATGACAAACGATATATATTAGAAGATGGGATAAGCAGCTTAGCTTACGGGCATTGGCAAATACCTAAAACGTAAATGAAAAAAGTTTACAAAAGGTAAAAAAAAAAGCTTACAAAAAGTGAAAAAAAAAAGTTTACAAAAAGTGAAAAAAAAATGAAGATATCAAAATCTTCAAAAAGTGTGTGTGTGAATGTGTGTGTGAATGTGTGTGTGAATGTGAGTGTGTAAATCTGCCATTCGCTGCTTATGACTAGACAATGTCTTAAGCAGAGAATGCCGGTCCCAAGCCCGGATAAAAGATGAGGGTACACTCTTCCAGATATGAAATTCAAAAGGTAGTGAATTTTAATTACTTTTCATTTATCTTTTTTAATGAAATGCAGCAAAATTAAATCGAAAAAAATTACCACATTAAAATAACCTATCATACTACAGCACGCCGAAATAATTAAAGTGTCTTCATTATTTTTCACTCATTATTTTTAATTATTATTTGAAATTAATTTTAATGATTCATTTATTAAATTGGATTAACTTTTACACTTAACTCAAAATAAATTTAAACTGTTGAAAATTTTAAAGTTTAAATTATTAAAATTTCTTAATAAATCACCGCTCGAAAAATAATCCCTCGTACAAGAGTATGGTGAAAAAAAAAGTTTTTCTAAAAATTTCTATCTTTACAAAATTCACAAGTTCCTAAATTAAAATTTCTTAATAAATCACCGCTCGAAAAATAATCCCTCATACTAGAGTATGTTGAAAAAATTTCACTCATAATTTTTAATTACCTTTTTAAATGAACAACAGCATAACTCCATCGAAAAACATACCCCACGTACTGTAACACGCCGAAAATTAGTCCCCACATTAAAAAAAACCCCATACTATAGTATGGTTTAAAAATTCTAACTCCCTGAAATTCCTGCTTAAAATTAAAAAAATCCTTTTAACCCCTTCTCTTACAAGACGATGTCAGGAGGAGGATTGAGGAGGAGGAGGAATGAGGAGGAGGGTTGTGGAGGAGGATTGAGGAGGGCTGTGGAGGAGGATTGAGGGGGGCTGTGGAGGAGGATTGAGAAGGAAGATTGAGAAGGAGGTTTGAGGAGGAGGTGCCCACCACCACAACCTCACACCTCCTCCCGGGGTCGGACCGGCACTTTTCCCCTACTCACTATATTATACGAGTGCAGATTTAGGTAATCTTCGAGAATTTGTGATACAAAATAACTTTTCTGAAAAGATTTTAAAATCCTTATTGGGCAGGAAAAGTACATTTATTCATTTTGGTTGCCTAATGAAACAAGCCGACATTACTTCAAAACAATATAATGAAATGCCAATATTGTTGGAAAACAACTTATACAGTAAGTCGACATTCCGCACCATTTGTTTATGTTTTAGTAACTCTTTTCTAAACATTTAATTTTATAGTATTTGTATTTTGGAAGTTTTTGTTTGAGAAAATAAAAGAGAAGAATTATTTTTAAACATCTTTTAATGATACTAATTTGATTTGTAGATAAATAAATAGATAAGCTATTACTTAGTGTCTGCATAATGTAAAAGTAGTTTTTATGCACTTAGCATTTACGGTAGTTGAAAACATTCCTAATTTACCAGAAATTACTAAATAAAATGCTTCAATTTTCTCTTTAAAACAAAACCTTTAGCTGTTTTCTTTTTATTTTATACGATATTCTTTTTCAAGCTAATTAATATACTCGACTTTTGCTTTAATTATGAATTTTTACTTTTATTCATTTCTAATTTTTAAAAGTTTTCCAGGTAAGTTTTGGTTATTTTTCAATGTACGAATTTCTTTTTAATGTTATGCATTTTTTTTTCGCCAGTCACTACTCATTTTCTGTTTTTGTTTTTATGAGTTGAAGGAAAACGTTCTTTTCCACCAAATACATACTGAGAGAAATGTTCCTAATTTTGTTATCGCACAAGAAACTTTAAGATGCTAGGCATGAAAAACGAAGAAAAAAAAAGAATAGCAATAAATATTTGATAAAATTAAATACATCGAATAAAAAATATGATAGTTCAGTGACTAGTACACTTTATCGCAATGTAGTTTAAAAAAACTGTATTAGGGTGAGTTTTTTCGATGAAAATCTGAAATGAAACTTGTCATTAATTAGGAACTACACTGTAAAAA